>ONZH01004266.1:0-664375 GCA_900303285.1 Rhinella marina
CAAATCTGACCAAATCTGACAAAATATAAATGAACGATAAAAAAAAACCAGCCTGTACTATTAAAGTTTTAAAATTTTTATCCCATACGGCGAATGAAAAGCATTGATTGTACAGTTCGGTTCAGCGTTTAGGCTGGGTTCACATTGCGTTTACGTATACATTAAACTGATGCCTCAGACTGATGCCATACAGTGACTTCCCTCACCATAGGTTCCATTGTGAAAAAAACGTATACGTTTTTTTTTTTACCAGACTCTGCAGGGTACAAGAACGTGGTGTGCTGCGTTTTTGCACCTTTTTTTTTTTTTTTTCTAAGGTATACGTCAAACGGGCGCTTAAAATGTGGACAAGGGAGGAATGGTAACACACAGTTGTCAACTTAGTCATACATTTTCAGGAGGACTAATAGAGAAACATCACAATTTTTTTTTTGGGGGGGGGATGGGCATCTAAATAGATTCCTCTGTAGCCAGGACTTATCTCCTACACCTGTGGTTACAGAAGAGCTTTTGGATAATATTGCAGTTGGCTGATCAAAAATCCATGTGATGTATCTAGTTGCTACACCTTGTTGATCTCCTATTTCCTTTTGCACTAGGCGAGTCCAGGAGTCTTTGCGAGATATGAAGCTGCTTTTAGATATGTATCGTTCAGCACCCAAGGAGCAAAGGGACAAGGTGCAGCTGATGGCAGCAGAAAGGAAGAGCAAAGCAGAGGTAAGGTAGCAAATCATTCATTCCATCCCACACCTTGATCAGTGTCTTTCAATATCTCATAGTTTTTTTTTTTCTGCTTTCTGTCCCCTTTTAAGCTGGAAGAACTTCGTCAGCGGCACAGGGAAACTGGAGGAGAGAGAACGCAGAGACAGCAAAAAAAATGGCGGATGAAGATGCTTTGCGCCGAATGAGAGCAGCAGAGGAACAGACAGAGGCTTTGGCAGAAGAGACTGTCTACAGCCAAACAAGTGAGTGCACATCTCCACAATGATGTCAGTTAACATCCAGTTATCTCTTGTATTGTCCCCTGTTCTGGTGCCTGGACCCCCAGCAGTCAGCAAAGTGTTCAGTCCCCACGGCGGCTGTGCCACAGGAGAAGTGGGGCAGTTTTGAAACTGAAGTCAATAGGTTTGTCCATGTATTGAGGCACCAGGTTATAATTGCTCTGTACTCTGGCTTATGGAGAAGGGACCCTCATCTGATAACGCACCCATTTAATTTTCCAGGTGATAAGATGATTCATGATTTACAGTTTGAAAAATTTTAATAAGCACATTTTGTTTGTGCCTGTCAGGAGGAGGAGGCTTTGCTGTCAGAAGATGGATGTCACAGGGCCAGGCTTTTGAAGATATGCAGGAGCAGAATATCCGTCTGATGCAACAACTGAGAGAGAAGGATGATGCCAACTTCAAGCTGATGTCTGAAAGGATCAAATCCAACCAGATCCATAAACTGCTCAAAAGAGGAGAAGGAAGAGCTGGCAGATCAGCTGCTCACCCTGCGTACTCAGGTTATTATGGGGGTCATTAAACTATCCGGAAATACGCCTATGTTAGGCATATGTCCTGGGCACGGATCGCAGCACAAAGGTTATTTGCGACGCAATCTGCGACTTTATCACGCTCACACCAGGTCTAAAAAAGTAGTTGGGGAAGGCAGGCCTGTCTCACTCATGATTTTCTTTTGTTTTAGGCGTAGACAATGGTCTAACTGTAAGCCAGAAAGAAAGCTGGCTTACATTTAGACTGGAGCAGGATACGCCAAAGTTATGTAGAGCATGGCGCCTCTTCATACTTCGGCGGATCCAGCGCAGGGCTTATTAAGACCGTTGTCTAAAATGCTGGTCTTAATAAGGATCCCCCATGTGTTTTACCACAGCAGCAAAGAATGGAAATTTCTAGACACATTCATCTCTATAGAATGCAGCTGGCACTCCACTGAATATTCCATTGCCGTCAGAGGAAGGGATATAATAGCAAAATGTTCAGTGTTATCCAGTGGAGACTTTATCTAACCAAATATATTTAGGAAACTGCTGGATGTAACTTTGTGTCATGCAACTTGTGATTCCAGGTGGATGCTCAGCTACAGGTTTTACGAAAGCTGGAAGAGAAGGAGCATTTGTTGGCAAGAGCAAGCATTACTACAGGGGAGAAGGAGCCTAACTCTGCGCACACAAGCACTGGATCTTAGTAAGCGCAAGGTACAACAGTCTGTACACCTCTCCGTTTTTTTAAAGGGCTACAGGCATCTTTAGAAATTAGTGAAATTGTGATCAGTTGACTCTTAATCAGTCAAATATCCAATGATCATGACTCCATTTAAAGCCTCAACACTCACAACAGTATTTTTGGTCCGCATTCGATCCCGCAATTTTTGGTGGATCCAGTGCGGACCCATTCATTTCTGTGGAACCGCAAAAAAGTGAGAACCTGGAGGCAGATTTTAGAATGTGTCCCATTCTAGTCGATTTCTACATTTGGGCCCACGAAATGTGTGTGATGCACACGGACCACATCCGTATTTTGCATATCTGTATTTTGGGGACTGCAAGATACATACAGTCGTGTATAATGGAGCCTTATCCCTACAGTGAGAGAACTACATCTCTGCTGAATATTGTGCACCTTCAGCTTCAGTCTGCTTTTCTCGCCTCTGCTTCCCATTAGTATAAGCATCGGCTTCCTCCTCAGGGTTCCTATAAAATACGTACTTTTCTTGTTAAGCTGATTTGAGGAGCTTGTATCCGACTTTGTATGATTATCTCATTTCATCTTTACCAAATGTGCTTGTGTCCTTTTGCAGGCAATGGAGGCCTCACAACAAGCAGAGGAGCTGCGAGGTCAGGCTGGAGCTGTCACAGAAAAAGCTGCAAGACCTTCGGGTAGAGATTATAGAAACAGCACTAGCCGAGAAAAGGATGCATTCAATTACAAGAGGGCACAGGTAAACCCGGAAATACATTGCTGTGTGACTGTTGTATGAGCAAAAATCACATGTCAGAGATCTGGTCTGTCAATGGCTGTTATGTGTTGGGCTCATTAGAAGCCTTCAACTGATGTGGTTAGTGAGGTTTACCTATCTGATTCCTTTATGGAAGATCCACAGATCTTCTGCTTGCTAATGCAAAGAGTCAGCCAGCTGCATTTGCACAAATGAAAGAATGTCTGCACTTGTATGTGGCTCGCAGTTGAATTTCTAAAGCTACTCGTGTAGTGTGATTGTAGTATCAAATCAAGGAAAATACATACAATGCAACGGCACACTGCTAACCAGATAGAGCACAAAATGCCATAGAGATATGAAATATTCTGGAGCTAATACTATGCTTGTTTGGTAAATTAGAGATTCTTGGCAAATATATTTGTACAAAATTATCTGAGCCCGTCCACCAAATCGTCCAGGTGATCTCTGTATGAATGATAATTTTGTACAAAATATATTTGCCAAGAATCTCTAATTTACCAAACAAGCATAGCATTAGCTCCAGAATATTTCATATTTCTATGGCATTTTGTGCTTTATCTGGTTAGCCAGTGTGCCGTTGCATTGTATGTATTTTCCTTTACTTGTGCAATCAGCCCATAGCAAACGTGCACCTGCGCACTGGGATGTGCTGACTGAAATCCCCTTTTTTTTCTTTGTAAGTTTTGTACTGGAGGTGTGGCTACTCCATTTGGTCATGCACTCCTGACTAGCCCCGTCTGCCCCATAGGCTGATTTTAATTAGTGTAACTATAAAGCCGAGTGGACTCGGTATGCATGTGTGGTACCTGCCATCCCTGTATAGTGGAGGCCTTTGAAGCACTATAAATTGCAAAGGCAGAAGGGACCCAGCATGCATGTGGAACCAACACCCCCTGATTATACGGAAGCCAAGGTTGGCACATAACAGGTAGGAAATGGTGTTAGGTTCCCGTTCTACAGAGATCACTTTGACGATTTTGTGGACGGGCTCAGATAATTTTGTAACAAAATATATTTGCCAAGAATCTCTAATTTACCAAACAAGCATAGCATTAGCTCCAGAATACTTCATATCTCTATGGCATTTTGTGCTTTATCTGGTTAGCAGTGTGCCGTTGCATTGTATGTATTTTCCTTTCCTTGTGCAATCAGCCATAGCAACGTGCACCTGCGCACTGGGATGAGCTGACTGAAATCCCCTTTTTTTCTTAGTATCAAATCCAGCCAGACTTAAAGGAGTTGTCTAGGTCTAAAATATTGATGACCTGTCCCCAGGATAGGCCATCAATATCTAATTTGTTGAGGTCCCCACTTCCCCCTTCCTCTCCCCCAGTCAACTTTTGAAGGGGCTGGATGACTTGGATGAGCACTGCAACCTTTTTACAGTATACTAAACACAGCTTACCTACATTGCATAGTGGCTGTGTTTGGTACTGCAGCTCAGTACCTTTCATTGGAGCTGAAGGCCATGTGACCAATGGACCAAGGAAACAGTTCATCAGTGGGGGTGTCCTCATCAATATTTACCGTAATCCTGGACAAACCCTGTAAACATGGTACTAAGGAAATAGCAGTTGTGTCAAAATAGGTGATAGAGGATGCCTGAATGGAAAGTACAAAATTGCCCACTAATATTATGTCTTATGCCTGGTTAATCTCTATGTATTGCTTGTGTCCTTTCAGGAGGATATATCCCGCCTTCGTAAGAAACTGGAATCCACCAAGAAGCCTGATCTGGTGCCAACTTGTGATAAGATCTTAATGGAAGAAATCAAAGAGTGCAAGGTAGTAATCTTAATCTTAATGTTCTAGTTCCAATGCCGGAGACTGCAGCAAACAACTAATCGTGGGGGAGCGGGATGTCAGACCCTCCTCGATCAGATATGAATGAGGATAGGTCATCAATATCAGGAGCCTGGAAACCCCCCTTTAAGTACTGGTCGACAGACTCGATCACCCGATGAACGAATGTTTGCTTGTTCACCAGGTGATTGTCGGCACCTTTACACAGATCAGTTATCAGAAAAAAGTTTCTACAAATCTCATCCCCGATAATTGGCCAGATTGTCAGTCCATGTAAAATGACCTGTAAACTATTTCCCTGGCCGTTAAGACTGTTAAATCATTTGCAATTGTGGGGT
Organism: Rhinella marina; assembly: GCA_900303285.1. Taxonomy (NCBI): domain Eukaryota; kingdom Metazoa; phylum Chordata; class Amphibia; order Anura; family Bufonidae; genus Rhinella; species Rhinella marina. The sequence continues at coordinate 5,106 of ONZH01004266.1, forward strand.
CAATCTTAAAGGGTTGATTAAATATGATATCTCTGTTTGATCACTCAGTATGGCCAGTATTAGTAAAATGCTCCTGTATATAATATATATATATATATATATATATATATATATATATAGAATAACAGATATACTAAACTGTAAATACCCTTGTAGACAGGTTTAGCTGGAGACATCCACCTTATTTTAGTTCACACAGAAAAGCGTTTCAAACCACCACCAAAGCTCTTCCCTGCAGGGTAAGGCATGCCATTGTTTCATAGTACCGTCCCCTGCTCTGTGTAACTGTTGCTACGAGCAGCATTTACATATTACCTCCAAGATAGATTTTTTTTTTCCAGCAGCACAATCATCATTAAGGTGGCAATAGGGCTTTGGCTGCGATCATGTGATGCCTTTGGACCAATCCAGTCAGAAGGTGCTGTAGTTGGCGTGCTTGCCGGAGTGATGTGGCTTCCTCAGTCGGCAGCTCAGCAGAGATGTTAAACCGTCACCAGTCTTAAAGTTAGGTCATCAGTATTATAGTCTAGGAAAGCATTTTTCCATGCAGCCACTGTTATATACAGTATGCTTTACAGAACATTGTTATCCTAACTTCAACCTTGTCTCCCGCAGTCTCGACTCACGTGTCCTTGCTGCAACTCCCGCAAAATGGATGCTGTCTTAACGAAATGTTTCCACGTCTTCTGCTTTGAGTGTGTGAAGACAAGATATGACACACGCCAGCGCAAGTGCCCAAAATGCAACGCTGCATTTGGCGCAAACGATTTCCACCGAATTTACATTGGGTGAATGGGTGACATCTTGCCGGGTCTTTCATGTATAGTTCGACTCTGTGGACAGAGGTAGCCACAAGAAAGACATCACCTGTAGAAAGCCATCCACGTCATACGCACACTGCCCTCTATCTTCACATTGTAATACTGTGTCCACACAAGTCTTATCCTACCACATAAGCAAGAAGTCCTCTTCAACAGGGACCATTGCCTGTGTTATGATGTGCTGATATTTCTGATGGTGGCAGTCTCATGAACTGATGCTTCCAGAGAAGCTGTGATACAGATATGTACAGGTGGAACTAGGATCCCACTGGATTTTTTTATGGAACTAGAAATGTCTCTGTTCTATAATATTGGGAGATGAAAAATATTTATTTGAAGTCTAACTAAGACTTTTTTTTTTTTTTTTTGATCACCACTTGTGAATAGAAATTCAGTAATCCCTACTTCCGGTATCAGTGGGCGTCACAAAATATTTGCAAAGGTGAATCTGTTGCGGACCAATATTAAAAGACAACTGAATAAAAAAGTACAGTGCAGAGGTGGGAGGGTGAATGGGGAATAGATGGCTGCTCACTTCCAGAAGCAGTCCATTGGTTGTGTCAGGCATTGCAGCTGGCATGATCTATGATCAATAGTGGCGCTGTTTCTGGAAGACAGCAACCATGTACTTCATGGAACTCCTTTAATTGGGTTGTCTGGCTAGTACATGTTTTTCTAAAAAAAAAAAAAAAAGCCAGGGGGTGGTAATACTTTTCATAAAAAAAAAAAAAAAAAACTCCACAAATCCCCTGCTGCTCCCCGTTTCGATGTTTCCAGATCTGTGCTGGTTTCTACTCTACTACCTTTTCACACACAGTGAATGAGCCCTTAGCCAGTCAGTGGCTGAAGTGGGTCGCTGCTGTGATCTTTTGACTGGTTTAGTGGTCATTTCCTGGGTGTGCCGAGAAGGACCAGAAAGTAGAAACTAGCAGGAAGCGTGGGGCGTGTGACTATGGCTTCTTTTGCGGTTTCTATACTTTTCTGACCTTTATTTTAAAATTAACATTTTACTGACTGGACAACGCATTTAAAATGGATTTAACAAGTGATAGCCTATCCTCAAGATAGGTCATCACTGTATGATCAGCTGGGATCTGACACCCTGCAACCCAGCCAATCAGTTGCAGCAGCTCTCAAGCCCATATTATGCAGCTCCATCCAGTGTGTGTTGGACGGAGCTTGTAACTGCAGCACTACTCCCATTTTCTTCAGTGGGGACAGTGCTGCTGTAACCAGCTCTGTCCACCACACAGTAGATGGAGCTGTGTAGTTTCGTTGCTGATGCTGCTGCAGAACAGCTGGTTGACGAGGGTGCTGGGAATTACATTCCCATTGATCAGATAGTGATGGTTTATCCTTAAGGAGTTATTCCAATTGGATATGGAAATACCAAGTGCATTGCACAGCAGCAGGTAAGAGCAAGCACCTGCCAGGAAAGAAAAAGAATTCAGATCCTGTGCTCTTTTCCCAGGTGAGATGAGAGTTCCTTTGAAATGTTCACAAAATATCAATTGTGACTGGCATTTAAAAAAAGGCCTATTATCTCTTTGTTATGTAATCGGCCCCTTACCAACTGTCTCTGCTCTATCTGTGATCAACACTAGAACAGTGCGGTTAAAAAGATGTCTCAGCGACCAATGTAACCCCTCCGCTCACTAGCACAAAGTGGCAGGGAACGTGGCCTTGCCTTTTTGTCTCCTCTCAGTTTTCTTTGGAGGACACATGTATGGTCCACCATGTCTGCTAAAAAAAAAAGCAGGGTGGAGCTGACCCAGCACATCTGACTACTTTCTAGTCATCGTCAGAGGTCTGCCAATCAGACTCTAGTCGCATATCCTAGCAATACATTTTTTTCCCAATAGAATATATTTGCTGAGTATGCATTGCTAGCTGGGTACCTTCATGCTCTCAGAACTGTTAAGAAGTTACAGCTGGTAGACCCCATCACACTGAATTATGTCATGGCAAGGTCGGCATAGGATGAAAGTTAAATGGGTCTTTCAGTAGAAAACACAGAGCAGCTGTCTACTGGATAGGAGTTAGATTGGTGAGGGGCCGACTGCTGTCGCCTCAGCCCATCACTGGTGGCAGCAATACAAATAGATGTATATATTGCTAACGCTGTAGGTCTCATTACACAAAATACACAATCTCTGGTGGTCTGGTATATAATTTTGGTATTATTAATGGACATCAGAGAAGTCTTGCACATCCTCTTATGATGAAAGGAAGAGTACACAAGTTGGACAGCTAGTATGGAGCTTTACACATATATGGTGAATCCCACCACTTTGCCTTTTCACATCAGGGTTCTTACTGTGAATATTTAGGATGACTGGTGTTCTATCTCTATTGTAACATCGTGTCTTGTGTGAATTCCTGCTTTAGTTGTGCTTGTGAGTAAGTGAAGTGTGACTTGAAGTTCAGCCCACTATGGAAGGGTACATAGTAATACTAGGAAAATGTGGGATCCAGGATGATTCCGACTCTTGATGAAATGCTGCCTGTATTTTTCCGGAGGTAAATAAACTTTTTCTTTCTGTAATAGTTTGAGTGATTGCTTCGGAATTATGATAATTTCCTCAATGTTCAGAGGGAGAGGGCCTTTTTGCAGAGCATTTTGTGTTTGTGGTATAATCTCCTTCGAGACGGTGCTGGGTCATAGACGTTGATGATGCTGAACATGTAGCAACGCTCCCCATGAGACAATCCCTGAAATACATTAGAGGAAAATGAAGATTAGCTTTCAGCTACAGCCCAACATTACACCCTCTGATAAGACATGATTTTCATTGATCAGACTGGTGAATGAAAGCAGAAGAAGCTTCCAGATCTACCATTATCATGGTGTCATACCCAATAAGAGGATTTTTTGGATCATAACAAAACAAATTCAGGTTTTAAGTTGTTGCCCATCTTTTCATTACAGCATATGGCCTACAGAATTACAACTGCTTGTGTACTCCATTGGTTTCCCTTTTTTCAGCCAATGCAAGCCAAAACCACAAGGTAGGTGGCCATGTATATCCAAACAAAAATTGAAGCTGTAGGCTTCAGATATCACTGGAGTTTGAGCTGTACATACAATAAGCCATTTACCTGTAGTAGTGGATGATGCCTTTCCATCTTGGGGATTTTGATATCTTCCATGTTAAAATAAAGTATTCTTGGATCCTGAAAAATTACAAAAGATAAATCTTTAGTTTCATGAAATATGGGAGGAGGGGGCTCCCATCATCTTTATGGCTAGGATGTGAGGGGGGCTGTCCTTATTTAGGGGTTTATCTGATGATTGCTGACTATTGTGCAATTGTTCTTGCATATTCTGGAAATAGATGCCAGACGTACTGAAAACTGTATCCCATGATGCTGGATAAGAGAAGGGTCCATCATGTTTTTGGGTCATCCAGTTCACTGGCAAAATGTGGTGGCACAAAGCTGCTCATATAGTCCCCACCTGAAGTCTTAATACTTTCCCTAGTGTGAAGTAGGGGAGGCTATCTTGGAGGACAAATCATCTCTGGACTCTGTTGATTAACTATCTACTTTGCATTTTCATAATTAAGTCATGAGCTGCCTGTTTTTGCTTTTTTTTTTTTTTTAAATCATGTCCAAGTCCTTGACCTCCCAGGAGTTCGTTGTGCACATACCACATCTTATTCCCCTGTGCCAAAGTGTTTGGAATGAAGAAGAATCCTCAGCTGTTATTAAGGCTACTTTCACACTTGCGTTGTAAGGATCCGTTTGTGAGATCCGTCACAGGCTCTCACAAACGGTCCTGAACTGATCAGTTTTGTCCTAATGCATTCTGAATGGAAAAGGATCCGTTCAGAATGCATCAGTTTTGCTTCAGTTCAGTCTCCATTCCGTTTTGGAGGCGGACACTAAAACGCTGCTTGCTGTGTTTTAGTGTCTGCATGAAGAAACTGATGCATGTTTTGTCTGACACAACAGAAAACGGATCCGTCCTCCATTGACTTTCAATGGAGTTCATGACTGATCCGTCTTTGCTATGTAAAAGATAATACAAACGGATCCGTTGAGAACGGATGCAGACGGTTGTATTATCAGGACGGATCCGTTTGTGAGAGCCTGAACGGATCCTGCAAACGCAAGTGTGAAAGTAGCCTAACCCCACTTGGGATCTATAGATATATTTGGTTTTCTGTCTGTGGTCCCTTCAGTTTAGTTAACATAAATGAGTGTTGATAGGCCTTTGATGTGAGACATAACAGAAGAGAAGTTGTTTAAAAGCATGTCAAATAAGCCAAACTTAAAGGGGTTTTTCGAGATGTTTTTTACTGATGACCTATCCCCCTGAAATGAACAGAGCGGATGGTCGGGAATGTGCGCGGGCCGCTCTGTTTCAGTCGGAGTTCTGGATATAGTTGAGGACAGCACTTGGCTATCTCCAGAATGAATGGAGCAGCTGTGCTCATTTTCGACCACCCACTCTGTTCATTTCAGGGGGATCTTCAGGGTTTGGTGCCCCAGTTTGTCGTGATTGGTGGGGGTCTCAGCAGTAGGATGCTCATCGATCTAATAGTTATCTCCTATCCTGTGAATGGGGTATAACCAGAATACCCCTTTAACTGGTAAGTATAAGAATTTAGAAACCCCTTTGACGCCCTCATTCTTCAATGTATAAACTACATTGTAAGGCACATAAATCCGAGTCATAAAACAGATTTCTGCTCTTTGCATATGATGCCTTCACAGTTCATGACTAGAGATGAGCGAGCATGCTCGGGAGCAATTTTCGCGTAATAGCGTACGCATCTTCTAATATGTACGCTAATGCATACGCATCTTATAAATTTGTATGCTAATGCGTACAAATTACAAGATGCGTACGCATTAGCGTACAGATTAGAAGATGCGTACGCTATTACACAAAAATTGCTTCCGAGCTTGCTCGCTCATCTCTATTCATGACGCTTCTGACAGTGTATAAAAATGGGCTTGAACAACTACCACCATAGTCTTACCATGTTATTTGTCTCCTCAACTGTCTAATTTTCTGTTTCTGAAAGAAACAAGAATATAGATTATGTAACCATTGACCACAGATAGTATATTGTACCCGTGTTTAACTGGATGTACATTCACGGACAAAAAATCCAGATATTAACGGCATTTCCGGTGGGCAGGTCACGGACATCTAACGCGGATTATATGCTTTTAACATCTAAACCGGATACGTCTTTCCCCATCTTGTTTGATATGCTTAATTTATTTTCAAAAGTCTCTCCAAATTTAAGATTAATAAATCCAAATTGACGGCTCTAAATATCTCATGCCCCTATAGATTTAATTGGTAATCGCTAAGGCTTCTACTTCTTTCACATGGTCCTCTATGTCTATCAAATACAGTGGAGAAGATAAGTATTTGATACACTGGCGATTTTGCAAGTTTTCCCACCTACAAAGGGAGAAGGTCTTGAAAATCATAGTAAACAGTTTATAAGGCCGAAAAAAAGACATCTGTCCATCCAGTTCGGCCTGTTGTCCTGCAAGTTGATCCAGAGGAAGGCAAAAAACCCCTGTGAGGTAGAAGCCAATTTTCCTCACTTCCTCAGGCAATCAGAATAACTCCCTGGATCAACAACCCATCTCTAGTAACTATAACCTGTAATATTATACTTCAGAAATAATCCAGACCCTCTTAAACTCTTTTAGTGAACTTACCATCACCAGCTCCTCAGGCAGAGAGTTCCATAGTCTCACTGCTCTTTACCGTAAAGAATCTCTTCTATATTTTGTGAACAAACCTTCTTTCCTCCAGGCGCAGAGGATGTCCCCTCGTCACGGTTACAGTCCTTGGGATAAAAAGATCATGGGAGAGATCTCTGTACTGACCCCTGATATATTTATACATAGTTATTAGATCTTCCCTCAGTCGTCTTTTTTTCTAAAGTGAATAACCCTAATTTTGATAATCTTTCTGGTACTGTAGTCCACCCATTCCAGTTATCACTTTAGTGGCCCTATTCCTGACCCTCTCCAGCTCTGCATGTCTGCCTTGTTCACAGGAGCCCAGAACTGTACATAGTACTCCATGTGTGGTCTGACTAGTGAGTTGTAAAGTGGCAGGACTATGTTCTCATCATGGGCATCTATGCCTCTTTTGATGCAACCCATTATCTTATTGGCCTTGGCAGCAGCTGCCTGACAGTGGTTTCTACAGCTTAGTTTGCTGTTCACTAAAATTCCTAGGTCCTTTTCCATGTCAGAGTTACCCAGTGCTTTACCATTTAGTATGTACTGGTGACTTGCATTATTCCTTCCTATGTGCATAACCTTACATTTGTCAGTGTTAAACCTCATCTGCCACTGTCTCTGCCCAATGCCTCCAATCTATCCAGGTCCATCTGTAGCAGTGTACTGTCCTCTTCTGCGTTAATTACTTTACACAGTTTAGTGTCATCTGCAAAAATTGATATTTTACTGTGCAAGCTTCTATAAGATCATTAATAAATATATTGAGGAGAATAGGGCCCAATCACATTTTAAAAAAACACATTTATAGTATGAAATAGGTATTTGATCACCTACCAACCAGCAAGAACTCTGGCTCTCACAGACCTGTTAGTTTTTCTTCAAGAAGCCCTCCTACTCTGCACTCATTACCTGTATTAATTGCAGCTGTTTGAACTTGTTACCTGTCAACACACTCAATCAATCCCACTCCAACCTCTCCACCATGGCCAAGACCAAGAGCTGTCTAAGGACACAGGGACAAAATTGTAGACCTGCACAAGGCTGGATGGGCTACAGGACAATAGGCAAGCAGCTTGGTGAGAAGGCAACAACTCTTGGCGCAATTATTAGAAAATGGGAAGAAACACAAGATGACTGTCAATCTACCTCAGTCTGGGGCTCCATGCAAGATTTTGTCTCGTGGGGTAAGGATGATTCTGAGAAAGGTTAGGAATCAGCCCAGAACTACACGGGAGGACCTGGTCAGTGACCGGAAGAGAGCTGGACCACAGTCTCAAAGATTACCATTAGTAACACACTACGTGGATTAAATTCCTGCAGGGCAAGGTCCCCCTGCTCCAGGCTGCTTGAAGTTTGCCAATGACTATCTGGATGATCCAGAGAGGCATGGGAGAAGGGTCATGTGGTCAGAGTTGGTATCAACTCCACTTGCCGTGTTTGGAGGAAGAAAAAGGATGAGTACAAGAACTGTCCCAACAGTAAAGCATGAGGGTGGAAACATCATACTTTGGAGGTGCTTTTCGCAAAGGGGAAAGGAAGACTGCACCGTATTGAAGGGAGGATGGATGGGGCCATGTATAACGAAATTTTGTCAATGCAGGGTCTTCCAGCATGACAATGACCCGAAACACCCAGCCAGGGTAACTAAAGAGTGGCTCGGTAAGAAGCATTTCAAGGTCCTGGAGTGGCCTAGCCAGAACACAATCGAAAATCTTTGGAGGGAGCTGAAACTCAATGTAGCCTAGCAATAGCCCTCAAACCTGAAAGATCTGGGGAATATCTGTATGGAGAAGTGGGCCAAAATCCCTGCTGCAGAGTATGCAAACTTGGTCAAGAACTACAGGAAACGTCTGACCTCTGTAATTGCAAACAAAGGTTTCAGTGCCAAATATTATGTTCTATTTTTCTCTTGTATCAAATACTATTTCATGCAATAAAATGCAAATGAATTATTTTAAAATTCATAAAATGTGATTGTCTAAATGTCATTTTTTTCTAGATTCTGTCTCTCACAGTTGAAGTGTACCTACAAAAAATATGACATTCTTTGTAGGTGGGAAAACTTGCAAAATTGCCAGTGTCTCCTTCTCCAAACAATTGGTTTGCCTTGAATTATGTGCCCCTGTTCTGTCAAATTGAACACATTGTGAAGAATTGGAGGGTTCCCTACATTTCATAGCTGCGTAGTTCCCGAACTGTTGTACTTCTCCGATATTTTTACAGTGCTCCTTCTTTCTTAGGGTACACAGTTTATTTTTGAAGTATATATGGAACAATGGTCTTTGTAGGGTTGCACACACCACTGTGACTTAGCCTAAACACAAAAGGGGAATTGGTTTTCCCAATATTGAGATGTTGTATAGTGCGGTCCAATTAAATTAGAGTTCTAGATTGGCACAGATGCCCTCATACTAAACTATATGTTCGTATTGAGAAGAAGTGGATGGTTTCTCTCTCACACAAGTGTTAATATGGGCTCAGATAGGTAGACATCTACCCACAGGGATCTCAATCTTGACAAAGGCACTCCTCTCAGTGTGAGCGAGATCCCCACAGGTCCCTAACTTTTGGCCTCATCCTTCCCCTCTACTAAGACTAGGTGATTTGATGGACCTATCAGACCCATTCACTAAAATGTGGGCCTCTACACAGAGGGTATTGAACAATCAAGCACTGGGTGATATATTGACAGAGGGGGTGTACCCTGATCTCCTTTTTAAAAATAAACCATACTGCGAAGGAGTGGACCACCTTACGTACTCACATCTGCTGGCCAACTTTAGAGACCTGCCACTCAAGGAAAACTTGCAGAGAGATCTCTCCTGGTTTGAACAATTGGCAGCTCAACAATCCCCAGCTCTGAAATTGATCTTTAAGATATACCTAGCTTTAGCTGTTCCTCCAGAGGGCAACAAATTGCTTTATATCTCCACCTGGGAGGCAGAACTTGATGTTACATTAACAAGGAAGGAGATCAAATAGATTTATAAACACTTTTGTGGCCCTTCTAAATGTATACCTTTGCAAGAGACTTCTTATAAGTTGGTGAGTAGAAGGTACAAAACCCCAGTTGCTTTACATGCTGTGTACCCCCCTCCCCACCTGCTGGAGATGTTTGCCTGGTTCTGGGACATACACACACATAATGGCGGTACTGCCAGTTGATTCAACCATATTGGAGCAAGGTGGGAGAAATACTGCTTGAAGTCTGCCCTGGATCCCAGAATCTTGTTCTGAAAATGTTGTTTTAAATGTCCTCCCTTCTTCAATCCTGATCTTTTACCATTCACTCTGGAAACAAATGTTAACTGCTAAAGCAATGATTCCTTTATACTGGAAGCAAACGTCTGCACCTCCAATCACACACTGGATACGTAAGGTTGGACAGGTTGCTAGACTTGAGGAGCTCAGCTCCACTACCCCTAAGTCCTTTGCTAGATGCAGAAGAGTCTGTGCACCTAGGCTGACCTTTTCTACTGGTGTAGATACACAGCCATACTTGTTTGATTCATAGATAATGAGGGAGTGAGAATCTGGGGTTATGGGTTCGCTCCCCGCATATTCCTGAAGCGCCCTATTTTGGAGCGCATATGGTTTCAGTTGTAATGTGGAATTGATTGTTTCAAGCTATTTCCCTGTGTTCCATTGGGTATAGTCTCTCTTTCAATGGAACTGTTTCACGTTAGGATCCGTCTGGGTCTACATGGTGCATTTGTTTTTTTTCTTTTGCTGGTCCCCTAAATGCTCAATTGGCAATAAATCTGGTGACCTGACAGTCCAAGGAAGTCTTGCAATCTGGTGGAGACATTCCTGGGAAACCCTTGCTGTGTGCGGGTGAGCATTATCCTGCTGAAAAATACCACTGGAAGCCCTGTCAGCAGCTGTTAGCAAGTGTACCTCATATCACTACTAGGGGTGTCAACTGTCGTTTCTGATGGCTCCCCACATCATCACACCAGCAGACTGGGCAGTGTGTCATACCACAACAAAGGCAGGATTGAAGCGCTTACCAACAGGCCTCTATATTCAAACACAAACTGTTGTCGGATCCCAAACAGAACCTGGATTAGTTGCTAAAGACAATATGGTCCAGGCTGTGGCAATCCAAGTTTCTCATTAACGACACCACTGCAAACGAAGGTGACGGTGGCTGTCTGTCAATGCAGGACATGTAATGGGCGCCATGACACTAGATTTCCTTCTGCTAAACACCTGGGAATTATCTGGGCAGAGACAAGGGTATGTACTGAAGAGTCAACCAAACTGTGGAAGCTTCTAACGCTTGTTGGCGGATCAAATGAGCCTCCCTATTGCCGGTCAGTCTGGGTTGTCTGGGGCCTGTTCTCTGTGTGCATGCCCTCATGTAATCACTGCTCTAAACACTTAACAGCTAAATCAGCTTAGATGGAGAGCAATTTCTCAAAATGACCATCCTGCTTCTCTCAGTCCAATGATGCGCGCTCTCTCAAAGTCTGTCAACTGGGCATAATGCCTTCGGAGAGGCATGTCTAGCAGCCCACAATCTTTCACCAAGAGGTACACTACCCAAAAGTAGCCTGTGAAAGCTTTTTACAGGACAGTGGGGGGGGGGGGGCACTCTTATACCCTCTTGTGGCAAGACCCAGCATCTAATCAGACCACACCTGGAATCATTTACAAATCTGCCTGAGACATAACTGCATGCCGCGTTTTGCAGAAAAATTACAGAAAATAATGCACACAATAGTTGCAAACATCATATATGGACTAAGGCCTCACTTTAAGGGCTCATGCACACGACCATATGTATTTTGCACTCTGTGTTGCATCAGTTTTTTTGTGGATCCACTGTAACAATGCCTGTCCTTGTCTGCAAAACAGAAAAGAATAGGACATGTTCTATTTTTTTGCGTAACTGACTTGCGGACATATGAAAACGGAATGCACACAGAGTAATTTACGTTTTTTTGCTGACCCATTGAAATGAATGGTTCTGCATGCGGGCTGCAAAAAAAGGAACGGACACGGAGAGAAAATATGGTCGTCTGCATGAGCCCTGATATGATAAAATCTGAGACTCTCAGCCCGTATATTTTGATCTTAACACATCTGTGCGCACCTACCAGTGCCAAGGTAGTCTCAGGCAGGTCAAAAACCACAGAAAAAGATAAAAAAAAACATCCTGCACGATACAATAACTGAATATGCGGATGTGCATGCCTACATTTATAAAAGAAAAATCACAAGGAATAATGCAAGTCACCAGTACATACTAAATGGTAAAGCATTGGGTAACTCTGACATGGAAAAGGACCTAGGAATTTTAGTGAACAGCAAACTAAGCTGTAGAAACCAGTGTCAGACAGCTGCTGCCAAGGCCAATAAGATAATGGGTTGCATCAAAAGAGGCATAGATGCCCGTGATGAGAACATAGTCCTGTCACTTTACAAATCACTAGTCAGACCACATATGGAGTACTGTGTACAGTTCTGGGCTCCTGTGAACAAGGCAGACATAGCAGAGCTGGAGAGGGTTCAGAGGAGGGCAACTAAAGTAATAACTGGAATGGGTGGACTACAGTACCCAGAAAGATTATCAAAATTAGGGTTATTCACTTTAGAAAAAAGACGACTGAGGGGAGATCTAATAACTATGTATAAATATATCAGAGGTCAGTACAGAGATCTCTCCCATCATCTATTTATCCCGAGGACTGTGACTGTGACGAGGGGACATCCTCTGCGTCTGGAGGAAAGAAGGTTTGTACATAAACATAGAAGAGGATTCTTTACGGTAAGAGCAGTGAGACTATGGAACTCTGCCTGAGGAGGTGGTGATGGTAAGTTCACTAAGAGAGTTCAAGAAGGGCCTGGATGTATTTCTGGAGGGTAATAATATTACAGGTTATAGTTACTAGAGATGGGTCGTTGATCCAGGGAGTTATTCTGATTGCCTGATTGGAGTCGGGAAGGAATTTTTCCCCCTAAAGTGAGGAAAATTGGCTTCTACCTCACAGGGGTTTTTTTGCCTTCCCTGGATCAACTTGTAGGAAAACAGGCTGAACTGGATGGACAGATGTCTTTTTTCGGCCTTACAAACTATGTTACTATGTTACAGAAAATAATGACACAATAGATGCAAACATTATATATGTACTAAGCCCTCATTCTGTTTTTTATCTTTTTTCTGTGATTTTTGTTTAGTGTAGTATATACTTGAATGAGTGGCACCTTCAGGTGTGAATGCGCTTCCATTATCTAGGGAGCAACATTCTTGTGTACATTTTGCCCCACCTATCCCACAGGCGACCTTGATTAGGTGGTATATCTCGCTGTTCTTGCTCCTCCTCTCATTGGTTGCTTGGTGCACAGACAGGTAACTAGGAGCAGCACACTATATGTCTGCTCTCCTGAATATAGATGTACAACCGCATAGGTAGGTATAGAGTAGGACCTGCCTGATCCGAGACCACGAGGTGGGCATAGATGTCTTTTGATCAAAATATATTGGCTAAGAGTCTCAGATTTTATCATTAGAGTGAGGGCTTAGTCCATATGTTATGTTTGCATCTATTGTGTTAGTGCATTATTTTCTGTAACATAGTTTATAAGGCCGAAAAAAGACATCTGTCCATCCAGTTCGGCCTATTTTCCTACAAGTTGATCCAGGTAGAAGCCAATTTTTTCCCACTTTAGTGGAAAAAATTCCTTCCTGACTGATCAGGCAATCAGAATAACTACCTGGATCAACAACCCCTCTCTAGTAACTATAACCTGTGATATTGTTACCCTCCAGAAATACATCCAGGCCCCTCTTGAACACTTTTAGTGAACTTGCTATCACACCTCCTCAGGCAGAGAGTTCCATAGTCTCACTGCTCTTACTGTAAAGAATCCTCTTCTATGTTTGTGTACAAACCTTCTTTCCTCCAGGCGCAGAGGATGTCCCCTCGTCACAGTCACAGTCCTGGGGATAAAAAGATCATGGGAGAGATCTTTGTGCTAACCCCTGATATATTTTATACATAGTTATTAGATCTCCCCTCAGTCAGGTGAATAACCCTAATTTTGATAATCTTTCTGGGTACTGTAGTCCACCCATTCCAGTTATTACTTTAGTTGCCCTCCGAACCCTCTCCAGCTCTGCTATGTTTGCCCTGTTCGGAGGAGCCCAGAACTGTACACAGTACTCCATGTGTGGTCTGACTAGTGATTTGTAAAGTGGCAGGACTATGTTCTCATCACGGCATCTATGCCCCTTTTGATGCAACCCATTAATCTTATTGGCCTTGGCAGCAGCTGTCTGACACTGGTTTCTGCAGCTTAGTTTGCTGTTTACTAAAATTCCTAGGTCCTTTTCCATGTCAGTGTTACCCAGTGTTTTACCATTCAGTATGTACTGGTGACTTGCATTATTCCTTCCCATGTGCATAACCTTACATTTGTCAGTGTTAAACCTCATCTGCCACTTCTCTGCCCAAGCCTCCAATCTATCCAGATCCATCTGTAGCAGTGTACTGTCCTCTTCTGTGGCTAAAAAACCGGTTGTCATTTGCAATGTGCAAATCTGTTAATCATATAGTAAATAGTTGCGCCGTTTTTGAGATATTTAATCTTTTTAATATGCAAATTAACCTTACTAGGTGCAGGGGGCGGTAACCCTGCACCTAGTAGCGCCGTTTCCCCACCTCTAAACACGCCTCCGTTTTGTTGATTGACAAATCCGTGGCCGAAATGAGGAAGTGAGGAAGCCGGGACCCGGGCAGGCGGCGGCTCTCACTGCGCCTGCGCCGAACGTAGATCGCACTGGAAGCCGACAGAGCTAGCTGCCTGGCTCTGTCAATCAACAAAACGCCTCGTGTCTAGAGGTGGGGAAACGGCGCAACCAGTGACAACCGGTTTTATAGGCACAAATCTGATGACAGAAACCCTTTAATTACTTTACACAGTTTAGTGTCATCTGATATTTTATAGTTTAGTGTCATCCGATTGATTTTTTACTGTGCAAGCCTTCTACAAGATCATTCATAAATATATTGAAGAGAATAGGGCCCAATACTGACCCCTGTGGTACCCCACTAGTGACAGTGACCCAATCTGAGTATGTACTGTTAATAACCACCCTCTGTTTTCTATCACTGAGCCAGTTACTTACCCACATACTGACATTTTCTCCCAGGCCAAGCATTCTCATTTTATTTACTAACCTTTTATGCGGTACAGTGTCAAATGCTTTGGAGAAGTCCAGATATACGACATCCATTGATTCGCTGCGGTCAAGTCTAGAACTTACCTCCTCATAGAAACTGATTAAATTGGTTTGACATGACCAATCCCTCATGAAGCCATGCTGATATGGAGTTATTTGCTTATTTTCATTGAGGTACTCCAAGATAGCATCTCTTAGATGTGATTTTTCTTTTATAAATGTAGCGATGCACATCCGCATATTCGTTTAGTACATTGTGCAGGATGTTTTTTTTTTTTATCTTTTTCTGTGATTTTTGCAGCAATCCTACATTTCTATCTGGGTGCATTATTAATTTTTGTCAATGAGTGTACTACCTGGGCTCCTTGTGGTTGTAGCTATTTCTTCTTATTATTTTCTTTTATAGAATCAATTGGGTGACTGGTGTATGATGGTGTTGGCATTCTTTTTAAATAAGATTGTATAATATGAGTAAGAGGAATGGCTAGCCACTAGCCAGTGAAGGGACTGTCAGAGATAAAAGGCAGTAAAGGGATTAGGGTAGAGGTGGATTAACCGGATTGTAGGAATGTAAGGGTGCTTTCACACGTAGCAGAGTTTGTTGCAAAAACTTCTGCGCTTGACTCCAAGGCAACCTCATTCAAATAAATCTCTGCAACAAATTCTGCCTTATGCCTCATTCACACGTCCGTATCCGTGCTCAAATCCGTGAGCAGATGGTCAGTGATGAATCCATGTTGGGTCCGTGTGTCCGTTTTTTGCTGTCCGTGTTGCATCCGTGTTTCACTGACACTGAACAGCTGAAAAATAATTTTCAAAGCATCTCTTCTTAATGATCCTTGAAACACGGATGCAAGACGGATGGCATGGTTTTCACGGACCCATAGACTATAATGGACGTGATGGATCCGTGAACACGGACAAAATAGAACATGCATCCGTACTAAAAACACTGATGTCTGAATACAAACATTAAAATGAATGGGGACGTGTGCTGTCCGTGGAGAACACATACAGCACACGTCTGTGAAACACTGACGTGTGAATGAGGCCTTATCTGAAGGCATTCTGGAGCCATGTCCATGTGGGCAAATTCTGATAGATTAGAAAACAGATGTTTTCTAATGCATAATTCATATTCAAAATGCCATAAACAGCTTCCTATTGACCACAAAGTAAGAAACATGACTGTAGAGCTTTTGAGCAGCTGGTATGCAAATGAGCCAGTAAGGTGCCCAGAGGGGCGTCATTCTTGCAGGAAGGAGCCCAGGTACACATCCTCCACTGATTATACTGCTGCTGTGAACATAGGCTTAGGTAGAAGAATGCAGTAATCTACGTGGCATAGGATGAGGGCATGTACACGCATTTTCAGTTAATTCAGGAAACTTGATTTGCATACGTGTGCCACATCTGTTTTTGGCAACATTCAGTAAAACCTGAATCATTCCAATGCTTCTGTATGTAAGGGGCCCGTGCATAGACTAGGAGCTGTGGTCAGTGACTTTAGTGAATTCATCCAGCCTAATAATGTCAGTATGCTGATAAACATGGTTTGCTAGTTTTCTGTATAACCTCCATGCTGACTTCTATAGTACTATATTGTACCTCCGTCTTCTTCCAATTTCATATGGTAAAAACTCCATCATTTGGAGCTGTACAGAGCATCATGTAACAGCGCTGACAGCCCACTGTTCTGTAATGTAGAACCACAGGGATCCTCTGTACAGGGTATATATTGTGTCATTTAAAGGGTCACTAGCAACTCATAATAGGCAGACTTAGTCATAGCAACATACAGGAAGCCATCTGTATGTTTTTGAAGTGAGGCAGTAAGGCCACATTCATATCTGCATTTTAATCTCCAGCAGTCAGTTCCGGCAGAGAAGCTGAACGCCAGAGTTCACTGTATCCGCCTAAGGTTACTTTCACACTTGCGTTTGCAGGATCCGTTTGTGAGATCCGTCACAGGCTCTCATAAACGGTCCAAAACTGATCAGTTTTGTCCTAATGCATTCTGAATGGAAAAGGATCCGTTCAGAATGCATCAGTTTTGCTTCAGTTCAGTCTCCATTCCGTTTTGGAGGCGGACACTAAAATGCTGCTTGCTGTGTTTTGGTGTCCGCATGAAGAAACTGATCCAAACCGATCCGTCATGACTCACAATGTAAGTCAATGGGGACCGTTCCGTTTTCTCAGACACAATAGAAAACGGATCCGTCCTCCATTGACTTTCAATGGTGTTCATGACGGATCCATCTTTGGCTATTTAAAGGGTTTCTGTCACCAGAAATAACCCTATTAAACCAAGTGTCATTTGCAATGAGCAAATGACACTTGATTCCAGTAATGTTACTATTATACTTCTCAGTAACGGCGTTTTGCTAAAAAATAGCGATTTTATAATATGCTAATGACCTCCCCTAGGTGCAGTAGGCGTGAACCTGCACCTAGGAGAGGCCATAATAACGCCTCTTACCACGCCCCCGGTCGCGCTGATTGACAGGGCCGGGCAGCCAGCTCTTTCGGCTCCCGGCCCTGTACGAGCCCGAAATCCCGCGCCTGCGCAGTAATGAAGCCGGGACCCGGGCGGGCGCCGGCTCTCAATGCGCGCTGATCCCGGCCTGCGCATTGCGATCAGCGCGCATTGAGAGCCGGCGCCCGCCCGGGTCCCGGCTTCATTACTGCGCAGGCGCGGGATTTCGGGCTCGTACAGGGCCGGGAGCCGAAAGAGCTGGCTGCCCGGCCCTGTCAATCAGCGCGACCGGGGGCGTGGTAAGAGGCGTTATTATGGCCTCTCCTAGGTGGCAGGTTCACGCCTACTGCACCTAGGGGAGGTCATTAGCATATTATAAAATCGCTATTTTTAGCAAAACGCCGTTACTGAGAAGTATAATAGTAACATTACTGGAATCAAGTGTCATTTGCTCATTGCAAATGACACTTGGTTTAATAGGGTTATTTCTGGTGACAGAAACCCTTTAAAAGATACTACAACCGGATCTGTTCAGAACGGATGCAGACGGTTGTATTATCATGACGGAAGCGTTTTTGCTGATCCATGACGGATCCAGCAAAAACGCTGGTGTGACAGTAGCCTTAAACCGGTTACCACTGTGCACCGCCAGACGCCCATTCACTAAAATGGGATCCAGCCGCTTTCCGGCATACATGCGGGCTTTCAGATGCAGGACTTTTTCTCCCATCCAAAGTAACTGATGTCTGGCAGAGCTAACGTAAAGTGAGCACAACTGACGCTCAAAAAAAGACGATTCGGTTATCTTTGACAGTTCCAAAAAACGGAAAATTAAATGCAGATATGAATGAGCCCTAAACCAGGGTAGAAAGGGAAAGATCTACACCTGGTTTTGGCTGAAAATCACTTATGGAAATCACTGCCCGAACACTGACATGTGAATTAGGCATTACAATTACAAATCCCAGCCTGACTGAGGGTCTAATGAGCAAACTTACAGCATCATAGAGGTTCATTTGACCCACCGTCGGGCTGGGATTTCTGGCTGCAATACAAGTACAAAAATGTGCAATGTAACTGTAACAAAACACATAGAAGCAGAGGAACTTAATTAGCCCTTGACGTTAGTAGTTTCATGAAGGCAGGAGAACTACCAGGTATAACCACGAGTGTATAGCTATATTATACTTATGAATTGTACTACTATTCCACCTGTACTCATCCTCATTTATATAAATACAGTATACATACGTACCTGTCTTCTTTCTACTCCATGGGTGTTTGTGTTGTGTTGATGGAGCAGCTAGTTACCAGTCTCCATGTCTCCAGTGGGAGGAGAAGCAGACCATGAGCTTCCTGCCAAATACTCTGCAAACCTCCCAGTTGCTTGCTGTGTGGTATCTACTATACAAAAGATAATCCACAGAAAAAGTAAAAAAAAAATAAAACTGTAATTAATATGATAAATTATATATATAAAAAAGAAAATACCCTCTATATCTCAGTATATGATCTAAATATTCTATCCACATTGGGCCATACCATTTACAAACAGCATGCAATGTAGTGTGCCACAATCTAGTATGTAAACTAGATAGGAAAAACTCTCTGTATGTCTCTGTGTGAAATGGGAGGTACTAACTAACTGTTTTTAAGTTTACCCCCTTCAGAGGCGTAGCTACCTGGGGGGCAGGGGGGGGCAACGGCTCCGGGCCCAGTGACTCAGGGGGGGCCCCAGCAAGGATGACTATCAGGCAAATACAAGTGAGCGCTTCCATTATGGAAGCGCTCACTTGTATTTAGGGACCCCCATCAGACCTCAGATCAGCCCACAGCACAGCATCAGGTCATAGTGCGCGCCGGCCAGGGAAGACAGTGGAGCGCCGGACCGGAGGGCAGCCGCAGCGCGGGACAGGTAAGAAAGGTTTTTTATTTTAATCTTATGTGGCTGGGTGGGCTGATCTGAGGTCTAATGGGGGCACAGTAGGCTGATGTGAGGTCTGATGGGGCACAATACGCTGATCTGAGGTCTGATGGGGCACAGTAGGCTGATGTGAGGTCTGATGGGGGCACAATACACTGATCTGAGGTCTGATGGGGGCACAATACACTGATCTGAGGTCTGATGGGGCACAATACGCTGATCTGAGGCCTGATGGGGGCACAATACGCTGATCTGAGGTCTGATGGGGGCACAATACGCTGATCTGAGGTCTGATGGGGGCACATTCTGCTGAGTTGCGGTCTGGTGGGGGCACAATACGCTGATCTGAGGTCCTGATGGGGCACAGTAGGCTGATGTGAGGTCTGATGGGGGCACATTCTGCTGATCTGAGGTCTGATGGGGGCACATTCTGCTGATCTGAGGTCTGATGGGGCACAATACGCTGATCTGAGGTCTGATGGGGGCACAATACGCTGATGTGAGGTCTGATGAAGGCACAATACGCTGATCTGAGGTCTGATGGGGGCACAGTAGGGTGATGTGAAGACTGATGGGGGCACATTCTGCTGATCTGAGGTCTGATGGGGGTACAATATGCTGATCTGAGGTCAGATCGCCCTGACCAGAAGCCTGATATTACTGAAACAGACCTGAATCCTCTACGTCACCAAAGCTGCAGTCTCTACCCAACCCCAGATTACAACTGCTGACCCATGGTACAGGTCTAGAACCCAAAGACTTGTTGGTATCGGTCAGTAACCGGTGACTTTTCTAAGTTTGATCATCTCCATGTACTGATTGTAATAATGTTTTTCCATGTGATAAAATATAAGAGTAGTAAGTACTTGGACAACTGGATAATCACACCCCACAAATATTGGCCCCATAACTTTGCTGTGTCTATAGTTATACCTATTAATGAGGGGAGGTGTCCTAATTTATTATTTTAACTTGGTCCTAGAGACCTGATTATCAGGCAGTTGTGTCCCGGAAACATGCCAGACTATCAGTTTATAGGGACGGCATCCATGAGAAGACCTTGTATCTTCATTGGGTATATTGATGATTTGTGATTTGTCTGCTTCCTGATATTTCTGGTGTTTTCTATATAATTTGGACACAGTGGTATCCACTGGTCACCACTGGAAATAAAAACAGACTGGGGTTAAGAAGGCAATTGTAGCATGTTGGATCACCAGAGGTCTGAGACAAAATGATGCGCAGAATAAACCATCTCCTGATCTTCACCAGTGACCCCTGCTAGAAGGTATTGGTCTTAAAAACCAAAAAGATCCCTAAATAAGGTAAGAGCCTTGTTACAGGAGTCATAAAATGTAATGTGATATATGGCAGGAGCTTATAATAATGACAGACATGATGGCAAGTTCTGGAAACACCAGAGTGATGACACAGAATCATTTAGGGCTTAGATTCTCCATGAAGATGAGCAGAGCAGTGGCCATTAGTGGAAAAATCATCCAAAATTCTAACTGCCTGCAGTCACCACTAGGGGGAGATCCCATTGACCTTGATATGTAGATCACCCTGAGCAATGGCTTCCAGAATTTTACCTACGGAAGTGTGTAAGAAAGCAGGGATTTTGGCGATTTGTATCAGGAAAAATGGGCTCCAAACCCTATAAATATATATGAAAATAAATCAGCCCACAATTATAAGGTGTATTCTGTTTATGTTGGATACAGCAGTGGGTTCCAGAACAAGAATAACAGCTATATCAGTCAATGACAATGCTAAGTGTTGGTATCGCTGTTAGAAATATGGGCCCAAGTTTAATACACTGGCCCACAGTGACCGGGAGTAAATTGTGTGTCACTTGCATGTACTTTGTCACTGCTCCATGTTAAGTCATATTTAGTTTCCAGGCTTGCTCTCTGCCTTAACCACTGGATTTGACATTCACAGGACTTTCCGTAGACAGATGTATTCACCAAAAAAGTGAGTTCCCTGCTGCATTAAGAGGAAGATTCCGGGCTCAGTCTCTGCATTCACCACAGGACTTGTCATTCACCGGACTTTCCGCAGTCAGATGTATTCACCAAAGAAGTGGGTTTCCTGATGCATCAAAAGGCAGATTCCAGGCTTGGTCTCTGCAGAAGTCAATGCACTTGACATTCACAATTGATTCAAGGTAAAATCTACCATCCTTGTATCCTCGTCACATGCCACCTTTTTCCTCCACCACCTAGGGGAAGGCAGTCCTTCAGCCATGGTTCCCTAGAGGTTTCCTCCATTGGGGCTTTTTCCTCTCCTGAGTGCTGAAGGCCTGACTCTTCATGAGTCAAAGGCCCATCATCAACAGGGCCACATTTAAGACCAGTGCACTGACTTCTAGTGAGAACATCTACTGTACATCTGATACCTTGCAGTTAATAAAGAAGTCAGTGTATACTAAGTAATGGTATGTCTGAGCCTCTTTATGAATCTTCATAGTCAACTGGATAGGGGTGCAGGGAGTCGCACTCCTGCTGATCAGATAGTGATGGCCTTTCTTGGTTTTTCAGCTCAGCTTATTTTTTTATCGCCTACCTACAGGATAGGGGATAAGTATCTGATCAGTGGGGACTGCTGGGTCCCCCATGATCATGAGAATAGGGAACCTGGGTCCCCAAAGAAATGGAATGGTAGGTCAACCATGTTCCCTTCTGCTTCATTCAATGTCTATGGGACTGAGAATTGTACTCAGCTATCTCCAGCAGTATAGAGAGTGAACAGATGTGTGCACTCGACATGCCACTTCATTCATAAGGGCACACAGGATCCAGTTCTTGTGATCAGTGGTGGTCCCAAATATCCTGTGGATAGGGGAAAGTTTTGTATTGACATAAACTATCTCTGGACCACATACCCGTTGAAGTTAATGGGTCTGCAAAGAATGTGGATGTAACATGGACCACATCCATATGTTTTTTTGGATCTGCGATTTGCAGACTGCAAAACTGATATGGTTGTGTGCAAGGACCTTATACAGATTGTACAGAAAAAAAAAAGAAATTAAGAGGTACAGTCAACGGAGGCAGACAACGCAGCTGCTATGGGGCCCCTGGAGGAAGTAAGGTGAGAAGTTACTGTGCTGTCAGTAATATGTGCTTTGGGTGTGAAGTGAACCCCTCATTTCCAGTGCTGAACCCCCAGTTCTGATGTAGAGTTCTACTCTCTCAGCTCTGCAGATGAACCTGAATCTTCACCCTCTCAGCCACCGACACAGTGTAGCGCTGTCACGCTCTGCTCTCTGCACTCAGGTACAGTAAGTGTCTCTGTGTCAGCTTCATGCACAGATGTAGAGACACATTGTTTATCGTGCTTTACACTGCAGCTTAGCTCTGTAAGGGCATTACCATTTCCATGAATGCTAGTGTATTAGAATCATTCCTGTGGGTCCCTACAAGCAACCTTAAAGGGGTTCTCCCCTTTCTGTTTACTGTTGACCACCATGTCATCCCATGTCATGTTATCATTATGTATGCTACTAGAATAATGTTTGTAATGAATAGGAAAAACCATTATGGCTGAGTGTTGTAATAATCCTAACCACCACTAGATGGTGCTGTTATGCCTTTGTATATAAGGCCTAGCAACAGGAAACCAGGAGTTGGGAGTTGAAAGAAAGTTAAGAGCAGGAGGAGAGTAGGAGCAGTCATCCAGCTTGAGGCTGCCATTTTCCCTGGCTCTGGCCAAGTCAGGATTCCATGATGGCATTTACGATTTCTAAGCCGCTAGTATCTGAGCAACTAACTGGATAAAGCGAGCCTGACTGAGGTGAACACTATTCAAATGGTTATTGGACTTTGTCAGCACTGACGTGATCAGGAGAAGCTTAATGCACCTGGACACAGACTTTACAACCAGGTACAAGTTGTATTTTTCCCCACTGAGAACCCTCAGGGTAGTGAGGATATTCATAGAGAAAGTAACAGCATCCGTGGGAGTAATGTATCTGAAATACTAATTCCTGCCATGGCGGATAGCTGCCTTGAAATATCATAAAGGTATACTATAATCATCCAGAGCTAGAACTAGTGCAAGTGGATTGACATGCTAAGAAGGAGTGTAACAGGATTTAAAGCAAAGTAGCACTTTATTGAAATACCAACTTAAAAAGGAATTATTACAACACCAGCAATTGATTGACCATATTGGATAAGTGATTGACATAACTGAAATAACTGTTAACTGCACTTACGAGGAGAATTGCCTCAGGGCAAAAGTTTATTTTTCCAACCTAAACTGCCTCATCATTGACATCAAGGGTGTGTCTACCTTAAAAGACACCGGCGTCACGAAATAACCAGGACCCAGCCGTCCGACACAGTCAAAATCAACACCAAGGGCACCTCAACTGACCATCCTGGAGTCCTGCGTACGGAGTGTGCCCCGAGGGAAGTTGTGTCCACCCTCCACACAACTGCACACTGGCCTAGGGAAGATTCAACTAACCATGAGTACAACCACCGGCTACACTGTGACAATCTATCTACCATATCACTCACATATCCCTGTGGCTGGTGACTGCAGAAAATTGGCGTCACGAACAGGATACCAACTTGTACGCCATATACGAACAGGATACCAACTTGTACGCCATATGCGAACAGGACTTGAAAACTATAAGCCATGTGCGAATACTATGCAAATAAACCCCATTTCGATGTATAAGAACTGTGTTATTGAAATATACGCCTGAAACGTTTATTACAAGTGATTGCTGTCAGTGAATGGACTGTATATTGCATCCAAAATGGCGCCCGACCGCCATGACCGTTAATTTTCTCTATGCCATCATCACCCCAAAAGTGGGAAAGTCAAGTCACTGCCCATTTGAAAAGCGGGAAAAGAATTGTTTGCTGCGACACCATAGACCTGCATTATGTCGCCCAATGTGTACGCCACCCCCTTTATGCGAATCAGAAGAGAGAACTTGCGAGACCTGCAAGGAAGCAGGATGGAGGACCGTTCTCTGCGGGCCCGGAGTGAAGGCCACCATGTTAGCGCAGGAACGCCAACAACTAAACCTCCTCAAGAGAGCCAAAATGTTTACCCAGGACGGAAAGAAAGATACCCTGGAAGACCGCTTCATAAGCAAGGTTCAAGACTCAAACCAGAGACTGAATCTAAGTGTTATGGCAGTCCCCATTTATGCGAACTACTAAAATCAGCTGCCGCAGAGCAAGTTGTGCCGGGACCGATTGATTTGTCAACTCTGGGTTCCGATACTTAACTCGAGGATATTGAGGAAGAAATTCCAAAAGAAACCCCGCTAAGGAGAGTGTGGGACCCCCGTAAAGTGGAAGAAAATCCCGAACTTATTGATGAACTTAATACCGCTCATCTTCAGCAAGTTGCTCAACGCCATTCATACTGGTGTACGGAACCAACTACCATTTGGGCTGAACCTCTACAGACCCAAGATGCAAGTACTTCATCATCTACCTTGCAAGATACAGCTGTGACGTCATCTGACGTTTGGATTACAAATACTGATAGAACCAGCAGCCAAGGAACTGCTCAAGAAAGAAAGCCCTGTAAGTAGGCTGGAAAGCCGCTTTAATGTATTGTAAGGTGAAAATGACTGTCTATTTTTGACTCAAACCCCATAGACTTAGCCCAGTTTTTGTTGTCTTGGGCCTATCGCGTAGTTTTTTCTTGAGGGAACTGTAATGGCGCCCTTTTTCGCACCCTTTTTGTGAAGCTCCACTATTGAAATTTGAGTGACTGTTATGCTGAGTAAGGTGTGGCCCCGGAGGCGGGCTAGACTTGAGTGCTGCGAGAACCTAGTGGGCGGTACAGAAGTGACGTTAGTTATTGCCAAGAGCAGACCTGCCAGATCTCGTGCTCATCCTACAATGGCGGAGTGTAAGTACGCTGAGATGCAATCATTAATGGACCCAAAGGAGCGACGGTCGCGGGAGATTTCCACGCATGTCTTTGTTGCTGCCCAGAGGAAGCGCTGGGAGATGCTTGGGATAACATCCCATTCTGATTCGACCAGGTCTGATTCCACTATGTTGGCTGTACCCACATATGTTAAGCAGCGTGAGTTATTGACTGAGTTGCGGGAGACCCGTTTTGCAAAAATTACCGAAACTAAGCAGCACTTTGAAAAATTAACCAATAAGATGCTATGCTACCCCACAGAAGCGCTGCCTAAACTAGAAAGGAGACGCGGGCGCATTAAGGTCTTTGATAAGCAACGCGGGTATGGATTCCTGACAGATGTAGAGTCAGGAAGGGACTATTTTGTCAACCGGCAAGCAGTAAAATATCCTGCTCCATAATTTGCAGCCAGGAGAAGAGGTTCTCTATACGCCTGCCAAGTGTCCCCGTGGTCCCTACACCACAGGGGTATGCCGATTCCTCCCTGAAGTGGAAAACTGGGAGGTTGAGTATGCACCAGAGTTGCCTGAAAGACCTGTACCCGCAAGGGCTGACGCCCGATTCAATGTACAAGACTCCAGTAAGAAATCCGGGTATCTGTGGGTCCCTGCCATTGCTACATCAGAGACTGTCACTACAATGCAGCAGAGAGGTAAAAGCTACCTTACTTTTGAAGAGTATTTTCAAACCCCTGAAGGATTAAAACAGTTAGAAGAGGAAATGACCAATTGGAGCAAAAGAGTCATCAAAAGAAATATAGAAACTCAAGTGGCTCCTCAGCATCCAACACCAGCATCCACCCCTTCACCCTCCAGATGTATGCGACCTGCAGAGGAGGTGTCAGAATGTTTTACAGATGAGTGGGAGTCTGGGAGCCCACTCCCCACAGATGTTCCTTCAGAGGAGGATCCCTATTCTTAAAAGAGAGAAAAATCCGTAAGTCGGCTGACCAGCCACATTGGCTATTATGCTTCACTCCATTGCAGAGACTCTGCCCACGGTTGTGCGTTATTTGTTATTTTGTTTTCTTCTTTGGGCAAATTTATGGCTAAGGACCTGAGCCGCCTTAGAGCCTGCTGACTTTATATTAACCAGGATTTACCTGTTGGACTCCAGTGATGTATGGAGCCATATTTACAATCCCAGTTGCGCCCTTTTTGCGCCATTTTATCCCCTTTTTACCCCCTTTTCAGGTTATTTAAAGGGACTACTAATAACCATGTTTTATGCAACGTTAAATTATGTACCCAGAAGGACATTTTCTGAGACTGTTATGTAACCATCTAGCCCATTCGCCTTTGCCTTTGAGAGACTCTGAATTTTGACATGGACTATGTTACTCCCCATATTAATCAACGCCCATTGTGTCACCGTCAAGCAAAGAAGTAACGACGCCCCTTTGTCACCTTTTGTGTCATAAGTCTCAAGAATACTATTTAATAATGTAAATTTTATATTCTATTTTATAATGCTAGTATATGTGAAGGAATGTAATTTAAGTGAATGTATATGCATACGGTGCACTTTCTCTACTCTTTTTCAGGAGATACCACTACAAGTCAAGATAACCCGAGGCCGGCTTAGTTTAAAGAAGTGGGGTATGCAGTGTCCCACTAAAAGTGTGCAAAAAGGGACAGTCCAAACTGTTTTATATAGACATGTCATCCCTTGTCATGTTATCATTATGTATGCTACTAGAATAATGTTTGTAATGTATAGGAAAAACCTTTATGGCTGAGTGTTGTAATAATCCTAACCACCACTAGATGGTGCTGTTATGCCTTTGTATATAAGGCCTAGCAACAGGAAACCAGGAGTTGGGAGTTGAAAGAAAGTTAAGAGCAGGAGGAGAGTAGGAGCAGTCATCCAGCTTGAGGCTGTCATTTTCCCTGGCTCTGGCCAAGTCAGGATTCCATGATGGCATTTACGATTTCTAAGCCGCTAGTATCTGAGCAACTAACTGGATAAAGCGAGCCTGACTGAGGTGAACACTATTCAAATGGTTATTGGACTTTGTCAGCACTGACGTGATCAGGAGAAGCTTAATGCACCTGGACATGGACTTTACAACCAGGTACAAGTTGTATTTTCCCCACTGAGAACCTCAGGGTAGTGAGGATAGTCATAGAGAAAGTAACAGTATCCGTGGGAGTAATGTATCTGAAATACTAATTCCTACCATGGCGGATAGCTGCCTTGAAATATCATAAAGATATACTATAATCATCCAGAGCTAGAACTAGTGCAAGTGGATTGACATGCTAAGAAGGAAAGGAGTTTAACAGGATTTAAAGCAAAGTAGCACTTTATTGAAATACCAACTTACAAAGGAATTATTACAACACCAGCAATTGATTGACCATATTGGATAAGTGATTGACATAACTGAAATAACTGTAAACTGCACTTACGAGGAGAATTGCCTCAGGGCAAAAGTAAAAGTTTATTTTTCCAACCTAAACTGCCTCATCATTGACATCAAGGGTGTACCGAGATAATCCAGCATTTGGAGAATTCCTGCTGTGATATAAAACAGGTCCAATTCAGAGACAATAGACAATATTTCCAAAATAGAGGTAAGCTTTTTGATCCACCTCATACATATGAGTTTGGAGCAGGAGTACCTGCATGTGTCATAGAAATCCATACATGGGGTGAGTAGATAGCATACGTGTACATGGATGTGAACAGATATCATGTTCATATAAAATCCTCCCAGCTCTATATAAAATGCATCCATGTAGACAGCTTATGTGCTGAGGACTCAGGTATTATTATTATCATCATCATCACATACAATACCCACAATGGAAGGAAGGAAAGAAAAGGAAGGATATTCTGATATAACTGTCCCCTTCTATATGGGGGGATGTTCTAGTCATGTAGACAGGGGCGTACATAGAAATCATTGGGCCCCATAGCAAGAATCTAAATTGGGCCCTCTAACTCCGCCCAGTACCCACCCCTGGCCCATCCCATCTCCTGCCCTGGCTCCTCCCCTGCCACACCCCATTTGCTGCAAAGGGAACGCCGTAGAACCTGTAAAACGGTGGAGGAATTGATTTTTACAACTTGTCCCGCAATAAATAAGACAGCTATGTAAACGGAAATATAAAAAAGTTATGGCTCAAGGAAGATAGGGAAGAAAAATGAAAATGCAAAAACAAAAAAAACTTCTGGTATCCTAAGGGTTAAAGGGGATATCTAACCCCTATTATGCACCCCAAAATGCCCGGGCACCACATGCAGATATGTGGAAAGGGAGGGGGGGACTGAACATAGGAACAGACAGGGCCAATTCTAGGTCTTCTGCTTCCAGAGGCAAAAATTTAAATGATGCCCCCCTCCCATTAAAAATTAGTATGAAAGCCAAGTAGCCACCAATACTCTCCTGCCAGATCTGGAGCGATACAAGTACAGATAATATTGTTATCACCTGCAGTCCTGTGTAACATCACAGATAACACAACGATAACTCTCTGACTACAGATAATGTAGTATATGTCACCTGCAGTCCTATGTAACACCACAGATAAGACAGTGATGACTCTCTGAGTACAGATAATGTAGTATATGTCACCTGCAGTCCTATATAACACCACAGGTAACACAGTGATAACTCTCTGAGTACAGATAATGTAGTATATGTCACCTGCAGTCCTATGTAACACCACAGGTAACACAGCGATACCTCTCTGACTACAGATAATGTAGTAGATGTCACCTGCAGCCCTATGTAACACCAGATAACACTGGTGCTGATAATGTAGTAGTGTTAACTGCAGTCCTATGTACAACCACAGATAACACTAGTGTAGATCATTTGGTATTGTTACCTGCAGTCCTATGTAAAACCACAGATAACACTAGTGGTGATAATGTGACAGTTTGACCTGTGCAGTCCTATGTACAACCACAGATAATACTAGTGCTTATAATGTTGTAGTGTTACCTACAGTCCTATGTAAACCCACAGACAATACTAGTGTAGATCATGTGGTAGTGACCTGCAGTCCTATGTAAAACCACAGATAACACTAGTGTAGATCGTGTGGTAGTGTTACCTGCAGTCTTATGTAAAACCCACAGATAACACTAGTGTAGATCGTGTGGTAGTGTTACCTGCAGTCCTATGTAAAACCACAGATAACACTAGTGTAGATCGTGTGGTAGTGTTACCTGCAGTCCTATGTAAAACCACAGATAACACTAGTGTAGATCATGTGGTAGTGTTACCTACGTCCTTAGTCTGCCTCCCTGTGCCTCTCCCACGGACTCCATGCTGGTGGCGCTGTCTCCTCTTCCGTCTTCTTCTTCTTGCCCCCACAGAACGTCCTGATGCAGCTGCTTCAAAACATAGGAACACTGTTGGCATGGTGATGGTGACAGACACACAGGGGGACAGGGGGACATAGCGGCAGGGACATGGACAGGGACAGAGGGACAGACACACACAGGGGGACAGACACACAGGGACAGACACACATAGGGAGACAGACACACAGGGACAGACACACACACACACAGGGGCAGGGACAAACACAGGGAAAGATACACACAAGGACAGACACACACAGGGACAGGAAGACACAGGAAAAGGGACAAACACAGGGACACGCAGGGACAGACACATAGGGACAGACAGACACACAGGGACAGACAAACACACAGGCAGACACACAGGGACAGGGAGAGACACACAGGGACACGCAGGGACAGACATATAGGGACAGACAGACACACAGGGACAAACAGACACACACACAGGCAGACACACAGGGACACACGGACAGGGACAGACACACAGGGACACATAGGGACAGACAGACACACAGGGACAGACAGGCATACAGGGACACACACAGGGACACACAGCTAGGCCTCACCAAACTGCAGCCTGGCTCCTCTCCATACAGCAATACAGCTCTTTGCTCCTCAGGCTCCTCCCCATTGGTCACATGGTCGGATGACGTCAGAAAGGTCCTTTAGCCCATAGCAACATCTATCTCTGGACTGCAGGGGTGAGCAGACCTACGGGGGGGGGGGGTTCATGGGGGGAGCGGGTGCTGAGCATAAGAAGGGAACACAAGCGGGCAGGCTGCAGGCTACCTCAATGCCCCAAGTTAACTATGTTTATTAACTAGTTAATTATGAATAACCTGGCTGCCTGTGTTGTGCAGAGTATATTTAGGGGGCGGGGCCTTCCTTGCTTTCCGGGCCCCCTGTGCTGCGGGCCCCATAGCAGCTGCGTGGTCTGCCTATATGGGCAGTACGCCACTGCATGTAGACCTAGGTAGGGGGCTGTGTACTGATATATGCGTTAGGACGTACTCACAAGTCCGTGACGACATCCATGACAAGATAGTCAGTGTTTCTGTGAAGATGTTGTGAAGGGTCTGTTGTTGGTCTGTGTGTTATCCGTTTTCCATGTGTACTGCCAGTCTGAAAAAATGGATTTTCAGAGCATAACCTACCAGTGGTCAGTGAAAACCACTAACAGAACATGGAGGCCATTGATGCTCTATCAGTGGTTTTCTTGAACCTACAGACTTCATTGGGTGTCTGAACCATACCATGGACCTAGTAGTGCATCCTTCCATGTTTTCTACATTTTTAAAGGGGTTGTCCGAGTTATTTTTTTGTTCTTTATATGTTTCTAACTTGTCAGGTATAACAACTTTCCCATATGCTTTGTGTTTCTAAAGCTGCTGGTTTCCCAGAGTTGACTGAGGGTCACATGACCTGTGATGTCACCTTATCTCCCTGCTCTGTGATGTTTCCTTCACAAGCCTCAGAGTTCAGATAACAGTCTGTACACAAGATGTCACTGGCCACGCCCCCTTTCTTTGCCGGTCTGCTATCTGCTCTCTTCCTGGTTTCCTTCAGATAAAACATTAACCCCTTCAGCCAGAACACACTGAGGGCTCAAGGCTTTACAATAAACAGTAGCTGCAGCAGTGAGAGGAGACAAATGCTGGGCACAAGAGCTGTAGAGGAATTGTATTGTACAAGAACAGGTAGGGAGAAATTCCTGTATGTATTAGCAGTGTCATTGTACAGCTGGGACTTGTAGTCCTACACATACAACATGCTGCTGAGTATTCCAGCAGGCAGACATGTCACTCAGCACTTGTATTCATTCCCTTTGCAGAGGAGTGGGGAGGGGCA
Source organism: Rhinella marina (assembly GCA_900303285.1). Lineage (NCBI taxonomy): Eukaryota > Metazoa > Chordata > Amphibia > Anura > Bufonidae > Rhinella > Rhinella marina. Next base: position 36,317 of record ONZH01004266.1, read on the forward strand.
GAGATTGTTGTTATTGCATGTAAACAAAGACCAGAAGAGAACCAGGGAAATTAGGAAATATGGATTTTTTTTGCCTAAAACTTGCTTAACTTAGTTATATATTGCTGCCCATCAGATTTACAGTGCTATATATTTTTTGTCATAACTCGGACAACCCCTTTAAGCCTCATGCACATGGTTTTGGTCCACATTTTTGGCGGATTGGACCCATTCATTTCAATGGGGCCACAAAAGATGCTGGCAACACACCGCGTGCTGTCCACATCCGTTCCGCGCCCCAGCAAAAATAAAAAGAATATGTCCTATTCTTGTCTGTTTTGCAGACAAGAATAGACAGTTTTCCCAGAGGGCAAGACATACTGTTCCGCAAAATTTACAACGCATACCGCTGGTATCTGTGTTTTGCAGAGCCGTAATTTGTGGACCGCAAAAATGGCTACAGCTGTGTGCATGAGGCCTATTTCACATATCCTTGTTTTTCCATCTGTGAATAAACACTTAAAAATCAATGTTACAAGTGCTGTCCATGGAAAACATATTGAGCACACGTCTGTGAGTTATTGACATGTGAATAAGCCCCAAGGTGGTGGAAGTGCATCCCAACTTACATAAGAAACAATGTTACAACTTTGTGATGTTTGTTGTGTTATCATAACATGGTGGCCATTATGGCAGGTTCAAAGGATCTGATAGTAGCCTGTAGCTCATACATTATGGGAAGTTAAAGGCGTTCTCTGGGAATTATTTCAAATATCCGCCAGCAATCTGTCCTAGAATGTGAGCAGGACTGAGTATGGGAAGTTAAAGGGGTTCTCCGGGAATTACTTAAAATGTCCGCCAGCAATCTGCCCTGGCATGTGAGCAGGACTGGTTGCCACCACTTGCAGAGCTACCTAAGGGGGTAATGGGGCAGGTCCTCACTACACTGCAATGGATGGTAATGATGTGATCCTGCCTATGGTATGCTATCATTGCTGAGCAGTCTGACAGGAAAGCTCTGCTCCCTCATCCACCTGCCCCCCAAGCAGCTTCACAAGTGGAGTTAAAGGGTTTCTGTCACCACTTTTAAGCCTATTAAACAGGATGACATTTCTAATGTGAAAATGTCACCTGATGCTAAATATGTAATTTATATTATTCTCTTTGGCCCCGTTTTTGTGTAATTTAAACTTTTATAATATTGTAATTAGCCTCCTAGGAGCAGGGGGGCAGTACCCCTGCTCCTAGAGGCTCCGTTTGCCCACCTTGAAAAACGCCTCTTTTTTCTTGATTGACAGGGCCAGGCAGCTCGCTCCATCTGCTAGCGGCCCTGTCCGCGATCCAAATCCTGCGCCTGCGCCGCGCGTCCTTCAATCGGCGCAGTGAGGAAGCCGGGAGTCTGGCAGCCTGCTACACTCACTGTGCATGCGCCGAATGAAGGACGATTCGCTCATCTCTACTCCCTATAGAGAAAGTAGGGACCATTCCCTCAGTGTCCCTGCCTCCTAGATCGCTGAATATGCAGCACTGAATGAGCTCTGTGTATTTAGCTAAGGAAGCGCTATGCTGCTTCCTGTTCCGGTCCGGTGGTCATGTGACTGATGGGGACAGGGGAGTGCAGGAGCTGTTGGGTCTTCTTAAGACTGCAGTTTTGGAAATTTTCTTGAAAATTTCAAAAATTGTTTCTAAAATTCTAAACCTTCTAATGTCCTTTAAATTTATGGTAACTTATGTTCCGTGGTAGCGGAATCTATAACGGAATTCTTAGATAACCCAAACCTTGTACTCTGAACTTGAAACACAAGTTCTCTCATCCATAAAAGTGACACATTTCAGATTCGCAAAATTAAGCTTGGTCAGGAAGGGGGTAATTCATCCCTGGAGAACCCCTTTAAAGGGAGTATGGCCCTTTTAAGGATGTAGTACTGCCTAACTGGGGAGATGTATGTCATATCTCATCAATATGGCACTGGGGAGTGTCAGTGTCGACTGCCATTTTTGACAGGGGAAAGAGAACGTACTTGGTTTCAGTGCACACCATAGGAACGCTAAAGCGTCTAGGCATTTGCGTTGGCTACATGCGCTGAAGCTGATTACACACAACCGTATCATCAGTAAGCATACACACACAATTAAAATGGGAGCCGCATAGTGGGGACCCTGTCCTAACGGAGTAGGCGCTTGTTGGGAGTTTAAGCAAGGACAAGAATAATCTGAGTTTTTTTTTAATAGGTTTTTGGTAGTATGGAGGGAGTATACATGGATAGTTCAAAGGATGGTGTCTTGAGTGGCGCCTGGTATTACGTGACCATCAGAGGGGATTTTTGGAGAGGATATATAAACAGGGTTGGAGTTTAGTCAGAGCAAAGAACAAGAAGTCTGGTCCTGCCTTCCCTCCTTTGTAAAATGTTTAAATTATGGTGGTGGCATGTTCCTTGGAGACAACAGATTTGAATGTAATAAGACACAAGCATGTAATGGAGCAAAAGGTATTGAATACTGGCTGTTCAGTGTACAGCTGAATTTGGGTCTCCTGGTGGTGGGAGTTTTGAGTTAGGGCAGTCCATGGTTGTGAATTGGGTTGCCCTTTGGTGAGGTGGGAGCAGGCAACGACAAAAAGGTGTTGGGTCCCCTTGGGTCAGACGGAAGCGGCCAAAATCTGCAAAAAAGGAGTCTGATGCACTGCCAATCATGGTAGATAAGGAATTTGTGGTGGACCTCCAAAGACCATCTGTCAAGTGGAAGCTTATGCACAATCGATTACATAAGATGTGAAATTGTATCAAAATTGTATCAAAAATGTTATTGGAGTGTTATTATGTATCATCAGTATGCGGCGTTTAACCAAGAGATTGAGTGTTGTTGTTATTTAAGGGGAGTCAAAATAGCTGGAGGCTGGTGTGATTGATGAAGGGAAGGAGGCAAAAGACACGAAGATGAAGTCTTAAATTCCTTCAGACATGTAAATCTATGGTAAAAGGAAAAGTCAACCACACCCAGGACATGACAGTGTGCAGTCATATTCTGGGTCATTTATGCTCATGTCACTTAGCCCAGTTACCTTTGCCACTGTTGTATGACGGGCAGAGATAAACAGGATAAACATGAGCAGCTACTCATGGGTCAGTGCTGTGTGTGTGCCCTCCAGGCTAAAATTGCCAGCCATCCCCTGGTAAAAAGTCCTGGTCATTGCTATAAACCAGGGATGCAAACCTAACTCTGGCCTGAGGGCCACACTTTAATCTCCTTTACATATAAAAATACATGTGTGCTCAATACAAAGAAATGGCACATGATCAATACTGGAAAAGATTCTTTACGGTTAAGGCCCTTTTACACCTGAAGATAATCAATCAGATTATCGCTAATAAGCGTTCGTATGAATACTGGCAGTGTAATACTGGCACCGATTACCCGATGAAGACGTACGCTCGTTCATCAGGTAATTGAAATCCTTTTCGGAGGCAGATGGAATTAGCAATCGTTTGTCCTCACACTGAGGAGGAGATCGCTGCATGTAATAGCAGCGGTCTCCTCTGCTACCGAGCAGGAGATTACAGGAAAGGAAAGACAGAATATGCAGGTGTGATAGGGTCCTTAAAACTATGGAGTGCCCTAGCTCAGTTACTATATCAGCTTTTATAGAAGGGTTAGTAGCAAACGTGTAGTATGCCAGGTCCTGAGGGACATGCGGTGGCCACAGGAGCTGGAGAGGAATGGAGTGGTGGTGGTGGCAGTGAGGGTGTTAGTAGTCCTTACAGTTGCTAATCCCTCTCCCTCTAGCACTATATGACACAAGTGCGGTGATGGGAGGACGCAGCCTTTCTTCCCACAGAGCACACCCTGGACTATTGGGGGCTCTTGTATAGTGGAGGCTGGGGTGCCCTGATGTTTGGTAGATGGGTGCAAGACAGGAGGACAGATGGAGGGGTGAGAGAATGGGTAAATGTGCTATAAATGTGCATTTAACTTACTGTCTCAGTCCAAGATGACCTTTAAATGGTTCTCATCCATTGGCATATATTCAGTCCTTCCTTCTCTCTGGGAGTAATCCTTTGAAACATTTTCCACTCTCAGGAATGGTGTTTTATATATCATGTTTTGGGATTCACAATGCATGAATATTGTGTCAGTAAATATCTGACCACTGAACCTCAGTATTAAAGGGGTTCTTCAAGTTAAATTTATTGATGACCTATCCTCAGGATCGTACTACAAGAAAATTTAGACTAGCAATTCATGTTCACAGGTGCATATCCATAAAGCAAGCATACAGAAAAATAATAAAAATATGGCTGCACAACATTTCACATGCAAAGAATAGAACTAAGGAATGGGGATCATTCTAAATTAAAGTGGTATTATACCTACTAGAAATGAAAATTTGAAAAAATAGAAGCTCTTTGCACACATTTCAAACGTGTGTCGGGCCCATCCACCAGGCGTCAAGGTGGCTTCCGCAGATGGGTACCTAACACTAACAGACTGCCTCTCCTGGACTTACCTAAGCCTACAATATTCAGGGCGGTGTAGGAACCAGCTACATTCATACTCTGCTCAGAAGCCCCAGGTAGATGGGCGTTGCTCAGTCCAAAGGAGGCCGCTAAAGAGGCCACCGAGAGTGACAGACTGTACGTCAGCTGCGACTGCTAAAGCCTTGCGCATGCGCGGTGCGCTCTGTACTCGTGCGCGATCCCATCTCCTGCTGCCTCTGTTGAAACCCAGCTAACAGCAGCAGTGGGAGATGGGATCGCGCACGAGTACAGAGCGCACCGCACGTACAGTCTGTCACTCTCAGGCAAGAGGGGGCGTGGTTACCTTGACTTGTAGCAAGAAGGCCGCTGCCCCCTTGACTTCAAGAGGACTGCTAATATAGCACTGATGGAGAATAAAACAACATTTTCTGAGCTTATGCAGCATTGGACTACAGCAAGAAACAGATGATTATTATCAGACTGGGGGCTACTATGAGGTACTGTTGGTGGGTGAAAATGCATTTTTGAAGTGACAGGTTCCCTTTAAAAATCAGACAATGTGATTTTCTTGATTTGTTTTCTCATTTTGTCTCTCATAGTTGAGGTTTACCTATTATGTCAATTACAGGGCTCTCTCATCTTTTTAAGTGGGAGAACTTCCACAATTGGTGCTTGACTAAATACTTTTTTTCCCCACTGTATCTAAGGACCAGAAGATCTCCAACACTCTTTATAAGAAGTAGCTAGAAGAAATATTTCTTTATAAAGAGAATGGGTATGATACCATGACACCCATTTATGCAGGAGCAGGCAAGAGGAACCCCACAGATCGCGGCATTGCAGGACTTCACGCAACCAGTCCATCTCCTGACATGGAACCTTTAGCTTAGCTAAAGGCCTTCTGTAGTATCAATAGTATTACCCCTTCACATGTCCAGCATTGCGTGTAAATACTGGAATTCCCCATGGACATTTCATTTTCTGTCAGTCGAGGAAGAACACCCACGTGATATTTTTAAACACAGTTACCACCCAGGATTATTCTTTCACTCATCTATTTTTCTAAAGCACATGCGAAGTATGTGACAGGTGGGGTTATTTCATTACATATTGACTTAAGGCTTGAGCAGCAGGGAAGATTAAAGGAATTTAACTTGTTTGCATAAGGCTGGAGCTCCTCACCAGCACACTGGTGGTCATTTATCAAACTGGTGTAAAGTAAAACTGGCTTAGTTGCCCATAGCAACCAGATTCCTCCTTTCATTTTAGACAACTCCTTTGGAAAATGAAAGGAGGACTCTGATTGGTTGCTATGGGCAACTAGCTAGTTCTACTTTACACCAGTTTGATAAATGACCCCCATTGTGATAAAGAAGATGTCTGGCAGTCTAATTTTTTATTATTATTTTTTTTTTTTAAAAAGGGATGTCATGGTTTATAAAAAAATTACTCACCTTACCAGTTCTCCAATGATTACCAGATCCCTGCTAATCTTTGCTCCCTGGACACAGAAAATGACAACAAATACAACACTAGTGGATTGGTGAGTAATGTTTTTTTCAACAAGTTTTTACACCATTCCGCCCCTTTTGCAAAAATATAATTATCCCACCAGACACCCCTTTAAAGGGGTTGTCTCACCTCATTAATCCACTGTAAATCACTTACTTGTTTTCCAGTGAAGGTGTCTTCCATATACATCAATTTTCAAATATGGCTGTGACTCCTGTAATTAGCATTTTTATACCCCCATATTGCATGCTCGTTTCTAGGAGTTACGGCCACCGCTGTAATGTTCAGAGCGGTGGCCGCGCAGACGCACAAATACTCAATGCTCCAGCTGCTGCAGTGGCCGGGTTTCTGGGAGCGAGCGCACACCGAGACTTGCGCATGCGCATTCACTCCCGGCCCCGGCCACCTCGTCTGAGCTCCCATCCGAACTGAAAATTTTACACATAACAGAGCAGATTGTGACAAGCAAATCTACATTGGACATCATGTCACGATCTGCTCTGTTATCCCAGAGGCTGAATCTCCTCTGACAGCCTCAGGATTGAGCACGAATGAAGCAAGGGGCGGGGTTACTTCCTCCGTGCCAGGCTTGCCTTGCTTTCTATCTCATATTTGAGCCCCGCCCCCAACAAGCAAGGAAGAGAGGCCCTGAGAGCAGCGAGGCAGCCTGCAAACAGGGAGGTGAGACAACCCCTTTAAGATTAAGCTGTCTCTATTGAAATCTGTAAAGAGTAAAATTGGCCAGATCTTCTTATGATTTAGTGCTACCCAGTGCATGAAGAGAATATATAAACTGCTGTCCGTGTCAGTTTCATCAAAACCACATGTTCTTTTCTGCTTATGTTTGAGTGGGGCATAAGTTGACAGGTGGCTAAACGGCCTCCTAGCAATTCACTGACTCCGGAGTAACATCCACTTTTATTGCAAGGATAGGGTGAAAGTAAGGAACAGGAAGAGAATGCCTACTGTAGTGAATAAGCATGTGGCTATAGGCTATAACACATTACAGTACAAAGCTATGTAACACAAACACGTGCATCAAATACAGGTTACATACTCCTGCAATGCTAACAGTCTGAACATACCAGTGATGCCACATTAAGTCTGGATTTTGTGGATGAACAGGGATGCTGCTTTGTGCTTCAGTTAATTTGGAAAAAAGATGTCTGTCATAAGCTGATAAGCTGATGTTGGTTATGTTACCAGGGTCATAAGTAATGAAATACAGTGGTTCACATGGGACATACTAAATAAATGCTAGCTACTAGAAACTGTTTTCACAAATAGCCAATAGATGAAGCTAAAACACAATGATTACAATTTACAAGTGAGAAGCTGAATGGATCACCTGAGGATTCCATCCAAGACAAACCTACCTGATTTTGGAGGGGCATATGTGAACATTACAGGATGCCTTCCATTAGCGTACATGGAAGAAATGGGCCTCCATTATAGTGAAAGCATTTGCTAAACAGGTTCAATTCTATAATCCAGTCCCCCAAATAGTCCTGCACAGGTTCCTACCATACAGTAGTAAAGGGAATTAGCCAGAATTGTCCCCTCTGTCCAAGAGCCCCATAAAAGCCAAATGGTCTAACACCATGGTATCTACATTCTTGGCATCATGGCAGAACCTTGCTTTTGACCTCTTTCACTCCTCTACCTTCATGGACAATTACAGTGCTGCTACTTTGTAAGTAATTATGCCACTTTATGAAACGTGTAAGCATAGGGTCATCAGCAATAAACAATAGATCTAAAGTTGGTCAAAGACAAGTTAAAGTCAAAGTGCCAATCTGTCCAACAGCTATTTATCCTGACACCCTTATAAATAGCCAAATGGGCATATTATTTCTAAGTAAAGAGATAAGCACTGAGGAGATACTCTTGTATTGCTTATTAAAACTGAACCTACAGGATTCCACATGTTAAATGGGTAGTTACATACACCTGGTATTCTTAGTAAATAGAAGTGAGTGCACGATTCAGGATGCTCATCCCTTGATCAGAGTTGATAGGAGCAGCATCGCTCACTCTGGAGGACCTGCCCTGTCCTACTTTAGACAAACCATGATTTGAATGTGCATTGTGTTCTTCCTAATTTCTCCTGTGGCGGTGCTGCAAGGGAACACTTACTGCTAGGTTTCCCAGCAGATAACGGCTGATTACAGGTCTATTTTTTTTCTTCAAAGGACCATTCTTCCAAGTAGGGAAAAAAATTACTCCTTATGCTGTAGATGTGAATTATATTTTATCCAATATAACCACCTACATATGAAAACACTGAGAGCCCATGCACTCAGCAGGCATGGAAACAGAAGGAACAAGACCCAAAATATGAATGTTAGACACAATATGGCTGGATAAAATATAACAACGCTGAAACATCTGCGAGAGATCCAACAAGATAACCGCAGGAAGGACAGAAAAATACAATATAACCACCTACATATGAAAACACTGTCCATACATAATTTACACAATTAGATAATCTTTATTGATATAAAAGACCAACATACAGCGATTAAATATTAAGTCGGTAGCAGGGTGAAGTGGTAGGAGAAATAAAACAGAGAGCAGGGATGCGGTCGTGCAGCAATAGCCCCATCAGCTAGCAGATTATACCAGGTTTACAAATACATTGGCACAGGAGACAAAAAAGCACTACATGGTCAAAATGTAACATAAGACCTATATGGGCCCAATATAATCCTAGCTAGACCATGCCAGATGCCAAAAAGTATAGCCAGTGTGAGAGTTACCAGAGAAAAGAAAAGCAGCTGCAGATGAAAGGATTCAATGCCGCACGACAGCGTCCCAGTCCCGATTCCGTTTCGCCACACAAGGCTTCTTTCGGGGAATGAAAGGTACGTCACAAATACACCACCTTATATAACACGAATACTGTTGTTTTGAATTAAAATAATTAGTAAAAGACCAACCGAATCACACAAAGGAGACCGGAGCAGAGAAGAAGCGCCTCCACCGGAACTACGTCACAATACGAGCGTCGCTGTCTCAGCAGCTCCCGCCGGAATTCAATATAGATGTGCGTGTCACGGTGGAGCGCAGAAAAACCGCTCGCCAGAACATAGAATTATGCGTTTCACTGTGGAACGCAAGAGGCCATTAATAGAGACGCCAAATATTTTCAAATAAGCAAAAAATAAAAGACAAACCCAGCTCATAATTGATAACCAACAACTTCATAAATATTATAATCTAAAATAAATATAAATATATAAAAATGTGTAAATAGTGCATGGGCAAAAGACGCCAAGTGTGCAAGTGCAGTGAGCATGCCGTGAAGAAAGTGCGAAGTGCTAATGAAACATGCAAGATAATGAATACATAATTATAAAGAGAAAAATGATTCTAAAAATAGTGACGATACCTACATCAAATATCAAATATTACAATCATGATTAAACGCCATATATAACTAAACAACTTACAATTCACAATTAATAAAAATCTAAGCAGTGAGTGTATATTTTTTTTTTATATACACTCACTGCTTAGATTTTTATTAATTGTGAATTGTAAGTTGTTTAGTTATATATGGCGTTTAATCATGATTGTAATATTTGATATTTGATGTAGGTATCGTCACTATTTTTAGAATCATTTTTCTCTTTATAATTATGTATTCATTATCTTGCATGTTTCATTAGCACTTCGCACTTTCTTCACAGCATGCTCACTGCACTTGCACACTTGGCGTCTTTTGCCCATGCACTATTTACACATTTTTATATATTTATATTTATTTTAGATTATAGTATTTATGAAGTTGTTGGTTATCAATTATGAGCTGGGTTTGTCTTTTATTTTTTGCTTATTTGAAAATATTTGGCGTCTCTATTAATGGCCTCTTGCGTTCCACAGTGAAACGCATAATTCTATGTTCTGGCGAGCGGTTTTTCTGCGCTCCACCGTGACACGCACATCTATATTGAATTCCGGCGGGCGCTGCTGAGACAGCGACGCTTGGATTGTGACGTAGTTCCGGTGGAGGCGCTTCTTCTCTGCTCCGGTCTCCTTTGTGTGATTCGGTTGGTCTTTTACTAATTATTTTAATTCAAAACAACAGTATTAGTGTTATATAAGGTGGTGTATTTGTGACGTACCTTTCATTCCCCGGAGAAGCCTTGTGTGGCGAAACGGCGTCGGGACTGGGACGCTGTCGTGCGGCATTGAATCCCTTCATCTGCAGCTGCTTTTCTTTTCTCTGGTAACTCTCACACTGGCTATACTTTTTGGCATCTGGCATGGTCTAGCTAGGATTATATTGGGCCCATATAGGTCTTATGTTACATTTTGACCATGTAGTGCTTTTTTGTCTCCTGTGCCAATGTATTTGTAAACCTGGTATAATCTGCTAGCTGATGGGGCTATTGCTGCACGACCGCATCCCTGCTCTCTGTTTTATTTCTCCTACCACTTCACCCTGCTACCGACTTAATATTTAATCGCTGTATGTTGGTCTTTTATATCAATAAAGATTATCTAATTGTGTAAATTATGTATGGACAGTGTTTTCATATGTAGGTGGTTATATTGTATTTTTCTGTCCTTCCTGCGGTTATCTTGTTGGATCTCTCGCAGATGTTTCAGCGTTGTTATATTTTATCCAGCCATATTGTGTCTAACATTCATATTTTGGGTCTTGTTCCTTCTGTTTCCATGCCTGCTGAGTGCATGGGCTCTTCCTACTGTGCAGTGAGCCGACCAGATTTCTCCTATTCTCCCATCTTCTACTGCTTGCAGCTCGCTCATACACACCTCTCTGTTTTATATTTGTCATACTTGAGCTGCTTACACATTATATTTCACATTATAAGAGAAGAACAATGGAGATAACAGAAGTGCTTGACTGAAATTGAAAGCACCAGATGGACCCCGATGGACTGGTTTCCAGTAGTGAGTCGGGAATTTTTTTTAACATACATAATACTGACAATACAAAATAGTCATTTCTGCAGGACTTCTTTGTCCAATATTTTTGAAGGAATCTGAGGCAAACGCCCCCAACAGAGCCTCCGAGGTAGATGTGAACTATGCCCTACTGAGAGACAAACCACAGTCCTGCTTCCCATTTCCCTTTTTGCTGCATATCACATAGGGTTTTTATGTTTTTACTGGGGAGGTTTCTGAAGATTTAAAGAGATATAGAAAAGTACTACTAACTACGGAACGCAAAGGAAGAAGCCATTCCCCTAATAAGATATATTAGAAAGTTTTATTATGTACCGTATTTTTCGCCTTATAAGACGCACCGGCCCATAAGACGCAACTAGGTTTTAGAGTAGGAAAATAAGAAAAAAATATTTTTCATCAGATCCTCTTATCAGACTGCCCATAAATTTCAGGACATCACATCAGACCCCCATATCAGCCCTCCATGTCAGAACTCCATCAGCCCTCCATGTCAGACCCCCCAACAGACCTCAGATCAGCCCACTATGGCCCCATATCAGCCCACTGTGCCCCCATATCATCTCACTGTGCGCCCACCAGACCTCAGATCAGCCCACTGTGCCCCCATCAGACCTCAGATCAGCAGAATGTGCCCCCATCAGACCTCAGATCAACAGTATTTGCTCCATCAGACCTCAGATTACAGCAGTATGTGCCCCCTTCATACCTCAGATCAGCGTCTTGTGCCCCCATCAGACCTCAGAGCCACGTCTTGTGCCCCCATCAGACTTCAGATCAGCCCACCCAGCTACTTATAATAATCTTACTTACCTGTCCCGCGCTCGCTCTCTTCCCTGCCGGCGCGCACTATGACCTGGCGCTGATGCTGCAACGTCAGGTCATAGTGCGCGCCGGCTGGGAAAAGAGCGGAGCGCGGGACCGGAGGGCAGCGGCAGCGCAGGACAGGTAAGTAAGATTATTATAAGTGGCTGGGTGGGCTGATCTGAGGTCTGATGAGGGTCCCTACGTACAAGTGAGCTCTTCCTTATGGAAGCGCTCACTTGTATTCGCCCTATAAGACGTACTGCATTTTTCCCCCTACTTTTGGGGGAAAAAAAGTGCGTCTTTCACTTGTAATACTTTTTTCTACAGAAATGATATTTGATAGTTGTATTCTTAGTCAATGGGTTGTACTGTTTATATGACTTGTGTCACATTTTTTATTTGAAAGAAAGGTAAGGTGAAATATCCTGTAACCCCACTACCTTTCTTCATATTTAAGATAACTTAGTGAAGGGTGATTTACCACAAAGTTATGTTTGCTCTATGGGTGTGTGAAACTGATGCCATTGTTATGTTCACTATAACAAGGTAAATATAATGAATCTCATTGCTAGCATTTTATTGGACCTTGACACATGTACTGAGATATATATAACATAACTGCACACTCCTGAGGGAAAGCAGAAGAACAAGACATCCAGGTAGGCAGCTGTACTCTGTCCTCATATTGCTGTTCATTTCTTTTTTTTAGAGGGGTTGTCTTCTTAGGTCAATCATTTTCTGTTAGAAGGATCTCCTGATAATCTGATCACATGGTCCTGCTGGTGGACCAACAATGATCAACTGTACACCACAGAGAACCAGAGCAGGATAGTCCATCTATCTAATGTGTATGGAGGAATTCCAATTCAGTCATTGATAGAAAGACATATTGGTCATGTTGTATTTCCCTTACTGCCGGGGAAATAAGCCAATAGAAGGGTTGAGAAGAATAGGTGTAGGACAGATGAATGTTATCTTAAGTTTATGGCCACTGGAAGACTGAAGCAGGACATATAAATGCTGGAACTGTCGGCAACAAAATCTTCTTGAATTCCGGTTAATTTTGAAGATGCTCAATGATCTCATTGTCATGTCCATTCCATCAAATCAACCAGTTAACTCCTTCTTTGTGCATATTGAGGGAACAAATAGAATTAGGCAGAAAAAATTCAACATGGTCAATTCATTATTCTGTCATTTTTTTAAAGGCCAATCTGCAAAAAACTAACCACCATCCACCTGTAAAGAACATGCGCATTTCATGATGTTACTACAGTATAATTCACATAAATCCCATACCATCAATAAGGATTGAATGATTATTTGTAAACTACCCCAGACATGTGAGCAACAAGCAATCCCTTCAGCTGTCAGCTTCAGCTAAATCTCGTGAGCTTGTTTTCTGCCTGTTTCTATCACTGTATCAGAACCTGGGCACCATTCTACGGAATCGAGTAAATAAGTATATAGATACCTGCTTCCTTTGGACATCTAAAGACTGATTTAGTATTTTTCCTCAAATGTTGCAGTTATCCTTGCAGTCTTAGGGTCCTGTAATGTCTTTAAAGGGGTTTTTCTGAAGTTTTTATACTGATAATCTATCCTTAGGTCATCAGTATCTGATTGGTGGGAGTCCAACACCTGTTACCCCCACCAATCAGCTGTTTGAGAAGGCACCGGTGCTTCTGTGAGCGCCATGGCCTTCTCACAGTTTTTCCTAGGCCGAGTGATAACACATTCATATGTCATGTGGCTTAGGAGCAGCTCAGCCCCATTCAAGTGATTGGGCTTACCTGCAATACCAAGCACAGACGCTATACAATGTACGGTGTTGTGCTTAGTGAGCTTCGAGCTTCCTGTGAGCGCCTTCTCAAAAGAGTACTGATAAATAATACTGATGACCTATCCTAAGGCCATCATAGATGGCCATCATAGAGCCGCATGCTACCTGCTGCACGCACGCTATCAGTGGCGTGCAGCACATATGTTTTGTTTGTTTGTCTGTCTTATGTCTTATAAGTCTCCTGAGGAATGGCTATGGTTATATAGCTTTGGAAATGCGTTGAGCCATAGACAGCCATATAAAAGCATATAGGTAGCAATAGAATGATGGACATATTAACAGATTCAGGGTAAACTTTGTGAGCGGATGTCTGGGTAGCAATAAGCCACATACAATATCCTCCCTGTTGGGGTGTTCAGTTATTTAGTTACTAGCTGTAGTTTAAGTGTCATCAGGGCTACTGAAAAACGATAGTGCCCTGTTCTTCAGTCGTAACTCCCTTATGGTTGGTGATTGTCCAGCTGGTGCGATATATACTGGTTGCACACCACGGACTTTCAGTAACAAAGCCTGAAAAGTCACGAATTTTTATTTTTAATGTATGATTAATAAATGGTTTTTATTGTCATCCAATCAGGCAGTAAATCGTATTTCAACAAAGGACACGTATACGATCATATCAATTATCAAGTTACAAGTCCGACATTTAGAATATGTGCATATCCACTATTAATTGTATGGTAATCTTAAGGTGGTCATACACAGTATATAGCTGTTGGCTGAATGATCATTTGTCTGACAGCTATGTCTTCTGACTCCTCCATAACCATACATGTGCAGTTCAGCCAAGCAAGTATGTGTCGTCAGTGGGGAGAGATACTTCTGGTGGCGGCTCATCTCTTTGGAAAACAAAAGGATAGGGCAAAAAAAATTTCCTCTCTCTGTCGGGCAAGAGTCGTGAGCTCCCATACACTTTATACACTTGAAGATTGTTGACCAAACCTGCCATTCTAGGAGGAGTTCAGCTGACAATACACTAATGTGTATTGAGGCCTTATTTATCAGTAACATAGTTATATACTTTGTAGATGAACCAATAATCATCCAGATTATCGGGAACAACCGTTCCTGTGAACACTCCTTCCCAATAATCTGGCCATCTAAATTTGCCACCGATCACCTGATGAACCGATCAAATCAATGAAATGTGCCACCAATCATCAGGTGATCATGTTGTTCATGCAGGCTCCACCAATCATTGTTTATGGGCAGCAGATTGTGATGTCTAAACAGCAATCTGCTGCCCAGAAACAATTATTCTGTATGGGATGAGGGATCACTATAGCGATCGCTCGTCCTCATACTGTGAAGGAGATCGCTGTATGTAAATGCAGTGGTCCCCTTCATTGAGCGAGCAGCCGTCTGTTTGGAAGGAACGCTTCCCGACAATCAGTCCAGCAAATCCATATGTTACATTAGTTACCCACTTTTGAAACTGCTTAAGCTGTACTATGTATTCTTTTGTTTGTGCACAAGTGCTAAAGCCCACAATCCGGGAAGATATAAGTGAGGGACATGAAGATGTGGAGTCACTGTGGGTAGAAATAAATGGAGCCAAAAACAATAATAAAATACTAATAGGAGTTTATTATAAACCACCTAATATATCAGAGGCCACAGAAAATCAATTTCTAAATGAAATAGACGAAGCGGCAAATCAGAATGAGGTTGTTATTATGGGGGACTTCATCTACCCAGATATAGACTGGGAAACTGAAACCTGTATATCTCATAAAGGAAACAGGTTCTTGACAATAACCAAAGACAATTACCTTTCCCAACTGGTTCAGGACCCGACTAGAGGGACGGCCATACTGGACTTAGTATTAACCAATAGACCTGACAGAACAACAGATGTGCAGGTTGGGGGACATCTGGGTAACAGTGACCATAAAATAATAACCTTTAAATTGTCATTAAAAAAAGCATTTCTTCAGGGAGGAACACAAATACCAAACTTCAAAAATGCAAAATTTAGCCATCTAAGAGAGGTAACTAACTGGGACAAAATCCTCAAAAATAAAAATACAGCCACAAAATGGGATATTTTTAAAAGCATCCTAATATCTAATTGTGAGAGGTACATACCGTATAGGAATAAAATTAAAAGAAACAAGAAAAAACCAATGTGGATAAATAGAACTGTAAAAAAAGCAATAAATGACAAAAAGAAAGCATTTAAATCACTAAAACAGGAGGGGAGCAAGGAAGCATTGAAAAACTATAAGGAAAAAAATAGAATTTGTAAAAGACAAATAAAAGCAGCTAAACTAGAGACTGAAAGACTAATTGCTAAAGAGAGTAAAACTAACCCTAAAATGTTCTTCAATTATATAAATACTAAAAAGTATAAATCTGAAGGTGTCGGCCCCTTACAGAGTAGTGAGGGGGGAGTAGCAGAGAGCGATGAGGAGAAAGCAAAACTCTTAAATATTTTTTTCTCCACTGTATTCACTGAGGAAAATAAACTGTCAGATGAAATGCAGAATATAAAAGTGAATTCCCCGTTAAAAGTGGCCTGTCTGACCCAGGAAGAAGTACTGGGGCGTCTTAAAAAGATTAAAATAGACAAATCGCCAGGACCGGATGGCATACACCCACGTATCCTAAGAGAATTAAGTAATGTCATTGCCAGACCCTTATACTTGATATTTAAGGACTCTATACTGACAGGGAGTGTTCCACAGGATTGGCGCATAGCAAATGTGGTGCCAATATTCAAAAAGGGTCCAAAAACAGAGCCCGGGAACTATAGGCCGGTAAGTTTAACATCTGTAGTGGGTAAACTGTTTGAAGGTTTTCTAAGAGATGCTATCTTGGAGTACCTCAATGAAAATAAGCAAATAACTCCATATCAGCATGGCTTCATGAGGGATCGGTCATGTCAAACCAATTTAATCAGTTTCTATGAGGAGGTAAGTTCTAGACTTGACCGCGGGGAATCAATGGATGTCGTATATCTGGACTTCTCCAAAGCATTTGACACGGTACCACATAAAAGGTTAGTATATAAAATGAGAATGCTTGGCCTTGGAGAAAATGTCTGTATGTGGGTAAGTAAATGGCTCAGTGATAGAAAACAGAGGGTGGTTATTAATGGTACATACTCAGATTGGGTCACTGTAACTAGTGGGGTACCACAGGGGTCAGTATTGGGCCCTATTCTCTTCAATATATTTATTAATGACCTTGTAGAAGGCTTGCACAGTAAAATATCAATTTTTGCAGATGACACTAAACTGTAGTACACTGCTACAGATGGATCTGGATAGACTGGAGGCTTGGGCAGAGAAGTGGCAGATGAGGTTTAACACTGACAAATGTAAGGTTATGCATATGGGAAGGAATAATGCAAGTCACCAGTACATACTAAATGGTAAAACATTGGGTAACTCTGACATGGAAAAGGACCTAGGAATTTTAGTGAACAGCAAACTAAGCTGCAGAAACCAGTGTCAGACAGCTGCTGCCAAGGCCAATAAGATAATGGGTTGCATCAAAAGGGGCATAGATGCCCGTGATGAGAACATAGTCCTGCCACTTTACAAATCACTAGTCAGACCACACATGGAGTACTGTGTACAGTTCTGGGCTCCTGTGAACAAGGCAGACAGAGCAGAGCTGGAGAGGGTTCAGAGGAGGGCAACTAAAGTCATAGCTGGAATGGGTGGACTACAGTACCCAGAAAGATTATCAAAATTAGGGTTATTCACTTTAGAAAAAAGACGACTGAGGGGAGATCTAATAACTATGTATAAATATATCAGGGGTCAGTACAGAGATCTCTCCATGATCTCTTTATCCCAAGGACAGTAACCATGACGAGGGGACATCCTCTGCGCCTGGAGGAAAGAAGGTTTGTTCACAAAAATAGAAGAGGATTCTTTACGGTAAGAGCAGTGAGACTATGGAACTCTCTGCCCGAGGAGGTGGTGATGGTAAGTTCAGTAAAAGAGTTCAAGAGGGGCCTGGATGTATTTCTGGAGGGTAATAATATTACAGGTTATAGTTACTAGATATGGGTTGTTGTTGATCCAGGGAGTAATTCTGATTGCCTGATTGGAGTCGGGAAGGAATTTTTTCCCCTAAAGTGAGGAAAATTGGCTTCTACCGCACAGGGGTTTTTTGCCTTCCTCTGGATCAACTTGTAGGAAAACAGGTCGAACTGGATGGACAGATGTCTTTTTTCGGCCTTATAAACTATGTTACTATGTTACTATATGGTCTGACTAGTGATTTGTATCATGCTCTCATCATCTGCATTTATGCCCCTTTTGATCTTATTATGCATGGCTAAAAGGTTGTTTGTGAATCAACTCATAAATTCACCGGCAATTGAGGTTGTCCTCTGCTGGAGTTCTTTATTGTCTCATAGTCTAGACTCACCATAGGATCCTCTGGTCGACCAGTCTGACCCTGTATGGGATACACTACTTCTTAGAACTTGGTCTTATTGTATATGTTTATATGGTAGTATTTTTGGATATCATTATATATTATATCCATCTGTATTATGTTTCTGCAGGACTTAGAATGTTCAGCATGTTCTCTCTACTGTTGCTTTCTTTGCTGTTTCTTCAAGGATCTCTAGGTAACTCATTTTATTTTCTATTGTAATGAACCCAAACTCAGTAACAATCAATAGACCAGTTATGTGATTACGACCACTAACTCAGCATACATTTGTATACAGGATTTATATTTGGGAAACAAGAAGACTCAAGATCTTCTGAAATCCAGCTTCCATTCCTTAACAGTAGGCAGAGTTCTTCTTCAGAAGAGCACAGTGGACAGCAATTTGAATCATCAGATGACCTGAACCCAAAGTATTTCTGTCAAGGTCCTTGCAAAGATGGCTGGGTTTCCTATGGTGGTTACTGTCACTTGTATGTAGCTTGGGAACTTAGCTGGAAGGATGCAGAGGTGAGAATAAATTGACAATAAAATGGATGGTTTACAAGTGAAAGTAAAGCTACCCTGCTGGGTACACATGGTGTCACTGATATAAAATGTCCATACTGCCAACTGGGGTCAAGACAGAGGTTCCTGAAAGTCAAAGCTGTTCTTTTCAGTATTAAAGGTTATGGGAACCTTTGAGGGCATTTTTATTTCTAAAATCCTTTTATTTTTACCTAAATATCAAATTTTCTATAGGTTTTTATTACAAATGTTGCACCAGTTGTCTTTTGCAGCTGCAAACTTTCAAAGTACATTCGAGATGTAGAATGCTGTTTACAGTAAAATCCTTCAATCATCCAAGAACTCCGTCTCCACCAACTTCCTACCCTGAACAATCTTTTAAACTGATTTATGAATACCTCAAAGTTCAACTTTAATTTTGGTCATAGATGATTGACTAGGAAAGGAAAGGAAGGAGTTCTCTGATGGATTTTTCACAGAACAGCACTCTACAGCTTGACTTGTAGTGGGAAACATAAATTAAAGATGCCAAAGTGCCCAAAAGCAAATTGCAATGAACCTTTAGAAGTTTCTGTATAGAATTACACTTGTCAAAGCTTTCAGATTCTACTTCATTACCCATGATTGCCAAATTTTAAGAAGGAACAAAAAGCAGATCTCCACACACTCTAATGGCGGGTTTCCACAGGCCTGCTTAAAGGTGCAGCCGATCACCCGATGATTGAGCGAAACGCTTGTTCATCAGATGAAACTAACGTTCGTGCAGGCAACTAAATTATCATTTCTAGGCAGCAGATTGTGCTGGCAAATAGCGATCTGCTGCGCAGAAACAATGCAACTGTATGAAGTGATTACAATGGCAACTGCTTGTTTTCATAATGTGGAGATGATTTCTGCATGTAAATGCAACGATTCACTCCCACCAATCGAGCAGCCAGTTGTCAAGAAGGAACGCTTACTAACTTATAGTCGGCTGCTCCTTGGCCCCTGTAAACTCACCTTAAAGGGCTCCATTCACAGATTCATTCATAGATTGTTTGCAGATCTGGAAAAAATAGGCCAGATCCACCAACTTCAGTCCAATCTATATGGGCAGCAGAAGTCCATGTTTTACTGTAGATATTCATGTCTAACTGTCTGTAAATGTATAGACGATTTCCTTTATATTTCTAGGATTATATTAATAAACCTTTGTCGGTCTATCTTTATGAGAGTAAACGTAGATTATCTACTGGCTTCTAACTCAAACAGATGTATTTGCATTCTAGGTGGTATGAAAACCACTTTACAAAGACTTATCTGTACCTCATCTAGGACTCCTCTGTGTTAGGAGGGTGTTTATTGTTGATATAGCAGAACACTTGATGTATTTAGAGATAAAAAGGCCACATGCACATGGTGCATATTATGAGCAGATTTTCCATAAGGACTTTCATGTGAAAAGTCCGCAGCATAATACAGTTTCAATACAAAAGGTGAAATCTGGGTCGAATCTGCAACAAATTTCACATGTAACACATGCGAATTTTGGAACAGATTTGGTGCGGAAATACAAAATCCACACTAACTACAATACCGTGTGAATGTACCCTAAAGGCTTTTAGATTCACTCTATAGTCACCATAATATAAACAACGTAAATCCCAATGCAACAAATGGATTTTCAGGGTACGTCCACACGGAAAATACAGTGAAGAAGTTCGCTTCCATAGATTTTGGCTTGGATCTGTGGCAAAAACTGTGACAAAAATCAAAGCAAAATTGTGTGTAACAGCATTTTTGCTATAGATTTCACCCTCTCTATTTCAAAGGGTGAAATCAGCGGTGGAGTGCTGCAGCATAAATGTTTCAGATTTTAAATCCGTACTGCTGGTCAATATATGTTGCAGATATTTTCCACAGCATTGATCAGCTTCCTTAAAATCTGATTCAATTTTCTGGTTCTGTACAATGCTACAGGTTTGCCATAGGAAAACCTGGCAAATCTGCAGCGTATCCACCACTTGTGAACATACCCTAAAATGGCAAGATCATGTGGGTACTGGCGTAGGAAACCTGCCTCATTTCCTTCCTTAGCACCCTAGTTCAGGGCTCTCACTTCCCATGGATTCTGTATGCAAGCGTCAGATGCAGGTGCCACCGTGTTCCTGATTAACAAGATGGAGGCAGTCACATGATTTACCACATTACAGCTTCTCTGACTGCTATTTCTTCTGGGCCAATGCTGAAAACATTCAGTGCATGCACAGATGTATGCACTAGGATCTCCACTAACGATAGGTTGACACAAGAGGTTTTTTAATCAACTCTTAATATTAAGTTTTCAAATAAAGAACATACAGACAATGGTCTAGCCTGCATGGGATCTAGAAATCCAGCTAGACATTTGTTCAAATTGCCAAATCTAATGAACCTTATTCATCCAATTTTGGAAAGAAGGTGGCATTATCCGCTTCCAAAACAATAGGATCAGAGATTTCCCCGCGGCTACGAGAAGCAGATTTATTATGAGGGAATGAGTCATCTGGTTTTGCCAGTGCAGTGCACCCTCCACTACTTTCCCCGCTCCGGTCTCTATGTCCCAGAGGTGGGACCCGCACCTATCAGACAATGGGGGCATATCCTAAAGATATGCCCCCATTGTCTATGATGGCAAAACCCCTTTAAGAACTAGCGCACATTAACACATTAATGACTCAACACAGCTTGCATCACTTTATGATGCCCCCTGACATGTCCCCTTCAAGCAACTTCAAGCAACATGGTGTTGTTGTTGTTTTTTTTTGTTTGTTTTTTACAAGCATTTCTACTGGCTTTTTTCTTATAACTCTTTAAATGGTCACTAACTTTTCATACATCTTTGCATAAATGAACAGTACAAGAGACCACAAGAAACTTTTGTAATTACTATTATTAATATTATTCATTATTAATAATATGTCTTATAAGTGAGAAATGTCTACTTCTCATGTTATCAGCTGTTTACTTCTTTACTTCTCCCTCGCCCTTGCCAATTGCTTTTCACTTTAAAAAGTTCCAAGGGAGGATCATATTACACATGTTAATGCAAGTCTATAGAGAGGGGAGGGAGAAGGCATGAGCAAGCGCATACACAGAGCTTCATGGGCTGATATATAAACTTCCTAAGTGCTTTATTCACAACCATACAAGTCAGTACCTCCTAGTAATGTCCTACTGATCCTGGGGCTGACAACATAGTTACATTCTGTCGATTCCGGGCCTCCCTCACAGATTTATACTCCATAAAGCTCCTCACACAGATCTTCACTCTCATGGCCCCAGAATATGCCACATGCCCCCTCCCCTCACAGTAATGAGTTCCCCTCACTACCGGAAGCGCGGGATTCCTCTTCAGGCGTGCTTTCCCCCAGCGGAGATTGGGGAAAGCACCCTGTTCTATAAATAAGCCACAGCCTGTACTGGGCTTCCACGCTCATTTTAGTATATCCCAGTTCAGGCCACTAGGTGGCAGCACTGAACTGTGATATAGTAAATTCTATACAGAATAATGGAGCAATTTACATCTGATGACTGTAAGTTGTGGTCCACTTGGGGAAGTTTTGAAAATATTTAAAAATTAAAATTATACCCCCCCCCCAAAAAAAAAAAAAAAAAAATACAAATAAAAAAAAATTGCATTATGGGCATCGCTGCAGGCGAAAAAGCCCATACTATTAAAATATTTAAAAAGGTTAGCCCATATTGTGAATAGCATAATAGAAAAACATGTAAAAATGCAGATTCACGTTTTTTCATCACTTTATCTCTTGAATAAAAAGTAGTCAAGTCATACACACCCAAAAATGGTATTGTCAAAAACGACAGATCATCCTGCAAAAAATGAGCCCCCACACATCTCCATAGACATAACTATAAAATAGTTATGAGGGTCAGAATATTGCGATGAAAAGAGGTGGGGGGTGGGGGTTTGGGGTGCTGTTAGGGTTGCCACCTTTCCCAACAAAAAATACTGGTTACACAAGGTCAGTGTGGGTTACATTTGATTCTATACTCCAGAGTGGGGAATTTCCCAGCTTAGGAGTCCCTGCTCTGACTCCATATATAGCTATGTCCATATATGGAGTCAGTGTTATGAAAGTGTAAGGGGTATATTTCCCAAGCATGGTCATTATTCTTGGGGACACCCTGTATATATTTAAATCTAATTTAGACTCTTTTCTTTGAAACGTTTCCATGGGGATTTGAACTTACCATCATCAACGTTAAAGGGAGGAACCTTAACCACTGGGCTATAGAGCTCCATGCTAAGTTACTGCTAAGTTACTGCTAAGTTACTGATGAAAAACCTCATAGAAGTTTCACTAATATGAAAAACCTCATAAAAGTTTCACTAATATGAAAAACCTCATAGAAGTTTCAACACTTACTTAGCTCTATAGCTCAGTGGTTAAGGTTCTTGCCTTTAATGTTGATGTATGTGCATTTGAATCCCCACAGAAACATTTCAAAGAACAGAGTCTAAATTAGATTTATATATACACAGGGCGTCCCCAAGCATAACAACTGTGCTTGGGAATACCCCTGTCACGGAGAAATTCCCCACTCTGGAGTCCGATCTGCCTGAATGAATGTGATGTGGACGGAAGCAGGGGGCCCCTTAGAGGATCGTGGCCCTTGGCAATTGCCTTGTTTGCCCCCCCCCAGTGCTGGCCCTGGGTGCGGGTCCCACACCTATATAGTGAACGAAGCCCCGTGATGGCTGGAGGACTCCAGTCTGGCCACTACCGAGCGCTCTACCCACAGAAATGAATAGGAGCGCACCACACATGACTGGCAACAGCTCCTATTCACTTCTATGGGCCCAACAGAAATAAATGCTGGCTCGGCTATTTTCGGCGGCCCCATAGAAAATGAATAGAGGGCACCCTCCACCACTTTTGGGGCTCTATTCTCGATATAGGTGCAGTTAGATGTCTTAGATGAGACAACCCCTTTAATGCAAAGTTTGTTGAAAGGTTAGTGACGATTTAAAAAGGACCTATCACCTCTCCTGACATGTCTGTTTTGGTGACTACTTGCATTCCTCATGAAATAGAATTCTGGAGCACCTTTTCTTATAACTCTACTTTGTGTCCTTTCTCCAATATTCCTATTAGAAGTTTATGGATAACTTGCCAAAAAACACTTTGTTTGACAAAGGGCCATCTTATTAGATTGGTGATCCCTCTTTTTCATCTTTTCTGATCCGAGCCAGTCATTTGTATAACTTTTTGATTACTTTGTGTGGGATATACAGTACAGAATAAAAGTTTGGACACACCTTCTCATTCAAAGAGTTTTCTGTATTTTTATGACTATGAAAATTGTAGATTCACACTGAAGGCATCAAAACTATGAATTAACACATGTGGAATTATACAAGTGTGAAACAACTGAAAATATGTCTTATATTCTAGATTCTTCAAAGTAGCCACCTTTTGCTTTGATTACTGCTTTGCACACTCTTGGCATTCTCTTGATGAGCTTCAAGAGGTAGTCACCTGAAATGGTATTCCAACAGTCTTCAAGGAGTTCCCAGAGATGCTTAGCACTTGTTGGCCCTTTTGCCTTAACTCTGCGGTCCAGCTGACCCCAAACCATCTCGATTGGTTTCAGGAGGCCAGGCCATCTGGCGTAGCACCCCATCACTCTCCTTCTTGGTCAAAGCCCTTACACAGCCTGGAGGTGTGTTTGGGGTCATTGTCCTGTTGATAAATAAATGATGGTCCAACTAAAAGCAAACCGGATGGAATAGCATGCCGCTGCAAGATGCAGTGGTAGCCATGCTGGTTCAGTATGCCTTCAATTTTGAATAAATCCCCAACAGTGTCACCAGCAAAGCACCCCCACACCATCACACCTCCTCCTCCATGCTTCACGGGGGGGACCAGGCATGTAGAGTCCATCCGTTCACCTTTTCTGCGTTGCACAAAGACACGGTGGTTGGAACCAAAGATCTCAAATTTGGACTCATCAGACCAAAGCACAGATTTCCACTGGTCTAATGTCCATTCCTTGTGTTCTTTAGCCCAAACAAGTCTCTTCTGCTTGTTGCCTGTCCTTAGCAGTGGTTTCCTAGCAGCTATTTTACCATGAAGGCCTGCTGCACACAGTCTCCTCTTAACAGTTGTTGTAGAGATGTGTCTGCTGCTAGAACTCTGTGTGGCATTGACCTGGTCTCTAATCTGAGCTGCTGTTAACCTGCGATTTCTGAGGCTGGTGACTCGGATGAACTTATCCTCCGCAGCAGAGGTGACTCTTGGTCTTTCTTTCCTGGGGCGGTCCTCATGTGAGCCATTTTTTTGTAACGCTTGATGGTTTTTGCGACTGCACTTGGGGACACTTTCAAAGTTTTCCCAATTTTTCGGACTGACTGACCTTCATTTCTCAAAGTAATGATGACCACTCGTTTTTCTTTACTTAGCTGCTTTTTTCTTGCCATAATACAAATTCTAACAGTCTATTCAGTAGGACTATCAGCTGTGTATCCACCTGACTTCTGCCCAACACAACTCATGGTCCCAACCCCATTTATAAGGCACGAAATCCCACTTATTAAACCTGACAGGGCACACCTGTGAAGTGAAAACCATTTCAGGTGACTACCTCTTGAAGCTCATCAAGAGAATGCCAAGAGTGTGCAAAGCAGTAATCAAAGCAAAAGGTGGCGACTTTGAAGAACCTAGAATATAAGACATATTTTCAGTTGTTTCACACTTTTTTGTTAAGTATATAATTCCACATGTGATAATTCATAGTTTTGATGCCTTCAGTGTGAATCTACAATTTTCATAGTCATGAAAATACAGAAAACTCTTTGAATGAGAAGGTGTGTCCAAACTTTTGGTCTGTACGGTATTTAGGGTCGATATACGTTGCCACTAATTTTTACCCTTTTTTGAACATGCTGTTTATTATTTAACTTATATGAAATGTCTATGTAGAGGGGTGGTTTTGGAGATTTGGACATATTATGGGCCTTTTGTTTGAGCTTTACTGAGCGTACAGTTTAAATGTTTTTATTTTTACTTGTGTTTGTCAATTCTTACCCTTGCTTAGAGCAATCACTGGTTTATATATTGTTTGAATGCTCATTACTCTTTTTTCACACCTTGCTATTTTTGTCATGTTACTTTACTTGGGATGTGGAGGTTGAAGCACCTTTTGTGATATGTAGCAGTGCCTGCCTTATTGAGTTAACGTCCATTGTGGCAACTTCATCAAAATAATCAGTTATTGTCCTTGGCTTACTTTGTTCCACTGACAAATTTCCTCCTTCCATACAACACAGAAACATTGCCAGTCTCTCTTTAGCCGTGCTCATCTTACAAGTATCATGAGTCAGGAGCACAATCAATTCCTTATGACTCTGGCCCGCTCCAAAGGATATCGTGGTGACAAGCTGTGGACTGGAGGCAACACGCAAAAGGTGAGTGACAATGTCCAGCAGAAGTCACAAAGCTTATGCTGTGCTGACAAAACTGCCATGTCTATCATTTACTGGTTCACTGGGAGATGTAGGCACAATCCTTTTATAATTTCAAGATGATGTCCCAGTTTAAAGTGGTTGTCTGACATTACAAAAAAGCACTAATTATTTTCCTGAAATGCCACCATTTTTATTCATGGGCTGTGTCTAGTATTGCAGTTCAGCCCAATTCACTTGAAAGTTACTGAGCTGCATGATGCACAGGCCATACATAATGCATACAATACAATTTATCCTGTATAGCAGAGAACCACTGGGTCACTGCATTAGGACGTTAAGGGCCTATTCACACGGTAGAATTTGCCAGTGGAATTTTGGCGTGGACACCTCACCATAATTCCACCGGTGGCCGCATTGTGTCTGCCTCCCACTGTTTTCAAATATAGGCAGCAGTGCAGTTTGTGGGCCAAGAATGGACACGTCCGATTTTGATACAGTGTGCAGACAGCCTCCGTTTGGAGCCATGGTGGGTGTCTGTTCGTGATTTAACTACATTCAATACAGCTAAGCCAAGAGCGGGTGCGTGGCACCCAATTTGAACAACCATGACAGAAACCGCTGTGTTTTTTGCTGTGGTATATGTGGTGGATTTTGGCAGCTTATGGCCACAAGTGATGAGTCCGTTGTAGATTCTCCATAGATGAAGATCCGAAGTGAGCCTACTAGTATTCCACTGTAACAAAATCCGACCCAAATTGCTGCAGATTTAACCTTCTTCAAAGGTTGAAATCAATGGAAGAAATCAGCACCCACAATTGACAAATTTAAAATCTGCATCACATGTTTAGTTATGTTCAGTTTTCTTGCAGAAAATGTCTGTGGTATGTGATGAGATCTTATCCACCTTGCTGTTTCTGTAAATGCTGAGGATTTTCTGCATGCAAATCCACTATGGAATATCCGCAGTGTTTACCCTATGTGTAGCCACACTGTGAGAAAAAAAAAACATTTTCCATTTTTTTTCAACTTTGACAAATACTAGATAGCTCCATCTTCTGACTGGGGGGAGCAGTGGCACACATAAAAGAGAAGTCAACCCATAGCAAAGACCCATAATAATGCCAGGTTGTGCCACCTAGGGCAAAAGGACATGGGTTGTAATTTACTAATATCGATATTCCAGTCTTAAACTGATATCTTTGAGTACAAAGAACCAAATTTTTGTTGCTTTAAGATCACTGTGAAAAAAATTGTCTAAAAATCTCTTAATCAATAATCATAATTTCTGCCATAATTTGGCTACTAAATTGGCAGTCACTTCGAACAATTCCTCATTTTTTTTAAACATCTTCATCAGTGTTTATGTAGAGGGCTGTCATGGCCGTTTATCAACCTTCAATATCCTCTTGACCTTTATTAAATCTTTGGCGCCATTCAAACACACACGTGAAACATACACGTGTAACATACTGTATTTCAACTCAAGTTTCTTTGGCTTCTTCCAAAAAGGATGTTCACGTTATTTAATAGCCACACCTTGAATAACAGGCTATAGGGGAGCACAATCGTGACATTATGAGACAGAAGTGCCTGCTTTGGTTCCAAAGCTGCATACACGGGATCTTTAGTAGTAACTTAGCACCATAACTTAGTCAGTTTTCTAAACATTACACATATATACGGGCTTGGATGTTCCTCATTGTTGCTTTCTTGTAAATTAGAAAGAGAAATCTATGTCTGTTATGAGCAGAAGCAAAATATAGTAAATCTGAGAGGAGAGGAAAATGGGGATCTAAGATGATTTAAAGGGAACCTGTCAGCTCCGAAACACCCCCTGACCTAGAGTAAGAGATGTATAGTGTAAGTGGTGGTGAATCCGATTATGTAAGTTTTATCTTCATACTCACCTCCATTCTGATGCTGTGCTCCCACAAACCAGCAGTAAAATGCATTGAGAGGACTCTTCTTTGAGTCCTCTCCATTATGTGAGTGAGCACTGGAGTCCACTGAGTGCATTTTACTGCTGGTTTGTCAGAGCACAGAGTCTGAATGCCAGTGAGTATGAAGATAAAAATTACATAACCGGACTCGATGTCACTTACACTATACACCACTTACTGTAGTTTGGACGGTGTTTCAGAGCTGACAGGTTCCCTTTAAGAGGGGTTGGGTTTATAGGATTAACAATGACTGTTTTTACCCTGAGTTTCCCTTTAAAGTTCTTTTACTGATTACTATGTTTGTGTGCTCCTTAGGGATCAAATGTTTGGGCTGATGGGTCACCATTTAATTTTCTGAAGTTCCCCCTACGCAATCTGATGACATTTTTTGGTGTCAACAAATGCTTAAGCCTGAGCTTTGGAGGTAAATATGTGACTGATAACACACTAGCATTCCACATACTGTGGAGGGGATCGCTACATATAAATGCAGAGGTCTCCTCAACTAAAACTTCCTTCCCGACAATTGCCTGCTGTATTGTCCCATCTAAAGGGACCTTAACCCGCTAGATTAATCCTTTCACCACATTGAACCAACAGGGATGCTGACGTTCACCTTTTACTGTGTTAGATTACCAGCAATGCTCACATTAACCCATATACCACACTAAACCACCAGAAATCCTAAGAACCCAGGAATAATAGCCATCAGATGAAAGCACACTCACAAATTACCTACCCCTTTTTATACAGCCTGTATTTTAGAGTGGAAAAGCTGTCAACCCTATCCATTGTAATGAATTAAATTCATACTGTCATCTTACAATCAGGCACCACTACCCCTGCACCTCCAGAGATACTTGTGGTTACAGGTAAAGATGTTGAAGACATACCACAAGTAATAAGTAAAGGATCCTTTGAAGTACATGAAAATATACAAATTAATCTGTCCATACTATACATAATTAATCTACGTTGGTCACACCTGCAAGATTGGATGACCATCTCATGTGCATAGTACCCTTTCTATGCTCGGGGAGATAAGGATCAGACATGCTGGATTTCAACTGCCTGATGCCTTTGTTCTCAGGAAGATAAGCCACCTCTTGAGATGTTTCCCTTCTACCACAAATGCATGCTGAACTGAGCATACATGTGTATGGGAGGATTGGGAGAGATAGCGGTTAGCAGAACAAGCATTCAGATGACAAATATATCATGTGTATGGCCAGCTTTACCATCAACATCAATGTGCACATTTATATATCCATAACCTCTTTATATGTGGATTCTTAGATATAACAAGGCTGAAAAAGGACAGAGCACCTAAAATTCACATTAATCTCAAAAACTCCATTTATGATTACCTTTAACATTTTTCTCCAGGTGGAAACTTCTGGGATCAAGTAAACTGTGTCCAGAGGCTCAATTTCATCTGCATATACAAGCCAAGTCAGCTGTGAGACTGAAGAACATCTGAGGAACATTACTGATGAATACACAGATATCACACATATACCAAAGCAATCAATCAGTTACTTGCTTTTAGAGATGGATGGCATTTTGGCACATCGTAATTGGTCCACGTGGTTGATGAGGAAAACAGCTTTTTTTTGTTAAATTGTTTTTAAATTTCTTCTTGCTTGATTTAGGGATGAGCAAATCGACTTCAGATGTTTCATCCGAAGTCGATTCGCCCATCCCTACTTGACATACAAGCTAAACTCTTCTCCTGATATTAAAGAATTTGATTGTATAGTATAATGCTGCTTGATTTTAAAATTTCCAGGCCTACCCGTCCTTCATCAATTGTAAAATAGTAACTTTTACTTATGTACAAAATGTTGCTACGAAAGTGATGTCCTTATATTTTTTTCGATTAGAGCATCAACCTCCAAACACAGCAGCACGCAGACACGGGTCTTCTGCTGCCTTAATGTCCCTCAGGCATGCCACATGTATGACTTTGAAACATTCATCTTCTCTTCTCACATTTAGCACCTTCTGCAGCCATCCTAATGTCCTCGCCTCTCCCACATCACCATGACCACCTAATATATATATTACAAGGGTCTTTGGGTCCCCTCAGGCTCCTGGACTCTACCTCTGCACCCCCTATAGCTACGCCCCTGTATAAATATATATGTATGTGTGTCGTTTACATGTTTGATGTATTCATATCTAAATTTCCTTTCACATGTATCCCTTCCCCTATGGCCAATAACAGGCAGACGCCCACTGCGCATATATATAAATGAAGCCCTGGTGATCCATATTACACACTGAAAATATAAAGGAGAAGATACAAATGACTGCTGAGTACAAATATCATTCAAAGAGGAGCAAATAAATGAAATGACCAGAATCTAATATTAGTTCCATCTTTTCTATGCATCACTAGTGTATAAATATATATATATATATATATATATATATATATATATATATATATATAGTAATAAAACATTGCCACCAGTTGTAGTTCATTCAGACATGGCCATACATGGCCATACATATTTTAGCCAAAACTGACCATAACAGTCGTCCATACTGGCCATACATGTTCAATGAAACTGTGTGAGGGCCAAAAGATCTTTCTGGGAACATACTTTCAAAGAAAGCTCATCTGTCTGTTATCAGACATATAGCCAAAATAGCATGTTACCGTGTTAGCCAGAAAAATCTATGTGATGTTAAAGAGGACCTTTCACTGGTCCTGACAGTATTAGTACCTGGCAGTATAGGGTATGATTAGTAAATGGCAGTGCACTTTTGTTTTTCCAGATGTGCAGCTCCGTTCCCCTGCTGTACCCCCATTCACTTTTGCCACCCTGTATGTTAATAGCATCAGAACAGGGAGGAGGAGATGGGCGTGTTTCTCAAGGGGCATGACAGCCAGGGAGAAAAAAGTGCTGACCTTCAGGGAGAAGGAGACGCTCCTTGAGAATCACGGCCATCTACTTTTTCCTGTACTGATGCTATTAATTAGCATAAAGGATGGCAAAAGTTAATGTGAGGCACAGCGGGGGAATGGAGCAGCGCATCTGGAAAAAAAAGTGCATTGCCATCTACTAATCATGCCCTACACTGCCAGGTACTAATATTGTAATGTCAGGACCAATGAAAGGTCCCTTTTAAATACTTTTGTGCTAAAAAAAACACAATAGTATTATAGCAGTGATACCTTTATTGGCTAACCAAAAAAATTCTGCTTGCAAGCCTTCAGAGCACAGAGGCTCCTTCATTAGGCAGTATACCAAAATACTACCTCTGTGCTCTGAAAGCTTGCAAGCAAATTTTTTTTTTTTGAAAAGGAATCACTGCTATAATACTTTTTTTTAACACAAAAGTACCACATAGATCTGTTATGAGACAAAATTTTTAAATACAGGGACTTCTTTTCAGAAGATGCTGGTCTGTCATCAGTCAGCTAAAAAGATAGTTCATTGTTAAATTTTAATGTTTTGGTTGAAATCATCCATTTGATCAACTTTAGACTAATGTGTATGGCCAATTGTAGTCATCTACAGGGTCCGACGTAAGAGTCTACTAGAGTGGATTCTACCTCTGGAACACACACCTTTGACTGACCTAGACTACCAGGGATATTACAATTATCAATGTATGGACTGCGTGACAGTATTATTTAAGAACTGTGTGGGCATTGAATGGAAGTATTATTTGACATTGAGTGGCAGTATTTGGCAGTATACTACTGTTTGTTGCCTAGGGCCCAATTTTCTATGAAATTACCCTAATAATAGCACTGACACCTGAATGACAATACCAAGTCTGGACTGGGATTAGCAAACAACAAATTAAAAGAAAGTCCTAAGAAGGCTGAAAGGTCCATTGCTCCCATCTGCCTACTGGAAAGAACCCAGCTGCTTT
Organism: Rhinella marina; assembly: GCA_900303285.1. Classification (NCBI taxonomy): domain Eukaryota; kingdom Metazoa; phylum Chordata; class Amphibia; order Anura; family Bufonidae; genus Rhinella; species Rhinella marina. The sequence continues at coordinate 68,072 of ONZH01004266.1, forward strand.
GCACGCCACCTGACTCTTCGTGTTGTCAGCTGCTATATGACAGTAGAGAGGGACTCCACTTGAAATCATTGTAGTGCCCAGCCTTGCAATTAGATTATAGAATACACCTTGGCTTCTGTAGATGGCCTCAGTATACCCCATGCGAATTTCTGCAGACTGCTCACTTAATGCCCAGGCAATAGGTTTCTCTCCGGCCTCTTTTCTAGCACAGATGGTAGGAAACATTTGGATACATCGTTTAATGTAATTCTTGCTGTGTTCATTACCGCCAAACCCCCATTCTGCATTGACAAGGTAGGCTTCGTCCGGGTTTAATGCAGAGAAGTGCATGTGAATATTCCTGTGAAATGGATATAATAAGTTCGTTTGTGACAAAGGGACCAGAATAGATGAGAAGAAGTGCATAAAGACACATGCTTATTCAAGTTAAAGAATTTGGCACCACGTGTTCTCAATGGTACCCACATCTTACAAACTCTTTGCCACATTTGTTCCTCATCCCATTTTGGTAGACAAATAACATAATCCCTGGTCAAATAATTCACTATCTGTGATCATCAATGCAGCTGTACCTTCTACTAGATTATATCCCCCCACAGTAGTGTACACACGGTGCTACCGCTCATTATACAGAAGGATGTGGCTATTAAACTGTCATCAATTAATGGCAGCCCAGTATGCTAATTTCTGCAGGAGCACAAAAGCATCCTCAGGTGGTTGCTTACATTAGTAACTTCTTCTGTGTGAGTCTCTTTGAGCAGCATGGGCATGGGGAGCAAGAGTATTAATAATAGGAATATTACTTATGAGGCCCTGTGGCTAGTACAGATGGTAGTATTGGGCATGCACTGATAGGAGTAATGACTATCAATCATGGACACTGTGGGTAGAAGTCATGCTAGCACTATGCCTTCTACTTATGGGGACAATGTGGAATTCTTCTTTGAGGGATCATATGGCTGGGGATTATGGACCACTATGAGAAACGTTGTCAAGGAGTAGTAAAGAAGTAATTGTGTGGGTACATGTAAGGATTGGTTGACCATACCTATCAAACCCAATCTAATTTCTCAGTAGCCCCTGTACATTAGATTGACCATTGATCTGAGATCTGCCACAAACCATTGTCTGCAAAAGTCTGATTGACCTATAGATTCTCCCATAGATTAATCTTGTTTTAAAGAATATAAAACTAAGAACAGTTTTAGGCGTGATCAGAATAAAACATAGCTGTAAAGAGAAGAGGATCTGTGAGTACCTCCTACTGCTCTGGTTGTCCACTTCATTTCCACTTCTTATCCCATGGCTCATGTATAAAACATTACTAGTCGTCTTCATACAGCTTCCATGCCTGGAACTTATTTTATAAAGCACATCCCCTAGTTGTGGCTGACATCCTGTATGCAAAGCATGTAAATATCTTGAGAAGTAAAACTGTAAAAACAAAGCTGACATAATTCTACATTTCTATAAGGACACTATGGGGGGAATTTATCATGAGGGGAAAATTTGAAGTCACTTTTGCTTGAGTCTGCGTTGGAGTACTTTATGCCACATTTATCAAATGTCTCATGTTACTTGATAAATTTGTCTTCTCTTTAGACCTAAGGCTACTTTCACACTAGCGGCAGCACGGATCCGGCACCTAAAGGGTGCCGACGGATCCGTACTGCCGCTGATACATGTGTGGAGCCGGAGCAGCGCTCCGGCCCCACACATGTACACACACATGGGAACAAGACACAGACAGACATACATACATACATACATACACACATACATACTCACATACTCCAGGGACGCCGGCAGAACGTCTTCACGCGCCTCCTGCGCGCAGTGATGACGATTCCCCACAGCGCCCTCTGCTGGGCGCAGTGGGGAAACGTCATAGCTGCTCGCAGGAGGCGCGTGAAGACATGCTGCCGGCGTCCCTGGAGTATGTGAGTATGTATGTGTGTATGTATGTATGTATGTCTGTATGTATGTATCTATGTATGTAGCCGGATCCGGAATGATCCCCCATTGCAAATCAATGGAGGACAGATCCGGATTACTGGTGTGTCCACACCAAACGGCATCGTCCCCATTGACTTGCATTGGGGGTCATTCCGGATCCGTCTTGGTGCGCATACCTGGACCGGAGAGCAAACCGCAGCATGCTGCGGTTTGTTCTCCGGTCTGAAGATGGAACTGAATGCTTTCAGGAGCATTCCGTTGTCTTCAGTTCAGTTTTGTCCCCATTGACAATGAATGGGGACAAAACTGAAGCGTTTTTTTCCAGTATTGAGCCCCTATAACGGAACTCAATACCGGAATTTAAAAACGCTAGTGTGAAAGTAGCCTAACACTTTTGTCTAGAGAAGCTCCTCCAGTTTCCCTACTCCACCCACTTCCTGGAGTAAGATTGAGATTTTTTTTTTTAACAAGTCTCAAGAATATATCTGGAGTGAAACTCATGAACATAGCTGACCACACCTACTTTTCTACCCATATTAGAAAACTGGAGTGAGTGGTGTAAGAATGCAAAAGTTGCAAAATTTTGTGCAACCGAGTGCAAAAAAAGTTGCAACTTTTTGACACCAGAATTCTGGAGTGAAGGTATGATAAATCAGAGCCTATGTCCTTTACAGGGCATAACTTAACAGGGACATGGCTTACTATAGAATTTATCTAAATAGACATTTACAGTGCCCAGAATTGAGATCCCAGACCATTCCGAACTATTCAGACCATCAGACCCATGACCGGACCCCATAATTCAGATCCAGATCAAATCCCTATAATTAATTAACTCTCCTTGCTCCTCCAAACTATTTTTTAGTATATGAGGCTCCTTTTAAGCTCTGGGTGGCATTACTGGCATTGTTCGCAGTGGCACCCTGCTGAATAGAACCCACATCTATTGAAGATGAGCCGGTAGGAGCAAGGAGAGGTAAATAACATCAGCCATTATGTATTGGGCTACTTATATAGCTAGAGGCTGATTTTAAAAAGAAGTGCCAGTATACCATAGTTTGGTAGGAGGATGGCAACGCAGGATAGTGTTCTGTGTTTGCAGGACAGTGTCTGGGACAAATGTATCCTGGGATTGTCCATAAAAATATGTAGAATCCCAAAAACTTAAGGACGTTTGGTAATTACGGCAAAATATGTGCCATATTTTAAAGGAGGTTGAACTATGCAAAATGTATAAATTAGTGTACGTGAAAAATGTGAAAACTGTTTTCTTAATATCTTACTTAGCTCTGTATGGAGATGTTCTTGCCCTACATACAGATGAGATCGCTGAGGCCAGGGATTGGCTGAAATGGTCACATGGGTAGACCAAATCAGCTGTAGCTACAGAAAAGTAACCAGAGACCAGTGGGGACCACCAGAGAAGTCGAATCATTTATTTTTATTAACTGCATTCCCTGCCTTTAGAAAGAAAAAAAAGATGAACAATCCCTTTAAAGCCTCAGACTGCACAAATGAGAGATGATTTCTGTTGTCAGAAAAACACCATCCACATCACCATTCATACATTCATGTAAAACTGCCACTAGTCAAGCTCTGTAAGACGTAGATATTGATGTAGATTGCAATTTGAATCAACATAACATTGCCATGGATCAGAAGGGGACATTGGAACCTCTAGTGTATCCTAGCGCTTACCATACTCATGAGATAGCTGTCTGCATTTGCCCACTTGGCACTAATTCTTGACAAAAATCAACAAGTTTTTCTAAGCCCACACAATAATAGAAATAAGATATTTAAATGCATGTTTTTAAATTGTGTCTTTTATACATTTAATCTGATCTATGATCAGATTTTCAGATCCAGTATCAACATAGGGTTCCTCCGACCCACAAGAGGAAATTAATCTAGGGGTCCACTGTCTATTGTGTCAAAGCCTGGACAGGCCAGTCTGGCCCTATGATCGTTTGCTTACATCCTGTTATACCAGTGGGTATAGAACCACTGTGCCAAGCAACGGATTTGACTTTGAGCCAAACCTAAGGTCATTATCCTGGCGGTGCCCTAGTATTCATCCTTTAACTCCTATACAGGGCTCTGGACTTTGCCGCAGGAAACACATCAGGTCACTACCTCTTGGAGTAGTCTCCGTGTGGTTGACTGTTGATCCACAGGGGTCAAGAGACACCGATGCACAGCACTGAAGGAACAGGCAAAACTCATAGTCAGAAACAGATCAAGGTCGGGGGGCATAGTTTGTGTGAGATCTGCTTAGGCAACGAAGGATCAGAGTCAAGAAAGAGGTAGAGGTCAGTAACCAGCAGACAACAAAATAGTACACCTCAGGGGACTAGCAAACTATGAACCTTATTGTTCAGACACCTTGCTACTTTGGAAAGTGCCTAAAACATCCACAGGTTGCCTGGGCAGGGGTCGACTGGCCATAGACCCTAAAGGGAAATTTCCTGGTGGGCCAATGCCCAAGGGGATGCCCAAGCCCTCCTTACGGCTGACAGTCAGGTACACAGTGATCTGATGCTCTCAGCACTAATTAATGAAGGAGCATATGGTATTTATACACCTGGCTGGCAGAAGAAAGTACTCTCCTGCATTCAACTGTATTACAGTGCCTTGCGAAAGTATTCGGCCCCCTGGAACTTTTCAACCTTTTGCCACATGTCAGGCTTCAAACAAAAAGATATAACATTTTTAATTTTTGGTGAAGAATCAACAACAAGTGGGTCACAATTGTGAAGTGGAACGAAATTTAAATATTAATAAAACTGAAAAGTGGGGCGCGCAAAATTATTCAACCCATTTACTTTCAGTTCAGAAAACTCACTCCAGAAGTTCATTGAGGATCTCTGAATGATCCAATGTTGTCCTAAATGACTGATGAAGATAAATAGAATCCACCTGTGTGTAATCAAGTCTCCGTATAAATGCACCTGCTCTGTGATAGTCTCAGGGTTCTGCATCATGAAGACCAAGGAACACACCAGGCAGGTCCGTGATACTGTTGTGGAGAAGTTTAACCCCTTCAACCCTGGGCCTGTTTTCACCTTCCTGACAAGGCCATATTTTGCAAATCTGACATGTGTCACTTTATGTGGTAATAACTTTGGAACGCTTTTACTTATCCAGGCCATTCTGAGATTTTTTTCTCATCACATATTGTGCTTCACGACAGTAGTAAATTTGTGGCAAAATATTTCATTTTTATTTATAAAAAAATACCAAATTTACCAAATATTTGGAAAAATTAGCAAATTTCCAAATTTTAATTTCTCTATTTTCAAAAGTACATAGTAATACCTCCAAAAATAGTTATTATTTTACATTCCCCATATGTCTACTTAATGTTGGCATTATTTTATAAATGTCATTTTACTTTTTTAGGACGTTAGAAGGCTTAGAAGTTTAGAAGCCATTTTTCAAATTTTCAACAAAATTTCCAAAACCATTTTTTTAAGCACCAATTCAGATATAAAGTGATTTTGTGGGGCTTACATAATGGAAACCACCCATAAATGACCCCATTTTAGAAACTACACCCCTCAAATTATAAAAAACTGCTGTTACAAACGTTGTTAACCCTTGAGGTGTTCTACAAGAATTAAAGGAAAATGGAGGTGAAATTTCAAAATTTCACTTTTTTGGTAGATTATTCATGTTTATAATTTTGTTCTTGCAACACAGCAAGGGTTAACAGCAAACTAAACCTCAATATACATTACTCTGATTCTGCAGTTTACAGAAATACCCCATATGTGGTGATAAACGCCTCTATGGGTTTGTGGCAGTGGTCAGAAGGAAAGGAGCGCCATATGGATTTTGGAGGCAGATTTTGCTAGAATGGTTTTTCGGCATCATTTTGTAATTGAGAGATCCTGACGTACTCCTACAGTGGAAACCCTCAAAAAGTGACCCCATTTTGGAAACTACACCCTTCAACGAATATATTAAAGGGTTTTACTGACCACTTTGACCACCTAAGCGTTTTACGGAATTTGGAAACACTTGGCTGTGAAAATGAAAAGTTTCATTTCTTCCAATAAAATGTTGCTTTAGCCCCAAATTTTTCATTTTCACAAGGGGTAACAGGAGAAAAGCACCCCATAATTTGTTCCCCATTTTCTCCTGAATACGGCAACACTCCATATGTGGTGGTAAACTGCTGTAGGGGCACATGGCAGGACTCAGAACAGAAGGAGCGCCATATGGATTTTACAGCACAGATTTTGATGGATTGGTTTGCGGGAGCCATTGATTTTTATTTTTTTGAGTTATTGTCTTATTTGGGGGCTCATTTTTTGCGGGATGAGGTGACGTTTTTATTGGTACGATTTTGGGGTACATAAGACTTTATGATCGCTTGGTATTACACTTTTTGTGAGTCAAGGTGAAAAAAATAGCTGTTTTGGCATAGTATTTTTTTTTATTTTTTACAGCATTCACCTGAGGGGGCAAATCATGTGATATTTTCATAGAGCATGTTGTTACGGATGCGGCGATACCCAATATGTCTACCATTTTTATTTTTGTTAGATTTTACACATTAGATTTATTTTTGAACAGAATAAAATCTTTTTTTTGTGTTGCCATTTTCTGAGAGCCATTTTTTGCGGGACGAGATGGCAGTTTAATTGGTACCATTTTTGGTTAAATACGCCTTTTTGATCGCGTGGTATTACACTTTTTGTGAGGCAAGAGGGAAAAAAATGGCTTTTGGCATATTTTTTTTATTTTATTTTTTACAACATTCACCTGGGGGGTCATCTCATGTAATATTTTTATAGAGCAGGTTGTTACGGACGCGGCAATACCCAATATGTCTAACATTTTTATTTTTGGAAAGTTTTACACATTAGATTCATTTTTGAACAGAATAAAATCTTTTTTTTGTGTTGGTATTTTCTGAGAGCCATTTTTTTTTAGTTTTTGGGCGAATGTCTCAGTTAGGGTCTAAATTTCTGCGGGACGAGATGACGGTTTGATTGGTACCATTTTGGGGTAAATACACCTTTTTGATCGCCTGCTATTTCACTTTTTGTGAGGCAAGAGGGAAAAAAATGGCTGTTATGGCATCGTTTTTAAAAAAAAAATTTTTACAGCATTCGCCTGGGGGGTCATCTCATGTAATATTTTTATAGAGCAGGTTGTTACGGACACGGCGATACAAATATGTCTAACATTTTTATTTTTGGAAAGTTTTACACATTAGATGCATTTTTGAACAGAATACAATCTTTTTTTGTGTTGCTATTTTATGAGAGCCATATTTTTTTTTATTTTTTGGGCGATTGTCTTAGGTAGGGTCTAAATTTCTGCAGGACGAGATGATGGTTTGATTGGTATCATTTTGGGGTAAATACGCCTTTTTTTGATCGTGTGGTATTACACTTTTTGTGAGGCAAGGTGAAAAAAAATGGCTGTTTTGGCATTGTTTTAAGAAAAAAAAAAATTTACTGCATTCGCCTGGGGGACCATCTCATGTAATATTTTTATAGAGTAGGTTGTTACGGACGCGGTGATACCCAATATGTGTATCATTTTTATTTTTGGAAAGTTTTACACATTAGATGCTATATTAGAGAGCTATATTTTTTTAAATTTTTCTGGCGATTTTCTTAGGTAGGGTCTCATTTTTTGCGGGACAAGATGACGGTTTGATTGGTACCATTTTGGGGTACATACGCTTTTTTGATCGCCTGCTATTACACTTTTTGTACGGGACGTTTTTTTTTACTGCATTCACCTGACGGGGTGGATGATGTGATATTTTTATAGAGCCAGTCGATACGGACGCGGCGATACCTAATATGTTTAGCTTTCTTTTTTTACCTTTTTTTTTACCATTTTTTAAAACTTTTTTTGGAAAATGGCGTGTTTTTTTTACTTGAAACTTTTATTATTATTATTTTTTTTTTTTGAAACTTTATTTTTCAACTTTTTTTCACTTTTTTTTTAACTTTATTTAACTTTTGGGGGTCTGATCCCCTTTACAATGCATTACAATACTGTTGTATTGTAATGCATTGGCTGTAAGTGTATTACTCAATGTAATACACTTACAGCCTGCTTCCTGTGTGATCCAGGGGGCTGGATCGCACAGGCACGCAGGGATGACAGCCACGATGCCTAAGGAAGGCATCGGGCTGTCATCCAAGCCATCGGGTCCCCGTCACAGCAGCGCGGGGAACCGATGGCCCCCCCGCTCGCCATCCTGAAATGCCGCACACTTCATGTGGGCACATGAAGGGTTAATGCACCGGCATCGGTGTTTTCACCGATGCTGGCGCATTCAGCAGGGGTCCGGCACCTGGGCACAGCCGGACCCCCGCCACTGATCGGGCGGGCGCAGCTCCTGCACCCGCCCGATCAGCGTGCCGTAGTAGTACGGCGCCGGGCGGCAATGCCCTTCCCGCAGCGCCGTACATGTACGGCGCTGGTCGGGAAGGGGTTAAAGCCGGATTTGGATACCAAAATATTTCCCAAGCTTTAAACATCCCAAGGAGCAATGTCCAAGCAATCATATTGAAATGAAAGAAGTATCAGACCACTGCAAATCTACCAAGACCCGGCCGTCCCTCTAATCTTTCATCTCAAACAAGGAGAAGACTGATCAGAGATGCAGCCAAGAGGCCCATGATCACTCTGGATGAACTGCAGAGATCTACAGCTGAGGTGGGAGAGTCTGTCCATAGGACAACAATCAGTCGAACACTTCACAAATCTGGGCTTTATGGAAGAGTGGCAAGAAGAAAGCCATTTCTCAAAGATATCCATAAAAAGTCTCGTTTACAGTTTTCCACAAGCCACCTGGGAGACACACCAAACATGTGGAAGAAGGTGCTCTGGTCAGATGAAACCAAAATCAAACTTTTTGGAAACAATGCAAAACGATATGTTTGGCGTAGAGCAACACAGCTCATCACCCTGAACACACCACCCCCACTGTCAAACATGGTGGTGGCAGCATCATGGTTTGGGCCTGCTTTTCATCAGCAGGGACAGGGAAGATGGTTAAAATTGATGGGAAGATGGCTGGAGCCAAATACAGGACCATTCTGGATGAAAACCTGTTGGAGTCTGCAAAAGACCTGAGACTAGGACGGAGATTTATCTTCCAACAAGACAAAGTCCAGACCTGAATCCAATTGAGAATATGTGGAAAGAGCTGAAAACTGCTGTTCACAAACGCACTCCATCCAACCTCAAAGAGCTCAAGCTGTTTTGCAAGGAAGAATGGGCAAGAATTTCGGTCTCTAGATGTGCAAAACTGATAGAGACATACCCTGGCGCAACAAAGTATAAATGCAAGGGGGCCGAATAATTTTGCACGCCCCACTTTTCAGTTTTATTATTACAAAAAAAGTTTAAATGATCCAATAAATTTTGTTCCACTTCACAATTGTGACCCACTTGTTGTTGATTCTTCACCAAAAATTTAAAAAGTTATATCTTTTTGTTTGAAGCCTGAAATGTGGCAAAAGGTTGAAAAGTTCCAGGGGGCTGAATACTTTCACAAGGCACTGTACCTTCTTCAAGATGGTAATAGAGTTAAATGCTGTGGCACTGTGAATTTGGTTCTGCTGGGGCAGCATTTTGTGCTGCACTACAGTATTGCTGGCCCTACCTACTTATATGGACGTGCATACAACATGGGGCCACTTTTAGGCTTTTTGTAACTTTAAGTTCCCAGTCTGCCCATGTACCTGGGGAGCCTGCTCGCGCTCTACGGCACTGGAGTAGGGACATATGATGATGACAGTAGGAGACGGGTCCAGCCAATCCAGGGGTAGGGAACCTCCGGCTCTCCAGCTGTTGTGAAACTACAACTCCCAGCAAGCATACTCGCTCTGCTCTTCTAAGAACTCTCATAGAAATGAATGAAGCATGCTGGGAATTGTAGTTTCACAACAGCTGGAGAGCCGGAGGTTCCCTACCCCTGAGCCAATCAGTTAAGGAGAGCAGAATAGTGCGTACCACATCTACTATTCTTACCTTGTATCTGTAGTTTCTGCTTCCAGTTTACAGTGACAGGTTCTTCAAGCATTTGGCTAAGTTTCTGTGGATCTTTACTGAAGAGAAAATAAGTGTTGTTGTAAGGGTCCAAAGCATCCGTCATTTCCTACGGAAGGAAACAGAAAATTGTAATAAGTATTATATTGTTTACAAGAAAACAACAAAATAAACCGTGTGCCCACTTACCTCCAGTGGAGGGCGACATATTACAGAAGTAAATTCTGGCCAATGGTCAACTAGCACTTGAAGTTTGAAGGGGTTATTGCAGACCACATGATGTATTGCACCATGTACCTGCAGAAGGCCAAAATATGAGTAATGCAGAAAAGTACTTACTAGTCTAAGACAGATTCTTAAGCTATATAATTTTCTACCTTCAGTGATTCTGGAAAACTATAAGTCAGTAGTTTTCTTAGGGTGATTAGCTTTGCAGAGCAGGTCAGGATAAGCATTGTACACAAAACACAGGCTTCTCACCAATGAAGACGGTCCCATCAAAAAATTGTATTAACTCCCTTGTTGAAGGAAAGAGGAAAAAAATAAAAAGAAGTATGTCATGTTCCATATATCTAGTTATCAAAAAAGACTTGTTTTTCTCCTTTGCAGACTGGCAGCCCTACTGCTGCCCACAGTGGCAAAATCAGAAATAAAATTTAGAGGGGAGGAGAGTTGAAAACAGACAAAACTGGTAGCACAAATGCAGTGAGGCCTTGAGGAGCAGAGCAGAGGATGGTAGTGGTAGTGGTACTGACTATAGGATGTGTCACAGTGGTTTCCCTCACGCCGTTGCTCACTGGTGCAGTGAGAGAAGGTCGCACCCTCTTTTCCTTGGGGCACTCTCTATAGTTGGGGCTCCTGCCTGATGGTAGTTTGGGGTGCCCTTCATCTAGATGGTTGTATGGGTGCTTGGCAGGAGAAGTAGTAGTGCAATGGCCAGCGTATGGTGTGGTAGATGTCAGGAAACCAGGCCAGAGAGAGGAATAAATGTCTCTTTTTACTTGACTGCAAAATAGTAGTACAGCCAACAACAATCTTTACACAGTGCAAATCCTTTTCCCAGATAGCGAGGTATGGAGGCTGGCAAAGTGGCAAGTAATATAAGTCTTGGTATACTATGTTGCTCAAGTCTCTCTCTCTCTAGAATCTCTGGCTAGCAGCTGTAATCTAGTAATTGTGGATGTAGTGTCCACTGTGGCACACAGGTCTTTAGAGGCATGTCTGGCCAGGACCTGGTTAAAGGGAGTCTGTTACCTAATTTTCACCAATATAACTAAGAGCACTGCCCCCACCGAAGATTGCATACACATCCCAGACATACCTGTGTGCACTTTGTGTCTATATTCCATGTCCAGGAAAAGCACGTTTATTCTGCAGGAAAATATCTCTGAAGTACCCCTGAAAGTGAAAGTAAAAACTGCTTTCACTCCTGACTCGATTTCTAACAGTTATATCTTCTGATATAATGGATATAATGCTGTGGTTCTGGTATAGTTTGAAAGGTTGGAATTCCAGCTTTCAAACAAGGTCAGGCCCATCTAGCTGGTACCAATCCTAAGATATGAGTAGCTAAAGCAGTCCTCCCCTCTTCAGTCTGGTTTGCTTTGGGGCACTTGCAGCAGCAGAGCTGGGCACTTGAGAGTTGTTTTCCAGCAGAATAAAAGTGTTTTTCCTGGAATAAAGCCACAAAGTGCACACAGGTATGTCTGGGATGTGTATGTAATGTTCTATGGGGCAGTGCTCTTAGTTATATTGGTGAAAAACAGGTGAAAGACTCCCTTTAAGTGTGATGGGTGGCTTAACCACATCCCCTCACAAAAAAAAGCCTGTATAACTGTAATCACAGGTTACCTTGCTGACTCCTATGCTTGGCCATGCAGATTCCAAGTTCTTGTCTTTCCTTATTTCTGTGTTGCTGTAGCAAAAGCAGTAACTTTCACAGAGTTGAGCTAGTCTCTGGATCCTCTGGACTAAGGGGAAGGAGCACATGGACTTGGTTCCTTATTCCTCACTCGCTAGACTAGAACCTCCCTCCAGACAGTAAACTGGACCAGCCCACTCCTGCCCAGAGGAGAGGAACCCTGTCTCTGCCAACCACATAGGAGGTCACTGGGTATATATATAAACATGTACACTGGGTGTACATAAACATAGCATAAAAATACATTACAATAGTAATGCGCTACACACACACTATTAGCCACTTAAGTAGAAAACTCAGAATAGGACAGAGGAGGCATCAAAACCCATATCAGTACCTAAAAGTAAATTCAGACCCAAGCCCAATCCCTTACATTAATCCATCACCAATCTGGGACCCCTAAATAAATGCAGACTCCAGATCAGAACACATTAAATCAGACTCTAGACCAAGTTCCCAAAATTCATTCATACCTCTGACCAAACCCTAACATTATCATAATTCAGATCCCAGACCAGACACCTAAATAAATGTAGTCCTGAGAAAAAATCTCTAATCAAATACACATTCTAGACCCGAATCCTAAACTGGAGACCCCAGACTAGACCAGAACACTAGGCACCAGAACAGACTCTAAATAATCAGTTCCCTGTCACTATAAAACCCTTGACTGCTGCATTCAGACAGTTGCTAAGAAACCCTGTGATGTCAATACTGCAGAGAAGACACGATCTGAGCCTTCACTACATTTGAACTAAAACTGCATCAGATTTTAACACAAACATGACCAAATTGAACATATGAGTCAAAAATATAAGATTTGGTAATTTATTTATTGAGTAAAATTATTTAATATCACATGTCTGTGGGTGGCAAAATATGTGAACCTTTGATTTCAGTATCTGATGTGACCTCCTTGTGCAACAATAACTGCAACTAAATGTTTCTTGTAATTGTTGATTAGTTCTGCACATCAACTTCGAGGAATTTTATCCTATTCTTCCAGTATGATGGTGGGTTTCCTCTATGAATTGCCCGCTTCAGATCCTTCCACAACATTTAGATTGGATTATGGTCAGGACTTTGACTTGGTCATACTATAAGTTTAATTTTAACTTTAAAAGTTTAACTTTTCTTCTGAAGTCCTCCCCCACTTTTTGGGGAAAAAATATGTGTTAAAGCGAAAAACACAGTATATCAATTTTATTATGTTTTTCTTAAAAAAAAAAAAAAAAAACTTTTTTCTTTGCATTTAATTTTTTTTTCCATTACAGAGTTTGCCGCACATGATCAATATGATATTAATTACTTGTATGTTTATTATTTAATTATTTAAATTTAATTTCACTTTGAACCCAGAGAAAAAAAAACAGACTGGTTTGAGTGTTGCATTTATAAAAGCAGAGACACAACGCGAGTTTGAGCGTTCGCGTGTTTGATTTTTAAGTGCGTGTTTGAATTAAGTGTGTGACTTTAGATTACGTGACTTCAGATTCAGGGACTACAGTAAGTCGGTTTCATATCACTGTATTGTATTTTTTTCTCTTTTATTGTGTAATCCCCATTAGTATGTCTTCCATTATTGACAGAGCAGTCCAGTGCACATCTTGCCTGATGTATGCAGTCCTGGAACAACCGTTTAAGGGTGCATATATTTGTTCAAAATGTGAGCAAATTGTCCGTTTGGAATCTCACATCGTGTATCTAACCGGGCGGATTTCAACACTGAGAAGCGCTGACAATTTGGAAAAGAGTTTGCTGCTCACTGAGCAAGCACTCTATGGGGTAGATGTGGGGGAGGGTGGTAGTGAGGAGGCTCAGGAAAGTGAGGTAGCTAGCTGGGTAACAGTTGGAAAGCGGGGTAAAGGGAAAAGTGCCAGGGAGGCTAGCCCTGATCTGACACACCCCAACAAGTTTGCAAGTTTGGCAGATGGCGGGGATGCCACTTCAGGGACAGCACTGCTGCAGCCACTTCCTCTGCCAGTCAGGGGAATGTCAGCTCCAGTAAGCAGAGCAGGCCAGACAGGTGCTGGTAGTGGGAGATTCAATTATTAGGGGTACAGAGAGGGCAATCTGTCACAAAAACCGGGATCATCGAATGGTGTGTTGCCTTCCTGGCGCTCAAGTTCGGCACATTGCGGATTGGGTTGATAGATTACTGGGAGGGGCTGTAGAAGATCCAGCAGTCATGGTCATATTGGAACCAATGACAAAGTTAGAGGTAGGTGGAGCGTCCTTAAAAATGATTTTAGGGATCTAGGGCACAAGCTTAGGGCAAGGACCTCAAAGGTAGTGTTTTTCGAAATACTGCCTGTACCACGAGCCACACAAGAAAGGCAGCGGGAGATTAGGGAGGTAAAACAAGTGGCTCAAGAACTGGTGTAGGAAGGAGGGATTTTGGGTTCTTGGAGAACTAGGCTGACTTCTCTGTCGGCTACAGGCTCTACCGTAGAGATGGGCTGCACCTCAATCGGGAAGGGGCAGCTGTTTTGGGGATGAAGATGGCTAGAAGGCTGGAGGAGTGTTTAAACTAGGGACTGGGGGGGAGGGTAACTACATTATAGATGGGGAAGATAGTGCAGATAGAGACCTGGGGCAAGGTAATGGAACTGGGGGAGGAATGGAAGGAGGAACTAGAACAGTTGAAAAGGAAAGGTGTAGGGGAAAAAATATACATAAACCTTTTAACTGTATGTACACTAATGCCAGAAGCCTAACTAATAAAACTGGTGAACTAGAATTAGTGATGTGTGAGGAGGACTATGACATAGTGGGAATAACTGAGACATGGCTGGATGACACCTATGACTGGGTAGTTAATGTACAGGGTTACAGTCTGTTTAGAAAGGATCGCCAAAACCGTAGAGGGGGAGGGGTCTGCCTTTATGTAAGTCCTGTCTAAAGCCCACACTCCGGGAAGATATAAGTGAGGGACATGAACATGTGGAGTCACTGTGGGTAGAAATAAATGGAGCCAAAAACAATAATAAAATACTAATAGGACTTTATTATAAACCACCTAATAAACCAGAGTCCACAGAAAATCTACTTCTAAATGAAATAGACGAGGCGGCAAAACATAATGAGGTCATTATTATGGGGGATTTCAACTACCCAGATATAGACTGGGAAACTGAAACCTGTATATCTCATAAAGGAAACAAGTTCTTGGCAATAACCAAAGACAATTACCTTTCCCAACTGGTTCAGGACCCGACTAGAGGGACAGCCATACTGGACTTAGTATTAACCAATAGACCTGACAGAACAACAGATGTGCAGGTTGGGGGACACCTGGGAAATAGTGACCATAATATAATAACCTTCCAACTGTCATTCAAAAGAGTGTTTCTTCAGGGAGGAACAAAAATACCAAACTTCAAAAAAGCAAAATTTAGCCAACTAAGAGAGGCCATAGGCCTAACTAACTGGGACAAAGTCCTCAAAAATAAAAAGATAGCCACAAAATGGGATATTTTTAAAAGCATCCTAATATCTAATTGTGAGAGGTACATACCTTATGGGAATAAAAGATTAAGGAACAAGAAAAAACCAATGTGGATAAATAGAACTGTAAAGAAAGCAATAAATGACAAACAGAAAGCATTTAAATCACTAAAACAGGAGGGAAGCGTGGAAGCATTGAAAAACTATAAGGAAAAAAATAGAATATGTAAAAGACAAATAAAAACAGCCAAACTAGAGACCGAGAGATTAATCGCCAAAGAGAGTAAAACTAACCCTAAAATGTTCTTTAATTATATAAATGGTAAAAAGTATAAACCTGAAGGTACCGGCCCCTTACAGAGAAATGAGGGGGGAGTTGCAGAGAGCGATAAGCAGAAAGCAAAGCTACTAAATATCTTTTTCTCCACTGTATTCACTGAGGAAAATAAACTGTCAGATGAAATGCAGAATATAAAAGTAAATTCCCCATTAAAAGTGCCCTGTCTGACCCAGGAAGAAGTACAGCGGCATCTTAAAAAGATTAAAATAGACAAATCGCCAGGACCGGATGGCATACACCCCCGTATCCTAAGAGAATTAAGTAATGTAATCGCCAGACCTTTATTTCTGATATTTAAGGACTCTATACTGACAGGGAGTAACATAGTATCATAGTAACATAGTTTGTAAGGCCGAAAAAAGACATCTGTCCATCCAGTTCAGCCTATTTTCCTACAAGTTGATCCAGGGGAAGGCAAAAAAAAACCCCTGTGAGGTAGAAGCCAATTTTCCTCACTTTAGGGGGAAAAATTCCTTCCCGACTCCAGTCAGGCAATCAGAATAACTCCCTGGATCAACGACCCATCTCTAGTAACTATAACCTGTAATATTATTACCCTCCAGAAATACATCCAGGCCCTTCTTGAACTCTCTTAGTGAACTTACCATCACCACCTCCTCAGGCAGAGAGTTCCATAGTCTCACTGCTCTTACCGTAAAGAATCCTCTTCTATGTTTATGTACAAACCTTCTTTCCTCCAGACGCAGAGGATGTCCCCTCGTCACAGTCACAGTCCTCGGGATAAATAGATGATGGGAGAGATCTCTGTACTGACCTCTGATATATTTATACATAGTTATTAGATCTCCCCTCAGTCGTCTTTTTTCTAAAGTGAATAACCCTAATTTTGATAATCTTTCTGGGTACTATAGTCCACCCATTCCAGTTATTACTTTAGTTGCCCTCCTCTGAACCCTCTCCAGCTCTGCTATGTCTGCCTTGTTCACAGGAGCCCAGAACTGTACACAGTACTCCATATGTGGTCTGACTAGTGATTTGTAAAGTGGCAGGTCTATGTTCTCATCTCGGGCATCTATGCCTCTTTTGATGCAACCCATTATCTTATTGGCCTTGGCAGCAGCTGTCTGACACTGGTTTCTGCAGCTTAGTTTGCTGTTCACTAAAATTCCTAGGTCCTTTTCCATGTCAGAGTTACCCAATGCTTTACCATTTAGTATGTACTGGTGACTTGCATTATTCCTTCCCATATGCGTAACCTTACATTTGTCAGTGTTAAACCTCATCTGCCACTTTTCTGCCCAAGCCTCCAGTCTATCCAGATCCTGCTGTAGCAGTGCACTGTCCTCCTCTGTGTTAATTACTTTACACAGTTTAGTGTCATCTGCAAAAAATTATATTTTACTGTGCAAGCTTTCTACAAGATCATTAATAAATATATTGAAGAGAATAGGACCCAATACAGACCCCTGTGGTACCCCACTAGTGACAGTGACCCAATCTGAGTATGTACCGTTAATAACCACCCTCTGTTTTCTATCACTAAGCCAGTTACTTACCCACATACAGACATTTTCTCCCAGGCCAAGCATTCTCATTTTGTATACTAACCTTTTATGTGGTACCGTGTCAAACGCTTTGGAGAACTCCAAATATACGACATCCATTGAGTCGCCGCGGTCAAGTCTAGAACTTACCTCCTCATAGAAACTGATTAAATTGGTTTGACATGACCGATCCCTCATGAAGCCGTGCTGATATGGAGGTATTTGCTTATTTTCATTGAGGTACTCCAAGATAGCATCTCTCAGAAAACCTTCAAACAGTTTACCCACAACAGAAGTTAAACTTACCGGCCTATAGTTTCCAGGCTCTGTTTTTGGACCCTTTTTGAATATTGGCACCACATTTGCTATGCGCCAATCCTGTGGAACACTCCCCGTCAGTATAGAGTCCTTAAATATCAGAAATAAGGGTCTGTCGATTACAGAGTGTTCCACAGGATTGGCGCATAGCAAATGTGGTGCCAATATTCAAAAAGGGTCCAAAAACAGAGCCTGGAAACGATAGGCCGGTAAGTTTAACATCTGTCGTGGGTAAACTGTTTGAGGGTTTTCTAAGAGATGCTCTCTTGGAGTACCTCAATGAAAATAAGCAAATAACTCCATATCAGCATGGCTTCATGAGGGACTGGTCATGTTAAACCAATTTAATCAGTTTCTATGAGGAGGTAAGTTCTAGACTGGACCAATGGATGTTGTATATCTGGACTTCTCCAAAGCATTTGACACGGTACCACATAAAAGGTTAGTATATAAAATGAGAATGCTTGGCCTGGGAGAAAATGTCTGTATGTGGGTAAGTAACTGGCTCAGTGATAGAAAACAGAGGGTGGTTATTAACGGCACATATTCAGATTGGGTGACTGTCACTAGTGGGAAACCACAGGGGTCAGTATTGGGTCCTATTATCTTCAATATATTTATTAATGATCTTGTAGAAGGCTTGCACAGTAAAATATCAATTTTTGCAGATGACACTAAACTGTGTAAAGTAATTAACACAGAAGAGGACAGTACACTGCTACAGATGGATCTGGATAGACTGGAGGCTTGGGCAGAGAAGTGGCAGATGAGGTTTAACACTGACAAATGTAAGGTTATGCATATGGGAAGGAATAATGCAAGTCACCAGTACATACTAAATGGTAAAACATTGGGTAACTCTGACATGGAAAAGGACCTAGGAATTTTAGTGAACAGCAAACTAAGCTGTAGAAACCAGTGTCAGACAGCTGCTGCCAAGGCCAATAAGATAATGGGTTGCATCAAAAGAGGCATAGATGCCTGTGATGAGAACATAGTCCTGCCACTTTACAAATCACTAGTCACACCTCACATGGAGTACTGTGTACAGTTCTGGGCTCCTGTGAACAAGGCAGACATAGCAGAGCTGGAGAGGGTTCAGAGGAGGGCAACTAAAGTAATAACTGCAATGGGTGGACTACAGTACCCAGAAAGATTATCAAAATTAGGCTTATTCACTTTAGAAAACAGACGACTGAGGGGAGATCTAATAACTATGTATAAATATATCAGCGGTCAGTACAGAGATCTCTCCCATGATCTATTTATCCCCAAGACTGTGACGAGGGGACATCCTCTGCGTCTGGAGGAAAGAAGGTTTGTAACACAAACATAGAAGAGGATTCTTTACGGTAAGAGCAGTGAGACTGTGGAACTCTCTGCCTGAGGAGGTGGTGATGGTAAGTTCACTAAAAGAGTTCAAGAGGGGCCTGGATATATTTCTGGAGTGTAATAATATTACAGGTTATAGTTACTAGAGATGGGTCGTTGATCCAGGGAGTAATTCTGATTGCCTGATTGGAGTCGGGAAGGAATTTTTTTTCCCTAAAGTGGGGAAAATTGGCTTCTACCTCACAGGTTTTTTTTGCCTTCCTCTGGATCAACTTGTAGGAAAACAGGCCGAACTGGATGGACAGATGTCTTTTTTCGGCCTTATAAACTATGTTACTATGTTATATGTAAAAATGGGAAAAGGGGGGGTAAGTTGACTTTTTGATATTTTTTAGGTTTTTTTTTAACTTTAATCTTTTGATTGCTTACACCATAAACTGCAATAGTATACAGGCTTCATATTAGGGCTTAACAGGTTGATATGGAAGGCTTGGGAGCCTTTACAAGCATAGCAACTGATTGGAACCCCGTTATTTTGCCAGGGTGGCTCCAATCTAAGCCTCTATGTAAATGCCTAGATGCTGTGGTCGCTATTGACCACGGTATGTCAGGGATTAAAATAACCAGGATCGGAGTTGCAGTGTCCCACTGCTATGCAGAGTTCCCCTGTTAAAAGGGTTAAAATGAGAATCATAGTATTATATGTTTCCTGTCTACAGACTGAAAAAGGTTAATTGGTCTTAGAGATTCAGTTGCTAGGTGGCGCTCCCCCACAGGGAGTGGCTTAGATTGGTTGATGCAATCAGTTGAGAGAAGACTATGAGGAAAGGGCTAGAAGTAGGAGGAAACATCATATAGCCAGCTTGAGACAGGGCCTAAACCAAACCTGGAGTGTACCAGCGTTTGAGAGGAGAGGTGCATGCTTAAATTCTGTGGAGTTAAATTTGCACCTAGATGCTAACTCCATAGCACCTTGACTGGGAGAACTGGAACCCTAGTGTGCTTGTGTGACAGACTGACCATCTGTACGAAGAAATTACATCCCCCTGAGGAAGCCTGTAGTACTGTTTACTGTGAGTGCAAATGCCTGAAAAAAAGAATTTAGGTTGGTTGTACAGAGTAAGTGTGTAGTAATGCAGGCAATATTGTACCCCTTTGGCTAAATTAGAGAAAGAAAGTATCAGATACTGGAACACTGACCCAAAAAGAACCATCTAGGCTTTTCTACCACCTCTGCAGCTTGTAGAGCTGTAAAAATTGTGGAAATTACTGGATAAGATCTGTCAGTCTATTAATCGTCTGAACTGTGACAACTACTAAGAGTGCATGTATTTGTATTTTGCTGCCACTTTGGTAGAGAACTTCTGTTTATTTCAAATCCAGCCTCATCCTTGCATTCACCAACAGTTGCATTGCTATAGTACTACATTGCCTCTCGCTGACATTCTTGTCCATCTACCTTGCATCCCACTACTCACCAACACCAAGGTCACTCCGAACCAACACCAGAAAGATTATCACCAGGGTGTGCCCCGAGAGGAAGAAAGGGTTCACTCCTCCATGCTCTGTGTATTGTCCCCAGGGAAAGCCGGGGAGGACCAGAACCACCATGAGTACTCCAACCACCATCACTCCCATCATCTCCGCCTACCCAATTGGCCACTGCAGACCTATCTCAAATCCCAGTCATTGAATTAGGATAGGGGTAGGCAACCTCCGGCCCTCCAGCTGTTTTGAAACTACAACTCCCAGCATGCATAATTGCTCTGCTCTTCTCAGAACTCCCATAGAAATTAATGGAGCATGCTGGGAATTGTAGTTTCACAACAGCTGGAGTGCCGGAGGTTGCTGACCCCTACATTAAGATGTCAACTGCATAACACAGTCGGTGTCTGCTGCATATGGAGCAGTCTCATCTCAAACAGTTACACCCATTTGTGCAAAGGGGGTTCGACAGATAAGTGTCCTGTGTCATGTTTTTATGGGAATGTTAATAACAGGAGAAGATTCCAGCATCAATAGGTCTTGGTTTTATTAACATTCCCATATACAAGTTTTGACAACATGTACATTGAGGGTGGGAAAGAGCAGAGGAAAATCATGTGTTGAATGTACAGCACATGACTAGGGATGTTGCCAGAATAAGGGAGCAAGTGTCACGCTTTTTGCAGTAATGGATCGGAGGTTATGTGACACTTGCTCCCCTATTCCGGCAACATCCCCAATCCTGTGCTGCTCATCCAACACATCATTGTTCTCCGCTTGTTCCTTCCCTCAGTGGACATGTTGCCACAACTCACATACAAAGGCAGGATCACTTGTTCTTTCTCACAGCGCATGGGCATACATACTAAATGAACCAAGCATGCGCTGTTAGAAACTGTACTTGAACTCAATACGATGGATGTAATGAGTGGGAGCTACAAGTTGTACTGGTGGCTACAAATTATACTGGTGGGTACAACACTGGGGACTGCAAATGTGTATTCTGGGAACTGTAGTTCCAGGACTGCAGATATGTCCAGAAACCTAATGTTCAAAGGGCAAACAAGCAGTGCACAGCAGGGGATTCATGTACTGAATAAAATTTAAAAAACAACAGCAAAAGTACTTATGTATCTCTACTTCACATGCCCATATGGTTAGCAAGTGAATTAAAGTATTTTCAACTCCTGGAAAACCCCTTTACATCATATGAAAGTCCTATGGGTCCTGCAAAAAATGAACACAAAATTAAAGATAAATTAAAAAACAAAAATCACTTTCAGGGTGCAGCTTTCCAAAAGGTAATAGTTTATAATGAACAGCCAAAACACCCTCTCTCATGAAGGGGTTAAGCAGCATTGTAATATATAAAAGTAGGTTAACGTCCTGCTCCTCTTTAACACAGTGGCTACAGTGGACATGCAGTAAACAGAAGTCCGTCTAGCTACTGCCTACCTTTCCTTGAATCGCCTTGTTTCCAAGTGCAATATGATATTCAAAACTAGAGCCAACAAGTTGCAGGGCCAAAGTGATGGAATTTCTGGCTCATAGTGGAAGTGGGATGTGCTGCAGGGTAAAGTTACGCAGCTCTGAGCATGAATGCTTAACCCCTTAGTGACCGGCCTGTTTTGGGCCTTACTGACCAAGCAAATTTTTTTCAATTTTTCATTGTCCAACTTAACTTTTTTTATTATTTTTTGGTCTATGAAGCTGTATGGAGTTTTGTGGTACAAGCTGTAGTTTTTAATAGTACCAACTTACTGATTCATTTTTATCAACTCTTTCTTGGATGGAGATAGAAAATAAAACAGCAATACTGCCACTGAGTTTTTATGTTATGTTTATTTTTCAGCATAAATAACATGATTAAGGACGTACCAAATAAATATAGTTTTTTTTGTTTTACTTTTGCACAATAAAAACTCTCTTTATAAAGAAGAAAATGTTTTTGATTGCCGCATCCTAAGACCCATAACTTTTTTCTTTTTTACAGAGGGCTTGATTTTCGTGGGATGCCTTCATTGGTATCATTTTGATTTCTTTTTATTCCTTTTTTTGTGGCAAATAAACAAAAGTCAGCATTTTTTTTTTTTTTACGGTGCTCACCGTAACAACAGCAGAGCAGGAGCATGGCTAGAGCAGGAGCACAACTCTCATAAAAAGGCGACGGACCAGCCTAAGGCCCTTTAGGGACTGCTTTAAAAAAGGTGCATTGGTGATCACTAAGAGGTTAAACCATGCACATACTTTCCCTCGCCTGGCCCCCGGTCACAATACACAAGAATCAATCATTTACTTCATGTGCTCACATAGAAAGGGCCAGGATTTTCTTTTAACTATTGCTCTGCAGTTACAATAGTAAATAGTCTTGATCTGGAGGAACTGGCATGTTGGTATAATACATTAAAGGGGTTCTCCGAGTTATATATATTGATGACCTATCCTCAGGATAGGCCGTATCAGATCAGCGGGGGTCCGACACCTGGCACCCCCACCGATCAGCTGTTTGAAGAGGAGGCGCGCGCCTTATCAGCACTGCCTCCTCTTCACTGTTTGCATGCGGGCCGTAACAGGGGTAGTGGTGAGTAGGTGTAATTACACCTCACCGCCCCATTCATTTCAATGGGAAGAATCGCTCCCATACAAGTCTATGGAAGCGATTCTTCCCATTGAAATGAATAGGGCAGTTAGGTGTAATTACACCTACTCACCACTACCCCCGTTATGGCCAGCATGCAAACAGTGAAGAGGAGGCAGTGCTGATATGGCGCGCGCCTCCTCTTCAAACAGCTGATCGGCGGGGGTGCCAGGTGTCGGACCCCTGCTGATCTGATATTGATGACCTATCCTGAGGATAGGTCATCAATATATATAACTCGGAGAACCCCTTTAAGGCTACTTTCACACTAGCGGCACGGGTGTCCGGCAGCCTGTTCCAGGGGGTGAACAGCCTGCCAGATCCGTGCTACCTCTAGAGCACATGTGAGGCCGAAACTACACTCCAGCCCCATTCACTATAATGGGGGCGGGCTGGAGTTCTGGCCACAGCATGTCAAACATGCCGAGAGGCGGTCGGACTAAAACTACGTCACCCGTGCTGCTAGTGTGAAAGTAGCCTAACACCACCTTAGAATGGTTTAAAAGGTTGTCTCACTTCAGGAAATGGCATTTATCATGTAGAGAAAGTTAACACAAGACACTTACTAATGTCTTGCGACTATCCATATTGCCTCCTTTGCTGGCTTCATTCATTTTTCCATCACATTATATACTGCTTGTAATCCAGCTGTAGTGGACGTGTTTGTACACTATTGGAAAAAGTGCTGGCCTCTCTGGTGGCCAGGATCATGGGAGCATGCATAGGCACACATGCGCAGCAGCCCCTTTCACAACAAAAAATACCAGGCATGTTAAGCCACACCACAAGGGGGTGAGGTTGTGGGGATGTGGCTTAGAACAGGGTGTTAAGTCGCTATGTCATAATGTGGCTCCCATTATTAATAGTACCCCTATTAGTGCCCTCAAGAATTGATAATGCCCCAATTAGTGCCCCCAGTAATAGCAATGCCTCCATTAGTGCCCCGGAGAATTAATAATGCCACCATTAGTGCCCCCAAGAATTAATAATACCCTCATTTGTGGCCCCCAAAATTAATAATGCCCCTTTCTCTGTGAAAAAAAACCTCACAACATCCATTTGATCGCAGCTGTGAACACTCAAAGCTCAGGACAGGACCTGCGCTCCAGCGTCATGACGTCTTGAAGGTCCTGTCCTGAGCTTCCAGTGAGCAGCAAGTGTTCACACCAGCACGATCAATTGGATGAGGTGAGTTCATTTTTTTTCTTCTTCTTAATACAACTGGGGGCAGGAGTTAAAGGCTGTACTAATGAGCGCTCCACAATGAAAGCGCTCATTAGTAACAGTCAGGTGCAGATTGGCCATAGACCCTACAGGGAAATTTCCAAGTGGGCCGATGCCCAGGGGGCCACTCAAGCCCTCTTGATGGCCGCAGGCCAGGTACATAATCCCATGCCCTCCTGAACTCAACTGTATTAATGTCCTCATGATGGGGATACAGTTGAATACTGTGGTAATACTGTAGTATTTGGTTCTGCTGGCGTGGCATTCTGCGCTGCACTACAGTATTGCAGTCCTCGCCTACTTTGGTTGTCCCCGCCTACTTGTGTTGTCCCTGTTTTCTGTCAGTTTGAACCCACTTACAACATGGGGACACTTTATGACTTTTTTCCAGGGCTATTTTAAGTTCCCAATCCGCCCCTGGTAACAGTCCTTATAGGAAAAAAATTACCGGCACTAAATTACCAGCGTCCCTGCTACCTCATATCTGTGCTGCAGCAGTGGATGTAACCCCTGGAAATAAGCAGTGTATCATGTGATGGAAAAATGAATTAATCCAACAAAGGAGGCAATATGGACAATCACAATACATTAGTAAGTGCCTTGTGCCTTGTCTACATGAAAAATGCCATTTGCTAAAGTTAGACAACCCCTTTAATGCTTCATTTTTCCTGAGGTGGTGCTGCAGGCAAATTCTTTTCACAGGTTAGTGAGGTCATGATTTTAGGTCAACTGCTCATTTAATTTATGTTATAAAAAGATTATGGAAGGAAGAATCTGATTGGTTGCTATAGGCAACTAATTCAGTTTTCTTTTACGCCAGTTTTGATAAATCTCTCTCTCTTTCATTTTTTGAGTAGTTTACATATATAAAAAGTTAGGGATATTTGGCTTTCTGGTGAAATTTATGGAAAGCGTAAAAAGTTCACACTACAGTGATATTATGTCATGAAAGTAGGGCATTTAAGTAGAAGCAGCAATGGTGATTTCCTTATCTCAAACAATTTATTGAAACAAAAGCCAACAACAACAGTGGTGGGTATACCCCCACAAAAATGTCACTGTCTCAATTACTTGTCATGTGGCCTTGAGCGTCAATTGCAGCTTGACAATGATGTCTCATGTTGTTCACAAATCGACTTATTGTCTGCTGAGGCATGGCATCTCGCTGTTTTTCAAGGGCAGCCCTCAGGTCATTGAGGTTCTGGGGTACAGAGTTACAAGCCGAAATTAGGCCTGTGTTGTTCAATTAGTATGGGCTTGTCATTGTACCTTAGGGCAGGTCTGTACTGACTAGATACACCTACCCACACTGTAACATCACCACCACTAAAGGCTCGTCTGGTGACAACAGTGGCTGATTCATAGCACTCTCCTTGACGTCTCCAACATTGTTGGCAGCAATCATTTCTGCTCAGTGTGAACTGACTTTTGTCAGTGGTCAGCACTGAGGACCACTGGCCCCTTGTCCAGAGTAGATTCTCACTGGCCCATGCAAGACGATGATGCCTGTGGTCAAGTACCCTTGCAGGTTGTCTAGCACACAGACCACGCTGATGTAAATGGTTTCTGACGTGGTCTGACGTGACACTTGGGTGCCTTTCACCTTCCTTAAAGGGAACCTGTCACCTCCTTTTCTGAAAATGAGCTGTTAACAGTACCTTTAAGTAGAGCCGAGTGTGATCCTAATGCTGTTGTTGAAACTGAGAACTGCCGGATGAAAACGCTGAAAACTGAACTTTTAATCTTGCTGCGCGGGCTTTCCGGTGCGGGCTTGAAGTCAAGGGGGCAGCGGCCTCCTTGCTTCAAGTCAAGAAAGCCACTCCCCACTTGCGCTTGACTGACAGTTAGCCCGGGTGCCGGGATCGCGCAGTACTCAGTCGCGCAACGCGTATGCGCGAGATTTCTGCGATCCCCGGCACCTGGGCTAACTGTCAGTCAAGCGCAAGTGGGGAGTGGCTTTCTTGACTTGAAGCAAGGAGGCCGCTGCCCCCTTGACTTCAAGCCCACACCGGAAAGCCCGCGCAGCAAGATTAAAAGTTCAGTTTTCAGCGTTTTCATCCGGCAGTTCTCAGTTTCAACAACAGCATTAGGATCACACTCGGCTCTACTTTAAGGTACTGTTAACAGCTCATTTTCAGAAAAGGAGGTGACAGGTTCCCTTTAAATGTGCCTGGAGTTATGTGGCATTCATCATCCAGTTCCGCAGGGCATTGTTCACAATCAGGCGGTCATCAGTATGGGATGTGGCCAAAGGATGTCCACTTCTATGCCTTTCTGTGACTCTTCCACTTTCTCTATATCTCTGTTGCAACCTGCTGATGACACTCTGTGACACTCTAAACTCAGTGGCCACTTCCATCTGAGAACATCCTGCTTGAAGCATCACAATGGCGAGGTACTGTTGGTCAATTGTTAGGTGTCATCTTGATCTCATGATGTCAAAATGTGAACAGCATGATGAGGAGGACTGTTAAATACCAATTCTAATTGAACCAGATTCATAGATCAAATACCTGTTGGGAATTTTGCTGTTAAACTCCTTGTTAGAGAACAGCAAGTTGTGCAAAAAGTACTGAAATATTGAACAGTTGGACTTGTGCATTCAAAAGTTTAGAAAAGGTCACATTAAGTTCGCCAGTAATGGTTAGAGTGCATTTTAGGTTCATCCTGAAATTTCACCCACAAGCCAAATATCCCTAATTTTGTAACTTATATAATACAGGCTTTAGACCTGATACATGATGATGTGAGTACAATAGACCTGTGATCAGATAGGAACTGACATAAATCACTACAATGCAGTCAGCTTGGGTCAGAGGAGCTACGGTCAGTCTAGGAGATACAGCTGACACAGGGGCCGTGTTTCCCAGACCAAGCACAGGGTCAGGTTTCTCAAGTAATCTCATCTATTATTCAAGAAGACACTCTCTGCAGAGTGATGCCCGAGTGTCCTTCCTTCACTATGCCTGCACTAGATAATAAATGGCACGGCGCAGGTGTGAGATTTCACCCGCACTCAGGGCCAGACAGGAGGATGTGAACGCTGCCTGTCCCTGTCAATGAAGTCTAGGAGGGTGAACAGAGGTGGGAGAACAGATAACCCTCCCCCCACACACACTCGTAGAGGCTAATTTGCATATAGTAAAAGTTATTTTTCTGTAGTAACAGGGGCATGTATTAAAACTAGACTAAGCTATTTAGGTTCAGATGACATT
Source organism: Rhinella marina (assembly GCA_900303285.1). Classification (NCBI taxonomy): domain Eukaryota; kingdom Metazoa; phylum Chordata; class Amphibia; order Anura; family Bufonidae; genus Rhinella; species Rhinella marina. Next base: position 95,481 of record ONZH01004266.1, read on the forward strand.
AGCACATCGCTAATGTCACATAGGTTAATACTGTTATTTCTGCTGACAGAAACCCCTTAAGGTTGGGATGAGAAGCGATTCTAGCTGCCCAAAGTGTGGTGAGTTGATGGTTCACTATTGCATATGATGTGGGATTGTAACGATTAGCATTCTTACTGGGTAGGGGTGCTTGGTGTTATTAGACAAGCTTTTCATATAGCTCTCCCTTTAGCCCCTAGAGTTTGCATTTTGAGGATTTGCAATGACCATGTGGAGGATGTGCAGTCTACACTTAGCTTACAAAAAACTCTGTTCCAGGCGCGTAAATTAATAGCTTGTAAGTGCATTCAGCCTTATCATCCTACTGTTCATTAATAACATGAATTGAGATTTGAGAAAGACGTCTATATGAAAAGAAAGTGTCCTTCCAAACTTGAGTCCTTGTGGAGTGGATAGCAAAGGGTCACGACAATTCCTCCTCATTAGTTGCATCAGGTTGATCTGGGAACTTAAAGGGGTTGTCTCACTTCAGCAAATGGTATTTATCATATATAAAATGTCAATACAAGGCACTTACTAAAGTTTTGTGATTGTCCATATCATCTGCTTTGCTGGCTTCATCCATTTTTCCATCACATTATGCTCTGTTCATATCCAGGGGTTACAACGATCCTACAATCCAGCAGTGGTGGTTGGCGTCTCTGGTGGCCGGAACTGTAGGAGTGTACATAAGCTGGCGCTACATGTGAGTGAGACAACCGCTTTAAGGGGTTCTTGTTACGTGGTTGTGATGGAGTGGGAAAGTATAGAAGCTTGTGTCCTAATCATGGGACAAAATTGGGTACTTTATGTGAATTGATATAGTAGTAACCTTGGGATTTTCCATTTCACATTATATCTCATTTTAAGGCTTGTGTTCTCATACTTGGTAGACTAATGGCCACTGCACTGATTGAAGCTGTTTTCCTTGAATTGTCCTGCTGCATCCCTTTGGTTTTTCTTCTTTGCTTGTCTCTCTGATGGGGGAGTGTTAAAGTTGTACTACATTTAGACTATTTTCTACACCTAAAACATACATAGAAAATGGTAAAGCCTACTTTTTTTATACCTGGCGTGAGCATGGAGAAGTTGCAGATTGCGGCACAAAAGACCTTTGTGCTATAATCTGGGTCAGAAATACGCTGAATTTAGGTGTTTTTTTGTTCAATAAATGACCCCCATAGTGCGTGAGGTGCATTTTTAACATGGGACTTTACTGGTGATGCATGCTACCATATGGCAGCCATGAAACCTCCATCAGACGTATAAACCATGAATGTATACCTCGAACAGAAGTAACAAGTGCATTGTATAGAGAACAGGGCTGGACATGGATTACAAATAAAAGAACATGTTTCACTGGTTTAAATTAGTAAGAAAAAAAATAGATGATAAATGCCATATAAATCTTTACAAACTCCCCTATTTTGATGTTTGAATACTTGGCAAGGTGGAGAAGGCCACTGGGCGATTATGCTGACTGCACTAAAATTCACATAAACACAAAAAATGGAGGGCTCACACCGTATCAAATGGATATTTATGGTGCAGCGGTCTTTCTGGTTCACCTAGTACCAGAAAAGAAGTAAATAGCAAATAGGTAAAAGAGACCTGCACTCAATGGCTGGAAATGTATGGAATTTTAATCAAAAAGTATATATATCAAATACACATAAAATCAAAATAACAGACAATTAAAAAATCAATAAAACATAGCATAATATTCACAATGTCAATGGGTATAAAGCCTGTTATTGCATGATCCAGCATGCTAATCTCAATCCAATAAATCCATTTGGGAAGATCGAATCTCAATCCAATAGATCAATTTTAGGTTAACTGGAAGGATCAAATCTTCTAGTATAAGTGGAATAAATACTGTCCCATATGTATATATCGGCTTATGGTTAGTATTCTCATCCAAGTGATATTAGTCTGATGTAAATACAGCCTATATAGGCTCTTACCACTTCCAAAAAACTGTCCTCAGGATAAAGGATTTCCCCACTATATCGTCAAATAGGGAACTTATCTCCGGACAACTGCACCGATGTTGGTGAACTGATCTCCAGTTGGAGTACTTACTCCGTGTCGCCGTAATGGAGGGACCGGTCTCAGGTCGGTTGCCTCGCATCAGTTACCTCGCTGGACGCGGCGTCTTCCTCCGCACGGCGTATGACGTATCCTGGAACAGAGGCGGTCACGTGATCGGATCATATGATCAAACAATAATCAGAATGTTAGTGATGTTATCTCTCTTTCAAAATCGATCCAGTCCACTTCAAAGGATCCTCAGATGGGAGCCCCCTTTCTGAATTCAAGTCCTTAAGGTATGGGTCCGGACCCACCAGGACGTCCACCAAATGCGTTTCGGGGATCCAATCCCCTTCCTCAGTGGTATTGGGGGAAGGTCTGCCATACTGGTTTAAATACTGAGTGCTTGGTATCCAATAAGATCTGGGTTGGATTATGTGAAAGGCGTATGTTTGTTAGTTTGATCATTATGCCATATCAATTGTTAGTCATCTCACTCAAGAAGCAACATACAGCTACAAAACGAGCGCCATAAATGTAACAGGCATTCAAACAGTCACATACCAAAAAACGCTATTTGCGTTATTGGTGCGTCTTTTTATATATTGTAATCTGAAAAACATTCATTGCATAGGCATTGTGAAACTTCAGACATATATCAGAAAATATATCCCAGGGGATTATATAAATAACAAAATAGAATATAAAAAACGCAGTTGCATTCTTCCTGCGCTTTTTTTTTTTTCTTAAATTTGACATTTCCCAAGGATCGCTCTCAAAATAATAGTGAAACAATATACACGAAGGTGAGGGGGTCGTTGATGGAGGTGTTCAGTAGGGACTGAGGAGCCCACAGCCAAGGGGAGATCATGGTGCTGGTAAAGATGACACAGCCAAACCATGATGTCCCATCGGGTATGGGCCCCTCAGTCTATAGAAAGCCGAACAACTCCATCCCAGCATTCAAACCTCGTGGTACCAATGTATTGAAGTCGAAGATTCTTTTTGATTCTGCCCGAGACATTTTAGAGATGTGGTCTCCGCCTCTCCAGTGAGGTTTGATTGATTCTATGGCTGCAAAAGTCAAGAAACTAGGATCTTTGTTGTGATGAGTTTCGAAATGTCTGGAGACTGTATGTGTCTCCAGACCTTTCTTTATGTTTGTTATATGTTCTAAAACCCTTTTCTTTAGAGTGCGTTTAGTACGGCCAACATATTGCTTGCCACACGTACACTCCAATAGATAGACTACATGTGTGGAGTTACAGGTTAGTAATTCTCGTATTTGCCATTTATAATTGTTTTGTGTGGAGTAGAGGGTTTCGATTTTTCTTACACCTTTAGCTGTCCGACAACTCCCACATTTGCCACATCTGTAAAAACCACACATATTTGCCCAACTAGATAGAGAATTATGTTTGACTGTCGTGTTGTGTTTTGTCGTAGGGGCTACCTTTAAAGATAATGTGGGTGCCCTAGTATATATAATCTTAGTTTTGGGGGGTAGTAGGGATCCAACTACTTTATCACCCAATAGGTGGTGCCAGTGTGCGTTTACCACTCTCTCCATCTTTTTATGATGTATATTAAAGGGCAAGATGATATTGATCTCTTCCCCCATACTCACACTTGTTGATGTCTTATGCGAAAAAAAGTCTTCTCTTCTCATATTTCTCACTTTTTCCAAAGATTTCTGAATGGCATTATCTGGATATTTTTTATCTTTGAATTCCTGGAACATCCGACCAGCTTCTTTCTCAAATGATTCCGTCATAGTACAGTTCCGCTTTATACGTCGGACCTGACTAGTCGGTACATTTAACAGCCACCTAGGGAGGTGGCAGCTAGAGAAAAGTATGAAACTGTTTTCCGCTGTAGGTTTATGATATGTGTTGCATATTAGATGGTTATTTTTCACTGTGATCATTATGTCCAGGAATTCAACCTGTTCCATACTATATTTAGGTGTAAATTTTAAGTTCATCATATTCCGATTCAGTTAATTAAGGAAATTGATTAAACTATCCTCCCCTTTTGTCCAGATGAATAAAATGTCATCTATGTAGCGCCACCACAGGACCAGATCCGCCCCCAGAACACCTCCATCAACGACCCCCTCACCTTCGTGTATATTGTTTCACTATTATTTTGAGAGCGATCCTTGGGAAATGTCAAATTTAAGAAAAAAAAAAAGCGCAGGAAGAACGCAACTGCGTTTTTTATATTCTATTTTGTTATTTATATAATCCCCTGTTATTTATATAATCCCCTGGGATATATTTTCTGAAAGATGTCTGAAGTTTCACAATGCCTATGCAATGAATGTTTTTCAGATTACAATATATAAAAAGACGCACCAATAACGCAAATAGCGTTTTTTGGTATGTGACTGTTTGAATGTCTGTTACATTTATGGCACTCGTTTTGTAGTTGTATGTTGCTTCTTGAGTGAGATGACTAACAATTGATATGGCATAATGATCAAACTAACAAACATATGCCTTTCACATAATCCAGCCCAGATCTTATTGGATACCAAGGACTCAGTATTTAAACCAGTATGGCAGACCTCCCCCCAATTACCACTGAGGAAGGGGTTGGATCCCCGAAACGCGTTTGGTGGACGTCCTGGTGGGTCCGGACCCATACCTTAAGGACTTGAATTCAGAAAGGGGGCTCCCATCTGAGGATCCTTTGAAGTGGACTGGATCGATTTTGAAAGAGAGATAACATCACTAACATTCTGATTATTGTTTGATCATATGATCCGATCACGTGACCGCCTCTGTTCCAGGATACGTCATACGCCGTGCGGAGGAAGACGCCGCGTCCAGCGAGGTAACTGATGCGAGGCAACCGACCTGAGACCAGTCCCTCCATTACAGCGACATGGAGTAAGTACTCCAACTGGAGATCAGTTCACCAACATCGGTGCAGTTGTCCGGAGATAAGTCCCCTATTTGACGATATAGTGGGGAAATCCTTTATCCTGAGGACAGTTTTTTGGAAGTGGTAAGAGCCTATATAGGCTGTATTTACATCAGAGTAATATCACTTGGATGGGAATACTAACCATAAGCCGATATATACATATGGGACAGTACTTATTCCACTTATACTAGAAGATTTGATCCTTCCAGTTAACCTAAAATTGATCTATTGGATTGAGATTCGATCTTCCCAAATGGATTTATTGGATTGAGATTAGCATGCTGGATCATGCAATAACAGGCTTTATACCCATTGACATTGTGAATATTATGCTATGTTTTATTGATTTTTTAATTGTCTGTTATTTTGATTTTATGTGTATTTGATATATATATATATATATATATATATATATATATATATATATATATATATACTATATATATACTTTTTGATTAAAATTCCATACATTTCCAGCCATTGAGTGCAGGTCTCTTTTACCTATCTGCACTAAAATTCAGGCTTGAAGAAAAGTGTCCAAATGCATGAGAGACTGCTTCTGCGACCTGGTACATAACAACCAACATGAGCACGGAGAACTGAGTGATTCTGTCCTCGTGTCTGCCAAAGAACAAAGTCAGATAGCCATTGACTCCTTAGCCAGCTGATGGTACAGTGCCAAGACACATGCAGTGGCATCAAATGAATACACATGAATTAAAATAGTTTTATAAAAGATGGCCAAAACAAGCACTTTTACCTCTTGTGTCACCCGTATCTCTTCATAGATTGTAACCTCTTGCAAGCCCTTTACACAGGCCGAGAATGGGCCATATAATCGCTAACGAGCATTCATAGCACGCTGATTAGCAATTATATGGTGGTGTACAGATAATGCCGATTACCCGATGAACAATCGTCATTTGCCAGCAGCAAATCATGATGTCTAAACACTCTGCTGCCGGCAAACAACGAGTCTGTATGGGGACGAGCAAACAATTAGTGATTGTTCCTCCCCATACTGTGGAGGGGATCATTGTATGTAAATGCAGCAGTCTCCTCCATTGATGAGCAGGCGATTGGCGGGTAGGAACAGTTCTTTTCTGACAATCGCCTGCTAAATTGTCCTGTCTAAAGGTCCTTTTACACGGGCCGATTATCGGCCGAAAAATCGTTCCTAGGAACGCTAGTGCCGATAATCGGCCCGTGTAAAAGTGGCCCTAATCAGCCGACGAACGAGCAAAACGCTCGTTCGTCGGCTGATTGGATCTTTTGGTTTCTACAAAAGATCCAATCTGTCGGGCGCACATCGGCCTGTGTAAACAGGCGATGTGCGCCTGACAGTATGGAGCTTCCCGGCCGCACGAGTGATACAGCGATCACTCGTGCGGCCCGGCGCTCGATTCATGGGGCCGTGTAAAGGCTCCCTGCCCGAGCGCCGATATCGCTGATCGGCGCTCGGGCAGGGAGACACATCGGCCCGTCTAAAAGGGCCTTAAAGGGACCTTTACTTTACAATGTCTGACATGTCTGTACATGTGTCCACCAACTGTAATGTTGACACAGTATAAAGATTATTATTAAGATGCTAATGACGCAAGAAAACAACCATTAACACTTTATTTTCGTTCCCATTTTCTTCTACTACAGCCCTACTGCCAATCTTGATAAGGTGTGACATGAGGTGGGGGAATGAATGACTGGTAAGAATAGGTGATATCAGTGACACGAAATGGAAAATCATTAAAAAGAGATCTCTCAGCTGAATATACTGCCCTATATAAGGCAGCTACAGGTCAGTAAACCTAGTAGTCGAGATGGCAGAAAAACATTTTGCACCATTTGGCTAATAGAAGTGTCAATAGAATATGTGCATACACAGCAACCAGTCAGTTTCACTCACTAAGGGCTCATGCACACGAACGTGTGCTGGCCGTGTCCGTGCTGCGGGCCGCATACGGCGGGTCCGCAATAAATGGGCACCGGCCGTGTGCAGCCCGCATCACGGATCGCGGACCCATTCACTTCAATGGGTCCGCGATCCGGGAGATGCGGAGCGGAGGCACGGATCGGAACACCACGGAAGCACTACGGTGTGCTTCCGTGGTGTTTCTGGCCGTGCCTCCGCACCGCAAAAAAGTAGCGCAAGCACTACTTTTTTGCGGTGCAGACCCTCGGATGCGGATCACGGACCCCATTCAAGTGAATGGGTCCACGATCCGCATGCGGTGGCCTCACGGTCAGTGCCCATGCATTGCAGACCGCAGTTTGCGGCCCGCAGCACGGGCATGGCCGGCGCACATTCGTGTGCATGAGCCCTAACTATGAGTCCGCTGTGTTCTTTCATTGTTCCTATTACTGTCACTTTGACTAGTAGGAGTACAGACGTGTAGCTGTAATATGCTGGCCCTACAAATGGCAGACTATTTAAAGGACTGATTTGTTATAAAGAATTAAGGGGGTCAGATATTATGGGACGTACGCCACTTTATGGTGTACTTTTGTTGCAGATTTTGTCGCAAAGGGCATTTGTGGCAGAATCTGCAACTTTTCCTGACTCAATCTACTTTTTTTCAGGAAAAGGGGGCAGGCTGGTAGGCCTGTCTGATTCATCAGTTTCTATGGCTGTTTTTTGGCATAAAAAAGGAGTTGGCATAGATTAAGTCTTTGAGCACAGAAAAGCTGTTTGATTTGTCTAACATCTAAACACTATGTACAGTCACGTGCCACAAAGAAACAGAAAAAAGTCTTTGGAATGTATTAAAAGAGTTCTCCACGGATATACCTAAAAAGATCTCTTTCAGCTAACCTGTGGACAGAAGATACCTTGAGCAGTAACTAACATTACATCTTTCTGCCTATTCAATGATACCAGCCATGAGCACATGATTGCCCAAAGGGCTTCGGGTCTTGCTCTGGTGTTAGATCCAGATGTGTTGCTTTTTCTTCCTTTTCACCTACATTGTGCAGCTGAACTGGAAGAGGATCACATCGGTCTCAACATGAGAGGATCAGTATGTAGCCAGGATCATGGAATCAGCGGAGCAGTGGAAGAATAAGTACTGCTCAAAATGTCTTCTGTCCACAGGTTAGTAATACCCCGTATTAAAATATAACCTTTAATAAATATCTTTTAAAATATAAACTTCAAAAAAAATCACCACATAATTAGCACTCTATACATTGAGTTTAACGCACTTCCTACTCCATATACACGTGTATAGATAAGAATTGGTGTAGCCAAAATCAGTCTCTGGCCTCTCTTTACTCACGATTGAGTTGATTAGCCACTGAAAGGAGCATCAGTGGGTATGACATTTCAGGCTCTGGACGGAGAAGTTCAGCAGAGAGGGGTCCAACGTGAAGTCAGGTCACATATCCCTAGTTATCCCTACCTACAAGCGGAGCACCAGCCCCGAAAGGGGCAACCCCACTTCTCGGTGGCTAAGCCCTCAATGTCCCTTTCCTCTGACCCTACTAATTGTGCCCAACTTCCTGTTTGAAGCCCAGTATATGTAATCATCCCGACGTGTTTCTCCGGTGCCTAGGATGTGCTGGTTTCTCAAGGGACTTCAGATATTTCTAGGCAGTGTACCCACCCATTCTCCTTTCAGTGGCGAATCAACTCAATCGTGAGTAAAGAGAAGCCAGAGACTGATTTTGGCTACACCAATTCTTATCTATACATACTGTATGTGTATATGAAGTAGGAAGTGCCTTAAACCCAATGTATAGAGTGCTAATTATGTGGTGATTTTTTGAAGTTTATATTTTAGAAGATATTTATTAAAGGTTAAATTTTAGTACGGGGTATTATTAATTCTGTGATATAGTTTTTGGAAACCTCTTTCTATTGAATACAGTGATATACTGCCCACAGGTTAGCTAATTACTTTTTAGGTACAGGCCCGGAGAACCCTTTTAAGCACTTTTATCATACATCATACTACGCCTTGCAACTAAAATGTTAATGTGGGATAGGGTAAGGCAAAGACTGTGAAAAGCAGAAGGTGTTTGGGTATGGTGCAGTAAACCCATAGGATTCTAGTTGAATGAGTGAAGACAATAGTACTAAAATCAAAGCAATGCATAGAATATAGAATGCAATTATTGTCACAACTAATAATTTCCACGTGTGCTCATGTTCTTATAATATTGAATCTGAGCAGTAAAGAAAGAGAGGAAAATTACAAAGGTTGAAACTTCCACTGTTGCCATCTTCCAACCAACGGAAATCCTGCTCGAAGTGTAGCTGCTTGACTGGTCTTATTGTCTGGGGCTACATGGCAGTAGAGCGGACATCCCGTGGAATTTAGTTTATTTGCCAATTGAACAATCATCGTACGAAACAATCCTTGATTCCTGTATTGTTTTTCGGTGTACCCCATACGCATTTCTGCAGATTGTTCACTCATTGTCCAGGCAACAGGTTTCCCAACACCCAATTTTCTTGCGCAAATATTGGGAAAGCTCTGGATGCAATGACTGATGTAACGTTCACCGAGTGGGTTCCCACCAAATGCCCAGACTTCATTGACCAGGTAGGCTTCCTCAGGTTTGAGGGTAGAGAACTGGAGGTCACTGCATGAAAAGAAATGTAAAAAAGCAAAATTAATAAAAAAAAAAACTGTAGCAGCCGGTAATAAAATCAAAGCACTCAACAAAAGGGGCATGAATGCATATAATGATAACACAGTAGGTGTACAATTTTGTGCACTTGTGTATATGAAAGAGAAAGCAAAATGCAGAAACGTGGACAATGTTATTACAGGAATGGGTGGACCATATATCCCAAGTCTAAGGAGGGACAACAATTTTTTTTACCCTGAGACATGCCTCTAATTCCACCCAATGCCTATCTATACATACCCAATCCCGCTCAGTCCCCTTTGTGCATGTGCACCCACAGAGTAGTTATTCCCTCTTAGTAACCTTTCAAATTAATGATGCTGAGTGCTCCCACACAGTAGAATTACCCCTTACAGTAGTGCTGCCCCCATGCATTAGTTATGCCCCCTTAGTGCCCCCTCTACAATAGTGAAATGCTGGTAGTGTTAATCAAATAAAAAAAGTAATACTCACCAAGCCCCATTACCCATATGAACGGAGAACATCATGCTCTCCCCAGCAGCAGACGTGATAAAGAGACATCACGGCGCCTGCTGAGCTGACTAGGAGGGCGCATAGACAAGGGGAATGATCAGGGGACCATGGGGCAGCCACTGAAATCCGGCACTGTCCCACCAGATCCAGGACAGTTGGGAGGTGTTCTGGAGTGTTGTAATCACAAAGAGGGTTTCCCTTTCAGCATAGAAAGGTTCTTTTCTGTAAAAGCAGTAAAATTATGGAATCCTCTGACACGGGAAGTTGCTATGATTAAATCATTAACATCCTAGCGGTCTGGATGCTTGTAAGACAAAATATTACTATGATTATTATTAATATCCGTTACTTTTATAATGTCAACATATTCCACAGCGATGTACTGAGATTATCACAACTCACATCAATCCCTGTCCTCAACAGGGCCAACAATCAATCACAGATACACTAGAGCCAGTGTCATAGAACCACTTATCCCATATGTATGTTTGAGGTTTGGGAAGAGATCTGAGTATCTGTAGGAAACCCATTCCAACTAAGGACTCCAGTACTACAAGACAACATGTCTCCCCACAATGATTATCATACAGCTCATCACTTGATTCTTTAGCAAATATATCATTTAGTCATGTAAACTGCAATTGTGGAAAACCCTCTGTAAGGGTGCATGCACATGTAGGTTTTCAGTGGCAATTCTCTGCACTTTTGCGGCATTTTTTGCCACATTTTTTGTGAACAGATGTTAGCTACAGGTAATATGAAACACAGGACACACAAACACTTTTTTTTGGTAGTGCCATTTTTACTAATTAGTTGACTTTTTTTTGTCTTTCTAGCTTCTTTTAAAAAAATTGCAAACACTTTGCAAAAAAAGCAGAAAAAACACTTTAAAATGCAGGTGACTAAAAAAACATTTTTACAGGTAAAAAACAATTTCATGTTTGTTGGGACCCTAAAGGCTAAAAACCTTGCTGCCATACAGGTTTGCAGACAGAGGCCAATCTGAACTGGCAGAATTGCAAGGGGCAAGGACACCGGTGGGGAGTGCAGGCTACCTCACACTCCCTTTAGCCCATGCAGTTAAGCTGGAGTGACTGCTCATAACTGAGGTCTAAAAGGAATAAATAGCAACCAGGCCACTGACACTGAAGAACATAAATAGTAGGTAGGCAGCACCTTTCAAAGTTAGAAGCATATAATATTCCTCAGACCTCAACTGTAAGCAGAGTGTTAACTCAAGAAAGCACTTCAGTTCACAGCAAACTGATTTAAGGGCTATGAACATCTTCGGGGAAAACCTTTTTTTTTCATGGTTGCATTTTACTCGTTATGGGCTAAAAATTATTTTTTCAATTGGTCTTTATAAAAAAATTTCTGTGGTTTTTGCCATACAAGGTTAAGTTTTAGCCCTTCGTGCCAAAGCATTGGCTGTCATGGCATCTAATGATTACGGAATGCCCTTACCATGGTAACCCAATGTTCCCACTCTGGTGTCCGTTCTATGCCCCCCCTGATGCAGCTCCAGTCACTGCTCACCTCCCAGTGGTGCTGAAAGTCAGGAAAGTACAGGACAAAGAAGACCAAACAGACAAAAGGGGATTTCGAACAAAGGGATGGGGAGAAAACACAACCAATAGGGAGGATTAATAGGTTTACAGGGCATTCCTTCTTTGAAAGGCTACAGATACATTTAGCGGCAATTGTTTTAATAATTGTATTCTCTCTTTTGGCTACGAATCATTTTTTCAATTAGTCTTTATTAAAAATTTTCAACAGTGTTTCCTCTACAGCTTTCACTTACAGTGTATCTACAGACTATTGCTTCCTCCATATCTCATAAACACTACTATATTATCAGTTTTATGAGCTGTTACGAAAGTACAGATAAGGGCTACAGATCACAGCTGATCACTGATGGATTCACTGTGAAGCAGAAGGCAACAACCTGCAGATACACTGAAAGTAAAAGCTGTAAAGGAAAAACCATTGAACATTTTAAATTGAGGTCAATTAAAAATTGATTTTTATCTCAAAATAAGTAAAATAAAAAAATACTCCCAAAGGTGTCTATTGCATTAAAAAAGAGTCTGTCACCAGGGAAGTCACTGATAAACCAAGCACAATGTCTTGTAGGGCTCGCCCAGCTGTATGCAATGATGCCTTCACTTAGTGATCCATTGCTTCATTCCATATACAGATCAGTAGGGTTCAAGAATATAAACACAAAAATAAACCCAACTAATTTTGGTTTGCTTTTAGGCCATACCCAAAAATAAAAAAATTGCTTATCTCATACTTTGGTCATTACAACTGCCCATGCAAACTTGCTGTTGTAGGTTAATGCCCCCCCACCCACGCTGTAAATGTACTAAACAACAGAAAAAAAAAATAACTAAAACAAAATGGCAGGTTAGAAATTTACTGGATGACTTGTGGATTACATGTTCAGATTATGACAGAATTGGCTAAACGAGAAAAATAATCATCAGATAAATACAGTAATAATTTATTGACAATTAGGAGAAAATGGTAAAAGGACTGATCAATATTCAACAATGCTGTATCGATGGGGATCTTTGTGTTGGAGAGATGTAAAATAAAGTAAGAGATTATGAAGGGATTTTGTCTGGATGGCCTGTCAGTAATCCCACTGAACCGCCAGCTGTGCAAATTGTAGTGAAAGATAAACTTTCAATCATTCAGGTCAGTTGAAGAGGGTGCCACCAGTGGTTTATGACCTCCAGTTATCCACTACTATAAATTGTATATCAGTAGTATTTAAACATTGTATAGCACTAGTAATAAAATTATCTGGGCACTGTATGCCAGTATGTAAGCATTTTACGGAGCTGGTATTAGATCACCGTAAGATAGTATTATATGGGCACAATATGGCAGCATTTAGTCAGTCTATGGAGCTTTTGTTAGATCACAGTATATTAGTATTATTTGGGCACTGTATGCCAGTATTTAGAACTTCTATGGATCGGGAGGCTGTTGGTATTATTTATGCATTGCGTGGTGATACTGATTTGTGTGGCACTTCTACACTCGGGTTTCCTAGGGAAATAATTTTAGCCAGAATTGATTAAAAATAAAAAAATAACCATAACTAACCTATTTGCACTTCAACACTGCTTCAGTTCTTGCTGCTCTCTTCTTCCTGCTAATGGCTTGATACACAGAAAAAGGCTGGAAATGACCGTCCCGTCAGAGGATCAGTGAAGCAAGTATATGTGATAATATGTTTTATTTTTAACCCATTTTTATTTTCTGCTTTTATTCTGAGATTTTATTTTATTTTCTGTACAGCCATCTTTCCCAAGCAAATTCTCTGCTCTGTTAACAGCAGTTCAAATATATGTATTAGAGCAGCCACATGGACTATAGGAAACTGGTGCCTGGAGATGACTTGCTAACTTCTATACAAGAGCTTTAGATCTACTTCCTGGTGAGCCTGTGATAGACTTGTGTTTATGCACTGTGTTGTAAGGGTATTTTTAAGTACTGATTGGTTTGATCCCCTTTAATATTCTGTATAATGATATTCCTCGTTATGTAGTGAATTAGGTACATACACAAACCCCCCAACCTCCATTTTGCCAATGAAGCCACATTCCTGAGTGGTTATCTCAGAGACATATGTGCTACACACTGGATACCTTTGGGAGGAGGGGCAGCACACAGACAGGTAATTGGCACTCTATTGAAGAAATCATCCAGGTAGGATGTGATTGAAATACTATCCCTATCTCTTGTATGACCATTGGGTGCCGTCCATGTACTACAATATGGTGGACTTGGCAGGCCATGTGATTATTATTTATTCTGTATGAGATTTGTCTGTATTACCTTAATATTTAATCACTTAGTAAATCGATTTATTCACTTAGCCTGCATAAGCTTATTCATTTTTAAATCATTAAATGAGAGGAAGAATGAAGCAGACACAACCAATCATGAGACAGGAGGTGTGTCTTAAAACTACCTCAGACTATTTGTGGGCACTGTAGCTAAACTGTATTCACAGATCATAGCTCTGCCACAAAGAAGTGGAGATAAATCAACCAAACAGAATTCACTGAGCAAAACAAATAGCAGGGAAGTATGACCGATAGGTAGCAAATTATTTTCTATGCTCACAGGCCAGCACTCTAAGTAATGTATTATTTTAAAATTGTTTAGTGATAAGAGCACAATGTAGCATTGTTTTATTTCGGTATCATACTATTTGGCACTGGTATGTTATTTGTATAAAATATGAGAAGAGGTGCCAAAAAACTGTCTTTCAAATTGGCCCTAATTGGAACATGGTTGGCAAAGGAAAGTACCACTTTTTAACTATAGTTATATGGAAAGGGGATTCTGACATTTGGGATTTGTATGTCATAGAAAATACAGGTAACTCTTTTCTGCTGCTATTTAGTATTTTCCTTTTAGACTTTTATGCTGAAAGTTCCACTGGACCCATCTGCCTGTTTGTTGGAATCCTGTTTTGTGCAGCACAGCTTGACTCGCTTTATTATCAGGTGCAGTATGGGCATAGATAGGAAACCCCCTGTTGTGATTGATTGCAGAAAACTTGAGAAGAACAATAGAGTTAAGTCCCAAATTTCTGTAGGCTGGTAAGGTGTATCCCATACGTATTTCCACAGAATGATCAGTGGCTGCCCAGGCAATTGGCTGATCCACCCCTTTTTTTCGTACACCGATGGAAGGAAAAGTCTGGATGCAGCGCTCTATAAAATGAAGACTATGCTCATTCTTGCCAAATAGCCAGTGTTCGTTAACATAAGATGCTTCATGGGTTTGGAGTGGGGTAAACTGTAATTCATCTGAACTGTGTGAGAAAGGAAAAACAATAATTGATTGATCCTTGTCTTCCACCTTTCACACTACACTTCATTCTTGTACTCTCTCTGATCAATACCTAGTATGTCCTTTTTCCTATTGTTGATTTGGTTTTCATTCTTCTGACCTTTGTAATAAATCCTATTATCCTATAATACCTATGGAATACAATTCCCTATGGTACTATTTTTGTAAAACCACCACTATTAATCCTTCTGGTATTGCTTTATAACTTCCAAATCTTTACAGTTCTACTGAACCATCTTTTTTTCATCACCAAAGGGTTTTATAGTGGTCTAAATTTGGTTCATTGTAACTGCAATGGTCTGGGTCTTGCAGCATGGACATTAAAATATGGATGCTATGGTCTTCTGAGACTGTTTCCTTTTAGATTTTTACAACCCTCAAAAGAATTTAACCTTGCACATTTAGGGGCTGTTCAGACTGCCGTAGTATTGCGGATCCGCATTTTACCATGGATGCCGCCTGGCATGTGTTCCGCAATTTGCGGAAAACACGGCCGGGCACCCCGTTCAAAATGCCTATTCTTGTCCGCTATTGTGGACAAGAATAGGACATGTTCTATTTCTTTATGCGGAGCCGCTGCTGCCCGCTCTCATTGAAGTGAATGGGGCTGCATCTATTCCACAAAATTGCGGAATAGATGCGGACCCATTCACACAGTTGCGTGAATGGGCCCTAAAACTGTATTACATACAAACCAAAGACAAATTAAATATGCTTGAAGCCCGGGTCAAATGTCATAACCAACTGAAATTCGAAGCTCTCAACATTTCAATTAACTGTCAAGAATGTGAGACATCCTCTTGGACTCTTCAAGGCCAGGGCAACTTATTACACTCCCTTATCCACCTTCTCCAAGATGCAAAAGTTATTATAGTGAATACTGTGGAGGATGATTTGAGAAGACTGCACAAATTTAGGGTCCATTCACACGTCCATATTTTGTAATCCACATCTGTTCCGCAAATTTGCGGAAAGGAATGCAGACCCATTCATTTCAATGGCCCAGCAAAAAATGCGGGCAACACTCAACACAGTGTGTTGTCCGCATCCGTTGTTCTGTTCCGTTATGCGGATCCGTAAAAAAATAGAGCTTGTTCTACTATTGTCCGCAAAATGCGGTCCATGGTTCCATTGTAGTCAATGGGACCGCAAAAATGCGGATGACATGTGAAATGCATCAATATGTCATCCGCATGTCATCCACAATTGCCGAACCGTTTCCAGGAAATAGAAAGAAATGTTATTTTAGTACCCTAGCAACATATATTCCTCCTTCCTTTTTTCTGCAGAAAAAAGGAACAGATGCGCATGTACAATTGCTAAAAACGGAAGTTTTATGCGGAAACATGGATCCGCTAAAAACGGAACGAAAATCTGTAACGTATACGTACATGTGAATGGACCCTCAGGGAATGGAGGAGCTGATCACCCTTATGCCAGAAGCTACAACAATTACACTAATACATGATGAGACTGGAGTCACTCAATCCTCTGAAACTTTCCTGACACCTTTACCACCCATCCCTTCTGTGCCTCTGTCAGAAGTAGCAACATGCCACTGTGTGATCATCCTTCCCATATAGAGCTTTTGCTATATCATGAACCCGGCTAACTGGAGGTCAAATTAATACAGAACCACAGTCAATTCACATTATTTCTTTATCTCTCACCTGCCATACTTCTCACTATATTTTTTTTCGTGGTTGTAGTGGGGGAAGGAGGAGAGGTTGGAAGGGTTTACTTTTCTGCTGTGGGAAGCTTTTTATTTCTGTTCAGATTTAATTTGTGCCTTCCATCATATGCACCATATGCAGTATATCTTGGGAGGCATAAGTGGCATACTTCTGCCATAGACTAAAATATTTCTACATAGAAAAATAAAAAAGTATAATAGGCGGCATAAGTTTTTTGTGGGATGCCGTGAATGCTTGATGCGTAGTTGACTACTACTCTGCTGCTACAACAGAAGAGCTTCAGAGGAGCACTGCAGAAGAGTCAGGCACCTCAGAAATGTGTAGTTTGTTCTGATTGATCATCAACACTCCCCCCTTTACCCCTCTGCCTGATTCTTCCTTTTGCAGAACAGTAGAGCAGCATTTCTCTAGCTGCTGTAACTGTACCCACACACAACTTAGTAGCTAGTGCAAAGATGGTGTCTGATTAACCAGTGAAAGGCTGAGTGTGTTACTGCAGTACAGCAAACTGTCAATCCTGGGATCCGTCCACTCCCAAGGTCCGTGAAAGTTACGGGTAGTTTCATTAGGAATTTTGGACCCCTCTCTCCTGCTGTTCTGA
Source organism: Rhinella marina (assembly GCA_900303285.1). Taxonomy (NCBI): domain Eukaryota; kingdom Metazoa; phylum Chordata; class Amphibia; order Anura; family Bufonidae; genus Rhinella; species Rhinella marina. The sequence goes on from ONZH01004266.1 coordinate 112,740, forward strand.
TGATCATAATGCCACAGAAATCCAGCTTTCTCCACAAAAAGTGTCAATGTGTATATGTGGATATTAATGCATCAGTGTCTAATAACTGCATATAATGCCCATGTTTAAAATGTGCATATAATACATATATGTACAATATACTGTATGTGTTTAATGTCAATATAATGTGTGCGTCTGTAATATAAGTATTGTATATGTGTTTGGTATGTGAGTATAATGTGTGAAATATGTGCATATAAAGCAGTAATGGCTGTTTGTAAGGGCTGGTTGCCCTATCCTTGGCCAATAAGTTCTAGGCTTGTCTTCAAAATTGGCCCTGAATCCTCAATCCCACCTCTCTAGCTCATCAGTATGCAGAATGGCAGGAGAAAGAAATTGACTGGCACAACAAAGGCATTTTGGTGTCACCAATGTGTGGTAGCTGGCACTGTAGGGACACTGTTGCTACCGGCCAAGGGGGAGACTAAGACAGTTTTGTGTCTACCATATTCAGGGGCAATCTGGTTGGCACTGTCAAAAGGACAAGGGACACTGAAGTTGGCACTGGTGGGAGAGCGTTTTACTTGGCAATGTCAGGCAGCATTATGGCTGGTAATGTAAGGATGTGACTAAAAGAAGAATAGGCAAGCCAATGGAAGAGAGGGGCAATTTTAGAGCAGTGGTTTGGCACCAGAAGAGACAAGTCTCTTGAATGGAAGGGTTAAGTGGATTGGATAATTTTGAAGCAGTGGTTTGGGTGGACAGTGTTGGAGCAGTGGTTTGGCATCACAATATTATGATACAGTATGGCAGGGAAGCAGTGGGGAGGAGAGCCCAAATTAAAAGAAAAGCCAGGGCCTATGGTCTACTTAATTTTCCACTGGTTATATGAAGATATAGTGTGTGCAATATGTGCACATTACATGTACTTGTGTAATATACACTGGAGATCAAAATTAGAGAACAACACACAATTTCCTAAATGTCAAGGTCACTATGTAGTCCTATGTGAATTTATCCTAACAAGAGTTAAAGAGTAGTATTTTAAACATATTTCGTGAGTTGCATATATTCTAAAGCACAGTATAAAAACCTTAAATGAGGTATTTGAAAAAGAACACCGATCAAAATTAGAGAACACTTTCAACACCTGCAAGTTGGTGGTGTTATTATGGCACCTGGTGCTAATTTCCTTAATTATCTGACAAACCCTATTTAACTGGCAGCCTAACTTTCCAGTTTTCACTGACTTTGCAAGATGGAAAGCCGTTCCGAAGTGACTGAAACTCTCCGTCAGCAGGTTGTCAAGATGAAGACCAAAGGGGTGACCCTATCAGTCATAGCAAGAGAAGTTGGTCGTTCCAAGTCTGTGATTTCTAGAATACTGCATCTTTACAACACCACAAACTCATTCAAGTCTCCCAAGAAGGCTGGTCGTCCATGAAAGACAAATGCAAGAGAGGACAGGATAATGCGGAGAATCTCCATGGGCAATCGGTTCAACACAGAAGCTGGAATTGCTCGCCAGTTCAGCACTGAACAGGGTAAGGATCTATCTCGTCATACAGTGTCTTGACGTTTAAGAGCATTTGGACTGAAAGCCCACTCTGCAGTGACCAAACCTCTCATTTAGTAGAAAGAATCAAAAGGCTAGATTAACCTTTGCTGAGGAACATGTTATGTGGACAGAGGAAAAGTGGTTCAGAGTTCACTTTAGTGATGAAAGCAAGTTTAATTTATTTGGGTCTGATGGGAAACATTATGTTAGTCGACAAACTGGGGAAAGACTGAACCCAAAGTGTGTAAAGAAGTCAGTGAAAGGTGGAGGAGGAAATGTCATGGTTTGGGGAATGTTTTCAGCAGCAGGAGTTGGGCCTCTCATACAGCTACATGGCAGAATGAATGCAAGTGTGTATCAGAACCTTCTTCAACAACACGTGCTTCCTTCCTTGAGTTTGTCACTCAATCAGCCAGCAATTTTCATGCATGACAATGCCCCCTGTCACACAGCAAAACGGGTAAAGCAGTTCCTTGAAACTGAAAACATTGAAACAATGAAATGGCCAGCTCAGACTCCTGATCTAAACCCAATAGAAAACCTCTGGAAAATCCTTGGTGACAAAGTTATGGCCAAGAAACCCACTACAGTCACCGAACTGTGGAAGAAACTGCAAGAAGAGTTGACCAAAATCACACCAGAGCAGTGTGGGAGACTAGTGATGTCCTGTGGCTGCAGATGTGCTGAAGTCATTCAAAGCAAAGGCCTGTACACTTCCTACTGACTGGTGACTGTTGTGACCTTCAGAAAATGTACTTGTAATCTCTCTCTGTGCTATAGTCATTGCTGTTCTCTAATTTTGATCATTGTGTGTTTTGCAAAATAAAGATTTTTTTGTTGAAGTACTTTGGTTATTTTGTTAAACGCTGTTCTAGTAGCATGGTATACCCCTAACAAAAAATCCTTCAAATGTTGACCAATGAATATTGCATTATTTCTGAAAAAATCAAGTGTTCATGAATTGTTCTCTAATTTTGATCTTGAGTGTATACATAGTGGCGTAATACAGCACTGTATGTACATATAATTTATATGTAATATGTGCAGGTATTGTGTATGCATGTAATATGTACATATGTGTAATATTTGCATATAATGTATGCGTGTAATGTGTGTATATAATGTATAGGTAATATGTTTATATTACCTGACAATACTTTAGTACTGTATTGAAGTATTATTTAGGTGTGCAGGTTGGTGTCTGAGTATGTAGTTAACTGGACTAAATAGATACTAGGGTTTATGTTTAGTTGGAAAATGTGTTTAACTGCCTAAAAAAAAGCGTTAAAAATTAAAACTTTATTCAAGAAACACTTAAAACATAATACGTGGCTTGTCCAAGTATTTTTCACACATATCAGGCTGAGTTATAGAGATAGGAACATATGTAAAACCTTCTCTCCCACCTGACGCGTTTCTACACCTCTATTTCTTGGTGTGTCATAAGGAGCATTTTGGCAAGAAAATACACTATTGGTATAGCTGACAGCTTCTGATAGCGAGCAGTCAGAGTGGTGTAGCCTCTGAACCTATGACAGCCTTAAATGGCCGCCTCTAAGGCCGGATATATACACATGAGATATTAAAAAATAGAAGGTTTACAATGAATCAGCAATAGTCACTAAAGGGGACTATATTGATACTATATGAGGCAGGTATAGGATATGGTGTCATTCAGACCCATCAGTTTGACAGTCTGCGCTTCTTTGTGCAATAGGATGTTGTCCACATCCCCACCTATTGAGGGCACCCTCTTATTTTCAATTGAATGGCTATGGGTTCACCATTGGCCATCATGTGAATGTAGCCTGAGGAATGGAAAAACCTAGTGGTGGTCAGAGAGACCAAGCCAAAGACAGAGCACATGAATACAGGAATGAAGAGGCTGGGTGCCTCTGTGTGGTCAATGGAGGTATGAATAATCAATAGCACAGAGGAAGAAGGGCAGTCCATAATAATGTTAGGTTCTCCAGTTTCCCTGTTTCTTGAGTTGCATAGGAAGCACATAAATATGTCTACAGTAATAATAGATGCCAGAGTGGTCTTCTATGCTGATATGTGACTAAAGTTTAACTTTCATTTGGCCGTAAATCAGCTTGGAAGGTCATTCAGGTGAAAAGAGATACCAGATGGATTTAGCATAGAATGGCTTTCTGCAGCTGGCTGTGTAATGTATATACAAGCCGGCTGCAGAAGGCAAAGTACATTTTTTAATTAAACCCAATTAGAAATTTATTTTGAGCACAAAATACTTGCAATGTCAAAAAAATGCTGAAAAATCTTTCAGCATGAGGTGAAAGCAGATATACATAGCAGGATTACATATCTCAACTAATATGTTACTCTTCATCACAGTGGACACTGGTGCCACAATCAGTTACTCACTGCTGCTCATGATACATGCATTGTTAAGGACTAAGTCATACCTTATTTTTCTCATATTCTGCAGATCTTCACTCTCTATCCCATCTCTCATGTATAACAGATTACTTGTGGTATGCATTTGGCTGCCATGCTTGGAGCTGACTTCTTGAAGGACACCAGTCAATGCTGGCTGACACCCTGCAAAAAACATAATTATAAAGCCATAAACAGAAAAAAATTATATATTATTGCAATGATAAATAATCAATAATATTTTATTTATTTTTAATCGCCATTAATTCCACGGTGCAAAACAAGAACAATAATAAGGATAGTTCATCAGTATAAAAGTCTCGGAAAACCCCTTTAACTGACCGGTACAGAGAGGAAGGAGACAGTAGGTTAAGGAAGAAGCTGCTCATCTCACTGTGTGGCAGCAGGTTATTGTAGGCTTTCCTGAAGAGGTGAGTTTTAAGGTTGTTCGGATGTTGGGGGGGGGGGGCAGTCTGATGTGCTGGGGTGTTGAATTCCAGAGTATGGGAGACGGAAGAAATCTTGTATAATATGATGGCATATGTGCCATCTCGTAGATAGGGGATAACTTGATACAAGTGGAATGATAGTTGTAAACATCTAAAAGCATTGAGCTCCATCTAGAGGTGGCTGCAGGCAAACATTATTAGGGCCCATTCAGACCGCCGTAGTATTGTGGATCCGCAAAAATGCGGATCCGCAATACCACGGATACCGCCTGGCGTGTGTTCCACAATTTTCGGAACACACTCCCGGGCTTCCTGTTCAAAATGCCTATTAGAATATGCTCTATAATTTTTGGCGGAGCCGCAGCTTGGCAAGATTGCATGCCAGCCATAGAAGTGAACGGGCCTCCACCTATTTCGCAATTTGGTCGTGTGGTCGTGTGAACGGGCCCTTATACTGCATTGAGAGGTGGGAGCAGTTCAGCCTGGGCACCCTCCAACCAAATGCACCATAGCAGTTGTGTGATCTGCCTCTACAGAAGGTACACCACTGACTAGAGGGTTGTCATGGCTCCACCTTGGCTATAGGTCACCTTACCAAGCCCATAGTCACAATCACTTTTTCTTTGTGGCATGTTCACCTTGTATCTGTAACTCTTGCTTCCAGTTCACAGTTTGAGGATCCTGGAGAAACTGTCGCAACCCCTGTGGGTCTTTACTGAAGAGAAAATATGTGTTGGTGTAAGGATCTGAGGGATCTGTCATTTCCTATGGAAGAAAACAGATTGTTGAACTTTAAACAACATGATTATTGTTAAGGAACAAGATTATTATTATAATAAATTATTAACATGGGGTGGCAGCATTAGATTTCGTAATGAAACTCTGTAGTAAGTTGTTTGACATGAAAAGTAGTGAAATTTGTCCTAGTAAAGGGCACTGGATTAATAGAGTAATTTATTAACATGAAATACAAGATTCATTCGACCGCCACTCTGATGTTTTCTATGGCTTGAGCAATACCCAGTGCCCACTGACGTGCACTTGTTGTGTGCCAGTACTGCATGACTGGTTATACTCGGACATCTTATTTGTGGTTTGGGGGCTGGGGGTAGCGATGCTGAAGTAGATTGTAGATTTTGGTGCTGCTTCTGTCTGCAATATGAGTACATAAATGCAATACATTAACCTACTGTATGGAACGGCAGCTACATCCTTCCTTGACTGGCAAAGTACCTAGAGAGCTCTGTTATTTGGCACTGTATGGTATGATTATCTGAACACTGTATGACAGCATTATATGATCACTGTATGGTACGATATATAGGGATGGGTGAATAGAAGAATGCACATGGAGACAGAAGCTCTGGGCTCAGGCAAACATAAGGTGCAGCATTTTTCTCAAACGACTGTATTAACCCAAGATGAAGACTAAAACTGCAAAGTTTTAGTCTTAAAAACTTTAAATCATCAGAGGCAAATTATATGCAAAGCAAAAGAGGAAATTTCCCAGGGGCTTCCATCATCCTGGCTCAAAGTATCTCTTTCAACTCACTTCCAATGGAGGTCGACATATGACAGAAGTAAAGTCTGGCCACTGGTCCACCAAAACCTGAAGCCTAAAAGGATTTTTGTCAATTACATGATGCAAAGCCCCGCACACCTGGAAAAAAAAATATGTTTTCAGAATAATGCTAATGATTCACTCTAGCTACATACAAAGGGAATAGATTTTAATGTAAATTAGAGAGCGCAAAGGATGCCTTGACAATAAGCCAAAAACCAAGTGCCCCCTGCTGGGACCTCCAGTAATCAGCTGTTATATATGGGGAATCCTGGTAGTAAATGTTCACACATGTTACACTGAAGCCAGGGGCGGAACTACCATAGCGGCTGACCATGCGACTGCTATGGGGCCCAGGGCAATAAGGGGCCCGGTTGGGATCATCTTCTCTTCTACTGGAGAGAAAACTTGGTCAGGACTCCACCCTCTAAAGAAACAAATTTTAGCAAATGAAGTGGAAAAAAGGCCCAAGGGTCATTGAAAGGGGTTTAGACAGAAACCCTTCTTTCCTGTGTGGGGGGACCTGGTTTGATCCTTGCTATGGGGTCCCTACTTCTCTATGTACGTCACTGACTGAAGCCACCACAGGGAATATGAAGCGCAGTGCCCAGTCCAATCAATGGGTTGTCTGTATAATGTAGGACAAGGACAGGACCACCCTTAAAAACATTTTTTGCAAAAGGCAGGGAAGCTATTTAAAGAGGCTCTGTCACCAGGATCAACCCTATTAAACCAGATATACTGCCTGGTAGGGCTCATCATGCTGATTAAAACAATATCTTTCTTTTCACTATATGATAAACAGCTGCAGAGAAATCAGAGGTTTTATTTATATGCAAATGAGCAATTGGAGCACCAAGAGGCGGGGCTGAATCATATGAGCACTGCTATACAACACCCCCTATGCTCTGCACACTCCCCCCTCCCCTTGATTGACAGGGCTAGACATCAGGCTGTGGGCAGAGCGTGCAGAGCACTGCAGGTGTTACATAGAAGTGTTTAGAATATTCAGCCCCGCCTCTTGGTGCTCCAATTGCTCATTTGCATATGAATACAACCTCTGATTTCTCTGCAGCTGTTTATCGTACAGACAAAAGAAAGGTATAGTTCTAATCAGCATGATGAGCTCTACCGGGAAGTATGACTGGTTTAATAGGGTTGATCCTCGTGACAGAGCCTCTTTAAATAATTTTAGAAAGTTATACTCACAGTATCGAACCCCCTCCGGAGTCCACTGCTGCCATGGTAATCCTCTGCATCCCTGCAGCTGTGGTGTCATGTTTTAGACTGCAGGAATGACATGCCCGTATACCACACATGACCACAGCAGCCAATCACTAGTCTCAGCAGTATAAAGCATTTTTTAGAATAAAATTTGATCAACACTTATGGAAACAGAAACCTAGAATTGAGTCACGGGTGACGTCACATGTGACGCAAGGTGGCAGGTCACTGTCACTGCCTGCTATTGGCTGCACCCTGTGTCGCTGGATGTTGTGATCTGCACAATGGCCGTGGAGGGATCTGCGAGGACACAGGCATTTGGGACCAGGTAAGTATTGTCTGTATGAGGTGCCTGGGCATTGTTGGGGGTTAACAGGTTTGGATAACCCCTTTAACTATGTAACTATCTGACTAGTTTAGGGCACACCTGGTCACAGGTGAGTATATTGACCTTATACACAGTTAGAGGGGTGGTTCATAACACAATGATTCAAATGAGAAATTAGTATTTAGAAAAGTGAAGCACTGCCCCTCATGCCCCGTACATAACACAGCGGATTTAATTCATTAGATATGTCAAAATGGTCTAATTGTTGGGGTTCAGACAGCTGGGGAGGTCCATGTTCCCATCATAGAGGTGGTCAGGTTCTTTCAGTTGTTTCCATAGCCCCAGTTCAAGATTATGAAGAACCATGCGTAAGCGGTGACCTTTGTGTCAGGAAAGTAGGATCTGGCACCCTTAGGCCCCATTCACACGACTGTATGTATTCCGTGATCCGTATAAAAACGGAACAGAAGACATACGGAAAGTCTTCTGTAGTGTTCCGCAATTTTGCGGACCCATTGACTTTAATGGGGCTACGGACGTGATTTGCGGCCATGTTTTATTTTTTTTTTGCGGGGGAACTTCCGTGAGATACGGGATGCGGAATGCACACGGTGTGCATTCCGCATTTTTTTTTCTCCTATGGAAAAATGAATGGGTTCCGTATGGTTCCGCATCTTATCCGCAAAAATGCGGATAAGATGCGGAAATGTACATACGGTCATGTGAATGGGGCCTTATATACAGGATTTAGGGGGGCCTCCCATGGGATATTTATAGTATATCCAACTGGTATATGAAAAGATCATTAAAGTGTAACTGATACCTATTATACTTGTACCATAGGTAAAACCTGCATTTTACGCCTTACCTTCAAGGACTCTGGAAAGCTGTGTGTCAGTAGCCTTCTGAGAGAGGCAAGCTTTGAAGAACAGGTCAGGACTAGCATTCTAGAGACAGGAAATAAATGATAACAAATGGTCGAAACAGAAAAAATAAATAGCAAAACAACTTGTAAAGAACATCGTAGATAGATGACAAAAGCACAATGGGGGGAATTTATCATGAGGGGTATATTTAAAGTCAGTTTTGATTGACTCTGCATTGATGTACTTCATGCCACATTTATCAAATGTCACATGTTGTTTGATAATTTTGTCTTATCTATTTGTGTAGAAAAGCTACTCCAGTTTTCCTACTCCTGGAGTGAGATTGCCACTTTTGTGCGGATTACATTTTATAAATGGGGACACAGCATAGTGAGTATGGGCAGGCTGTGCCTTCCCCCTCAGAGGTGTACTAAATCTGGCATAGCACAGGGATACGCTGTAACTATGTGCTATGCCAGGAATAGTGGAGCGGCTCTGCTTCTGTCTGCTCCGCTAAGCTAAGAGGTGACATGCAGGACCCTTAGCTTAGCGGAGCAGGCAGAAGCAGGAGCCGCTCCGCTCAGCTAATCCTGGCATAGTACATAGATACAGGGTACCCATGTGCTATGCCAGGAGTTAGTAAACCTCCGGGGTTGGGGGGAGGGGGCACAAGCAATGTGCGCTCCTGCCTGTACTCCCTGCGCTGCGGCCCCATTGATAAAATGTCATTTCTGTACTCCGTATACCGCTGACAAGTCAGTGGTGTACTAGATAGTAGATTTTAAGTGCACAGGGAATTGTGTGCTTTAGGGAGGGAAACATGTATTAAAAATTAAAGTACATTACACAAAGTGTTATTAAGGCATTAGGGACATGTTAACAAAAATGTATTCAAAAGTTACTCTTTAAATGGCAACACCCACTTGTCAATATATTCATATATTGCTATCAGGAGTACCAGAATGGCATAATGTAGATTTCTAGGAAAAATGTGCCAGAATTGTAATTTTATGGGGAATAAAAGTATTTACTAAAACAGACACAAGGGGAGCTGACACTTATCTATTCCCCATCGCTATATTCCAGTGCTAATGTTCCCATCCCCACTGCTTCTGGTCCCCTGTGGACCGAAATTGTCATATGCAATACTACGCAGTGTGGAAGGGACCCACGGCACAGGAGCAGAGAGCCAGTGAGTAGGTAAGTGGCTTTTCTTCTTTAGACTGAGCAGTTTTGGGGCCATAACTAAAACTGCTGTGGGAGTCAGACAATCCCTCAAATGACTTGAAGACTGTATATACATATAGTATAATAAATTAGGCAATTAGCATAATACTCTTCAGTATTCTTTTTATGGAACCTTTTTTTCCTCTTTCCTCTGAGTTAGAAAATATTAATGTTCTTAAATACATAAATAAAAAAACAGCATGGGTGACAAGTTACAGGCCAGTGCATAGTCAATGGGTGCTCACGGTCTGAATTCGTTGTCTTTGGTTACATCACCCATCTGTGTATTCATATAGTGGATGTGCATGCTCAGACCACTCTGCCCAGTCCTCAGCTACTCCTTTTGTAAATTAATAGAACAGTGTGTGCTTACTGCATAAATCAATAGTACAGTGTGTGTACATGAAGAATAACACTAGTTCTATTATATCACTTGTACCTGGCATTTTTAGCAGTTTTCCCATGCAGGTTTTCCAGATCTGGTAGATAGAGACTAGCTCTCATACACTGCACACAGAAAGTAGAGGACAATCTTCTTCCCAGAACACTACAGAAAAGTACTGACCTGTACTAATGTGAATTAGGCACTTCGGCTGCAACCGAATTTCCCTATTTAGCTGTGCAGTCTCTCTGTCTATATCAGTCTCTCTTCTCGCACTTGCACTCATGCCAGGAAACAGAGTGAATGACATGTTGACTTGGCCTTCATGAGACCCGTTTGTGGCACAGAGTACACAGCTAAAAGATTGTGACACAGAATGTCACTGCGTAATTATATTACCATGTATATTATATATCAAGAACAGCTCACACAGGACATGCAGGGCAATCAGAGACAGAACATGCAAGATAACATCTATAGTACATTACAGGGAACAAAACATACAAGATCACATGTATACTACATTACAGAGGACAAAACATACAAGATCACATCTATAGTACATTATAGACCACAAAAGATACAAGATAACATCTATAGTACATTACAGAGGACAAAACATACAAGATCACATCTATAGTACATTACACAGGACAAAACATACAAGATCACATCTATACTACATTACAGAGAACAAAACATACAAGATCACATCTATAGTACATTACAGAGGACAAAACGTACATACACATCCATACAGATTCACATCTATAGTACATTACAGAGGACAAAACATACAGATCACATCTATGGACAAAACATACAAGATCACATCTATAGTACATACACAAAACATATAAGATACATTATAGTACAGAGGACAAAACGTACAAGATCACATCTATAGTACATTACAGAGAACAAAACGAGAACAAAACATACAAGATCACATCTATACGTACATTACAGAGGACAAAACATACAAGATCACATCTATAGTACATTACAGAGGACAAAACATACAAGATCACATCTATAGTACATTACAGAGGACAAAACGTACAAATACATACAAGATCACATCTATAGTACATTACATACAAGATACAGAGACACAAAGACATACAAGATCACATCTATAGTACATTACAGAGGACAAAACATACAAGATCACATCTATAGTACATTACAGAGGACAAAACATACAAGATCACATCTATAGTACATTATAGACAACAAAAGATACAAGATCACATCTATAGTACATTACAGAGGACAAAACATACAAGATCACATCTATAGTACATTACAGAGGACAAAACATACAAGATCACATCTATAGTACATTACAGAGAGACAAAACATACAAGATCACATCTATAGTACATTACAGAGAACAAAACATACAAGATCACATCTATAGTACATTACAGAGGACAAATACAATCCATTAGTACATTACAGAGGACAAAACATACAAGATCACATCTATAGTACATTACAGAGGACAAAACGTAGAAGATCACATCTATACTACATTACAGAGGACAAAACGTAGAAGATCACATCTATAGTACATTACAGAGGACAAAACATATAGTACATCACAGAGGATCGATTATAGGCTATCACATCTATTGTTCATTACAGAGAACAGATCACACAAGATCACATCTTTATTAAATGACAGAGGACAGATTATAAAGAATCATATCAATATTACAGAGGACCAAAAATGAAGGATGGTAGATATATTAATATATATTAGTACATTATAAAAGACAAATCACACAGCATAGCTTGTATATGACATTATAGAGGACACATCATACTGCATCTATAGCATATTATAGAGAACAGATGACATACAGAAAACAGCTTATACTGGACAATAAAAAGAACAAGTCATAAAGAATGACATGTACAGGACATTCTATAGGCGGTATGTCATACAGGATACAGCATGTAATATACAGTTACATCACCTGCTTCAGACCAGGTCCTGCACACTATAATGTAGCAGTGTGAATTATGCTCAGGACAGGTATTGTGCTGTATTTAGCAGAGTGAATTAACTATCCAATGACGACTGATCTTTAATATTAAACCATGAAATAGTACACTTAATCTGGCAGACAAATCTACTAGGTGAGACACAATGACCCTTAACTGGATGAGCTATTTATCCTACAGATTAAACACTGTTAAAAACATTTAAGAAGTGGTACCATTAAAAATTATACTTTGCAAAAAAAAAAAAGCCCGTTGATGGAAAAATAAAAATGTTGGGGCTCTTAGATGATCCGGACACAGAAACAGATGGTGTGCAAAAGTGGTAAAAACATAAAATAAATAAATAGATTTGGTATTGTTGTAATATTATTGACCTGTAGAATAAAGTTGTAATTTATACCACATTGTCAAAACCATAAAAATGAAAATCAGAAAACTCCAAAATGGTGACATTAAATAATACAACAGGGACTTCTGGTAGCAGGGCATCAGGCATCGACACTTTTTATCTGGGCTCCTACTAAACAGAAAAAGAAATCCTTTCCATATCCCTGCCATGCTTACCTTCCTGCTCAATAGAGACTTTGAGGATCTTTCATCTTTTCTCTACATATTGTGTGATTGCTGGGCGGCCATATTGCAGCCTGCCATATTAGAGCTGTGATGCACAGAGGCCATTGGGACCTGCTGGTGATTGCGGCAGAAGCTCCAGCCTTCCTGTCTGTGTTGGTTCATGTAATGGCCCTGCTCATCAGGAAACTACAGAATAGGACCTGCTCTTGATTCCAGCAGTTGGCAGGGGAGAAGCACTTTTGCTGCTGGACTGCTTCCTTTCCTCATCTTGGGATTCTGGATTTGACCCCATCAACAGCACTTGTGGCTGATAATACAACTGGATAAGCCAATAACATCCCCACCCCCTTATTAGAATGCAGCTTTAACAACCTGAAAATGTGGGGTCACTTCTACATTTAGGCCAATTAACTGGTTTAATATATTAGAGAATAACCTCTTTTTAGTCATTTAGTGGAACTGGGCCCCATTATCAATTGGATTGTTTCTCTTTTTATAACCCCTACAGTTCAAGGGGTTAATAATGACTGTCCATTTATAACCATGAAGCACTTTTTACTCCTTGCAGTTTATCTATGGCAAGGCCTTTTTATATTGTGTTTATATGGTGGTGCAAAAGCCCATCATTATCTGAAGATAAGTGAGTAATCTGGATGTTGAGCACTTCTCCCTAATCTACTGCTATTAGCATCTGGACTATTTGGGCCTTCTGCAATAGCAGGCTATGGACAAATATCTGGTCATTCCAGGAAGCCACGTTCAGTATCACAATCTCAACCATCAAACATCTCTGACAAAATGCTTCTCCAGAGTTAAAAAAAAAAAACAATAATAAATACACTGACAAGGGACAACCCATGTAGCTGGTGAGCCCAAAAAAACCCAGCCTCTCCAGAACTGCTGACTGGGGATGACGTAACTCCTCCCTCAAGTCTTCCACCAAAGTTGAGTTCTCCTTCTCCTCAACCTTCCCTGAAGATACAAGCCACAAAATGCTACCTACAAATGCCTTGATCTGATACAGGCATCGATTAATGCAGCTTTAATGCAAATAACCACCAGTTCCCAGAAGATAGTACACGTGGAAGCTAGAGCTGTATCATGTAAATCTGATGTTTTTTTTCATTTAGATCAAACCACTTTCCAGTGTGACAAAGTGGATGACTTGGAAAATCATGAATGCAGAAACAATCTCAGATTTGTAGGTGACCCACAGGTCTCAGTAGATGCCTTGCCTAGTCTTGGCTGTTGACTTTCAAGCTTTACTTCATACACAATTACTACCGGAACCCTTGAGTATCGAGTGACTAATCAGTTAGGTCCGATACTAGATATTATTGCGATACGATAATTGAACCATTAACGAAAAAATTCTGAAGGCATACAGGCTATCAAGGGAATTTAAAGAGGCTCTGTCACCCGGATCAACCCTACCCCTTCTTATGCCTGTCGGTACTATGGTTCCAGAGTAATATGGACTTTTTAGATTATGCAAATTAGCCATTCCAGCACCAGGAGGCGGGCTTATGCGGTTCGAGCACAATTTCAGCGACAACTCTCTTTCCATTGGATTTGCAGGGCTAGACCTCTCTGGTCTAGCTGTATCCTGCACATACACACTCTCCTTTGTAGAATGACGTCTGCAAACATCTTCGTCTTCATCCCGACGAGCGAAGATGTACAGTGTGCACACACTGTTACATCACTGCATCCGGAAGTTCCGGTGAGGGCTACTTCAGAGCTGCCCACGCTGTCTATTTCCGGGTGCAGTGACAGGTCTAGCACTGTCAATCTAATTGAAAGGGGGGGCGTGATTAAAGGCAGAGGCGCGTCATTGTCGAGCACCAGGGGCGTTGCTGGAGTGGTGCTCGAAATGCATAAGCTTGCCTCCTTGTGCTCAAAAGGCTCATTTGCATAATTTTCAAAGTTCCTATTTCTCTGGAACATAGTACAAACGGACATAAGAAAGGTATTGTTTTACTCAGCTGGATCAACCCTACCAAGCTATATGCTTGGTAGAGTGGGGTTGATCCGGGTGACAGAGCCTCTTTAAGATTAATGACCACAAGATCTTGATATTTCAGGACTTTTTGGCCCAAGCGGCCTCATGGCAGGGAGCATTTGCAGCAATGTGTAAGAACCTACACTCACCGGCCACTTTATTAGGTACACCATGCTAGTAACGGGTTGGACCCCCTTTTGCCTTCAGAACTGCCTCAATTCTTTGTGGCATAGATTCAACAAGGTGCTGGAAGCATTCCTCAGAGATTTTGGTCCATATTGACATGATGGCATCACACAGTTGCCGCAGATTTGTCGGCTGCACATCCATGATGCGAATCTCCCGTTCCACCACATCCCAAAGATGCTCTATTGGATTGAGATCTGGTGACTGTGGAGGCCATTTGAGTACAGTGAACTCATTGTCATGTTCAAGAAACCAGTCTGAGATGATTCCAGCTTTATGACATGGCGCATTATCCTGCTGAAAGTAGCCATCAGATGTTGGGTACATTGTGGTCATAAAGGGATGGACATGGTCAGCAACAATACTCAGGTAGGCTGTGGCGTTGCAATGATGCTCAATTGGTACCAAGGGGCCCAAAGAGTGCCAAGAAAATATTCCCCACACCATGACACCACCACCACCAGCTTGAACCGTTGATACAAGGCAGGATGGATCCATGCTTTCATGTTGTTGACGCCAAATTCTGACCCTACCATCCGAATGTCGCAGCAGAAATCGAGACTCATCAGACCAGGCAACGTTTTTCCAATCTTCTACTGTCCAATTTCGATGAGCTTGTGCAAATTGTAGCCTCAGTTTCCTGTTCTTAGCTGAAAGGAGTGGCACCTGGTGTGGTCTTCTGCTGCTGTAGCCCATCTGCCTCAAAGTTCGACGTACTGTGCGTTCAGAGATGCTCTTCTGCCTACCTTGGTTGTAACGGGTGGCAATTTGAGTCACTGTTGCCTTTCTATCAGCTCGAACCAGTCTGCCCATTCTCCTCTGACCTCTGGCATCAACAAGGCATTTCCGCCCACAGAACTGCCGCTCACTGGATGTTTTTTCTTTTTCGGACCATTCTCTGTAAACCCTAGAGATGGTTGTGCGTGAAAATCCCAGTAGATCAGCAGTTTCTGAAATACTCAGACCAGCCCTTCTGGCACCAACAACCATGCCACGTTCAAAGGCACTCAAATCACCTTTCTTCCCCATACTGATGCTCGGTTTGAACTGCAGGAGATTGTCTTGACCATGTCTACATGCCTAAATGCACTGAGTTGCCGCCATGTGATTGGCTGATTAGAAATTAAGTGTTAACGAGCAGTTGGACAGGTGTACCTAATAAAGTGGCCGGTGAGTGTATATCATAACAAGGAAAAATTGAGAATACTGGTGAATGACCAAGCAACCACCTTTGGTAGAGGAGGCAGGGAGACAATTTCTTCCAGCTGTTAATGACTGGGTGGAGTGTGACTCCATGCAAAACTTTTCCTGTGCTTAATTGGTATGCAAAAAATATAGGAGGAACAGACACCCCCAAATCACTTTTCAGGTGCTGCCCACCTCCCAGGGGATTGGTCCACCTTTTCCCAAGCAAATAGTCCAATGTAGAGAATGGAGGCTTCAAATATGTCTACCGAATGCTGTCTCCATTCTCTACCTTGGATTGTAATGATCCAAGCCTGGACTCTTGTACCTGATGTTTGTTGACTATGCTTTCCTTTGTCACTGTTGTTCTGTAGTCCTGTTGCCTCTTCTCCACATATCCTCAGATGCAGCTACCAAAATCTCAGAGACCCTGCTCTTCCACTTGTTACGTACTTCCCGCGCACACTGGGATGTAAATCCACAAATTTCGACCAGATGTATCATATGGAATGAGTACCATAACTAATACATCTGTTCACTGTATCACGTCACCCAGTTTGCAATTTATCTCATGGAATGTGGCCAGCCGAAATACCCCTGAGAAAAAGAGCAAGGTTCTCCTCCATTTCAAAATCGGATTGTGGCAGCTGACTTTAATCTAATCCTGCATCCTTTCCTTTCAGTCTGGACCTGTATAAATTATGATCCAATTCTACTGACGATAGAAGGGACGTCCTACTGTTTTTTAAGTGTGGCCTTCCAAGAGAGGACTACTTCAGAGGAAGAAGTCACACTACTGGAGGCACTATGGTGGAGGGCTTGGTATATTATTTACTTTATAGACCAGAGCAGCTGATGTCCTGCTGCAGATGCTGCTAGGAAGAAGGTAAGTATATGGTGTTTATTTTTTTAACTTTATGTGAGTGGCACAATGTGGGCATATTACTGGGGGGCACAATGTGGGCATATTACGGGGGGAACAATGTGGGCATATTACGGGGGAAATAATGTGGGCATAGTACTGGGGGCACATAACTGGGTGGCACAGCTGGGCATTTTATGGGGGCTCAGCTGGGCATATTACTGGGGGCACATAACAGGGCATATTACTGGGGGCACATAACAGGGGAATATTTACTATGTGGAGATTATGTGGAGAAGTAAGGGGACTGGGTGGGATTAGGTGTATAGTCATGTTTTGGGCAGAGTTAGAGGCGTGGCCTAGTGCTGAAAAAATTTGCCGCGGTGAGACGCACAATGTGTCCCTCTTTGTTCATTTAAAAAGTTGGGAGGTAAACATTATATCTACGGGGACATGAATGGGGATAATTACTAAGTAGGAGCATAAAAGGAGGCATTAATACTAAATAGGTGTGTTCAGTTATGCAGAAAGAAGTTGTGGTCAGGAGATGTTATCAGAGTGATCTGTGCAGGACTGAGAAAAAAAAACAAAAACGACTGCAGTCCAAGGAGACATCACCGGTATGCCACCCCTTGAGAAAGGCTTCCGCCGAAATGTGGTTCTCCCGAGGTGATCCTTTTCCCATATAGGTATGCTATTTATACTTTATCACTGTGGATATATTTCTGCCCTTTACCATACATGGGCAACTCGATGTTATATGAGCAATTTATACCACCCTACTACAATTGTATAGCTAGTGGTATGTCGTTGTTTATATGTGGATATATCTCTGCACTTTACCGTATGTGGGCAATTTGATGTTATATGAGCAATGTTATACCACCCTACTACAATTGTACAGTTAGCGGTGTGTCTTTCTTTACTCATTTCATTGAATTACTGTATCCTTCTGGTGTTCACCACAGTTTGTGATGTGTCTCATCTCTCTTTTTTAATATATTATGTGGATTTAATAAAGAGTATTGATTTTAGCCATTTTTAGACTCAGTTTTTCTTGTATTTTTCTGTTAGCTTTTCTTGAGTTGGCTTGTTTTAGGGGTTACATATAGTGCCTATTGTAGTTATAGGTTGATGTGCATGTTGGTAACAGGTAACCTATTGTGTCTAAGCAGTCTGAAGGCGGCACACTATGTGCCACAGAGGTTTGTGTGTATAATCAACTTTATACACAACCACATAAATAATAGCATAAAAAAATATTACACATAATAAAAGCAACAGATCAACCTGGATATGGATCCACTTGTATTTTAGTATTTCCAGACCTCTACATGTAAAATCTAGGCACAAGAAGGAACAACATGGGGTCCAGTCACAGGGTGGAGATCTCGGCATAGGACGTCTGCAGAAGATTCAGCATATTTTTATAGACGGGATTGGACTGGGCCAGAGTGAGCTTCTTCAGAATTAATTTAGGGTTGTCCAGCTTCTTAGCTTGATCCTGGAAATAAATCAGCAGCAAATTGAAAAGGAGATGCAAAAAACCTTCATGGAACATAATTAAAATGTGCCTCCTCCTGTCCCCTTATATATTTGTCATGCTGGATGGTTCATGATCTTAAACTCATTATGCATATTGGTATAATTATTGGAGGAGCATGCATTTTAAAAATAATTCCCTCATGTGAACCACATGAAAACGGTGCAATGTTGTCACTGCTGCATATCAGCAGCTTGGTTGCTCAGTGGTTAGCATGGTTTCTATGTGATCCCTATGTTAGTGTGGGCTTCCTCCCACAAAAATACAAAAGACATAGGTTTAGGACCTTTGTCAGTCATGTCAATCATGGACGTGTGCTGCTGTCGTCTCCAAGGGCAGAACACATATCCATTGACTTTAATGCATGTATTCACACATCAGTGGTTGAAGTCAGCCTGAGACTAGGACCTTACTGAGTATCTCCTAGCCCTTCTAGCTGCTGTCCATGCTGCACATGGAGTTATTCTGGATATTAGCTGGTGGTCATAATAATATGACTCAACTGTGTACTTGCATATAATAAAAACACTTGTTTTTACAAAATAATCTGGTTTTGCGTGTATTCCAAGACGCAGAATATTTTTTATTTTTCTGATGACATAACCATGTGAGGGCTACAATATAAGAATCCTCTTAAGTGATAATTGTGAAAATGATTTTTCTGTCCTATACTGCAGGCTGTCAGCTCCTGTACTGCGCCCCTCTCCTCCCCTAGGCTGAGATCACAGCCAGCTGAAGAGGGGCTGCTTTGAAGGGGTATTCCCATCTCAGACATAGAACATGCCCCCAATTTCTGAGATGGGATAACCCCTTTAAGCCTTCATATCTAGGGCTCTGTAGAGGACAGATATGGACCTGGTCTTGTTCAAAAGCTGACTATCTTCTATAAAGAACAAGATATGAAGGCTTAAATCAGGACCCCCCACTCTGCTGACTGAGCTCTAATTATGCTGTTAGGGCCTTTTCCCATAGTTCGAACAGAGCTTGGGCCAAACTATTACGTGGTTATGCCATATTCTTACCAGTTTGAGAAGAATTCAGCAACAATTAGTATTTATGAGTTGTCAGGAGTTCAGAGATAAGGGTTCACCAAAGACATCAGATCAGTTCCCTGACTGGACTGACTACACAGAAAGTCTGCTATTCTGCAAATACACAGGAGCTGACAGCTACATTGGGACAACAGCTGAAATTTTTTAATAAAAAAATATTTTAAACATTTTTTTTAGCCCAAAATGAGTAGAACACAACAATTAAAAAAAATTGCCACCAAAAGTGTCCATAGCTTTTAAAGCCACTTACACATGGTCAGTATTTTTCATCAGTATTTGTAAGCTAAAACCAGCAGTGGGTTGTAAATCTTTCCATAATATACTTTGTCTCTACAGGTTCCACTCCTGTTTTTGGCTTACAAATACTGACCACATTTCGTACTTTGGTCTTTCTCCGAAGTAACAAAGCCTACATACTTGCAACGTTGGAGCGTCAAAGGTGCCTGGTGGAAGCTGCAGGGGGTCTTTATTTGATATAATTTCATCCTGTAAATGAGACATAATGTGATGAAAACTGAAGTACCTGACTGGGCAATTTAAGGCCTCTTTCACACTAGCGTTAGCACGGATCCGGCACCTAAAGGGTGCCAACGGATCCGTGCTAACACGCTGATACATGTGTGGAGCCGGAGCAGCACTCCGGCCCCACACATGTTAACATGGAACAAGACACAGACATACATACATACACACATACATACTCACATACTCCAGGGACGCCGGCAGAACGTCTTCACGCGCCTCCTGCGCGCAGTGATGACGATTCCCCACAGCGCCCTCTGCTGGGCGCAGTGGGGAAACGTCATAGCTGCGCGCAGGAGGCGCGTGAAGACACGCTACCGGCGTCCCTGGAGTATGTGAGTATGTATATGTGTATGTATGTATGTCTGTCTGTATGTATGTATGTATCTATGTATGTAGCCGGATCTGGGATGACACCCCATTGCAAATCAATGGAGGACAGATCCGGATTATTGGTGTGTCCACACCAAACGGATCCGTCCCCATTGACTTGCATTGGGGGTCATTCCGGATCCGTCTTGGTGCGGATGCCTGGACCGGAGAGCAAACCGCAGCATGCTGCGGTTTGTTCTCCAGTCTGAAGACGGAACGGAATGCTTTCAGGAGCATTCCGTTGTCTTCAGTTCAGTTTTGTCCCCATTGACAATGAATGGGGACAAAACTGAAGCGTTTTTTTCCAGTATTGAGCCCCTATAACGGAACTCAATACCGGAATTTAAAAACGCTAGTGTGAAAGTAGCCTAACCCGGGCGCATTTTCCTTTTTTTTAGTACATACATTTTTTTTTTTCCTTTCGGTTATGTAAATCATTTTTGTGCTTTTCTTCAGTGATTCATGGTGCTTTATTTTTGTTATTTTGGTATTTTTTGTTATTTTGTATAAAAAATGAAAAATGTAAATAAAAAGGGAAAAAGCAGTTGTTCACACTTCATTATTTTTTGTGTCCCGTTTCCGATATATAGGATGTATGGGCTATGGTGGTGGGGCTAGAAGCTGCGGTGCAGCGTGTGGTGGCTTTTTTTGTAATTTTACACAGTGACCTCATAAGGTCATACTAGACCTCTGGGGAACATTTAACTTTACATTTTTTTATTGTTGATTTCTCCAGTAACTGGGACTGACATGGGGAATACAGCCCCCAGAGAGGTTGCATGTATCGCTGTACAACCTGACTGCAGAGCTGACCTGGGTCTGCTAAGCTGAAGATGCCGAGATCAAGCATCTATGAGTTCCCCTATTCCACTTTTTTTTTTGTGAATGGTACATACCAGGGATTGGGAAGTTTCTGGTGTTTGTTGCTTTAAGATCTCAACCTTTCCCTCTAAAGCCACTGTAGACTCTTCTATCTTCTCAGCCATCTCCACAGCTTCTTCTATTTCACGCTAAGGAGAAAGCAAGTGTTATACAATGGGCAGTTTCAACCACTTCCGCCCACACAAGGTCCATCCGTGTGTTCAGAAAAAGCTGAATGACGTGGATAAGGGTTCTTGAAACAAGCAGTCATCAAGTTTCTGGTGTTCTACAAAAAATTAAATGGGGCTGTAATGCACGTGTTGATGCAGATAAATTGCCACTTAGGCCCCATTCACACGACCGTTTGAATCGGGCCGCATCTATCCACACAAATGCGGGAATAGATGCGGCCCCATTCACCTCTATGCATGTCCTATACTTATCCGTGCGCACAGACAAGTATAGGCATTTTCAATGGGGCCGCACAGCGTGTTCCGAGCGCTGTGGAACACACACCGGGCGGCCCCCGTATATAAGCGGGTCCGCAAATATACGGTCGTGTGAATGGGGCCAAATAAGGTATAACAAAAAAAAAAATACAAAATAAAAATCATAAACTGTGATACTTACATTCAGTGACTCCAAAGTGTCTTCATACTCCTCCATCTTACGCTGCTCCTCCTGCACATCCCTGGCCAGGTTTTTCAACTTGCCTAGTTTAGTTGCAGGGACCTTTATGTCTTTACAGAGCTGAAGAAGCCTAAAACAACCATCAAACACTGAACCATTAACCCCAGCAAGAGTTTATAACAGAACCTGCACCATGTTCATTCAATTGTTCCAGTGTCTTCAAAAAGTAATGACATTTGAGAGTTCTTCCCAGGAACACTGCATCACAAGCACATCTCCAGGGATGTTACCCATATTCTACTCTTACTTTTTCTGCTCTAGTCTAACAACACTAGATATGATAAGCTGTAGTTTCATAAGTGCTGGAGAGTTGCAGACCACCACATTACAGAATGTATGACCAGTAGGGCACCATTTTGTGTATACACCCCACCTCTTTATGACACAATTTTTTTTCCTTTGTGTATTTAGCCATGGCAACGTGCACCTGCGCATTTGGATGTGCTGACTGACCCCCTTTTTCTTTGTAAGTTTGTACTGGAGGTGTGGCTACTCCATTTAGTCGTGGACTCCTGACCGGCCTGTCTGCCCCATAGGCTGATTTTAATTAGTGTAGGTATAAAGCGGTCGTCTGCTCTCCCTGGAAGCCTTTTGGCACCAGGAGAGGTATAGAGTTGGACTCTCATTGCATTCATTGGTAGCCATCTGGCACCAGGTGAGGTATAGAGTGGGCTCAGCATGCATGTTGGTACCTGCATTCCCTGGATTTAATGGGGGCCATTTTGGCACCAAAAATTATAAAAAGCAGAGTGGACCCAGAATGCATGTGGAACCTGCACTCCGTAAATTTCATGGAAGCCATTGTGGAACATAACAGGTAGGAATTAGTGTTAGGTTCCCGTCTTACAGAGATCGCCTTGATGTTTGGCAAATTAATTTTGTACAACATATATTTGCCATGAATCTCAAATTTACTAAATAAGCGTAGCATTAGCACCAGAATACTTTCTATTACTATGGCATTTTTGTACTTTATTTGGTTTGCAGAGTGCTGTTGCATTGTACTTTTGTTTTTATTTTTTTTATCACACAAACCCTATTAGACCTTCAGACTGCCTAAGAGGAGTCATGCAATTTACATTTGGAAAGATGTCTCAACCATTCAGCTATTATGCACACAATTTATACTTGTCTGTGTTAAAGGGGTTGTCCCATTTTGGCCCCTGCTATGCAAGCCACACATTGTGCCATTTTTATTCACTGTTATGGGAGTTACGGAAACAGCAGGCCCTTTCTGTGGCCACCCCAAGCAGGTGCTAGCAGTAGGTTATGCCCATCTCGACTATAGAAGGCCTATATGTGACAACTCAATTTACTCCAAAAAACACAGTAAATGATCCCCACACTGACCATAATAAATGTAGTAGGCGCTGCCACCAATAACTGCTAGCATCCCTTATCCCAGACTGATGACAGCCATGACTGACCTAGTAGTTGTAGGAGATACTGTACATCAAGAAGTTACTAGAAAAATGACAAAGGAGGCTGAGATTTACCTTTGCTTGAGACTAGAGAGCTGGACTTGTACAGGTTCAAAGGCTGTAACTTTTTTCCTGCTCAATACGGACCTAGGAAACAAAATATTTTTTTTTAAAGGCACTGCTAATATAGTAATTATATACAAATATAACAACTAGGAACTAAGTTTACAAGCCATGGGTAGTACGGTCCCACCCCTTTGACTGGCTGAAAGCACTCGCGGTATACTAGTGTTTCATGTTTGCACAAACCAGTGCATCTGGGGCAGAGGAGCATCTTATAATATATGATTTTTGTCTGACCGATTCCTACAGGTTTCAGCTGAAACTGCTTGAAAACTTAGCTTGTTCTACTAACACATTGCATGTTATGACGAGTGATTGATTAACCCCTGTGATGCTGTAATTTTTTGTAATTTTGAAATTGGAGGCATAGAGAAGTCAAGCAGAGCCCTATAGAAGTATACGGTTTCCACGTTTCGGTTTTGTGCATGCTGACAGATCACACCACTTACCGCTCCACTTTCACTGAAAGGCATGAATGTCCCATCATACATGGAAGACTTTTAACAGGACTAACCCCACTGACTCAAAATGGGGTATGCAGCTTCTGTTGTTTTGATGGGAAAAATAGCACAGAATTCGCACTATTCTTCCCGTCAAATATGACAGAATTGGCAACAGTGGTTGAGACTGCTGCAGATCTGAACAGCGCCTTACAGCATATGGGATTTGGAGTCATGCATTTTGGGTTACATACAACTAACACACAGTCTGATCTACTTTACACAACAGGATAAAAACAGAGGTCTCAACATTGCAGTACTTTTAGGGGGACTTTTTTGCATTTTATTCCATTAAAGGATTCCCATTTAACATCTGTTATGCCAGTGCATCATCCTCTGTGCAGTTATCATGCAGGCTGCGGTTCACAGCAGGCTAAGTGAACAGAAAGCGTCTTTTCTAGGTCTTCTTGGCTGACTGCTCCTTTGATATTGCTGCGGTCATAGAATGATACTAGACAGATTACACTTACAATGACTATGCTAGAAATCTAATCTTAGCAGCTCTCTATTATTAAAAGCCGCCAGATCTTGCATGATTTCATTCTATGCCAGGATTAATGGCGATACGACCGCAGCAACATGGGACATGATGGCAGAATGTGCTGACTGCATCTATTTGCATAATAGGCGTGCACCTTCAGCTTTTTTTTTTTTACTTCTTTTTAGTTTGTAACGTTTAGATTATTTTTTATGGGGCTAATCCTCTGGTCATACAGTAGCTCCTCTTTCCACTTTCAGATATGACATTTATAATTTACAGCATACTCGCTTGTGTGTATATCTTAGGTATTCAGTTGCAACAAACTTCCAGCACCAGCCACCATCCAGTTGAAAGCTTCTTTTTATCGCCATATTCTTAAAACATACACATGTATAGTGACATGCAGTAAATCCAGTCTAAGTGTTTCGGCGGAACGCCTCAAAAACATAACCCGACAGAGTTCCCAGTTGTTACCTTTGTTCAAGTCACCCAGTGCCACTGAAGTATGTATGTAATACATCAATGGCACTGGGTGATTTAAACTAGGGTTATAGCTAGGAACTATGTCAGGTTATCAAGTTATAATTAAGGCGATCAGCCGAAACGCGTAAACTGCACTTCTTATCAGACATGTTGCTATACAGGTGTATGTTTTAAGAAGATGGTGATAAAAAGAGCTTTCAACTGGATGGCGGCTGGTGCTGGAAGTTTATTGCAACTGAATACCACCTGAGCACGCCAAGACCGGAGCAGCGGAGGGTGAGCTGACTACTTTATTTTATGTCATACCTTAGGTATAATGCTATATCATGTCATTATATAACTTACATATGGCATTTATCTGCAGATTCTATCTCTATTTCTCAGTTCTCCATGAGCTGGTAGATGTAGACTAGCTGCTATGATGTCTCCCGTAGTCTACAAAAAGACAGCAGATTCTTCTTCCTCACTCACAGGCACCATATAGGACATTATAGAGAAGCGCAGGGCAATATATATGTGAATATACAGTACAGACCAAAAGTTTGGACACACCTTCTCATTCAAAGAGTTTTCTGTATTTTCATGACTATGAAAATTGTAGATTCACCCTGAAGGCATCAAAACTATGAATTAACACGTGGAATTATATACTTAACAAAAAAGTGTGAAACAACTGAAAATATGTCTTATATTCTAGGTTCTTCAAAGTAGCCACCTTTTGCTTTGATTACTGCTTTGCACACTCTTGGCATTCTCTTGATGAGCTTCAAGAGGTATTCACCTGAAATGGTCTTCCTTTCCTGGGGCGGTCTTCATGTGAGCTAGTTTCTTTGTAGCGCTTGATGGTTTTCGCGACTGCACTTGGGGACACTTTCAAAGTTTTCCCAATTTTTCGGACTGACTGACCTTCATTTCTTAAAGTAATGATGGCCACTCGTTTTTCTTTACTTAGCTGCTTTTTTCTTGCCATAATACAAATTCTAACAGTCTATTCAGTAGAACTATCAGCTGAGTATCCACCTGACTTCTGCCCAACACAACTCATGGTCCCAACCCCATTTATAAGGCACGAAATCCCACTTATTAAACCTGACAGGGCACACCTGTGAAGTGAAAACCATTTCAGGTGACTACCTCTTGAAGCTCATCAAGAGAATGCCAAGAGTGTGCAAAGCAGTAATCAAAGCAAAAGGTGGCTACTTTGAAGAACCTAGAATATAAGACATATTTTCAGTTGTTTCACACTTTTTTTGTTAAGTATATAATTCCACATGTGTTAATTCATAGTTTTGATGCCTTCAGTGTGAATCTACAATTTTCATAGTCCTGAAAATACAGAAAACTTTTTGAATGAGAAGGTGTGTCCAAACTTCTGGTCTGTACTGTATGTGAGATATAACAGATAATGCAGCCTCTGTGTGTCTCACTTCTCTTTTGATGAAAGTAGTGACCATTTAAGGTTAGATCAAGCACACGATTTTCAGGTCTATGGTCATATACAAGGGTCCACTGTGCAGTATAGGGTATTCATATAGCAATATCACTTACAACACCGCGGTGTTAATACAACTCTCTACATGTTGAATAATCTCCGCCTGAAGGGGGCATGCATTTTTCCCTTTTTTCAGCTGCATCGCCTTGTCCTCAGGAGAACTCCGTCCTGCATACAGATCACATGGTGTTAGGAATCACAGTGACATATCACCAGTAAATACATACATCTTAGGAATCATATAAATAAAAGCTGCCACCTACGTTGTCTTTTCCTAGACGTCTGTTCATCTGAGCTTTGCTTCTTACGTTTTCTGACCTGTGGACAGAGGATACACTTTGATTTCAGTTATTTGGCTGACATTTATAGATGCCTTCGTTGTAGCAGGATGCAGGCGTACGACTACCAGGCCAACACAATAGAAAGAAATGAAAACTGTCCACCGACAATGGGTGCAGGAGGCAGCAAATCAGCATGAAACGTGCTAAACCCCAGAACCCCTCTGCTAGGCAACAGACAAAAAGGGGGAGGGCTGGGCAAAGAAAATGTAATATACTTAAACCATTGTACTGAGCCATCACAGCAGGACTGCTGGGCATTTCTACCCAAGTGCATATACTGGGCTGCTGTATATAACCTCATACGACCCGCACAGATCAGCCTCAGGCCATTCTTATCAGAAATAAGCTGAAGAGAAAAAAAAACAGCAAGGAAATGTCCTTTGTGCCCCATCTAGTGGTGAAGTAAAGTAATACACTTTACACTGCCAGAAGATTGGGCAGGTTATCGCTAACGAGCGTTTCTACAAGCAATAATCTGCCGCTGTGAAGGTGTTGCTGATTGGGTAACAGGAGTGAAAGGTGTAGAGATGTTTTTCTTTTTATTATTGGATCTTGACTAGATAAGAAGTGAAATAGGTCTGTTTATTGAAACGGAGGGCGAAGTTCTAGGTTCGTAGCATTAATGTATAATGGAGGAAATCTTCTGGTGTATGAGGTTTTCTCCATAGATGTTCAGCACTCCTGGAGCATCGCTGAAGAAAGCAAGCTTGAGGTGTGCCAGGGGTGCTTTCTTCTGGGTTCTGAGTATAGGGGGCGCTACTTCATCATTGTAGTCAGTCTGCAGCCAGATCAGGACAGGACATGGAAGAGATTGGGGACAACGATAACTGCAGAGTGTGGCATGCGATAAGTAGGAGTGTGCTGGGATCGATGAGGATTTGCGACAGTGAAGGAGAGAAGGTTGTGGTCAGAGAGCAGGAGAGGAGAGGTAGTGAACTCAAACTGAACAGAGCCAGAGGAGGACCAGGCCAAAAACATTACCATCTTTAGGCACCTGAGAAAGTTGTGTCATCAATGTTCCAGATGGGCCAAATCCTTTACAGGGAGTACTTCACCTGTTTTTCACCTATAATACTAACAGCAGTGCCCCACAGAAGATTGCAGACACATCCCAGACATACCTGTGTGCACTGTGTGTCTGTATTACATGTCCAGTAAAAGCACTTTTATTCTGCAGGGAAACAGCTCCCAAGTGCCCGGCTGAAAGTGAAACTAAAAACAGCTTTCTCTCCTGACTCGATTTCTAACAGCTATATATTCTGATATACTGGATATATCATTTGAAAGCTTGGAATAGCAGCTTTCAAAGAAGGTCAGAACCATTTTTCTATCTGCTACCAATCCCAAGATATGAGCAGCTAAAGCAGCCCTCCCCTCTTCAGTCTGGTTTGCTTTGAGCAGCAGCAGCAGAGCTGGGCACTTGGGAGCTGTTTTCCTGCAGAATAAAAGTGCTTTTTCTGGACATGTAATACAGACACACAGTGTACACAGGTATGTCTGGGATGTGTATGCAATCTTCTGTGGGGAACTGCTGTTAGTTATATAGGTGAAAAACAGGTGAAAGACTCCCTTTAAAGAGGACCTTTCACGACTTTAAAAAATGAATCTGCACTATCTACCTGATAGTGCGTCCCCCACTGATGCCAGCAGCGTTGTTTTCTTTGCAAATTGTCCCCCGGTGGCTTCACACGGGCCCCCCGTTCTTCGGTCCGGCTTTATGCTAATTAGAAAGCATCGGAACAGGGAGGAGGAGACTCCCTGTTCCTCAATGGGCGTTGCTTCTGCCCTGCTGTGAGCGCTGTCCAATCAGAGCGGACCGCTCACAGCAGGGTTGAACTCCTTCGGCCCTGCTGTGAGCGGTCCGCTCTGATTGGACAGCGCTCACAGCAGGGCAGAAGCAACGCCCATTGAGGAACAGGGAGTCTCCTCCTCCCTGTTCCGATGCTTTCTAATTAGCATAAAGCCGGACCGAAGAACGGGGGGCCCGTGTGAAGCCACTGGGGGACAATTTGCAAAGAAAACAACGCTGCTGGCATCAGTGGGGGACGCACTATCAGGTAGATAGTGCAGATTCATTTTTTAAAAGTCGTGAAAGGTCCTCTTTAAGGTTTGGGTCAATTACCAGATCACAGGAACTGTTTACAGATAGTGTGAATAGTGCTTTGGTTGGGGGCGGCACATACTGCTTAGAATCCATCTCCAGAGGGTCAAACTGCTGCTCTGTTTGGTCAGATTGGCTTCTTTGTATAAACACAAGCCCACCAGGAAGACATGGAAAGCCGATTTCTAGTATAGGGAAGAAGTGATTACAGGACACGCAGTAACTGATCCACATGTGCCATAACGGGGGGAATCCTGAAGTGAACGGTTAAGCCTCTATGTACAGTGCCTTGCGAAAGTATTCGGCCCCCTGGAACTTTTCAACCTTTTGCCACATTTCAGGCTTCAAACAAAAAGATATAACATTTTAAATTTTTGGTGAAGAATCAAGAACAAGTGGGTCACAATTGTGAAGTGGAACAAAGTTTATTGGATCATTTAAACTTTTTTTGTAATAATAAAACTGAAAAGTGGGGCGTGCAAAATTATTCGGCTCATTTACTTTCAGTTCAGAAAACTCACTCCTGAAGTTCATTGAGGATCTCTGAATGATCCAATGTTGTCCTAAATGACTGATGAAGATAAATAGAATCCACCTGTGTGTAATCAAGTCTCCATATAAATGCACCTGCTCTGTGATAGTCTCAGGGTTCTGCATCATGAAGACCAAGGAACACACCAGGCAGGTCCGTGATACTGTTGTGGAGAAGTTTAAAGCCGGATTTGGATACCAAAAGATTTCCCAAGCTTTAAACATCCCAAGGAGCACTGTGCAAGCGATCATATTGAAATGGAAGGAGTATCAGACCACTGCAAATCTACCAAGACCCGGCCATCCCTCTAAACTTTTATCTCAAGCAAGGAGAAGACTGATCAGAGATGCAGCCAAGAGGCCCATGATCACTCTGGATGAACTGCAGAGATCTACAGCTGAGGTGGGAGAGTCTGTCCATAGGACAACAATCAGTCCAACACTTCACAAATCTGGCCTTTATGGAAGAGTGGCAAGAAGAAAGCCATTTCTCAAAGACATCCATAAAAAGTCTCGTTTACAGTTTGCCACAAGCCACCTGGGAGACACACCAAACATGTGGAAGAAGGTGCTCTGGTCAGATGAAACCAAAATCCAACTTTTTAGAAACAATGCAAAATTATATATTTGGCGTAAAAGCAACACAGCTCATCACCCTGAACACACCATCCCCACTGTCAAACATGGTGGTGGCAGCATCATGGTTTGGGCCTGCTTTTCATCAGCAGGGACAGGGAAGATGGTTAAAATTGATGAGAAGATGGATGGAGCCAAATACAGGACCATTCTGGATGAAAACCTGTTGGAGTCTGCAAAAGACCTGAGACTAGGACGGAGATTTATCTTCCAACAAGACAATGATCCCAAACATAAAGCAAAATCTACAATGGAATGGTTTAAAAAATAAACGTATCCAGGTCTTAGAATGGCCAAGTCAAAGTCCAGACATGAATCCAATTGAGAATATGTGGAAAGAGCTGAAAACTGCTGTTCACAAACGCACTCCATCCAACCTCAAAGAGCTCGAGCTGTTTTGCAAGGAAGAATGGGCAAGAATTTCAGTCTCTAGATGTGCAAAACTGATAGAGACATACCCCAAGCGACTTGCAGCTGTAATCGCACCAAAAGGTGGAGCAACAAAGTATTAATGCAAGAGGGATGAATAATTTTGCACGCCCCACTTTTCAGTTTTATTATTACAAAAAAAGTTTAAATGATCCAATAAATTTCGTTCCACTTCACAATTGTGACCCACTTGTTGTTGATTCTTCACCAATAATTTAAAATGTTATATCTTTTTGTTTGAAGCCTGAAATGTGGCAAAAGGTTGAAAAGTTCCAGGGGCCGAATACTTCACAAGGCACTGTATCACATCTTCCAGCAGACCGCTGTACTGGAGCATGCTGGAGAATAAAGGACATGACTTACACTGGCTATCGGCTGCTTGCGCTTTTAAACGGTTTTCAACCAAAATGTCACTTTGGTGCCTTGTTCTTTTAGGGAGGCCATCTTGTCCTGGACCAAACTGTGGGAACATACAAAAACTCAATTTAGCTTTATAGGTAAGCAAAACGTGTCATCACAAGCAGTGCCAGGACATTAAAACCACTGCCAACCCGCACTCCCTTATAAAGTGTCAGACAGCGAGATCCTCTGTATAATCCAAGCCATCGTTCCCCCTACAGAATGTGCCAGCCAGCAAGGTTGCCCTATAAACAGTGCAGCCAATATAAACAGAGCCTGCCCCTATAAACAGTGCAGCAGCATGCCCCAAAACAGTGCAGCAGCATATAACAGTGCAGCCAGCAATGCCCCTATAAACAGTTCCCCCTATAAACAGTGCATAAAACAGTGCAGCCAGCAATGATGTGCAGCCATGTGCAGCAGCCAAACGTGCAAAAGTGCAGCCAGCAACGTATAAAACAGTGCAGCCAGCAATGCCCTATAAACAGTGCAGCCAGCCCATAAACAGTGCCCAGCAACCCTATAAACAGTGCAGCTGCCCCTATAAACAGTGCAGCCCAATCCTGTGCAGCCAGCAATCCCCGCAGCAGTGTGCAGCTATAAACAGTGCAGGCAGGCCACAGTGGGCAGCAGTGCATAAACAGCTACAGTGTATTAGCTCCCGTGCAGTACAGCACCAGCACGTGTCACTCACACACGGCACACAGTGATCTGCAGGGCTTACATCTCTCCGTGTGTACTTCAGGCGCGAAGAGTCATGTGACCCTCTTTGGTCATGTGACTTCTCTGCTGAGTTTCAGATTGTGGCGCGAGGCGGCATTGTATCTCCTCACGTTATCACTGTCGTACTCCACTTCATGGAGTGGACGAACTTGTGTGTGGTACATTACTGGCAGGTTGTCCTGCGTGTTTCCTGACGGTGGCACTGACTGGCTAGTTTGGACAGGTAGCTGCCCACTCTGTGCCCCCTCAGCTATGAGTCCCATGTAATAGGCTTTATTGTTATAGCACACACTGCTGCGGTACAGATACCAAATCACCAAAAATAATCACTACTGCCCCGTAAACAAAATGTGAGTGTAGCTGATCGGGAATGAAATGCATCTGATACAGGTCTCATATCTGCAGTGTTGTCTCTTGGTATTGCTACAGAGATGATCCTTCTGCAGTTTAGCAAGAGCAGGTCACCTCCTGAGAGGACAAGATAGAAGCAGTCTCTTCCCACTTCTGTCTTCTCTTTTCTAGGATCACTGTTACATAGCGCTCTATGTAGTCAGTAGGGAAAGTAGCAATGGGTTCTCTGGGTATAGCAGAGCTGCTGGATCTTAGCACACCCAGACCAGCGCTACCGGTGTAAAATCCCCCTCAGAATGCTGTTTTCCTGTAACCGGAGCTCATCCTATAGATGCCCCAATTAGGGTACAGCCACGTTTACAGTAGCAGGAAAGTGAATGAAATAAAAAATCTCACCCACAAGCTGTGTCCTCCCTGTATATTTCTCATATCTTTCTAGCAGGGGTGCACCTAGTTGTTCTGCTGCCTGAGACAAAAATTAAAATGATCCCTAAGCCCCCCTCCCTTTGCCAATACTCAACCAAACCCTACAAAAAATGCAGGGTAATACAGTACTACATACTTCTTCCAGTGTTGTTTCCTCTAATGTTTTCTTTCCTCATCTTCTCCATTTGGACCAGACCGCCATGATGATTTCTCTCAGCCATCTCTTCCCTCTGCAGAGTTTGATACACAGGGCATCTTGGTTTCCTACTTTTCCATCATCCTGCCACCCCCAATACTATGCCCACTGTGTTCCCCAATACTATACTGCAGAAACATATTATCCACACAGATAGTGCCCCCTTATTGGCACATTGTGCCCTAAAAGCTAAATGCGCCCAGCAAATAGTAATAGCATCCCCCAAAAATAATTTGCAAAGCTGATACTGTGCCAGGATGCCCCCCATAGTAAAGGCTCTTTCACCCGCAAGGGACACGCTCGTGTGAAAGAGCCATAATAGTGGTCCCATGAATAGTAATAATTCTCGGCCTGCAGCCAAGCTGAGTGGACGCAAAGCTACCGAGCTCTGGCCACAATCGACTACCATCTGATTAAAAGTCCGCTCAGGAGACATCTGAAAAGGCTCCATCGGGGTTCTCCTCCTTACCTCCATCAGTTAGAACCCTTGGGGGAGCTCCGGAGTGCGGGAGACTGGGAGTTCTGGTCTGGGCCTACTGCGCCGGCTGAGGCCCCGACCTGGAGTTGCGGCGCCATTGCCGTCACGTGTGCAGGGAGCACCGCATAGTTGGCCTGCCCTTGGATCCGGGCCCAGGGGTGGATAGCATCGGACTGAGAGGGGATTCTTACCAGTCCCAGAAGACCTCCGTGAGGTGGCCTGCCGCCGGGAGCGCCAGACATCTTATATGAGAGCTCCGTTCCGCCTCGTGGCTTGCGCTTCCAGACTTGAATCACCGCCTCTGGCCCACGGAATCCCTACCTGGCATCCTCTGGAGCGGTGAGTCGTACCCTGAGGGGACAGAGATCTGGGGAAGAAGAGAAAGGGGTCCTCAGTTAGAGCCCCTGGCAAAATCTTTTCCTTTTCCCCTCCATAGAAGGGGGATGCTTCGCCTTTTAATGCTTGATTGAATGACCGGAAAGGGTTAATGACACAGACCCTCAGCCTCCTGTAATACCTTATTCAACTGCAGCACGTGCTCCTACTTTTTTCTGCTTCATAATGGTCAAAGTGGGCAAGCCAGACATGGCGACTAATCCTAAGTCTTACAAAAGTCAACAAGATCTGCAAAAATTCCTTCATAAACCTTCTCAACCGGACTCTCTGAAGTCTCATAAAATGGTTCCCAGTTATGTAGATTCAGATACTGCAGACTCAGACAATATGTATGCCTCAGAATCTTCTGCTACAAATTCTCAAATCCGCACTTCACCCACGGAATTGCAAAAGATTATTGAAAATGCACTCCAACCTGTCCTTGCTGAATTATCTGACATCAAAATGGACATTAGAGAGATTGGCGGTCGAGTGGAACACTTGAGGAGACTCAAACGGCGCTACTGACACATGGTGAGGCAACATCTTCTGCATTGCAAACTTGCCAAGTGCACCTGAATAATATGTTGTCCTATATAGAGGATCAAGATAATCGGGGTAGACTAAATAATCTGCGCATAAAGGGTGTTCCTGAAACCTTTGGAACCGGGGAGGTCATGGATGTTACTTATGCTATACTGAGACCCCTCTTGCCTCCAGATGTAGCCAGTGATTTAATTTTGGAAAGAGCACATAGGTCGCTCAGGCTAGGCCCAAGGATGGAGAACCACCTAGAGACATTATTTGTAAAGTACTCAATTTTCAACATAAAGAATGTATTGTCAAAGTGGCCAGAAGCACCAAAGATCTATGCTTTGAAGGCTACCCAATTGCGTTGTTCCAAGACATCTCACCAGTGACTCTCACTAAACGCAGGCAGATGAAACCGCTCACGGATGCGCTTAGAGCGAAAAACTACCCGTATAGGTGGTTATTTCCCTTTGGCTTGGCATGTACAATACAGGGCACCACCCGATACATCAGATGACCTGAGGATGTTCTGCCCATATGTGAAATCATAGACTTGGACCCCACTGAAGTTCCTTCTTGGATACAGATATCAGATGTAGCTGTTTTTCCAAAACTTCCTGCGCCTGCTCCTTGGAGGATGTCCAAAAGCCACAACACTAGGAAGCGCACCACTATGTCTCCAGCCTGATTTATATGGTTTGAGAAGACTTTTCTCATAGTTCTGTAGCTATTGTCTTTATTTCCAAAAGTCTATTATCTTTGTCTTCTATGCAATTTTGAGCAATGTTTTGTAGTTCTTAATATTCTTAGCAGCTGCGATTGTGATTATTGCCTCATGTCTCTCATTGCATGCTAAGCCAGATAAGTCTTATAGGTAACAAATGTTCTGTTTAAATGCTGATTTGGAGGGTCGGTCTTTTTCCCTTCCATTTTATGCTTGTTCTTCTCCTTAGGTTGGCTACTCAGACTTGACCTTTAGTCATGGCTCACATTGGCCTGATTGAATTGCCCAGTCTTACCTATTCTGGCCTGCTTGGCTATAGGTACACTCAGTTGTATTTGCCATATTTCTTGAACTTTATTTTCACCCCATCTTTCTTTTTCTTACTACATTATGTCTAGCATAAATGTTATTACCTGGAACGTGCGGGGGATGAATGTGCCACAGAAACGGTCTCGAATACTGCAACACTTAAGGTCTCTACACTGCGACATAGGTATTATCCAGGAAACTCACTTCAAGATGGGTAAAGTTCCCTCTCTGTCCCTTGCCTATTTTTCGCAATGGTTCCACTCCTGCTATATTATATCCAAATCCAGAGGTGTAACCATAGCTATCAAGAAGTCTCTGCCTTTTAGGGTATCATCTATTATGAGTGATTCGGAGGGCAGGTTCCTCTTTTTAAAAGGTTCTATAGCTGGCTCCATGGTTACTGTCGGGGGCTTATATGCACCCAACGTCAATCAGGTTCCCTGGCTCATAGAGACTCTTGAAAAACTCTCTTCTTTCAAAGAAGGAATGTGCATTTTAGGGGGAGACCTCAACGTGACATTAGAACCCATGATAGATTCCTCTTCTGGGACCTCCCATATTTCTCAAAGGAAGTTGAAAGCCTTAAAAAGATCTCTCTCTACATTGTCACTTAGAGATGTATGAAGACAACTTTATCTCTCAGGCAAGGACTACACTTTCTACTCTGCAGTCCATAACACATATCAAAGATTGGACTATATGCTCCTATCTGTTCATAATCTCGCTCACCTTCAGGGAGCTTCCATTGGGAACATAGGAATATCGGATCATGCACCAGTATCCATGAAAGTAGTGATTGAGTCACTCCCAAGACGTGAGTACACATGGCGTCTCAATGATAATATTATCCGTAATGCGGAATACAGAAAGAAACTAGAAGGGGTGATCTCTCATTACTTCCAGGAAAATACCTCAGGGTCATTATCACCTACAGTAATCTGGGAGGCTCACAAAACCGTTGTTAGGGGTGAGCTTATCTCAATTGGGTCTTACATGAAGAAACAAAAGAGGCAGGAGATACAAAGCTTGATGGATGATATAAACAAACTCAAAAGTGCTCATAAAAGGTCCCTAGCCACACGATCCCTTGCAGAATTAACTAAACTTAGAGAGAAATTGAATCATCTCCTTAACCTTCGGGCGACTAGGGCGTATCTTTATGCTAAACATAAGGTCTATATGCATGGCAATAGAGGCTCTCGCCTAATGTCGTTAATGGCTAAGAAAAGGAGAGACCAGCTCTTTGTTGAGGTGATTAAAGATGGTTCTGGTACCGTTCATTCCTCTACAAAAGATATAGCTGCGCAATTTGAGGCCTTTTATTCTGACCTGTATAACTTGAGGATTAGTCCTGGCGAAGACGGGGTGGATAGGGGAGAGCTGATTGAACGTTTTCTTGGATCTTTAGATTTACCCAAACCTTCTCAGGCTCATATGAGCTCGTTATCTGCCCCTATTACTCTCCAAGAACTGCAAAAAGCACTAAAAGATTCCCCCTCTGGGAAAAGTCCTGGCCCAGACGGCTTGCCAGTGTCTTATTATAGAGCTTTCTCAGAAATACTACTTCCTCAGTTACTTTTGGCCTTCTCAGCGGCTGGATCGGGAGAGACATTCCCATCTCAAACTCTAATGGCACACATCACGGTGCTCCCCAAAGACGGCAAAGACCCCATGTTATGTAGCAGCTATCGTCCTATCTCTTTGCTAAATGCCGACATTAAGTTATATGCTAAACTTTTGGCAAATCGCCTTCAACCTATATTACCCTTTTTAATTAATGCTGAACAGGTAGGTTTCATAAAAGGGAGGGAGGGGAAAGATAATACCATGTGGGTTCTCACCCTGATTCAGTACGCTGTAAAGAAAAAAGTCCCACTGGCACTGCTTTCTACTGACACTGAAAAAGCGTTTGATAGAATTGACTGGCTGTTTCTGGAAAAGGTCTTGATCCGATTTGGGCTTCCTGTTGGCTTTATTAGAGCTATATTGGCACTTTATAAGAACCCATCAGCTTCAATACGAATTAACGGTACCCTATCATCCTCCTTTTGTATTAATAATGGGACTCGTCAGGGATGTCCCCTGTCTCCTCTTCTATTTGTCCTTAGCATGGAGACTTTAATTCAACATATAAGGCAACATCCGCAAATTAAAGGTATCACCATACATGGGAAAACACATTTGACAGCCGCTTTTGCAGATGACCTTCTTATATTAACATCTAACCCACACATGTCTCATTCCCCGCTCTATCTGGCATTTTTAATTTGTTTCAAGTTCTTTCTAATTTTAAAATTAATCCCTCTAAATCCCAGGCACTTAACATCTCGTGTCTATCTAGCCTCGTTGATAGGGCAAAAACGTTGTCACAGTTTCCTTGGTCTTCTACATCCATCCCTTACCTGGGGATTCAGATATCCCCTTCACCAGACAAGTGGTTTGCCCTTAACTATGTTCCATTGATTAAAAATATTGAGTCTACAATGAAATCCTGGAAAATTCCATTTATATCTTGGTTTGGTAGGATTAACCTTTTAAAAATAATAATTGTACCTAAAATATTGTACATTCTTCAGGTTTTGCCGATCTTCCTGCCTCGCTCTTTCTTCCTGAAGATTCGAAGCTCTTTTTTGAAATACATTTGGAAGGAAGGCCTCTGTAGAATAGCACATAACACTATGGTTCTTCCTAAACGTAGAGGGGGTGTGGGTTTCCCGGATTTGGAAAAATAAATCTTATATACAGATTGAAGTAGAGTTAGCGGGATTCTCATTGACGCAGGCCTTGATTTGGACCCTTCTGGGACACTCTTTCCCTCCTGGTCTCTCCATACTAACTAGGGCCCCCCTTGTACTTTGGAAGACACTCTCTCAGGAGGTTGTTCCTTGGTCACATCCGTCCCCTATCATGAAGTTAGGAGACTTGCTAGGTATTATATCCCCATACAGAGACGTATGGTTCTCCACACAAAAAGTCCTAAATAAGCACTTTCTGAGTGATGTACTTCTAGAGGGTACTTTTCCAGATCCCCCTCAACTAAAACTAAAATTGTCAAGTATTCCCATAGACACTCTTACTTATGCACATCTTTGCCAGAGCTTCAAATCCCTCCCAGATAAAGATAATCTATACAAAGATCTCTCCTGGTTTGAGACACTAGTGGCCCAGAAATCTCCAGTTACCAAAGCGATCTCGAAGCTTTATTCTGCTCTCCTAACGCTCCCAGCCAACAAGAAATTGCCTTATATTGCAGCCTGGGAGAAGGATCTCCAAACTACTTTCTCTCCAGATGAAATTAAAGATATCTATGCTAATAGTTCTGGCCCATCTAGATGTATTACTCTTCAGGAGACGTCCTATAAGTTGGTTAGGCTACTTTCACACTAGCCTTAGTACGGATCCGGCGGGTGAAGGGACCCGCCGGATCCGTACTGAGTAATACAACCTTGTGGATCCATAATTCTAGATCCGGTTGTATTAGCTTTTAAACAGATCCGGAATAACCTCTATTGAAAGTCAATGGAGGACGGATCCGTTTACAAGTGTGTCCACACCAAACGGATCCGTCCCCATTGACTTGCATTGGGGGTCATTCCGGATCCGTTTAGGTGTGGATGCCTGGACCGGAGAGCAAACCACAGCATGTTGCGGTTTGCTCTCCGGTCTGAAGACTGAACGGAATGCTTTCAGGAGCATTCCGTTGTCTTCAGTTCAGTTTTGTCCCCATTGACAATGAATGGGGACAAAACTGAAGCGTTTTATTCCGGTATTGAGCCCCTATGACGGAACTCAATACCGGAATATATAAACGCTAGTGTGAAACTAGCCTTAGTAGATGGTATAAAACTCCAGCTGTGTTGCATACAATGTTCCCGACATCGCCCCCAGAGTGTTGGAGATGTAAGTCAAAGATTAGTGATTATATGCACATATGGTGGGACTGTGATCTCATTAAACCCTTCTGGAAGGTGGTAGGTGACATGATTCTGAAAGTTTGCCCTAGTTCTCCTCCTTTGTCTCCGAAGGTTATATTTTTGAAGGTCATGCCACATTATCGTATTCCTTACAATGTACATCTTTGGAGACAAATGATTCTGACAGCCAAAGCCATGATACCTTTATATTGGAGGCAAACTGCTCCACCTCCAATCCTCCAGTGGATCCAAAGGGTGGGCTAGGCTTGAGGAATTGAGTGCCCATACCCTCAAGTCCTTTGGTAAATTTCAGAGGATTTGGTCAGCGTGGATCTCCTTTTCCACCCAAGGGGACCTTAACCCCTTTCTGAGGCCAAATGCATAGTACTGAGTGTCGCGTGTTCTCCCCCACACGTTCTTTCCCCCCTGAATTTTAATTTAATTGGTTCCGTGAAACAAATGTAAAAATGACGTTACTTTGCTATTTCCCTTTTCATTACAGGGTTGTGTGTTTCTGTACCTGTTAATATTTTACACAAGTATTTTGGATTTATTGAGTATGGACTTCATTCTCATATTTTTGTTATCATATAATATTGGAAACCTGGGAGCTGGGTGGTAATTACCCCACCTAGCTCCTCTATAGACCTCTTCTTATGCCTGGTATTGTTGTTGTTTTCTGTGATGTATCAAACCTGCTGTACCAGCTTACATTGTTCGGATTGTATTGCCTTTATTGAAAAAATGAAAAATAAAAAGATATTTACAAAAAAAAAAAAATAGTAATAATTCTCTGCCATAGTGCACTTAGTGTTAGCTGTGCCCCCAATAGTAATAATGTCCCCCATAGTGCCCATACTATAGATCATGTTCTCGGTGGCCTGGATGGTGGCAGACAAGCCTGTGTGAGCTCCCGCTGCAGACTCTGCTATATTATCCTGTACCCCAAAATACCCATGCTCAAAAGCACAGCACATTAAAGTGTGCTGCCAGCCTGGGTAACACCACCCTTTTGAAGCTGCCATGACCAGGGGCCACAGGGCACACACAGTAGGTAGGAAAAACAGAAGGAAATAGCTGTGTGGCTGGAAAAATATGCTATGCGCCCCCACCTCTCTTAACTCCAGATGCATCGGGGCAGGTGAAGGACTTGTGGCTGCTTGGGGGGACACCCGAGAAGCTACTATGGAGAAAGACACTTTCTCACCAACTGCCACTCTCCCTGGTCCCCGGTTCCCCTGATGTGTGACAGTACAAAAGATACCCCCTTTTAGTGCCCCCAGTACAGCCAATGTAGTGACCCCCCCAGTTATAATAATGGACCCCAAAATAGCTGCCAAATGAAAACACAAATACTTACCTCCGTGCGTCTGTCTACTTCCGGTCTGTGCCCTGAGCTGTATGCTGCCTGGCTCAGGTGGCGCGATGATGACATCATCACCCTGCCCAGTCGATCAGAAGTAACGGAGGTGCAGGGAGACATCGTTCAGCTGATACACCTGATACCACTATGGAAGCATTTATCACCCACGGCCACTTGTTGCTAGGTGCCACCTGAGGCCATCGCCTCACCTTGCTTCCTTGGTGATGCGCCCCTGTTTTATGGCACCTTAAATAAGGTGTTAGCTATTCACACACTGCTCCCAGCCTAGGGAAGAAAGGGGGCGATACATCAAAGACCGGCCTTTTACACCCTGTCTGAAATCTCGATGCATCTAATTTATGAGGAGGCGACAGGTCATATGGCAGAACGCTCGGGGCCACTGTAAGTTTTCATATGTGCCTGAAAACAGACGCAAATAAAGATAAATGTCGTGCCCTCGCCCACATCACACCTTTCAAAATGTGCCACAAGTGGTGTTTAAAGGGAATGAGAAATGTTCTGCACGCAGCAGCACGCGGAGCCGAGCAGACTGATATATAGTTTTATGATTTAAATGGATAAATTACAGGTTTTACTGAATCTTTTCCCACATGACTAGATATCAATCTGCTCAGCTCTTCCTGCTCTATAACCTGCTGCTTTCAGCTCAGACACCATGTTCAATGTGACAGGTTGCCATTTATAAGTCGCAATGCTTGTGACTTTTTTACGTCACAAGAACAGGAGCAGGGTGATGATGCACCCAGACATTGGGTGTTCAGTGGAGCTGAGATCAGGTCTTGGTGCAGCCAGTTGAGCTCCTCCACACCAAGCTCATAGCTTTATGGACCTCGCTTTGTGCTGTGGGACAGTCACCCTGGAATAGCCTTCCTCAGAGTCAGAAGCGCAGAGTTAAAGGGAACCTGTCACCTCCTTTTCTCAAAATGAGCTGTTAACAGTACCTTAAAGTAGAGCCGAGTGTCATCCTAATGTTGTAGTTGAAACTCAGAACTGCCGGATGAAAAGGCTGAAAACAGAACTTTTAATCTTGCTGCGCTGGCTTTCCGGTGTGGGCTTGAAGTCAAGGGGGCAGCGGCCTCCTTGCTTCAAGTCAAGAAAGCCACTCCCCACTTGCGCTTGACTGAGTTAGCCGGGGTGCCGGGGATCGCAGAAATCTCGCGCATGCGCGTTGCGCGACTGAGTACTGCGCGATCCCGGCACCCGGCTCTTCATGTTGCCGGCGCTTCAGTAGTCATTGCGCATGTGCCGCCTTACTATGCGAGCGCGCTTGGGAGAGCGCGCCCGCCGTCCACGCACGGGGTCACTGATGTAAGGCGGCGCATGCGCAATGACTACTGAAGCGCCGGCAACATGAAGAGCCGGGTGCCGGGATCGCGCAGTACTCAGTCGCGCAACGCGCATGCGCGAGATTTCTGCGATCCCCGGCACCCCGGCTAACTGTCAGTCAAGCGCAAGTGGGGAGTGGCTTTCTTGACTTGAAGCAAGGAGGCCGCTGCCCCCTTGACTTCAAGCCCACACCGGAAAGCCAGCGCAGCAAGATTAAAAGTTTTGTTTTCAGCCTTTTCTTCCGGCAGTTCTGAGTTTCAACTACAACATTAGGATGACACTCGGCTCTACTTTAAGGTACTGTTAACAGCTCATTTTGAGAAAAGGAGGTGACAGGTTCCCTTTAAGCCTCATTCACACATCAGTGTTTGGTCAGTGATTTCCATCAGTGATTTTGAGCCAAAACCAGAAGTGGAGACAACACAGACATAAGGTATAAGGGAAAGATCTGCACCCTTTCTGTGTTTAGAGCTGCTCCTGGTTTTGACTCACAATCACTGATGGAAATTACTGACTGAACACTGAAGTGTGAATGAGGCCTTATCTAAAGGCCCTTTTAGACGGGCCGATGTGTCTCCCTGCCCGAGCGCCGATCAGTGATATCGGCGCTCGGGCAGGGAGCCTTTACACGGCCCGATGAATCGAGCGCCGGGCCGCACGAGTGATCGCTGTATCACTCGTGCGGCCGGGAAGCTCCATACTGTCAGGCGCACATCGCCTGTTTACACAGGCCGATGTGCGCCCGACAGATTGGATCTTTTGTAGAAACCAAAAGATCCAATCAGCCGGCGAACGAGCGTTTTGCTCGTTCGTCGGCTGATTAGGGCCACTTTTACACGGGCCGATTATCGGCACTAGCGTTCCTAGGAACGATTTTTCGGCCGATAATCGGCCCGTGTAAAAGGACCTTAAAGTATCTTTGTATGCTGTAGCATTAGGAGCCATTCACTGGAAATAACGGGCCTGACCCTGAGCAACAGGCCCAGACCATTACCTCTCCTCCAGCACATTTTACAGCAGATACTACACTTATCACAAATGAGCAGTTTACTCCGCACTTTGATATCCCCTGCGCCGCCAGAAGCACCTAATATATGACAAGGGGGGCGGGGCAGTCCATGCACCCGGAGTGAAAACTATTCCAACCTCTGATTGGAAGCGTTTTTGCTGAACCCTGTCGGATCCAGCAAAAACACTAGTGTGAAAGTAGCTCTAAGCCTGTTTCCAGGCATCAATGTTAGGAAACTCGATGGCCCCTACCACTCTCAGGTGGCGAAGACAGCATAAAAACGTCTGTTATAGTGTTCACGATATGGGATATATTTTAATAGTATGGACATTTTGGAATACTGCGGTATATATATATATATATATATATTTTAAACGTTTTTTTATTCCCCCTAGGGGACTTGAACATGTAATCGTCTGGTTGCTTCTCCCACAGAATGCAACAATTTAACATTGCAGTCTATGGGAGATTCACTGTGTATCTATGGAACATTGCTGTGGCAGGCCTCGAATACTACAGAGGGCCTGAGGCTACAAAAGCACTTCTTTGATCTAGGGGCTACGGGGGTTTTACCGTTTAGATGCCACCACAGCATCTATGGGGTTAAATGTCCACGATCCACGTTATCACTGGCCCAGGGACATTGCCTCCGGGTGTCTGCTGTGTAAGACCTCATTCACACATACATGGATCTTCACAGACCACGGTCAATGAAAACCCGGCCTGCAGAGTGCACGGCGTTATTGGTTGCTATGACCCCGTGCGCTTCGTGCCGCTGTATAGTAATACACTCGTATAGATCATACGAGTGCATCACTGTACAGCAGCTGCGGCACAAAGCGTAGCAACTCATAGCAACCAATGACGGCGTGCGCTCCTGCACTCAGCAGGACTGATTTTCACGGACCGAACCTGGTGGCTAAGGCAACCGTTTAAAGTTTAACTTCTGAGCACGCATCGTTTTTAAAGCCCTGACTTACAGCTGAGGTCAGGAAGGGGTTAACCTGTGACAAATTGCCCCAAAATAGGTGGTGTAAAGTGTCCAACACGTCTATAGCAATGCACCACATTTATCATACAGCATGCGCCACTGTGATAAACTTGACGCATCCTCAGACTGCAGGATCAGGAAATATTA
This sequence comes from Rhinella marina, assembly GCA_900303285.1. Taxonomy (NCBI): domain Eukaryota; kingdom Metazoa; phylum Chordata; class Amphibia; order Anura; family Bufonidae; genus Rhinella; species Rhinella marina. The sequence continues at coordinate 156,393 of ONZH01004266.1, forward strand.
TATATGCTGCTCAGGTCTCCAGGGGGCGCTAGAGGGCACCGCGCGCCGGATTTACCGATCACTTTACAGCGGAATTCATTCAGTATAACAGGCAGGACGTGTGGGGGAAGAGGACAGAGCAGCACACATCTATAAGTTAGCCGGTAATAGACAACAGTGCCGCTGCTGCTATCTGTGTGCAGGCGCCTGCAAGTGACTTCCGAGTTGTGCATGCTCCCTGACATCCGGTATGGTACAAGAGCACCTTGGTTCATTGGTTCCTAGTCAGCGGGGAGCGTGTGTAGAGAGCGGCGGGCTGCAGGTAATTGTCAGGGTGCCTCCTTCTGTCTGTGGTAGGAGAAGGCCCATGGAGTAGACGTCTTTTACTGCTGGGCTCTCCTCATTACATACATCTCTGTGGAGACTGCCCTTCGGCCCTGCTGCTTACACACAGTGGACATGAGCAGTAGCCTGGTTACCCTGCTTTCCCTCTAGGTTTGATAATTCTCCCCCTTTGCCTTAGTCCAGTCTGACCAGGATTTGGTGACATGGGTGGTCATTTTCTAATGTTCTAGTCCATCTTGCTGATAATGTATCCATACACAGCTGCACCTCAGCAGTAGCAGATAGGGATGTGTGAACCTGTGTTTCAAGTTCCGCGTACAAGGTTGGGGTTATCTAAGAATTCAGTTATGGAATCCACTACCACAGACCATTAGTTATGTAGCGGAATCTAACGGAATTGTTAGATAACCTGAACCTTGTACGCCGCACTTGAAACACAGGTTCGCTCATCCCTAGTAACGTACAATAAAACATGAGGGGGGGCTCTCAGCTTTTAGTCAGGTGTATCAATTGACTTTAAAAATTGACAGTAGTAGTGGGACTACAAAGGGTTTATCTGTAGTCTGTAGCCATGGAGACACATAGGTCTGCATAGGCGCTGTGTACGGAAAAATATAAAAGCTTTATTAGGAATCAGGAAGGCTAATTGTAGCAAAAAATGGTGCACCATTCTCTCCACATTGCCTGTAACATTATTGGGTGATAATTGCTAGATAGTAGGGGATCCAAGTGCTGGGAGACCCCGCAATCACTAGAAGGATCACCAGGTCCTTCGTCCCACCCCCCAGCTGCACAACTGTGATTTTCAGTGGAGCGGCAGTCAAGCATATGCCCTGCCACTTTATCTAAAGTCTATGGCAATGATGTAAATAACCAAACCCTCATCTTAGACTGCCGTAGATTGAATGGGGTCACTTGGAGTTAAATCTCAGCCCAAATTTACTGTTATGTAGCTCAAGCCACAACAGAGTGTCCTTCATCGGCAGCCCTATAGAGATGAATGGAGCGTCAGCACATGCTTGGTTAACCACCACTCCATTCATGTGGGGGGAGATACGACCCTCTGAGTGTGTGATCAATGGGGGTCCACGCGGTCAAATACTTATCCTAAGGATAGGTAATATGTTTTAATCTTGTCACAGCCCTTTTTTAGTTGTCAGTTTATATAGTTCCTAGAATTCTGAAGCCTAGAACATCACCTTTATTAATGTTATCTTCTCCTTTTAGGATGCCATCCTGTATTGTTAAAGGATGCTCATATTCCTGGAAAAAGAAAGACCCCGATATTATCATTCATGCATTTCCCAAGGACCTGGAAAGCATCAAACAATGGCTAATTCAAACACAACAGGATTTTGGGGACATTGAGGAATTTAGTCGAAAAATTCTGGAGGGTACAAAAGGTGCATATCGTGTCTGTTCAAGGCACTTTACAGCCGATAGCTATGAAACTAGAGGCTTCATGACTGTTTTAAAGAAGGGAGCAATTCCAACAATTTTTCCTGACAATCCAGAAAATGTGATTAGGTATAAAAAAGCAAAAGTACCAGCAAAAAGAATGAAAATCGATTCTACCTCTTCAAATTATGGAAGTGTTCCTGGAGTCGGGTATCAACTTTCAGCAGTTTCTTGGCATTCTGAATCACCACATAACTTCATTTCGCCTGTAGCCAGCAGGGAAATGTATGTTCAGCGTATGCACAAGTACACAGCGGGGGAACATTTGGAAAATGATCGTGACCGGAGTCATTCCTCATACTCAGAACGTGGAAGTACTGGAGGACGAAACATCACGGAAGAGAGAAGAAAGACGTTAGAACACCCAAGGGTCGCACAGACAGTAGGGACTGTAATGGGACTTTCTCCAAGACTGATCCATCAAGGGACAAATACTGAACCTTTTGTAGGAACATCCAATAAAAAAGTACAAGCCAACCGACAAAAGAAACAAAATAGTGTAGGGATACAGTGCAATGTGGAAGACATACCCATTGAAAATGAGAGTGATCACTATCCATTAAGGATCTCTTTAAGAAACTTTGATGTTCTCATTTGGTCCGATCCTTTCAGGATAAAGCCCAGTGTTGATCCAAAACCCATGGATTTAGGCACCTTCACAAATGCAATATAGGAAACTAAGTTTAGCTTTTATAGGTACTGTCGCCAGAAAGGACCCATTGAAATGCATACAGAAAGATAAGACCTAACTAGATATGAACAGTTTTCTTCATGTCATCGTCATAGATTCTATCTAACTATCTAACCTGGAGTTACTGAACTCGCTTTAAGGATTCGAGTAGAGATGTAGCAACACTAATTAAATAACGTGCAATATTAAAGGGGTTTCGCAAAATGATAGCCCATTTCTATATTGAAACTGACCTGGCAACCATCTGGCCATACTTTTGTAAAGTATGGACAAGCAGCGTCCAGGGTAGGGATTGCTCTGATGAGACAACTCCTTTAAATGGCTATTCCTGCCAAAAGCATTTAGCAATTATCCACTTGATGACAAATGTTAGATCTGGTGGGTTCTGACCTCTGGTATCACCACCAATCGGCAAACTGTTTCCTCCAACTACAGGACTGCTGCTCAGAGGACTCTGAATGGAGAAAGCTGTTTCATTTGTTCAAAGCCTATGGCACTGACAGAAACAGACGAGCACAGTGATTATCACTTTATCTGGTGGATAGGTAAATGCTTGTATCTTGAATATCCTTTAAAGCAAGCTGTCAGAACTGGAGTAGTCTGAACTGTTAGACAACTGATCTTCAGGAACCAATCCATAATCTATTTTAATAAGATGGTATATACTGTATAAGGTTTTTCATTATACTAATTCAATAATATTCAGTGTTACTGAAATCTAAGCTCTCATGCTTCTCTCATACCAAGGAAGTTAAAGGTTGGAAGTAGTTGAGTTAGGTGTTTAAATCTAGATTTTCTCCGGTTGTTGTACTTGAGGAAACACAGTATGATGGAGTTGTATGCAGGGAAACACAGATCATTTGCTCTTGTCTGTAAAGAATTGAGTTCCTACAGTGGCTTAAAGGCTATGGACACCTTTTGGAGCAGTTTTTTTTTTATCATTGCATTTTAGCCATTTGCGGCTAAAAAAAAATATTCTCAGTTAGTCTTTGTTTAACGTTTTCAACAATTTTTCCTGTAAACCTGTCATTTTCAGTGCATATACAGACTATTACTGTCTCTCACACCGAATCCCTTAGATATTTATATCTGTAGCCCTTATCTCTGAACTCTTGGCAGCACAAAGTGATAATAATTTAGATATAAGTGTTTATGAGCTGTCAGAAGTTCAGAGATAAGGGCTGAAGTTCAAGCTGTCAGAGCAGCTCTCTGATGGATTCGGTGTGAGGCAGAGAGCAGTAGTCTGTAGATGTAAAGTATAGAAGTACAATCTGTAGAGGGAAAACTTGAAAATTTTAAGTCAAATAGAAATGATTTTTATGTCACAGGGAGAAAACCAGAACTGGATCGCATATCCCCATACTATGGTTTTGATCTATAACTGTTTCTCAGCAATATTCAAACTGCTTCTCAGCACAATATTTAGTGCACTACCTCCTGTACTGCATGCTATACAAGAGGCATTGTCAGATAGCAGGGTTGCGTTTTGACTCCTGGGTCCCGCCGCTTACTGGGGCAGTGCCACGTCGCTGCGCAATGCTCTGCCAAATTTTAGAGTAGGTTCCACTCCTAGAGGCAACCTTGACACGGTGAGTGGGCTTATGCCTTTTGATCAAAATGTACACTAATGCCTCTTGTATAGCATGCAGTGCAGGGGGTAGTGCACTAAATTGCGCTGAGAAGCGGTTTGAATTTTGTTGAGAAGCAGTTATAGATCAAAAGCATAGTATGGGGATGTGCGATCCGAGTGAGTAAAAGCCAGTGATAAAAATTGTCCCCAAAGGTGTCAATAGCCCTTTAAGCTGGCCATACATTTTAGATAGCTGTTGACCTAACAAGCTGTCTGTTCCAACCGTCCCAAACATGCACTCTTGTATGAGTGTGGATGTGTTCTGAATGAGGCGGGTAGCGTGAGCCGCTGCAGATGTGCTGAATTTACTGCTGTACTCTTTGTTTCTTAAAGAAGAACTCCCGCAAAAAAATTATTCTCTGACCTGTTAGAAAGGTGCATGATATAATCTGTAGTGAATGTCATCTTCTTATCAGAGAATGAAATTGAGAGTTTCCACTCTCTTCTTATTGTAGCTGGGTCATGTGACCAACTCCCTGACCTCCAACTGACCCAGGACAGCAAGCCAGTCACTTCAGTCTCTTAATTCCTATGAGACTGAAAGTGAGGCTCCCATAGGAATGCATAGAAAATTAGACTTCCTGTCCACACATAAGGTGCTGTGTGAGTTGGTGGGTCTAATTCCTAGTCACATGACACAGATAAGAAACTTCAGGATGATATAACTCAAAAATTCAGCTACTGGTAAGTAAATGACATTCACTACAGATTACATCATGTACATTTCTAGCAGGACATGGAATAAAAAATTTTGCGGGAGTTCTTCTTTAACAGCTCTGCTTGGTTCTCCTTGGAGGCCGCTTTTCAAGGAGAGTGGAGCCGATCAGAGGCAAATAGTACAATGCTCAGTTGAGAGGTTCTGCCAATTAGTTTTATCCTTTGATGGAGATCTCAGCACCCAGACCCCCACTGACACGTCTAAAGTACTCTTTAAAAATTGTGACTGTCTAGGGGGAATCGGGATATTTGGAACTTTATGTCTGAAAAACACAGCTCAGTCCCTAAATAGCGGACACTGCATGGGTGTGAGTCTGGATTTTGCCTGAATATCTTTCTTTCCTATCGGGGTCATGCAGCTTCTTAGACGTCCTAGACTTGTTCCAGGTCTATAAAGAGACACATAAAAAGTATTATACCTGGTAACCTTCCATGACGTTTGGTGTTTAGTTAAAGCCCTTCCTCACATTTATATGGTTTGACATAATAAAAAATGAAAAAGGTGAAAAGTGAAATGTTAATTTTGTTTGGAACCCTATTATGTAAAAATGTGCTTAAAGGTGGGTTGACAGCTAGCTTTGTACCAATAGTAAAGGCAGATGTGGCACCATTATACAGAGAGCCCATGAAACCATACTTTTAATATGTATAGTGGGACTGGTGAAGCTGGGAAGTGTCTGCTAGGTGGTTGCCTTCACCAGGATCACTATGAATGATATGTGTCTTCTTATTTGTGAACCTCAAAGTCATTGTTGGTCTCTGTGGCTTCCCTCATAATTCTTTTTAAGAGAGCCATACACATGAAATAACTGTCACCCAAACGCTTGGTTGGCCGACAGCAGTCTCTTCTGATCCCACCATACAGCTTGGTGGATCATGCATGTGTTGTTAATGGGAGAGAAAACTGCTGGTAGTCACCCCTGGAGGTGACTTATTTCCCTGAGAACAAAAGGTTCAGGTATGTTAAATCAAACTTGCCCGAACCTTTATTCCCACGACATGTCATTGGAAGAGAGTAAGGAGATCCCCATGTATATTAGATGGTGAGCCAATCCAATTGAAATCTACATACATTTAGATGGACGACCTGGTCTTATCTTGTGCATGGTCCTCCCTTAAAGCAGTAGTGCTGTCTCACCGTTTCCATGGCGAGATGGGACTAAGCTCCGGCCCTAGATGGCCAGGCTTATAGATACAGCCCAGTGGGTCGTTACTCCTCTGTTTCCATAACTTCTTGCTGTTTCCATACCTCCTATTATAGTAAATGGGAGCTACGCAAACAAATTGCCTGCACGAACTTTGCTACTTCCCCAACTCCCAGAGTTATGGAAGCAGTATAGCGTGTTCTGCTATGCTATTGGTGTAGCTCCCATTTACTACAATGGGAGTTACAGAATCAGTGGAGCACTGGCATGCTCGCGCTGTTTTCTGAAGCCCGGCCACCTGGTAACAGCTAGATGGGACAGCCCCTGAAACAAAATATGAAAGGCCTCGGCCACAGAGAGGGTCCTCACTAAAAGTGCAGGACAAATACACCATTTCTGAACGTATCCTTATATGATTGGGGTAATTTCACTGAGCTCTGGTAGAAGGAGTACATACATTTCTGATGGCATTTTTTTTGCCACTTTATACAATCCAGATTGATGCAGCACTGCTTGTTTTAAATGGAGATGTTTCTTGTAAAAATGAAAATAAAACATCATATAGTACATGACAATCTTTAACAAATCTAGAACCAGCCCTGTACCTCACATAGATCCAGAAAGCAATTTGACCAATTCATTGTTCAAATTGCTTTGCTAGATTTATTTCAAGCTTGCAACTCGGAAGGGTGTCTTTCTGCTGCAGTCTCTCTCCCTGTAACTATACCAGCTTCTGACAGGAGATGCAGCTGGTGGCAGTTGAAGAATGAAGCTGAGCATGTGTGACCACCTCAGAGAGGTGGACAGAAAAATAAAGAAAAGAACAAAGAGCAGATGGCACTATACAGATATTTTATTGAATAACTCAGTGGCTATGTTTATTACATGCAATTACAAACGTTTCCAGATCCAGGTGATTTGAAAAATGTAGAATATTTTTTATGAGGCAACCACTTTATGGTAATGTTCACAGTACATTTGTCAGCTATTCTAAGATTAACCAATGTCAAAAATTGGACTGAAGATAGTCGTTATCACAATGTAGGCCACAACAACAAGTGAACAATTGGTAACATCAATGACATAATGACAGCTCTAAGATGTAATCATGGAATGTGGCGTAAGCAACAACATCACAGTAGGTCAGACTTCATAACTGCTCTGACATCTCCACTGTTATTACAATTAGCTTTATTAACAGCACAACGGCATCACAGTGGCAGTGAATTACGGTGATGGGCATGAAAAAGCATTTGGAAGAAAATCAGACATTTAACAGATATAGAAATAATAAAGTCATGTTTTCTTGAATTCAAGACCACACACTATCCAGACAAAATCATAAAGCATCTCAAAACTGCTGAATACAGCCATCACTAGAGGCAGCTTCAGAGGTCACTGCATACTCTTCATAAATTCATCATTTTTATGCTTCCCTCACTCCTGAGGTAATATTCAGTGGCTGCTGAGAACCTGGAGTATAATCATGGTAGCCTAGGCCCGGAAAAGAGTCATGGTTATTCCTGTGCTCCTGCTCTTGCTCTCCCCACCCACTTGAAGACTGCCAACTGATGGGTAGAAAGAGCAGGAGCTCTTGAATAACTGAGACTCTTCTCAGGCAGCCATGACTCTTTTTCAGACGCAGGCTTCACTGGTTATACTACAGTCTCATAGAGGTCAGCATAAAATTGATGACAGGTTCCCCAGAGAAGGTAGCATAAAGGTGATAACAGGTAAGCTGCATCTAGTGGTGGCTGCAGATAGAAACAACTTTATAATCTATACATGTTTGTATTACTGACAATTTCATAAATGTATATTTTATGAAAAATTCCAGCAGTATAAATAGAGTTAACGCAGTTGGTCCTATGATTCATCAAGCTCTTCTTACAGACTTTCAGGAAGTGGTGATCCATTGGTTGAAAGCAGCTTCTTGTTCCATTTGGCCAAACCAAATCAACTGTGTCAGTTGTGCGAAAGGTCCACCAGATGAGACCGACCCACGTGTCCTGCACAGTACTCATCACATCCAATCATGGCACACAGCAGGCTTGCTTCTTGACATAGCAGCAGAAGTTGCATGGATACAAAGACTTAGGATGTCCTAGTCATCACAGTTGTCACGTACAAGGAGCTCATTGTTCAGTAGGATGCATAAAGTGGGTTTCAGAACATAGAGTGGAGTGAGGGTCCACACTGTGCCATCTGCAATAAAAGGCAAAAGACATCTATGTAGGAGATACTAAGCATCGCAGTAAATCCCTCTTCCTGCTCAGTATCTTAACATATTTATTTGGCCAGCATATAGCAGCGTCAAGCTAAGATCAAGGGGCACAAGCAAAAATGAAAATGATCCTCTTCCAGTACGACCCTGAACAGAAGTACATGAGTAGATGCAGTGGAAACGCATCGCATTAGCCACTGGCTTCTTACATCTCCAGCACTGTGCTACAGAAGAAGGAATTCTTAGGTGCAGCTTTTCTCCTGTAAGCTCAACTGTGCTCCAGTGTTATCTTGCTAACATTGCCACTTATATTATTCTCCAGAGGTAACCCCAATTTATTAAGCTTTTTCTGAATGTAAAACTAGAACATCATTGTCACATAGCAGACATATCCTGTTACTAGTGGGCATTGCGGTCCCCATATATTAGTTCTATATTGTCCCCAGCAATAGAAAATGCATACATACATGACATATCCATAGGTGTTTTACCTTTCTGGAGAATCCTTTACATGTATTTTGACAGGTGCAGGAATACGTGAAAGTAACCATTCATCAGCATCAACATCCCGAAAACCCTTGGCAAATGGGTTGCTGGCAATCTTTAGCTGTGTGATCTAAAGGGACATTCATACAGAAGAAGATGATAGATGTTGGTTTATGATAATATTTCTTGTATGTTTTTAAATCCACATGTGTGAACCTTAGGCCAGACACACGCAAGTGAGTTCAATGCGAGAAACTTGCAGCGTGTGAGTTCCCGTTCTGACCTCTGCTCCTCTGACAGGATCACACAGCATTATAATGGTTTATAATGCTGTGTGATCCAGAGAGTCCTGAAATTTACACTGACAGAATGCTGTCAGTGTAATACAATAGATTCCAGGACTGTCATAAATCATTATAATGCTGTACAATACTGACTTTTTCTTCTTCCAGAAACTTGTATGTATATGTGTTACGTCTGTTTATGCCTGTCCCTTTCCTCAGTCAACTATTTTCCGTTATAAGGCTACTTTCACACTAGCGTTTTTGCTGGATCCGTCATGGATCAACAAAAATGCTTCCGTTCTGGTAATGAATGGATCCGGTTGTATTATGTTTTATATAGCCATGACGGATCCATCATGAATGACATAGAAAGACAATGGGGGACGGATTGTCTATTGACTATTGTGTCAGAGAAAATGACACAATAGTGGTGTGGAGCGAAACGGATCCGTCTTGCTCCACATCGCGGACAGAAAAATGCTGCTTGCAGCGTTATTCTGTTCGCGATGGGAACGCAACCAAATGGAATGCATTCTGGTGCACTTCATTTTGTTCAGTTCAGTTTTGTACCCATTCAAAAGATGTAACTTTTTTATTTTTCCATTCACTGCTTTTGCGGGACATGTTGTACTTTCTAATGGCACCATTTAATATTCCATGGAAAAAATTAGTTATGGGTAGAATTGGAAAAAGAAGCAACTGTGCGCTAGGTTTCATTTTTACGGTATTCACTGTGTGGTAAAAATAACGTTACCTGTTCTGCGGGTCAGTACAATTAAAATTTATACACTTTTTGTTATGTTTTAATACTTTAAAAAAAACGACATTTTTATTTTTCTGTCTACAGAGTTGTGTGAGGGCTTGGTTTTTTTATGTGGAGTGATCTGTAGTTTTTATTTATTGATACTCATTTTGGGGTACATATGAATTTTTGATCACTTTTTATTCTGTTTTTTTTTGGGAGGCAAAGCAACAACAAAAAAATGTCGAATAAGGCATTTTGATTTTTTTTTTCCATTATGGTGTTCACCTTAGGGGATAAAAACAAATGTAAAGTCAAAACAAAATATGCAGTGTGTGAAGGCACCTTTAATGTCTTGGTGCCAGAAATCACAAATTTAGAGATCTTAGAGAGTCCATTAGGTTTTACTGTTGTGTCTGACTGATGTATAGATCAGAAACTGAGATTTCTGGAACATTTTGGGACTATGTTACTTACTCTATGATTTTGATACGCTGTCACTGCCGTAAACTGAGTCTCTGGAAAGATGAATGATACAAAGTTTTGTGCAGCACGGGCTTCTCCACCTTGATGGCGATCAGACAGCAGGATATGGAACCTTGGCTGGTACCGGTGCATCGAGTTTAGAATTATCTACAGGTTCAAAACCATTATTAACACAATATTTCCATATTGCTAGCGACTTTTTCCAGCCACGCATGGTGAATTTCCTTAAAATCCTTCAAAAAAGTTCAGTGCACACAAAAATATACCATTTAGTCCCTTTACCTTTATTCTGTTCCATCATTTCTTTTTTTTAATCAACTAATGCCTATAATTTGCCTGCCTTATAAAGGGGTAAATAATACTTTCTTCTGTAGAAGGCAGTGTATTGTTAGTATTATATACAGTAATTTGGGGTTGAGAGCAATAATTTAGTTTATCAATGTTTTCAATGGTCAGATGACAATGTAAATGAGATTCACCCTGATTATGAGTGTGTATAAAATTTTTTTTTTTACAACTCCCTCCTCCCATGCAACCTCCATTCCTGCGGCAAGTCAAGATCATTCTTTCAGACCAGACCCAGCAGCCACTCCATCTGTTTCCTACACATACATACTGTATATCATGTCATTGTATAACACTGTTAATAAAATCCTAACAATAAAATCTTTAAGTCCTTCTCCTGGGTGGGCCCCTTCTGACAATTGGGCCCCATAGCAGCTTCCTCAGCTTCCACTATATATATATCTATCGCACAAAAGCAAATATTGATCAGCATCGTCATTGTTTAGGGTTATATAAGGCTCAGTAACTTTAAACCTATAAGTAAATAGTTATGGTTTACTTTTTATTTATGTAAGGCTTCTTTCACATGACAGTGTATTTTGTGGACTACGATCCACATATTTTGCTGATAAGATGCAGACCCATTCATTTCTATGGGTCCGCAAAAAATACTGACCGCACACTGTGTGCTGTACGCATCCATATGTCCGTTCCGTAGTCTGCAAAAAATAAAAATAAAACATGTCCTATTCTTGTCCGTTTTGCGGACAAGGATAGGCATTGTTACAATGGATCCGCAAAAAAAACGGATGCCATACGGACGCCATCCGTTTTTTTTTTTGTGGACCGCAAAACACAACGGTTGTGTGAAAAAAGCCAATGAAGGATTAAAAACAAGTATACAATCTACATTTATGAGCAGTTGAAGAGATATATAATATTGTAGAATGTATTTGTTTCTTACATGTCCTCTCATATCTTGTGCATTGTTGGTCAGCTTAAGTCGATCAAAAGAAACAGTCTGTCGCATCCAATGAGATCCTCGTGCTGGGGAGTCTGGGTGGAAATGAAGACGGCCTGGAGGTGCTGGATCTGCAGTGCCTGAAACCAGCCAGGAGGACGAGTGAAAAGCATACCTAAAGGAGAAAGTCATTCCTGAATTATGTCCATATAGGAGGATGGATACATCCACAGTACAGTACAGGAGATGGTAGCTTTCTATTGCCTCAGCTGTAGGAGACACATCAAGTGGACTTATCTTGACCTAATAGCTTTTTACACAAAAGCCTAGCAGCCGGCCTCCATTTTACAACTATATAATGGGAAATTGCACTAAATTAGGAACCTATGAACTACCATAAATAGTGAAACCTTTTGGAGCCATTTCTTAAAATTGATCCACCATGATCATGAAATACCCCTTGTAGTTCAGTTCATGTTGTCTAGTCTTACAGTGCACTCAACTAATCCACCCCTCACCAGGATTTGAGATGGAAACCTTTCTCCATAGTAATAATATTAATAGTCATAGGTACTAGATAACACAAGAGGGCCATTGATCCAGAGATTTATTATTTTTTACTTCTACCTCAATTAGGTTTTTACCTTCCACTGGATCAACATTGCAGTAGAATGGGTTGAACTAAATGAATATATATCTTTTTTTTTTTTAACCCAGTTTTTTTTATTTATTTACTGCCCAATGTACACACAAGATTGCACCAGAAACGCTACTGCAATACACAGCAGTGCTCCTGCCACATCTCCCAGGATTTACAATGACTGTGATCCTGGCAACCCTTAGGTGCTGCAGTCAATAGGGACAGTAGCATCTAAGCAATGTAACACAAGGCATTTGTCAGCCAAGAGTGAGATGCTGATGGGTTACTGTGTCACCTGGGCCCTAACAAGGGTCACAGGCCTGCCTATGGTAATAGGCAATACGTTTTGGAATAGTAAGATTGCAGCTCCAAGTCTAACAGTACAACATAAAAAATATATATGGTATCATTGCAACTGTAAAGACAGAATAAAATGAACATATTATTAAAACCGCATGACGCACAGAATTCAAAAATCCATCTGTATAACATATGGTTGACCAGCTCTGTCACAGTGAGAACCATCAAGCAAGAGGCCTTCATGATGTCCATATGACCTAATAAGGCATTTCCTAAGCTTCTCTGTATTAGAATACAATCAATATATAACCATACTCACTGATATTAGTCAGTTGTCTTATTACATAATAGCACTTTTATTTCTTCTCAATTACCTGTATCTTTTGTCACCCACTGGTAAGAAGTCAAGAAGAAGGGAATATTCAGCAGTGGGATCCATTCCCCAAATACGAACTTGAAAGAGTGGAAACATTCTCCTATTAAGAAGATATTTTAGAAACAAAATTGAGTGGAAAGAAAAATAAGATATCAAAAACGTAATCTTCACATAGAGTTTATATTAATCATAAAACTTTAGAATGGGGTCTGGTGAGGCATGCACCCCGCGTGCTAGGGAAGGAGGGACAAGCCACTGTTTCTTAGACCAGTATATTTAGATGCAGGACTAAGGCAGTGACCTGAATGTGTCTCTCTATGGCTCTGGCCTATATTGAGTCTAGTAGTTGATTAAGTAAAAGACTTCTCACCTTCCAGCTTTTGTCACAATCATCTCGGTTCCAAGACCGTTAAATGTTTCCCAGAGTGCAGCAGTCTCCAAGCTGACCATAATACCACACAAAGCAGGGTTTTTCCCAGATACATCGGTCTGAGGAAGCCGAGGAACATCTGGAATGCTTGAAGTCCAAGGAACAATGTCAGGAGATCCAAAACAAGTAGAAGGAACACTGTGTGCATCTGAAAGAAGCTTAGTATAAATGCAACTGAACATAATGTAAAAGACACTAGCTGTACAGTTGGTGGCAATACAGTGAACCCTCAAGATACAATGGCCCCAGGATACAATTTTTCCAGCATACAATGGTCTTTTCTGACCCATCGTAAGCAGAAACTAGACTCAACATACAATGCCTCAGACTCAGATCCAACCAATCAAGGCCACATCTCTGGTAAAATAGCCACATTAGTTACTAGTTAGTAGCTATTCCTGACTGTTACATGTAAGGACTTGTTTTATCTGTTTTAGTTATCTGCTTTTTTTTTCTTAAATCTTCATCTTCTCTTAACTTGGATGACATTTTGGGGCTTTGGAACCGATTACTTAAGTTACAATGGTTTCAACTTTCAATGGTCGTCCTGGAACCAATTAAAGGGAGTCTGTCGCCTCATTTTCACATATATAACTAACAGCAGTGGCCCACGGAAGATTGCAATCACATCCCAAAAATACCTGTGTGCACTTTGTGCCTTTATTTCATGTTCAGAAAAATCACTTTTATTCTGCTGGAATGCCCAGCTGAAAGTGAAAGTAAAAACAGCTTTCTCTCCCGACTCGATTTCTAACAGCTATATAATGCTATGATTTTTGGTATCATTTGAAAGCTTGGAATGCCAGCTTTCAAAGAAGGTAAGAACCATTTTTCTATCTGCTACCAATCCTAAAATATGAGCAGCTAAAGCAGCCCTCCCCTCTTCAGTCTGGTTTGCAGCAGCAGCAGCAGAGCTGGGCACTTGGAGCTGTTTTCCTGCAGAATAAAAGTGCTTTTCCTGGATATGGAATACAGACACAAAGTGCACACAGGTATGTCTGGTATGTGTATGCAATCTTCTGTGGGGCAGTGCTCTTAGTTATATTGGTGAAAATGAGGTGACAGACTCCCTTTAATATTGTAACTTGAGGGGCCACTGTATTCCTCCTTTTCAGCTACACCAAAGGGCCATGGCGATGATCTTCACAGGAAAGAAAATACAATGCAACAGCACTCTGCAAACCAAATAAAGTACAAAAATGCCATAGTAATAGAAAGTATTCTGGTGCTAATGCTATGCTTATTTTGTAAATTTGAGATTCTTGGAAAATACATTTTGTACCAAATTTTTTGGACCCGCCAAACGTCAAGGCGATTTAACACTAAATGCTACCTGTTATGTGCCACAATGGCCACCATAAAATTCAGGGAGTGCAGGTTCCACATGCATGCTAGGCCCACTTTGCTTTTTATCATTTTTGGTGCCAAAATGGCCACCATTCAATCCAGGGAATGCAGGTACCAACATGCATGCTGAGCCCACCCTATACCTCTAATGTGATCTTCAAGGTCAGATGACTGTGACACTGGAATGATGATGCTAGCATTGGGGTCTTGTGACCATCCATGCATTACAGTAAGTGCAAATCACTGATGGTGTGATTCATAGGTGGTCACATAACCGTGAAGTTCGTGTCAACTAACACCGCAATCATATGACCACTAGCTTAAGTGTTTAGTTATTGCCAAGTGCTGCCCCAAGTGCCTACCCTAACTACTTTGGTGCATACAGCCATCTTGGGTCCCCCACTGTGCCCCACACATACTCTAAATCTGTGTCTGTGTCCATTTTTTATCTAATTCACAACATTAATCAATTGCGGTAAATAAGACTTGTAATTAACAGTATAACCAGAGGAGGGGGCAACGGAATTTGCCACCTGTGAGCTGCAATCGGCATACCAATTTACACTGTAGGAGGGAGGAGAGGGCACTAAAATGGACTGCATGAATTATATTGGGGAGAAGCTCGGCAGTCATTTTTTAACCTGAGTTTAAATTAGACACTGGACAACTTGTTAAAAAAAGTCAAAGGAGTATTATGGCTCTAACACGTTTTCCTCTGTCCACACAGGATAGTGGACAACTGTCAGATTGATGGGAGTCCTGCTAATCACAGGTGTGAAGCCCCCCTAAAATTGATGGAAATGTGAGCCACTGTTCCATTCATTTCTATGGGAGCACCGGAGATAGCTGAGCAATGTACCGGTGCATAGAAATGAATGGAACGGCAGCGTGCATTTCCAACTCCCCTCTTTGTTCATTATAGGGGATAACTTGCTATAACCACAATACCCCTTAAATTAAGATATATTCTTGATTTATCAAAAGAATAAACAGAGGAGGGAATATATGGAGAAGAAAGAAAGAGTTTGGAGGAGGAATGGCACAGAAGCTGACTGATAGTGGAGAGAACAGTCAGGAGCGGTGGTAGCAGAAAGTGGAGAAAACAAAAGTAAAATATCTATAAACCCAGCTGGCAGAAGAGCCAACCAATTTATTAACAAATGCATGCTTCTTTATAAATTTGCTGCATCTTCCTCTGTCCGTTCGAAAGAACAGAAATCCTCTCTAGTCTGGTGTAATGTGCGACAGTTGTTTGGCCACCTCCTGTTTAAAAAAGTGGAGAAGGTGTCGGAAAATGCTAAAAAGTGCAATAACCTTTTCTACTCCTAGTACATGACACCCATTGTGTTTCGATCCAACATCAGATCAAGAAACAGAAAATTCAAGTACAACACAAACAAACAATAATATTTTTCCTACAGATGACACGGAACAGATCATCACACTAGCCAAGACAAGATAGAAAACTGACTTCCACAGGTATGGGTGGAAGAATAATTACTGAAGCATAAATGAAGGTACAACTGGCTAATTTGTAATGTTGCTAGTTGGTCTCTAAAAATGTACACCTGTATGAATTCAAAGCTTGTAAAATAATGGTCAGTATTACATAGGGAGGTGCACAGTGGTAGGAATACATAGTAAGAGTAACCAGGGTGCTCAAATTCTCATGCAAAAGAGAAGTTGAGCGCCATTTACAAACAACTTACCTCGATCTGGTCTCCCACTTATTGGACTGAACTAAAACTGAGAAGTTTCTTGCTGATTTCAAGAAATCAACTGAAACTTGGGAAAGTAAAATGTTCATCTGGGACAGAGTATTATCAATTGAAATGTGTATATAAATGGCAGAATACCTACAGCCTATATGCCTGTCTACATTATTGTTCTTCCATTGAACAGGGATCCTCAAATTCAAGTAGGGAGTAATCAGCCCCTCCATATCATCATTGTCCCTTTTTGCGGACGTCAACCTTGCAGAAGATCAAGAAGAAAGCCATCTGGCTGGGTGGACGACAACAGAGGTCTCCATGTGTGATGACTGGAAATACTAATAAAATGAGCTGAACTATTACATGAGAATTTGAGTGCTGTGGTTACTTTCCTGTGGTATACATTCCAAGGACTTTGCCTTAGTAAAGAGTCATCTAACTGCAAAGTGAGCTCTAATGGCACAGATAAGTCCCCACAACTAAAATCTTTCCGAACCAACATTATTGCACACTTTCATGAGTGTTTATTATTTATAGTGAATGCTAGATTCCAAACAAAATTTGGATTCTTTGGAAAATCAAAGAGTAGCAACCATTACTAATGCATTTCAGGCAGTTGGAGCATTGTCTCAACACCACTGGGTCACTTTCTGGAGAAACAGTAGCTGTTTCATCCAGCCAACCAGAACTCAGCTCTGTACTGATGAGAGGCAATGACCACAAAAAGGTTTGGCAGATTTTATTTTACTTCTAAAATACTTGAATTCTTTTGGCTTGTCAAAGAAGTATTTAAAAAAAAAAAAACTTGTATTTTTTTCATCTGGTCTGGATTGTCCAAATTACTGAAAGATGCCGGGTCACAATTCTATCATGACCTGGCATTGTTCAAATCACAGATTACAACTGGCAGTGCATGATGCTATCACAGAAATGAATATGTCACTAATTTGATGTTTAGTAATCTAAACAGGCCTCCACTCTCTTCATTGCATGCTGCACATTATGTGAAACCATGATTGTGAAGTCAGATAAGTGCAGAGAACACAAGCTCAGGTCAGTACGACCGGCCTCAAGCATATACCTCCTTTATAACTAGAAGGACTGGCCTCAAGTGTATGCTCCTTAGGGTTCCTGCTAATTGCTGTAGTTTTGGTCTTCATCCGATCTGCAATTTCTTGTGGATCGGATGTGGACCCATTTGTCTCAATGGAAAAAAATAGAACATGTCCTATTCTTGTCTGTTTTGTGGACAAGGTTAGGACATTTCTGAAGGAGCAAAAAAATGGCTCTCAGCCAGTATCCATGTTTTGCGGACCACAAAAACCAATACGGTCATGTGCAGGAGCCCATAGATGAAGAGCAAGACTGGATAACAAGAAAGACTGTTGAGAGCACACAGCAAAGAAAACATGCATTACTTTACCTCAGTCCCTATTTGTATAACCACACCTTTTATTTCCCCAACCAATGCCCATAAATATGGGGCTGAATGGATAGACTCAACTCCGCTCCTTCAGATACTGTAGCCCTGGCATTTTTTTAACGCTGCTGCCCCTTCAAATCCTGAACCAATGCACATTATATTTTCAATTTATCTAATCTAGCATACACCATTACATAAATGACACACTTGAGCTACAAATTTTGAAGTACATATGGTTGTGAACCACATATGTAATAACCAACATTTAGTAAGGTCTAGCTACATAAATAATAATAATATTTATATAGTGCCAACATATTCCGCAGCATTTTGCAATTCAGAGGGTACATGTAGTAATCACAATAGACATCACCGGGTTACAGGCTTACATGATTACATGAAACTTCATCATAAAGACAACACGCTAGAGAATAAACCATGAATAGAGATTTGACACTCCAATTCCTACAATTTTTGGACCACACAATGTGGTACCATATGTAATAACCAATGTAAGATCTGTGACTATATATAGATAGCTTCATCATATAGACAACAAGCTCTAAGATAAGTTAGCAACATAGAGTAGACATTTCATTCTATACAATTTCAGTACCACACATGGCAGTATGCCACACATTTAGAAACCAATGTAAGGCCTATGACTTCATGAAGCTTCATCATAGAGACAAAAATTCTGAGATAACCCATTAATACAGAATTGTCATTTCACTTCCTTCAGTTTTGGGACTACACATAGTGATTATACCAAATATTAAATAAATGTAAGGTTCATGACTGCATGAAGCTTCATCAAGGAGACAAGCTGTAGAAAAATCCATGAATACAGAGTAGACACGGCATTCTTTACATTGTTTGGACTATGTAAGGTGGTATACCAGATATGTACTATCCAATGCTTACTAAAGCCCATACTAAATGAAGTTACACAATGAATACCATATTTATCACATCACAATGTATATCACAACAAGTTCTAGACATAGCGGAAAATTAGGACAAACACATTTAGCATAAATTTAGTTCACACAGGTCATTTCCTCAATTAATCTTACCTGAGTGAGAATGGTGCATTATTACTTTGTCAGCAAAGTCTTCTTTGTTCTACCTTACCCTTCGGCCTGTGGACCACTCACTTTCATTCACACTGTCACTTAATATCTCCTTTCCCTGTCTGGCCACCTTGGTCCTCTCTATTTGTCCTCTAGACCTCCCCTCATTCTGTCACTTTATGAGCCTCCTGCTCTGACTTAAGATATCCACTTGAGGGCTGAAAGGCCTTCTCTGAATATCAAAAATGTTCTTCAGGGTGAAGTTCTAAACTGAATCAATGACTTCTAATGAGATTATTGTTTCAGTGTCAACACCTGCCCATATCTCTGTGTTGAAGCTGTACACACCAGTTCTGGGACAGTCCCCATGAGTCCAAAGAGTAGTAACTAATGTACACACGTCAGGCAGGTGCGCTTTCATTCTGCCCCTAGCAGTCTCTCATCCATCTTAAGTCTGCCACTTGCAATCACATTGTGTAATAAGTTCCATTAATCTCTCCCTGACAAGCCTTGATTAATGAGGGCTGCTTCCAACATCAGGAAAAGGAGGGAGCAGGAGAGGACAGGCACATCATATAGTTGTTACACTCACATGGCTTCAGCCTGCTGCTGTCTAACAGTAGATAGGACCCTTCAAATTTTTATCACCCATCCCCCCCCTTCACCCCATAACCCCAGGAACTCTAATAGATGAAGATACTACAGAATGACTGGACATCTTAAAATAACACTAAACCTAAAGTGTGAAACACATAGAGTTGTGTAATAAAAAGTGTACTTTCTGTACTTGCTGTTCTAATGTCATTGAAGAACAATAAAGTCAAACACCCCCCCCCCCCCCCCATTACCCATGGCTGAGAAGAGAACAACAATTTGTTTTAGGCTACTTCCACACTTGTGGTGCGGGGCTCCGGCAGGCTGTTCCGGTGGGTGAACAGCCCGCCAAGTGTGGAAGTAGCTTTAGATGTACTGAGACTAATGCTGCAGTTACAAGCTGCGATTGAGCACACATTTGTCGGGATTTACCGCCACAGTATGAGGAAGTGCGACGGCAACTGCTATAATTCGTACAGCTGTATTATTTCTGGGCAGCAAATCACTGATTAGGGCTGTATTACACCAACAGATTATCTGACCAATTTCTGTCCAATCAGACCAATAGTTGGTGTGTATAACATAAGATTTTTGTGTGTAAACGGCCATCTGACTAATAATTGGTCAGGAAATCAGATTACATCTGTTGGTGTAATATAGCCGTTAGACACCATGGTTTGCTGCTCCGAAATGATAATTTAGGTGTCTGCATGAACTGTTGTTTCATCCAATGAACAAGTGTTTCGCTCATTCATTGGGTGATCTGAGGCACCTTTAGACAGGCAGATTATTAGGATCGAGTGTTTGTCCCCCATAATCTGCCCGACAATATGGCTGTGTAAACCTTCCTTATTCCATAGATGGCATGGATGACTTCTCCCAATCTTCCTGCTCTTGTGATAAGTTGTATAAAGTCCCGATGTTTTTCATTATTTTCAAGGTGTTTTGACTGAAAAAAAATGCTTAAGATGTCACTTTATTTTGAAATACTGAACTAATATTTAGTGGCTTTAAAGGCATGACCATTGTTTCTAAGAACTGCTAGACCCAACTTCTGGCTCCTCAGATCAGGTATTCTAGTCCAGGACGATTGGACAACATTCCACAGTTTGTTTTTTTGCATTTTGCCTCATAAATCATATTTTTTATGCCATCCCACAAATTCTCCACGTGATGGAGGTCAGGGGATTGAATTGGCCACTCCATTACCTCAATCCTGTTTGTAACCAAGATGTTGTTCACTTACTGGTGTTATTTGAGTCATTTTCCTGTTAAAGTACCCATTTTGTCTTCAGCATAGGGCAACACGATCTCTTCCAGTATTTTGATATAGTCAAACTAGTCCATGATTTTTGCACCACTGTACTTTATTGTCTTCACAGTACTGTAGCTTGAATTCAGTGCTTAAGGGACCTTTATCAAGACTGGCGTTCCCATACGCCTGTCTTGATCCCTGTGCACTGGAGTGAATTGTGCCTTATTTATTAAGAGGCAGAAGCCTCTGAATAAATTAGGCACTTCTTTAGCAGTCTGAGCGCCACAAACTGAAGTGTACACTAGCTAGGGGCTGGCATAGACTTCAGCTATAACTGACGCCAGTTTCTGGAGTAAGTTATAGTAGATCGACAGGCTGCACAAAACTCCGCCCCTCCCAAAAGCTACTCCCTTTTCTCTCCTCTTAAAAAGTCGCAAATTATGCCGCACATATGGCATGCACCATAATACTGACTTGATTTACGCCACAATAGTGGAGTAAATAGGTTGATAAATGTTCCTCACTGTCTGTGGCCACTAGACCCAAAAAGATCAATTTTGCTTTCATCAGTCTACAAAATGTGGTGCCATTTCTCTTTGGGCCAGTCAATGTGTTCCTTAGCAAATTTTAAAATATGAAGGGTATGTCTTTTCTTCAATAACGGGACTTTGCAGGGAGTTCTTGCTGGTAACTTGGCTTCACTTAATCATCTTCTGATTGCAGCATTGCTCATCGGTAACTTCAGATCTTTGATCTTTATGGAGGTGATCTTTGGATGAGCCTTTGCCATTTTGGCTATTCTTCCATCCACTCGAACAGTTGTTCCCCACTTCCTTCCACGTCTTTTCATGTTTTGGTTGCCACTTCAAGGCATTTGAGATCATTTTAGCTGAGCTACCTATAATTTGCTGCATTTCTCTATATGTTTTTCTCTCTCCAATCAACTTTTTAGTATTAGTATGTTCTTCATCTGAACAATGTCTGGGACAACCCATTTTCCACAGCATTTCAGAAGGAAATGCACTATAACCAACGTGCAACATTTGCCACCCATCTACCTCGAATAAAGGCCATTGACACCTGTTATTCCAAAAAATGAGTGACTTCACCAATGTAACTCCACATTGCTATTATTTTGAGCACAACCCTTTTAATTAATGATTCAGTTACTCAGAATGAGCATCATGCTTGTCTTAATAGTTGGGTCTGTTTCTTTTTATTACTCTACTTCAATTACGAGGGGCGCACCATTAACGAGGCAAAGTGAGGCGGCTGATTAAGGCGGATCCATCTATGGGGAAGTGGGGGGCGGAGAGCTGGCAATGCACAACAGTAATCAGTGACAGTGCATAGAGCACTGTACAAGCTGTGATAGTGGAAGACCAGCTTGAGATGTGTGCTTTACTGAGGAGCAGCGCATGCCATGTACTGGTCTGTTGGAGTGAGCAGCGCACGCTAACTTCTCTGCCTGCAATCACTCACTCCAGAATCCACTGTGACAGCAAAGTGCAGTACTGGTGTGTTACTGACATGCCGCACACTACTCTGTTGAGGAGCAGCATGTCTTGAGCTGCCTGCATCTGTGCTGTCCTTGATGCCTTTTTACCTAGAAAAAGGGCCAAGATTGTTCCTCACCTGCTGGTGTAGTTAATGATAAACACCAAAAAATTCATATCAAGCACACTGCATACGCAGATTTATATGAAAATAAATCAATATTTTATTAAATCTAAGTTAAAGTTTACAAACATATGATATCGACAGATCAGCCACATGGAAGAGCTACAACATAGGTCACATAGACAGTAATGTAAGCATGTGGCAGCAGTGAATATAAGTGTGTCCTGCGTTTTATATTTTCCATAAACATTTAGCTAATATATGGAGCTACTGTTTTTACAGCAGGCAATTTGGCAGTATTTAGTCCTTGACTGCTGTATGATAACAGTATTTTGAAATTTGAATCAATATAGTGCACAATGTATCCTATTTATGATCGGGAACACTTTTAGCAGTCTATGACAAAGATTGGCACATTGGTCAGGTTTTCTGCTTGAAGTTTTGGAAGTCAAAATCCAGAAGTGGGTCATAAAAAGGAGAGAAAGTATAAAGGAAAAACAAGACTTCTCCTCTTTTTTGACTTCACTCCTGGTTTTGGTATCCAAAACTGCATCAGGAAACCTTGTGTGCACGTACCCTTAATGTGCTGCAGCTTGCTAAGATGCAGTATTTGTGCTAATGCAACAAGTATAACATCCTCCTGACCATGCAATCGCTATCAAACTAGGAGGAAGACCAGGGGCATAGCTAAAGGCTCATTTGCCTTGGTGCAAGAGTTCAGCTTGGGCCCCCTTCCCTCAGTGCTTTGTGGCCAGAGGCAGGGAAGCACATAGCCTTCCTGCTGCCTGAGGCAAAAATTGAAATAGCACCCCCTACCCCCATGCTAAATTCTTGACCTAACCCCTTACCTCCAGCCAGAGGTTTAACTTGACCAGCATGTACTTTCTATAATACCAATGTCTTCTTATGTGACACAAGGGTCTTCGGGCCCCCTCAGGCTCCTTGGCCCGGTAGCGACTGCTACCTCTGGACCCCCTATAGCTACACCCCTGAGGAAGACACATTGGTGTGAATGGTATGAGATAGAATAGTGGTTTCTTCCATCTATGTTCTTGGGCCTTCATCAAGAAATGTCTCTATGAACATTGATCTACATAATTATGTGTCCCTCAATTGGTAAATTAGGATCCTGATTTTATTGCTCTAATGTTCTGAGAAAAGCCTTAATGATTAATCACTTTTCAACAGGCTTCAGGCAAAAAGTGTTCTTCAAGCACAGTCATAACTGGTCAGCTCTGAAATGTCCAGAAGCGAATCCATACAAGTAAGCAGGGCAGGACTGGGACTGAAATTCAGCCCTGGCATTTTGAAATCAAAGAGGCCCACATGCCTCGACTTTTTAAAGTCACAGCCAACCCTTTTAGAGGCCCTAAAAATTATTAAAATATAATAATTTAATAAACGTAAACCACACCAATCAAGGTAAATAAACCGCCCCCTGCAGAGAGAGATGGAAAAGCTATATCTCCTGATAGGGTATGGGTCTAGAACTCAGACCCGGACTGATCAAAACTTTTGATATGTCTCTGTGACATGTCAAAAGTCTTTCAGTTCATCAATGGCCCTATTACACAGATTGATGTGTAAAGGTCCTTTTACACGGGCTGATTATCGGCCGAAAAAGCGTTCCTAGGAACGGTAGTGCCGATAATCGGCCCGTGTAAAAGTGGCCCTAATCAGCCAACGAATGAGCAAAATGCTCGTTCGTCGGCTGATTGGATCTTTTGGTTTGTAGAAAAGATCCAATCTGTTGGGCGCACATCACCCTGTGTAAACTAACCTTTTCCCTCCTAACATTACGTATATCACTACAGAACATACAGGGTAAGGCTACATTCAAACCACAGTTGTTTTTGCAGCCTCCGATCTGCATATTTTGCGGCTCAGATGCGGACCCATTCACTTCAATGAGCACTGTGTGCTGTCCACATCTGTATGTCCATTCCTATTTTTGTCCATTTGCGGACAAGGATAGGCATTGTTACAGTGGATCTGCAAAAAAAACGGATGCCACAATGAACATCATCCTTTTTTTGCGGATCCGCAATTTGCAGACTGCAAAACACAATGTTCGTGTGAATGTAGCCTAATACAGCGCCCCATACCTCTTACATCCAGTATAATACAGCGCCCCATACTTCTTACATCCAGTATAATACAGCGCCCCATACCTCGTACATCCAGTATAATACAGCGCCTCATACCTCTTACATCCAGTATAATACAGCGCCCCATACCTCTTACATCCAGTATAATACAGCGCCCCATACCTCTTACATCCAGTATAATACAGCGCCTCATACCTCTTACATCCAGTATAATACAGCGCCCCATACCTCGTACATCCAGTATAATACAGCGCCTCATACCTCTTACATCCAGTATAATACAGCGCCCCATACCTTGTATATTCAGTATAATACAGCGCCTCATACCTCTTACATCCAGTATAATACAGCGCTCCATACCTTACATCCAGTATAACGCGCCCTACCTTACATCCAGTATATAACCCCAGTATAATACAGCGCCCCATACCTTGTATATTCAGTATAATACAGCGCCTCATACCTCTTACATCCAGTATAATACAGCGCTCCATACCTCTTACATCCAGTATAATACAGCGCCCCATACCTCTTACATCCAGTAATAATACAGCGCCCCATACCTCGTACATCCAGTATAATACAGCGCCTCATACCTCTTACATCCAGTATAATACAGCGCCCCATACCTTGTATATTCAGTATAATACAGCGCCTCATACCTCTTACATCCAGTATAATACAGCGCTCCATACCTCTTACATCCAGTATAATACAGCGCCCCATACCTCTTACATCCAGTATAATACAGCGCCCCATACCTCTTACATCCAGTGACGTCTCCTCTGATGTAGATCTTTTCTTTCCTCATCTTCTCCTTTTAGACCAGACGCCATTTTTCAGCCATTTCTCATCTCTGCAGTTTGACAGAAAAAAATCTTAGTTTACTACTTTTCCATCATCCTCCCGTCTTCTGGACAAATCATCCTACCACCCCAGTACTGTGCCACTAGTACCACACAGATAGTGCCCTTCAATAATTATTGGCACACAGTGTCCTAAAATAACTGCGCCTAGCAAATAGTGTCCCTGATAGTAATAGTGTAAACATAACGTCCCCCAGAAATAACTGCGCTGATACTGTGCCAGGTGCCCCCACAGTAATAGTGCCCCCCACAGTAATAGTGCCCCCCACAGTAATACTGACCCCCACAGTAATAGTGCCCCCAAAGTCCCAACTAATAATTCTCTGCCAGAGTGCACAGTAATAGTGCTCCCAACAGTACTAATGTCCCCACTGTGCCCCAGAAGAAATAATGCTTCCAATGTGCTAGTAAGAAGTGTCCCCAAAATTTCACCCCAATAATGTGCCAGTAAGAAGTGCTCTCCACCCATAGATGCCCCCTAAATTATGTGCCATAAAGAAATGCCCCAATAATGCGCCAGAAGTTTCCCCCCAAAATCATGTGCCAGTAAGAAATGCCCCAGTGCCCCCATGTGCCAGAAAGATGCCCCCAGTGCCAGTAAAAATGCCCCCAGTGCCCCATGCCATAAATAAATGCCCCCAGTGCCAGTAAGAAATGCCCCCCAGTGCCCCCATGTGCCAGTAAAAATGGCCCCAGTGCCTGTAATAATGCCCCCAGTGCCAGTAAAATTCCCCCAGTGCCCCTATGCCATTAATAAATGCCCCCAAGTGCCAGTAAGAAATGCCCCCCAGTGCCCCCATGTGCCAGTAAGAAATGCCCCCAGTGCCCTATGTGCCAGTAACAAATGCCCCCAGTGCCCCCATGTGCCAGTAAAAAATGTCCCCAGTGCCTGTAATAATGCCCCCAGTGCCAGTAAAAATGCCCCAGTGCCAGTAAAAATGCCCCAGTGCCCCATGTGCCAGTAAAAATGCCCCTGCCAGTAAAAATGCCCCCAGTGCCAGTAAAAATGCCACCAGTGCCCCATTGTGCCAGTAAAAATGCCCCAGTGCCAGTAAAAATGCCCGCAGTGCCAGTAAAAATGCCCCCAGTGCCCCATGTGCCAGTAAAAATGCCCCCAGTGCCAGTAAAAATGCCCCCAGTGCCCCATTGTGCCAGTAAAAATGCCCCATGTGCCAGTAAAAATGCCCCAGTGCCCCCATGTGCCAGTAAAAATGCCCCCAGTGCCCCCATGTGCCAGTAAAAATGCCCCCAGTGCCAGTAACATGCACCCAGTGCCAGTAAAAATGCCCCCAGTGCCCCATGTGCCAGTAAAATGCCCCCATGTGCCAGTAAAAATGCCCCCAGTGCCCCCAATAGAGCTCCGGTCCGTGCTACAATAAAAATAAATAAATAAACCATTACTACTTACCTCCATGGTGCTGGCAGCGATGCGATGCAGGCCTCTTCCGGCCTGTGTCCCGCGCTGTACGGCCTAGTGCCTGCAGCCTATCAGAGGAACGGGCAGGGGAGACGCCTCTCCCTCCCCTGGCCCGCAGTATAATACAGGCATCTGTATCGCCGTCCTCAATGGAAGCCCTCATCTCCCTCTGCCCCGCCGCCGCCCCCATCCGTGCGCAGGGCCGCGCCGCACCTGGCTAATTGGCGGTGCGGCCCTGCAAGGGGGGACGGGACCGGCCCACGGAGGGCAGCGGCCCTTCTGGCATTTGCCAGAAGTGCCAGACGGCCAGTCCAGCCCTGCAAGTAAGGTTGCCTTTCCAGACACATCAGTCCAAGTCACATCTGAAATTCTAAGATTTTACGTATTTAAAAGGAGTCTGCCACCATGCAGTACCAGTAAGAGAAGGCAGACTAACCCATATGAATGGGTGAGATAATTACAGTAACACTAGTGTGCTTGTTCCATCCCCTAGTACACAGGTCTTAAAAAGTCAAGACCAACCCTGCCGGGTGCTGAAGAAGTTCACCAGGGGAAGAGTACATATAAATCAGTTGTGTGCAAAGTGCAATAGAATAGCAGAACAAACACATGGGCTATGTATTATAATATACAGGGTCGTCAAACTCCATATGTTAACATTTTGTGGTGTGGGCATCATCATTACTACTTGCTACTGCTATCTGCATGCCTTTAAGGTAGCAGATTTGCCTTGGGGTTACTCCAAAGGGTGTTGTTAAAGTGGTCCCATAGTATTCACACTTTCACCCCTGTACAGGATCTGGACTTTGCCGCAGAGGCCACCAAGCTGCTACCTCTAGGAAGAGTCTCCATTCAGAGGCTGCTTACCCTGCCGGGTCAAGAGACATTGACACCAAGGGATCAGGCAGAACTGTGGTGAGAGTGCATGCAGAGGTCAGGACAAGCAGAGTTTGTACAGTAGGTCAAGGCAGGTGGTAAAGATCAGTATGGTTACCAGGCAGAGTTCATGCACCAGAGGGCAGAACACAAAATGGCAGCATACCTTTGCAGGGACTAGACAAGCTAGGAACCTTATTACAAGAGCACCTAAGGTGCAGGGAAGAGTGTGCTGAGGCCAGGGAAGGGGGTGGGGACAAATGCCCACGTCATAGACTTTAGCACGGCTGGAGGTGTGAACACTACGGCAGCCATGACTGCCAAGAGAAGGGAGATGTCGGTAGTCACATTGTACAAGCAGTCCCACAGTTGAGTAGACTGATATATTGTTGTGTGGGAAAAGATTCAGCAAAACTTCTAATTTATTTCATTCTTGCTCTTTCTAAGCTTAGGAGCCCAGTGGTCAGTTATAAACACTGATTGACAACTGTCACTGTATGAGTACATAGTGTCAATCAAAGATCAGACTGCCTATTGGACTCCTAAGCATAGAAAGAGCAGGGATTTAAATTAATAAAATCCTGGTTATGCTGGATTTTCACCACGTCTATATACCAGTCTGCTCAGCTCTTCCTGCTCTATAACATGCTGCCTTTATATTAGACGTCATGCTTCATAAAAGGCACTTTTTAGATATGCCATGAACATATGCCCTGTCCTCAATGTAGTGCACTACATTAATGACTAATGCATCTCCCCAAAGCACATAACAGTGCCTGTCTTCTTATTGTGCCACTGACTAGCTTATGTCCCCTAATTAGGGTTTCTGTGTCTCAAGGTTGCAGGAGAGTATTGGTCATGAATCTGCATTCAGCATCCTTTGGGTGATATTCCACTATTTATATAACACCCTTAAGATTATATGGGAAGTGATTGTATATGTGAATCCCTCACTTTGCTGAAAGTATTAAAATGGTTTTCCTCAGGACAGGATATCAATATCTGTTTGTTAAGCCTGTATTACACTGGCCGATAGTCGGCCAGATAATCGCCAAAGAACGTTCATAGAAATGCTTGTCAGCGATGATTTGGCAGTAGAATACTGCCGCCAGTTACCAGATGAATGAGCATGCTTAAAAATCATCATTTGCCAGTAGCAGATTGTCTGACTGTCTAACCACGATCTTCTGCCGGCAAATCACTAGTCAGTATGGGGACCAGCGATGGCATTAGTGATTGCTCCTCCCTATAGATCGCTGCATGTAATAGCAGAGCTCTCCTCCGCTAGTGAGCAGGCAATTGCCGGGAAGGAACACTTCCTTCCCGACAATCGTCTGCCTGATCTTTTAATCTAATACAGCCCTTAGGGTCGAACTCTCACTGATCAATTGCCACATGGCCTTTGTGCAACTCAGTCCTATTCAGCTGTTATACAATATGCTGTGCTTGATAAAGAAAGCCCCTTCAAACTGCTGATCAGTGGGTGTGTTGAGAGTTGGATCCCCATTGATCAGATATTAATGACTTAAGGTTAAGTCATCAATATTAATCCCCTGGAAACCTCCTTTAACTTAATGTGGAGGCCTTCATGATCTGCTAGGAGGACTATTACTAATAAACTGATATTAAAATCCACCTGGCCTCATTGCAGTGCTGCATCATTGCCACGGCCATGCAAAACATTGACCCAGTAGGCAATGATAGACATGTACTGTTCCTGGATGTAATTGCTGCTCCAATTACCAGTAGAACTTGCAGCATTTCTGTCACCACCACTCAAACATGTCCAAGATCTGCCAGCCTACACCGACAACAGCTGCAGGTTGTGGACAGGTCTTGTCCACCACACAGTCAACATCATCCTTAACATTTTTATTAGACTGTGATGTCTGTGATATGTCATCATGGACTGTGTGCCACCACCACTTCCATCACAACTACTATTGCCACTACAACCACCACCAAAACAGCTATGCATTTCAGTCATGTCCTCCACCTCTGCTGGACCTCCTTCTCATGGCAGTCCAAACACTGTTCACATACAACTTATCCACAGGAACACTGTTTTGATTATCTTCCTTAGCACCCAGGGTGTTGTCTCTTTTGAGAAAAGAAGGCTTCCCACTAGGAGGGGGTCAATGAAGGCAGAGATGATTGAAAAATGCTTCTATCAAGCCTCAAATTATCTCTTAAAGATGAGTAGGAGGAATGAGCTGAACACTGGTTCAAAGGCATTGTGTGAGACTCAGAGGTAACATCAATATCATCCTGCTGTCACTGAGATGATGAATGAAAAGCAATCAGAAGTCACCTGGTCTATCCATTAAAAGTGAACTATAATTGCAGAACAAAGTATGGAACATATTATTGAAATAAAATGGTCACATGGACAGACTCCACTGTAATTTCAATATAGATGTGATGCAGAACAATACATCAATGTGGGTGCACGCTGGTGAACAGCATTTATTTAATTAGCTTCGGAAAACATTTTTTTTAACTATTGGTCACCTGGACAAAGTCCACCATAAGGGTTTATTCAACCAGCCATATTTCTGGGTGTGTATCCGTTCCGCAATTTTGACGAACAGGTGCAGACCCATTCATTTCAATGGGACCACAAAAGATGTTGGCAGCACACTGTGTGCTGACTGCATCCATAGTTTCGTTCCTTGGCCCCACAAAAACAGAGAGCATGTAGTATTCTTGTCCGCAATAGTGGACAAGAATAGGCATTTCTATATAGGGCTGGCTCTGTGCAAAATATGGAACGCATACGGCCAGTATCCGTGATTTGCGGACCGCAAAAATGGATATGCTCGTGTGAATTAGCCCTACTTGTGATATAACTGTGATGCATTACAATAGATCAGGCTGGGGCACATTGATGAACTCAATTTAATTAACTTTATTTTTTTTTTTTTAAATGGTCATTTGGACAGAGTTGACTTTAATTGTGATATAACAGTGAAGAACAATACATCAAATTGGGGTGCACTCTGAGGAACTGAATTTATTTTTGACAAATTTTTTTTAAATTGGTAACTGTGATGCAGTTACTGTGAAGAGTATGTCAGGCTGGAGCACACTCTGATGAACTGAAGTTATTTAATTACCTTTTGAAAATGTAATATAATGATATTCACATGAATAAGAAATTGGATTGTATAGCTTTAACAGTTACAGCGCTGACAAAAATGGCTGCCAGCCTCCCTGAGTCTGCCTAAGTGACAATCACAAACTGACTGCTATCTGTAAAATCTATCAATTAATTGATCTACAGCAGAGTCAGCTACCTTCGGCACTTAGCTGCTGTGAAACTACAACTCCCACCATGCACATGTACTTGGCAGTTCTTGTAATTCCCATAGAAGTGAAAGGAGGATTCTGGGAGTTGTAGTTTCACAGCAGCTGGAGTGCCGGAGGTTGCTGATCCCTGATCTACAGTATCTTGTATCTTCCTCATTGTGAAACACTCAATGACTCTAAGGCTCCATTCACACGTCCGCAAAATGCGTCCGCATCCGTTCCGCAATTTTGCGGAACAGGTGCAGACCCAATCATTTTCAATGGGGCCGCAAAAGATGCGGACGGCACACAGTGGCATATTAATTGTGTTAATTAGACGGTGAGGGAAGCAGCCATTTTTTGTCAGTGTTTCAGCATTTAAAGATATACAATCCAATTTCTTATCCGATGTTTATCACATCATTCCCAATCCCAAATCAGTTTAGGGTCCGCAAAATACACACGGACGTGTGAATGGACCCTAAACTGATTTGGGATTGGGAATGATGTGATAAACATTGGATAAGAAATTGGATTGTATATCTTTAAATGCTGAAACACTGACAAAAAATGGCTGCTTCCCTCACCGTCTAATTAACACAATGACACACTGACTCTCTCTGTCTCACAATTTCCAAGATCTGCCTATTAACTGATATGCCTATTGTCTTCTCACTGTGAAACACACTCACTTGACTGACACTAAAATGAAACATCCGACGTCGATTCGCATAAAACTTCGTTTCAATACTGTACGGAGCAAGCGCTCTGTATAGTATTAGAATGTATTGGCTCAGATGAGTCTAAGTTATTACTTCGTGAGGTCTCGCGAGACTTTGTGTAATAACTAGAGATGAGCGAGCACTAAAATGCTTGGGTGCTCGTTATTCGAGACGAACTTTTCCGGATGCTCGGGTGCTCGTTTCGAGTAACTAACCCCATTGAAGTCAATGGGGAATTGAGCATTTTTGAAGGGGACCAAGGCTCTGCCTAGGGAAGGCTGGGTGAAAACCTGGAAACATCAGAAAATGATGGAAACACCACGGAAATGGACAGGAAACAGCAGGGGCAGCATGCATGGATGCCTCTGAGGCTGCCTAATCCCACCATTACCCCAAATTCTCCTGCAACAGACTGGTGGTTACCCTCATGGCAATTGTGCTCACCCAGACCAAGAAAGGCGAGGCACATGCCCATCACATGTTAGGGAAGCACCCAACTAGGTGCAACGAAGGTCCATCACCCCCATGCTGGCACTGCTCTCCTATCCCCAGCCACACGATGCAGGCATAAGCCTGACACAGCATGGCGGTGACACCAACAAGTGACCAAGTTAGATGAGGTAGCTGGTGAAGCACCCAAAAGTTTAGCCTGACACAGCATGGCGGTTACACCACCAAAGTCGACCCTCAGCAAAAAATTTTTTTTAAATGTCGGTACTTGCGCCTCCTGAAAAATTGTTTTACACTGTCTGTAGTTGACACTGCGGAAAAATTGTTTAGAGAGAGGGCCTGTAGGTGGACCTCCGGAAAAATTGTTTAGAGAGAGGGCCTGTAGGTGGACCTCCGGAAAAATTGTTTGGAGAGAGGGCCTGTAGGGGGCCCTCCTGAAAAATTGTTTAGAGAGAGGGCCTGTAGGTGGACCTCCAGAAAAATTGCTTGGAGAGAGGACCTGTAAGTGGACCTCCGGAAAAATTGTTTAGAGAGAGGGCCTGTAGGTGGCCCTACAATTGTGGTAAAAGAGTGCCAGTTGGACCTCTAAAAAATTGCGTTTTTTGGGTCAGCGTTAGGCAAATACGACAAGAAGGAGGAGGAGTAGAGAAGAGGAATCGGATACATAAGTAATGTTAATCTTTAGCTGCTTTCCCCCGGAGGAGATTTGAATTCCGGTGAAATCCAGGCTTTGTTCATTTTAATAAGCGTCAGCCTGTCAGCGCTGTCAGTTGACAGGCGTGTACGCTTATCGGTGTTGACGCCACCAGCTGCACTGAATACCCGCTCTGACAACACGCTAGCGGCAGGGCAGGCCAGCACTTCCAAGGCGTTCAGCGCCAGTTCAGGTCACGTGTCCAGCTTTGAAACCCAGTAGTTGTATGGAGCAGAGTGATCGGTCCGGACGTTGGTATGGTCAGCTAGGTACTCCCTCACCATCTTTCTGTAAGGCCCCTTTCACACGAGCGTGTCCGGATTTGGTCCGGATGCGTTCAGGAAAATCCGCACGCATCCGCACCAAATCCGCACGCAATTGCAGTCAGTTTTGACTGCGATTGCGTATGTTCTTTCAGTTTTTTCCACGCGGGTGCTGAACGTTTTGATGCGTTTATCACGCGCGTGCGAAAAAAATGAATGTTTACAAACAACATCTCTAAGCAACCATGCGTTAAACCGCATTGCACCCGCACTTGTGTGCGGATGCAATGCGATTTTCACGCAGACCCATTCACTTCAATGGGGCCAGTTCTGCGTGAAAAACGCAGAATATAGAACATGCTGCGTTTTCACGCAACGCAGAAGTGATGCGTGAAAAACATCGCTCATGTACACAGACCCATTGAAATGAATGGGTCAGGATTCAGTGCGGGTGCAATGCGTTCGCATCACGCATTGCACCCGCGCGGAAACATCGCCCGTGTGAAAGGGGCCTAAAGCTCACCCCTACTCTGCCTAGACTGGGGACAGGTGACAGTGTCTTGCTGGGGTGACATAAAACTGGCAAAGGCCTTGGAGAGCGTTCCCCTGCCAGTGCTGGACAAGCTGCCTGCTCGCCTCCTCTCCCCCGCTACTTGGCCCACAGAACCATGCCCTCTGCTGCTAGCGGTGTCAGATGGGAAGGATTGTTTCAGCTTGTGCACCAGGGCCTGTTGATATTGATTCACTCTCATACTCCTTTCCTCTACAGGGATGAGAGTGGAAAGGTTCTGCTTGTACCGTGGGTCCAGGAGAGTGAACACCCAGTAATCGGTGTTTGAATAAATGCTTCTAACGCGAGGGTCACGGCATAGGCAGCCTAACATGAAGTCTGCCATGTGCGCCAGAGTCCCAACACGCAAGAATTCCATCTCCTCACTGGCCTGAATCTCCATTTCCTCCTCCTCCTCCTCTTCAGCCCATACACGCTCAAGAGTTAAGAAGGACCGAGCATTGGTACCCTCTTCTGTCTCGCCGACATTCTCCTCCTCTTCCTCATCCTCCGATACGCGCTGAGAAACAGACCGGAGGGTGCTCTGGCTATCAAGCGACGTATCTTCCTCCATCATCTCTTGTGACAAGCGCAAAGCTTCCGACTTCATGCTGAGCAGTGAGTTTTTCAACAGGCAAAGCAGCGGGATGGTGAGGCTGATAATGGTGGCATCGCCACTGACCATCTGTGTTGACTCCTCAAAGTTGCTCAACACCTGGCAGATATCAGACATCCACGTCCACTCCTCATTGTAGACTTGAGGAATCTGAGTGACCTGACTACCAGTTCTGGTGGAAGTTGACATCTGGCAGTCTACAATCGCTCTGCGCTGCTGGTAAACTCTGGATAACATGTTTAATGTTGAATTCCATCTTGTGGGCACGTCCACAACAGTCGGTGAGCGGGCAGTTGTAGGCGGCGCTGCGCTGCCCTGAGAGTGGCAGCATCTGTGGTCGACTTGCGGAAATGCGCACAGATGCGGCACACCTTGGTGAGCAAATCAGACAGATTGGGGTATGTCTTGAGGAACCGCTGAACTATGAGATTAAACATGTGGGCCAGGCATGGCACATGTGTCAGTCTGCCGAGTTGCAGAGCCGCCACCAGGTTACGCCCGTTGTCACACACAACCATGCCTGGCTTGAGGTTCAGCGGTGCCAGCCACAGATCGGTCTGCGCCGTGATGCCCTGTAACAGTTCTTGGGCGGTGTGCCTTTTGTCACCTAAGCTCAGCAGTTTGAGCACCGCCTGCTGGCGCTTACCCACGGCACTGCTGCTGCGCCTAGAGCTACCGACTGAAGGCGCCGTGCCCACGGATGGTAATTCGGAGGAGGAGGTGAAGGAGGGGTTGGAGGAGGAGGCATAGTATGTCTGAGAGACCGTGACCGAGGTAGTCCCCGCAATCCTCGGTGTGGGCAGTACATGAGAGGCCCCAGGGTCAGCCTCCACCAAGTTAACCCAATGTGCCGTCAGTGATATATAGTGTCCCTGCCCGGCAGCACTTGTCCACGTGTCCGTGGTTAGGTGGACCTTCTCAGAAACAGCGTTAGTCAGGGCACGGATGATGTTCTCCGACACGTGCTGGTGTAGGGATGGGACGGCACATCGGGAAAAATAGTGGCAGCTGGGGACCGAATACCGAAGGGCAGCCACCGCCATGAGATTGCGAAAGGCCTCGGTCTCTACCAGCCTACAGGGCAGCATCTCCAGACTCAGCAATTTGGAGATGTGGACGTTGAGGGCTTGGGCATGTGGGTGGGTGGAACTGTATTTCCTCTTGCGCTCCAGCGTCTGCTGTAAAGACAGCTGAACGCTGCACAGGGACACATTGGTGGAAGTTGTGGAGGATCGTGGAGGATCGTGGAGGCGAAGGTGTGGTTTTCCGGCGGGAGGCGCTCGTGCCGGGGTCCTGGGCAGGGGGTTGACTAGCAGAGGCAGCGAGTGACACAGGGGAAGGAGCAGTGGTGTGACCCGCAGGAGGTGAACGGCCTTGGTTCCATTGAGTGGGGTGTTTAGCACTCATATGCCTGCGCATGCTGGTGGTGGTTAGGCTAGTAGTGGTGGCACCCCTGCTGATCCTGGTGTGGCACAGGTTGCACACCACAGTCCGTCGGTCATCCTCACTTTCTTTAAAGAACCTCCAGACTTGCGAACATCTAGGCCTCGCCACGGGAGCTTCACTACATGAAACAGTTGCTGCTGATGCACCAGCTCTGGCCACACCACTGCCTCTTCCAACCTGTTCTGGTGCAGCACTCGCCTCCGCCTCAGAAGCACTGTCTTCACTCGGCTTATCAACCCAGCTTGGGTCAGTCACCTCATCATCCTCCGATTCCTCAGTCTGCTCCCCCCTCGGACTTCCTGCCCTGACAACTTCACCACTGTCTGACAACCGTGTCTCCTCATCGTCCGACACCTGTTTACAAACTTCTTCCACTAACTCAACATTGTCATCATCATCACCCACAGACTGCGACAGTTGGAAAACTTGGGCAACGGGAAAGAGGTCAGCAGCAACCTGAGAAGTTGTTTGTGACTCTGGGAAGGGTCCAGAAAACAGTTCCTCAGAGTATGCCGGATCGCATTCCAAATTTTCCTGGGAGGGGGCAGACTGGGGGGAAGGAGATTGAGGTGGAGGAGCCAGAGGAGTGCTCCCTTGGGTAACGTGGGTGGACTGCGTGGAAGACTGACTGGTGGACAAATTACTTGAAGCATTGTCCGCAATCCACGACATCACCTGTTCGCACTGTTGTGGTTTCAACAGTCCTCTACCACGTGTCCCTGTAAGTTGAGACATGAAGCTAGGGAGTGTAGCTAAGCGGCGTTCCCCTGCTCCCTCATCAGCAGGTACTGTCTCACCCTGCCCAGGACCACGGCCTCTGCCCCCTGCAGTAATTGAATGCCCACACCCACGTCCTCGACCCTCAGCCCTGGGGTTCAACATTTTCTGTATATAAGTGTATTATATGTACAAAAAAAAAATGGGCCTGCTGTACTGAAACCCACAAACTTGTTCAATCTGAACAAGTTAATATATAGGTGGATAAGTTAGAGCAAAATTACGTATGTTATTACGTACCGTGCAGTATGGAGCAATTACACTGAAACTATTAGATTAGGCAGACTTGGTCTGCTTAATTGAAACCCAGACAAATGTAGCCCAGAGATTTTTGTAATGTAGCTGTATCAGTGAGAGCAAAAGACCTTTTTTAATTACGCGACGTACAGAATGTGTCACCTGGACAGAAAATACGGATTGTGCTTTGTATATAGGTGGATAAGTTAGATCAAAATTACGTATGTTATTACGTACCGTGCAGTATGGAGCAATTACACTGAAACTATTAGATTAGGCAGACTTAGTCTGCTTAATTGCAACCCAGACAAATGTCGCACAGAGATTTTTGTAATGTAGCTGTATCAGTGAGAGCAAAAGACCTTTTTTAATTACGTGACGTACAGAATGTGTCACCTGGACAGAAAATACGGATTGTGGTTTGTGGTGACTGGACAGCTGAACTGTGACACACAGAATGGTTCCACACAGCTGTATGAAATAGATTTGTATCACTGAGATAAAACAACAAAAAAACTTTTTTTTATTTTTTATATATATATATTTTTTTAACGTGACGTGCAGAAAATATCAGAGAGCAAACTCAGCCCCTGCTGACTGTGGCTATTTTGACTGCAACCCAGACAAATGTCGCACAGAGATTCTTCTAATGTAGCTGTATCAGTGAAAGCAAAAGACCGTATTTGATTACGTGACGTACAGTATGGGTCACCTGGACAGAAAATACGGATTGTGGTTTGTGGTGAGTGGACAGCTGAACTGTGACACACAGAATGGTTCCACACTGCTGTATGAAATGGATTTGTATCACTGAGTTCAAACAATATAAAAAAAGGGTTATATATGGCGATAGCTGCACTACTAGTGCCAGCCAGCCCAGAGACAAAAAAAAGTGTCTCCTGCCTAACAGAGAACTAAATCCAGGCCCTAACACTCTCCCTGAAACGCAGCAGATCTGTCCCTAACGACATCCAGACAGCATCTGAGCCG
Source organism: Rhinella marina (assembly GCA_900303285.1). Lineage (NCBI taxonomy): Eukaryota > Metazoa > Chordata > Amphibia > Anura > Bufonidae > Rhinella > Rhinella marina. Next base: position 193,896 of record ONZH01004266.1, read on the forward strand.
AGCACAGCGGGCAGTCACTAGTATATTCCAGGGTCACCTGATCAGGCCAGCCAACCCCTGCTATCGACATGTAAGGGCCCCACGTGATGCTGGGTGTACTGCAGAGTCTCCTGGCTTGTGATTGGCTGAGTTTATAGGCGCCAAAAATTCAAAATGCGGGAGATGCCATTTCCTCGAGCATGGCGAGATGCTTGTCCGAGCATCGAGCACTTACGAGTACCGTAATGCTCGAACGAGCACCAAGCTCGGACGAGCATGCTCGCTCATCTCTAGTAATAACTTCATAAATTAATTTCTACTGTAAAAAAAGATTACACTTGGAACCGAACCAGAGTTCGAAATCGATTCACTCATCCCCAAATATGACCATTGGGGGACTTTACCACCATGCAAACCAAACAAGTGCTTGGGGCCCCAGAGATCGAGTGCGACCTTGCTGGCCACGAATGGTAGTTCAGCTGCATGGGGACCCAAGGGAGAAGGGGGCCCTTCCTAGCTATAAAGCATAAGGCTACTTTCACACTAGCGTTTTTTTAATTCCGGTATTGAGTTCCGTCATAGGGGCTCAATACCGGAATGAAACGCTTCAATTTTGTCCCCATTCATTGTCAATGGGGACAAAACTGAACTGAAGACAACGGAATGATCCTAAAAGCATTCCGTTCCGTCTTAAGACCGGAGAGCAAACCCAGGCATCCGCACCAAGACAGATCCGTCATGACCCCCAATGAAAGTCAATGGGGACGGATCTGTTTGGTGTGACACAATGGTAAACGGATCCGTCCTCCATTGACTTTCAATGGAGTTCATGACGGATCCGTCACCTGCACACACACATACATACACACATACACAGATATATACACATACATACTTAAATGCTCCCGGCAGGTCTCCACAGCGCAGGAGGAGCAGGACGGCGCGCACATAGGACAATTCCCCACAGCGCCGTCTTCCTCCTGTACTGCGCGGTGGAGACCTGCTGGGGGCATGTAAGTATGTATGTGTCTGTGTGCATGTACTGTGTGACATGTGTGGGGCCGGAGCGCGGTTCCGGCCCCACACATGTACCTGCGGCAGCACGGATCCGGTGGCCCCCTTCACCTGCCGGATCCGTGCTGCCGCTAGTGTGAAAGAGGACTAAGTCTCCCAAGCTGCACCGCTGAGAGTGGAGCTTAGAGGGGTGAGGGGGCAGACCTTAGCAGTGCAACAAGAAACGCCAAATCTCCCCCTGCATATGATGTAGATGTGGATATCATTGAATCATAGTGATTAGATGTTATATTTTGGGAACATATTGGAAATGTGATATGTATTGGATATACCATTTTTAATATTTTAATCACATTTTAACAGTATGTATTTTTGTATGTGTCGTATTCTATACTTATGGTGACCACCAATATAAATGTGTAGCTTGCGCACTGAATTCTTATGCGCTTAGCCTTCTGTCACGGATTGCACATGTACTTCAAGCTGGTTGATTTCTCCTGTGCATGCATACTTGATTTACTATTCCTCCTACACCAGTTTTCTGGGGTAAAAAAATTGCAAGCCTTGTGTTTGCGACTTCAAATGCCTTGCTCCTAAATCTGGGCACAAGTGGCAATTCTACGCCGCCCTCTCCACTTTCCTAGAAGTGGGCATAGTGAGGGTCTGGCCATAGGGCCCACCACATTTATCTTTTTACCTCAGTTTTCTGGCGTAAAACAAGATTGAGATCTATGGCCTCTAGCTGTGCAGGGGATTCATAGACTGGTGTAAAACTCTGGTCTTTGATAATTCTCCCACATGTGCTTTGAAGATGTATTTGGTGGCTATTTCTCCCCATGTGGTGACTTACTTTTCTATCTTGCACACACTGACCAGTACTTTTATATAGGATGAGCACCACCGATCTGTGCACACTTCCAGGTATAGTTTGTGCAGGTCGATTCCCAACTTTTTTGGTAGGTCTAAAGCTGCATTTACACAGCCCCTACGAATACTCATTCCCGATAATCTGCCTGTCTAAAGGTGCCACAGATTACCCGATGATCGCGTTTATTGGGTGAAATGATCGGTGGTGCTCATCGTTCCCCAGCAAGAGATCGTTCTGTCTAAACAGAACTCTACTGCCCAGGAGCAATCATTTTGTATAGGGTCAAGCAATTAAAGCAGCCATTGCTCGTCCCCATACTGTGGAGGCGATCACTGCATGTACTTGTAAATGCTATACTTCACCTCTACTTAACAAGCAGCTGATTGTTGGGAAGGAATGCTTCTTTCCCAACAATCAGCTGCTCCTCGCAGCATCTAAATGCACCTTAAAAAGGTTGTTTATGTGTATTTATTGGTGAGATAAGTACAATGTAGTTATCCGTTTACAATACAGTGGTTCCTCAAGATACAATATTAATTAGTTTGGGGTGACCATTGCAAGCACTGTAACTTGAGACCATGACTCAAAGTCCAAAGCCCCAAAATGTAATTTTAAAATAAGATAAAATTAAGATTTAAGGGACATTAAGCAGCTAACTGCTGTAGATAAAACCAGTCCTTACATATAGTAGTCAGAAAGAGCTGCTGGAGGCTGCAAATCACTTTCTATTTAGCGGAAAGGAGCTTCTTAAAAGGTTCTATATAGTACACAGAGAACCAGAAAAATAAAATGGAGCCGCCTTAACCTGATGTCCAAAGGAGAAACTCATCCTGACACAGGTAAAGAGCAGTAAAGAACATGTAGTACCACCACTGTACTGCAGGGAGGTGCTACTACACAGCCAATACAGGTGTTTTACCAGTGAAATGGCTATGATGAGTAGTTGGCTCTTCCAGTCAATCACATGAACCACACAGCAGCGTCTGAGGCATTGTATGTTGAGTCTGGTTTCAAGTTACGATGCCTCATGGTAAACCATTGTATGTTAAAATATTGTATCCTAAAACCATTGTAATTTTCAGCACCTCTGTACGGATTACCATTCAGAAGGCTAGTGGTCTTGGTTATCAAATACTGTATTAAGATTGTCTTTGATACAACATTCACTGAAAAAAAGAAAAAGAGCACGCAGTTATGTCTCAGGCAGACATGTAAATGATTACAGGAGTGGTCTGATTAGATGCTGGGTCTTGCCAAAGAGGATGTAAAAGAGCTTTCCCAGCTGCCCTATAAAAATTCTCTCAGAGGCTACTTTTGGGTGGTGTACCTCTTTGTGAGAGAAGGTTAACTGCTAGACATGCCACTATGATGCAGTTGAAGACATTTTGCAAAGAGTGGAGAGGGGGCGCATCATCAGACTGAGAGATGCAATAGTTTTAACAAAGTACCTGCTGTTCTAACCTAAATGTTAGTAGATGGTGGTGGGAGCAGTGATAACATATGGGTATGCACACATGGTGAACAGCCTCCAGATAGCCCAGACAGACCATCAGTAGAGAGGATTGTTTGATCTCCTGACAAGCATGAGCAGCTCCCACAGTTTTGTTATCCATCATCCAAAGGTGGCACCTTCATTACACACCCCTGTCTATGCCCAGAATATTTCCAGGTGCTTAGCAGAAGGAAATTTGGTGTCAGAGTCCATTTCGTGTCCTGCCGTTGACAACCAGCCACTGTTGCCTTTGTTTGCAGTGGTGTCTTAAACAAGAAACCTGTACTGCTACCGACTATTGTCTTAAGAATTGGATTTGGTCAGGTTTCACTATGGCTCATGGTGAGTGCTACAGTTCTTCCTTTGCTGTGGAGTGACACACTACCCCAACTGCTGGTGTGGTGATCTGAGAAGCCATCACATACAACAGTCGGCCAGCCCTAGTAGTCATATGAGGGACATTAACAGCTCAGCGACATGTGTAAAACATCCTGTGGCCACATCCTGCCCGCCACACATGGCTAAGGTTTCCCAGGAATGTCTTCACCAAATTACAACACCTGCTTGGCCTGCCTGGTCACCACCTTTATCACCAATCAAGAATTTATGGGACCAGCTGAGATGCCAGCTTCAGCAACCTACGAGTGTGCAGGATCTACAGATCTAGCTGCAATATCAGTGCGCAAATGTGCTGCAGGATACCATACATAACCTGTATGTCTCCATGCCCAACAGTATTCCATCTTGTACCCAGGCTAGATGCAGCCCAACACGGTTCTATTTTGCTCTAATATTGTAATCACTTGCATATATCATCATTACATTCACATACAGCAAGTTTTATTCAATTCCAAAAACTTCTGGTGTCTTTTTTTGTCAATGGGGCATAATATAAAAGTTCAGTGGCTTCCTTCCTTATGCAAATCTTTTCTCATTTTTCTACGGATATGCATATTTTAGGCACGGTTTATGCACAGCCTATTTAACAGTTACATAAATATTTTTTGGTTGGTGCCCTTTTTGTATATTTGATTAAAGTGGTTGCTCGACAGACATGAGTGGTCATCCACAGATTATAATGGGCCAAACATGAGACCCCCCAAAGAAAGCTCAGGAGTCAACAGCAGACAAAGTCGCACATTGCTGCAAAAAACGACAACTGGGCTGGGAAAGTAGTCTCACCATTGCACGCAGTGGTATTTATCTGGCCAATTCTCTGCATATTTTCCAGGTTGCGGCCGCCGGTCTCCATTATAGTTAATGTGGCTGGACAAAATACATGTAGCTTCCAGCAATGTTGGATATAGAGAGACTCAGCAGGTTATTCCCTCCTGGATCTCCCCAATGTTAGTGTGAAACTAGTCTTATAATTGTAAAGTGGAAAATAAAATTAATAGTATGATTACATGGGATGGTTACAGCACCAATGTTATACAACTTGTCGTGCTGCAATGGTATCCAGATGCAAATTAGACCATCAAGTAGCAGTCTGTTGCAGCTACGCTAGGAGGCGCTGCAGCACCTGTGGTTTTTGAGATGCTTTACCAAAGAAAACAGAGAGATGAGGGGTAGGGGAAGGCAAACTGATCTGACACTGGGAGCTGCTAGAAGATTCTTAAGCTATGCAAAGGGTAATCTATCATTTGGTAACCAAGACTACAGCTCGTAGTACAGTCTGTACTAAGAGAGGAAGTCATGAAGAGAAAAACTACACTAGTACATCTGCTGTCTCCGAGTAAGGACCAGATAGTCTCTTTAAGGCGGTGTCTTGAGCTCCTAGTGCCATTATAATCTCACAGATTAATAGATATATACAGGCACCATCCACCACCGTGGTGGTAGTAGTAGTTCTATTTATTATTAAAATTTATGATATTATACAAGCAATTGACGATGTCCAGATCTACAGTGGGAGCAGAACAGCCTGACAACACCGGATGGAGTCCACCTGATGGATGACTGGAGTGTGAAGACTTCAGCTCTACCATCAGCACATGATAATAAGAAATGTAGGCATCTGTAACTCCTCATCTCTTCCTCTGCTGTCCTCTCATGTCCTTCTTCATCCTGCCATCCACCACTTTAAACTGGCCTTTGACTCCAGCCGGGCGGCGCACTTTCTTTCCAGCACCTTTCTTGGCCACTACATAGGTCACTTGACGTTTCTCCTTTCCGAGACCTGCCTTTTTATATATACTGGAAAGAGCAAATAGCAAGGAGTCATAAATGGAGACACAGAAAAATGGCAGCATAGCAAACAAACATACAAAAGGCATAAAAACCAGCACGGGTTGTGCCATTAAAGGGGTTCTCCGAGTTATATATATTGACGACCTATCCTCAGGATAGGTCATCAATATCAGATCGGCGGTGGTCAGACACCCGGCACCCCCGCCGATCAGCTGTTTGAAGAGGAGGCGCGCGCCGTATCAGCGCTGCCTCCTCTTCACTGTTTACATGCTGGCCGACACGGGGGTAGTGGTGAGCAAGTGTAATTACACCTCACTGCCCCATTCATTTCAATGGGAAGAATCGCTCCCATACAAGTCTATGGAAGCGATTCTTCCCATTGAAATGAATGGGGCGGTGAGGTGTAATTACACCTACCCACCACTACCCCCGTGTCGGCCAGCTTGTAAACAATGAAAATGAGGTAGCGCTGATACGGCGCACGCCTCCTCTTCAAACGGCTGATCTGCGGGGTTGTTGGGTGTCGGACCCCCGCCGATCTGATATTGATGACCTATCCTTAGGATAGGTCATCAATATATATAGCTCGGAGAACCCCTTTAACTACATTAATTAGCTCTCATTCCTCCTTAGATGGTTGTTCTTTTTCCAAATGTATCTCATTTGCAGTTTTCTCTTATCTCCCATGCTTGAATCCTACATCCTGGTTTGTCATGTGACTGCTGTCCCATCATGCCTTAGGATGGTGAGATGTGACATCAGCATATCATGTAATACTAACCTCGTTCTTACGAATGACGCTTCCTACATCCTAATTACAAGGTTCCAATGCAATAACCAACAGCAACTGAATATCAGAACTGATTTGTCACAGGGTACAATGGTAGGCTAATAACTTTAGAATAAGCCATTTTTGATATATAGTGGTATTTGGGGAAACAGCAATGTCTGCTTGTATTAGTGGCACAACCCCTTTACCCCTCTGTGCCAAGAGCAACATTTCAAAATTACAGCTTTCTAAGGGTGAATATTTACTTGCTCTTGAAGGCACAGTTTAGCAGAGAATATATGTTCTATGTGTTCCTTGCACTGCATATACACAGATCATGGATACAGCCCATTAGATCATGGTTACTAGTGATCTCTATACACATACATGAAAGAATGAAGATTGTGTTTTTTCTGCTACTACCTCTGCCCAAGGAGTCCCTGTGACATCAAGGTTTCCCTAGCACCATCTGAAACACAGAACCTTCTGCATTCCAGGACATGGCGTTCAATATGAGTGCTGTGTTTTAGGGTTGTACACAGTTCCCTGTAACAGTTCTGGATTGGACTGTCATTATTTGCAGGAGCTTCAAACAAAAGAGCAGCTACTCTAGCATTTTCCATGGTTTACATGTAACCAGAAGCTCTACCTTGGACAATTCACCTTTAAAGAATACTTCTGGAAATTGTACTTGAGTGATTCCCTAATATAATATTGCCAGATTCCCTCTTTAGGTAGGACCAAAGGGAACATAAGAGGAGTTTAGGAAAACATGGCTGCTTTTTCCTAGAGACAGCACCACTCTTGTCCATGTCTGTTAATGCAGCTTTGTCCTCTTCTCTTGAATGGAACAAGCTGCATTACTAGGCCCAGTCCAGGGACCTGACTTGATGAGAGAAAGCAACCATGTTCTTATAATTAGCGTTCAGCGCAGCGAGCTTCTGATGCTTCATCCGAAGTCGCTTCGTCCAAGACTTCAGAACAATACTGTACGGAGATTCGTCTCTGTACAGTATTAGAATGTATGGTCTCCGATGAGCCGAAGTAAGTTATTCTCGAAGTTGCGCATGACTTCGTTGAATAACTTCGGTAATTGATTTTTATAGTGAAAACCCACCTTAAAACTTGAAACCGAACTCGGCTTTGGTTCCAGGCTTCGCGCAACACTACTTATAATCTCAAACAACTAAATCTCAATATGTAGAAGTGTATAGGAATCAGTCAAATACCTGCGCAACTGAGCCGCCTTTTCTCTTTCTGAAATGTCAATCGTGTTAACGACAGCTTCTGCCTTTTTCTTGGCTTGTTCCATCTTTTTCAACATCTGTGACAGAAGAAAACAGTGAATTCAGTGGGAAGTCCAGAAGTTAAAGGGGTTCTACAGGACTTTTTCTCCAGAAGCAGCACCACTCTTGTCAAAGGGCTGTGCTTGGTGTTACAGCTCAGATATATTTACAAGGGAATAATAATAATCGTTATTTATATAACGCCAACATATTCTGCAGCGCTTTGATCAACTACAGTACCATGGACAGGAGAGAACCTTTTTGTAATTGTAGACAGCCCCTGTAAACTAAAAACAGGAACAGACGATGCATTAAGGACCTATGCCAAGCCTCACCCGTCTTCGTTTTCTAGCCTTCGCTTCAGCAACCTTCTTGATTGGCCGAGCATTAAGTTCTCTCTGTCTTCTACGATACTCCTCCATCATTTCTCGGTCCACAGGAATTTGAACATCTCGATGTTTCTTTTCTTCAGAGACAAACCAATCTGGGAGGTCGTCTTCGGCATCATTGAACGCTCGCCTATATGGAGACAGACAATGAAATTGCAAAGCTTGACCGTATATCAGGATTCAAAGTGTTCTGCCAGAAAAAGTACCCACCTGTTAAAAGAGTTGTCAATCAGATCCCTGGTAGCTTTTTTAGACGTGGCAATGACTGTTCCAAGAGCGAGACCTTCTGGATCCAAGACACGGGAACGTTTCACTGCAGGGAGAGAAAAAGATGCCTGGAAAAAAGCCCATAACCATAGGTAAACCTACAATCTGAAACCCCAGGAGTGATTCCATAATAAACTTTCAGGCTGTTGGGAACTTGTGCCATTCCACTGTTATTCTTCCTGGAAAGGTCTGACTAAACAACTTGGCAGGGGCAGAAGAACATCATGACATTTGCACATTCAAATGTGCAGCAGAATATTGTTGCAGGGCCAAGGAGCCAATGGCTCCCTACAGTAGTAAGGTCTAAAGTCCAGATTTTACATTTCCAGCATGCCACATTTTAGACGTCTTAAAAAATTTACCAAGCGGAAGAGGATAGATGTTCTAAAATAATGAAAGATTGTTTAAATATTCCTCCATTCAGTGCTGCCACCTGTGGTCTGTTATAGCTGTATACCCCATGTCATGGCTGCAGCTGATTACTGGCCTCAGTGGTATACAACTAGACGCATGTAACTTATGTACACACACAGACAATTGTGCTCAACCTTACAATGGTCTTACTCATGCCATACCAACCTGGTCGTTCTACAGGAACCACTTCAAAATCGTCTTTCTCTTCAACAGTTCTTTTTCCGAACTTCTTCTTCATAGATTGAATATCCCTAGGATTGTGGAGGAACCCATACTCAGTTATTCCCTTACAACATATGGCTGTTACAGACAGTCTTCCAGTGTAACCTCACCTCTCATCATCACTACTGTCACTGTCTGAGTCGCTGTCATCTTCTGCTCTTCCATCCTGTTTAGTCACCTCAGCCGGTGGTTCAGGATCTGCCACTTTATTGCTCATGCCTGAGGAGGTTTCTTCTGTATTTTTGCGTTTTTTCTTAGGCTCTTTCTTCCCCTTTGTTTTTGTTCCTAGAAAATGACAGCATGGTATCAAAACTTTCATCTCTGGATTATCATAAGAGCAGGAAGATTTCCATATGGTGCAGGCACTGGCGTAGCTATACGGGTCGCAGCGGTCGCAGTTGCGACCGGGCCCCTAAGCCAGGGGGGCCACTTGCAGGGCCGCACCACCAATTAGCCAGGTGCGGCGCGGCCCTGCGCACAGTTGCGGGCGGCGGCGGGGCAGAGGAAGATGAGCGCTTGGCACATGGGGGCACCGGGGGCATTTGTTACTGGCACATGGGGCACTTGTTACTGGCACATGGGAGCACTGGGGGGCATTTCTTACTGGCCCTGTGCACAGTTGCGGGTGGCGGCGGGAGATGAGCGCTTCCATTGTGGAAGCGCTCATCTCCATAGTCATCTATATTGCCGTCCTCAGGACAGCGATACAGATGCCTGTACTGCGGGGCAGGGGAGGGAGAGGCGTCTCCCCTGCCCATTCCTCTGATAGGCTGCAGGGCACTAGGCCTGCAGCCTATCAGAGGCCGGCTCAGGCGACGCGATGACGTCAACGCGCCGCCTAAGCCGTACAGCGCGGGACACAGGCCGGAAGAGGCCTGCATCGCATCGCTACCAGCTCCATGGAGGTAAGTGTTTTTTTTTTTATTGTAGCAGTCACGGACCGGAGCTCTATTGGGGGCATTGGGTGCATTTTTAGAGGCACATGGGGGCATTTTAACTGGCACATGGGGGGCACTGGGGGCATTTTTACTGGCACATGGGGGCCTGGGGGGCATTTCTTACTGGCAACTGGGGGGCATTTCTTACTGGCACATGGGGCACTGGGGGGCATTTCTTACTGGCACATGGGGCACTGGGGGGCATTTCTTACTGGCACATGGGGCACTGGGGGGCATTTCTTACTGGCACATGGGGGCACTTCTTACTGGCACATGGGGGCACTGGGGGGCATTTCTTACTGGCACTGGGGGCATTTCTTACTGGCACTTGGGAGCATTTCTTTATGGCATGGGAGCACTGGGGGCATTTTACTGGCACTGGGGGCATTTTACTGGCACATGGGGGCACTGGGGCATTTCTTACTGGCACATGATTTTGGGGTGAAATTTTGGGGGCACTACTTACTGGCACATTGGAAGCATTATTACTTCTGGGGCACAGTGGGGACATTAGTACTGTTGGGGGCACTATTACTACAAGTGCACTCTGGCAGAGAATTACCGTATTAGTTGGGACTTTGGGGGGCACTATTACTGTGGGGGCACCTGGCACAGTATCAGTGTAGTTATTTCTGGGGGACGTTATGTTTACACTATTACGGGACACTATTTGCTGGGCGCAGTTATTTTAGGACACTGTGTGCCAGTAATTATTGAAGGGCACTATCTGTGTGGTACTAGTGGCGGTAGGATGATTTGTCCAGAAGACAGGAGGATGATGGAAAAGTAGTAAATTAAGATGTCTGTCAACTGCAGAGATGAGAAATGGCTGAAAAATGGCGTCTGGTCTGAAAGGAGAAGATGAGGAAAGAGAAGATCTACATCAGAGGAGACGTCACTGGATGTAAGAGGTATGGGGCGCTGTATTATACTGGATGCAAGAGGTATGGGGCGCTGTATTAGGCTACATTCACACGAACATTGTGTTTTGCAGTCTGCAAATTGCGGATCCGCAAAAAAAGGATGATCTTCCGTATGGCATCCGTTTTTTTTGCAGATCCACTGTAATAATGCCTATCCTTGTCCGCAAATGGACAAAAATAGGAATGGACATACAGATGCGGACAGCACACAGTGTTCATTTAAGTGAATGGGTCCGCATCTGAGGCGCAAAATATGCAGATCGGAGGCCGCAAAAACAACTGTCGTGTGAATGTAGCCTTACCCTGTATGTTCTGTAGTGATATACGTAATGTTAGGAGGGAATTTGGCATGGGGAGGGGGGGGGGGGGGGGGAGTTCAATTTTGACTTGGCCGGCAGAAAAGCTAGGGCCCAGCCCATGAGCCTTTAGCTACACCCCTGGGTGCAGGAGAATGTAGTGTTCTCTGTAAGCAGCCACTACAGAGTACAGACAGAACTATTGCCTCCAGTTGTAAGAAACAAGCACAGACCTATGTTTGGATGACATTAGTAACTCTGCACTTCTATAAGCGGTCTGGTCCACTTACCACTCACAGTCTCCTGTAAAATCTTTGTTTGCTTGATTTCCAACTCCTCATCTGCATCAGAATGTAGAACAGATGAAAAAATGCCCTAAAAACACAATCCACAAATAGTTAAAAACAGGCCACGATTTTAGTGAAGCATCTTATTACGTGCACAGTCACACACTGCCTCCACGTGCATGGTTTAAGGCTATACTGCTCCTTTATATCCAAGTTCAGGGACTGAAATTATATAATTGCCTCATCTTTCCTTGTTGTCCATAAAAACCCATCGCCCTGAGCTTTCTTAACACTGCTCTAGAAACATGAAAATAGCAAAGTACCTATGGGCAATAAGAACAGATTGTTCTTGGCTCTTGATAATTGAAGCCCAAAGAGCAAAACCTGAAAGGATTAAAAGAGATCAGAGAAATAAAGGCTAGTTCCCTTTCCCCCAAAACTGTGCCATTCTTGTCAATAGGCTGCTCCATTAGGTGAGTGGGCTGCAATACCACAGTTTCTGATCCCATACAATTCTTAACCCTTTTTGTAACAGCAAACTTGACTTGACCTTGACTTAAATGGGTTGCCTTCCCTGCTCTGTTTACCTGATCGCCGCAGCAGTTGCAGTGGCAATCAGTGTAATTACAACTAAGCCATGCCTAATTCACTTCTATGGGATAGATCTGTCCTACTCACTTGAATAGACAGAACCGTCCCATAGAAGTGAATTGGGAGAGTGCCATGCCTGAAAGAAGGCAGAACCCTGCACATGACCCTTTAGGGGCTTGGAGAGAAAGAAACAATCTGAAGAAATTGAGGAGAATTCTATACTGAACCTAGATATTAAAATCTTGAGAACCCAGGCGTCGTCTATGCAGGACCGCCAGGCATCCTGAAAATGAAGCAGTCTGCCCCATTTGGGTAGGAGTGTCCCTACATGCTGATGAGTGCCTGTTGGAGTCAGATCGGAATGGTTGGGATGACCGTGACAGCATTATGTCAGTGTTATCCAATACATTCCAGACCTCTAAGGGTTACATAGCATCATAAATCAATATAATGCTATACGACCCATCAGTGCTAGAAGTTGAGAACGGGAGCTGCGCAGCGCGACACTTTCTCGTCTGAAAGCGGCCTAAGAAGAACCGCACAATTTAAATTCACCGACCTTTCCAAACCACAGATTTTTATCTCTTTCTTCACGGTCTGATTTTTCTTCAAGGGATAATAACAGGGGGTTTGTCTTATCCTCATCCTCTGGGGCCTCTGCAACTGAAACTGGCTTCCTGGAAAAAAGGAAATTGGAAGTTAAAAACCAGTACAAAAACAAAGTTTAAAAAGTAAGATATTAAGATAGTTAATTGTACCTTGTTTGGGGTAACTTTTCTTCTCGCTTTCTCACTTCAGACAGGTCTTCCTCATCCAGGTCACTGGCTAGTGATATTTCATCATCCTCCTCATCCTCAAGGTCTGAGAGACATATATCTCCTTCATTAGGGTCGCCATATGACACCAGTGCATCTGCTGCAGCCATGTCTCCATGTGAAAGCGTCTGTAATAGCTAAGAGAACCAAAACACAGTAAGCCATAGTCATAAAGAAAGTTATGGGGAGAAGCATGGCTCAGGATTTTAGGAGCATGGACACCAAGCTAATAAATGACACAGATAATACATATTTGCATTCTAAGAATCACATTGACAGTCTGAGTGATGAGATCAAGTTCATATGTCTGGAATGTCCACCTTAAAATATACAGAACTTGAGCATTGACCAAACCATACTCCACCTTTAGCAGTTGCTGTTGTAACTATTAAAGGGAATTTGTCAGCTCTGAAACCCCCCCCTGAAATTGAGCAAGCGGTGTATAGTGTAAGTGATGCAGAGTTTGGTGATGTAATTTTTATCTTCACACTCACTTCCATTCCGACGCTGTGCTCCCACAAACCAGCAGTGGAATACACTGATAGGACTCCTGTGCTCATATATAATGGAGAGGACTCTAAGAGGAGGAGACCTCAATGCTTTTTACTGCTGGTTTGTGGGAGCACAGAGATAAAAATGACATAATCGGACATAGCATCACCTACACTATACACTGCTTACTCTACTTTGTGGGTTTTTTTTGGAGCTGACAGATTTGCTTAAGACTCATGTCTTTCCAAACACAGACAAATATTCGAGAATTATGTCTCCAAAATGGTGTGCCCTGTATGCTAATGAATGGCAGTAAATCACAAGGATCAGGCTCTGCTAACCATATCTCTCCCTGCCGCCTCTTGTTTGATCTGTCCTGCTTTGTCTGGATCCCTGAAGTCTCTAATGAAATCCTGTGCATGCCATCTCTGGTGCAGAACCTTTGTGCTTACTGCATTCTCTCATCTACGTAACTTGTATGGGACATTAAAAGGGGTTGAATCTGCACTTGCACCACAGCAGGTTGCTAACACACACGTGAAAGACTTTGGGGGAGATTGATCAAACTGGTGTGGTTTAGTTGCCCATAGCAACCAATCAGATTCAACTTTTCATTTTCCAAAGGAGCTGTCAAACTAAAAGGTGGAATCTGATTGGTTGCTATGAGCAACTAAACCAGTCCTACTTTACACCAGTTTGATAAATCTCTCCCTTTGTGTGTACTGGGGGATGCAACACGTTGTCTATCAAGTGAATGGTGGTATGAATGGTGTCTATCTGTATACAGAGCAAAAAAGACTTCAAAAGCCAATTAAGGAGGTACTTTAAGAAAAAGAGGTTAGAGGTAAATGATATATCATCCCCTACTAACTGGTAATGTGGGTTTTGGGACTGAGATCACTGTTACAAGCTCCCAGCTTGACATTCAAAAACGTATGCTTACTTTATTAGCTACTGTATGTGTCACAGAAATAGATGGGGTCCTAAATGGTGGACAACTCAAGAAATGTGATGGAAATGCCATGGTTTCCAGAAATAATGTGAAGTACATTGTAAGATCTTAGATCAACAGTAATCCACTGACTTCCAAGGGAAATGTGGACAAACGTGCATCCCCAGGTGAACATCCCTTTGAACATCTGACCACTTTGCATTTTTTGTGTAGTTGCTTACTTCATTCTTGCCTATTGTCTTGAGGGAAAACATGCCGGTATCTCCATCATCAGCAATAGAAACCCCAGGGAGATCCATCTTTAGTTCCATTCTTAACCTCTGCTGGCGCTGGACTTTGAGTAACTGTTTTTTCTTCCTAAAAAGTCAAGGATTGTATTTTAAGGCTTTAGTAATATCGCATTTCAGCCTCCCATCAGAAGTTTATTTAGAGTATTTAACAATGTATAACAAGGCTCTGATGTAGGCCTCAGTACAAACATGCAGTGTCATATGTTGCAGAAAGGCTGCTATTTTAATTATACCCACACCCCATCTATCCCAGCCTGATGGATAAAAGGACACTCTTGGCATCTGTCAGGTCGGTCCTATGGACACACCCTTCATATACACAGGCTACCCAATGCATATCTTGAATTTAAGTGAGAAGCACAATGTCAACATACCCCAAGACAAACAGAAAGTCTCCTTATTGATACACTGAAATAAAGAAACACCACTGACCTTTTTAATGCTGCCAGCTCTTCAGCCTTTAGTTCTGCTAACTTCTGTTCAAGTTTCTCATTCTCATCCTCCTCCTCCGCATTCTGTTCATCAGCAGAGCCTTCACCTTCCTCATCAGAACTGAGACTGGAAATAATTCAAACACATGCATCAGACTTAAGCCTTGAAACATCTTCTAGTATGTCACAGAGACAAGCCAGAAGAGACTGTCAGTCGTGGTCCTTGAGGGTGTCCCTCAATGCCAGGACTGCAACACATACAGTCTGACTGATTTCACTGGGAGATCAGTCAACGTAGAGACATTCTGACACGATCAATAGCTGGTTGAAACTTACCGGCCCACAATCTTCTGATGTTTGAAGATGCTTACATTGTGTCTGCCACATTTACTAATTTGAGCGAACCTAGATTTTGGTGTAAAATGCTTCAAAACGTGGCTTAATTTGGTGACTAAGTTTAGAAAGGGGCATGGTCTAAGTTGCAACATTTTGTGCCAAAATGTGCCACAATTCTGCAGTAAAATTCAGTTTCAAAGTAAGCCAACCAATAGTCTGTATAGAGTCAGAGAAAAGTGTCTATCCCTGCACCAGATTTGAGCCCCTGTGATTAATCTGCTGCAGGTCTAGACAGCCTATTTTACACCAGCTATAGGATTGGTAAATCTGCCCCGATGTCCACCTTTTAGCACCACATCATTTAAGGTCCAACATTCTGTGCTGATGAACCGGAACCGAAAGGAAGTAGTCTGCAAAAATAAACAATGGGAAAAGAAGAAAGTCTTACTTTATTCCTTCCACTGATCCTTTGGATTCCCCTTTCAGTTTTTTTGCGACATGTCTACGTAGTTTGGATCTCCAGCTCAAGAGAGATCTAAAAGATCAAGATCATTGCTTGAGAGGCCATGAAAAACACAATGGTCACCAGTAACCAGAGACCACCAGGTAAACAGTACCTCAGCTCTTTACGTCCCAAGACTTTGATATCTTTGCAGCATTCTTTGATATCATTGGTGGTAGCAGGGTGTTTCTCTAAATCCTGGTCGTCTATGGAAATCTAATAAAATCAAGAAAATAAAATTCACTATGACAAACCCCTATTGAAGGAGGAAGAGAAGTGGATGTCTT
Source organism: Rhinella marina (assembly GCA_900303285.1). Classification (NCBI taxonomy): domain Eukaryota; kingdom Metazoa; phylum Chordata; class Amphibia; order Anura; family Bufonidae; genus Rhinella; species Rhinella marina. Next base: position 209,926 of record ONZH01004266.1, read on the forward strand.
CATTGTCGTCTATGGAGGTGATGGAGACAGCTGAATGCCATGGACTCACATTAACCTTAGTGGACAGATTCATATGTATACACAGTCAGCTCTCTCCTGCAGCCACCACTAGAGGGCGCTTACAGTTTCCTGTATACAGTGTAATCATTGAGTTCAGTGTAGTATACAGTAATCTCCTCCTAGTGTGGATATCATGGTTTAGCTTTATCTGGAATTCTAAACTTTAAAGGGGTTGCTCCACCATAACATCGTATCACCTATCCACAACAAAGGTGATAAATGTTTGATCAATGGGGGGCCATTGGAATCATCTCCCTCACAGGGCTGGCATGAGCTGCAGGGTTCAGCATGTTAGTATCTTAAGGGTAAATGCACACAATCAGGATTTATCTGCGGACAATCCGCACTGAAATCCGCAGGTGTTCTCAGTGAAATTTGTGCGGTAAATTTGCGTGCGGATTTTTTTTTCAAGTGAATGGAGAAAATCCTCATGAAATCCGGACAGGAAAAATAAAATAAATTGACATGCTGCGGATTGTAAAATCTGCACCGCAGGTCAAAATCCGCACTAAAAAAATCCGCATCGTGTGCATTGAGAATTTCAAATTGTCATAGAATATAATGTACATGACCTACGGACCGGATTTTCCGCACGCAAATGCGCACGTAAAATCCGCACGTAATCCTGATCGTGTGCATTCACCCTAAAAGTACTGACGGTCAACAAAGAAGTGACAGACTCTGGAATCAGACAGGGCATAGTGTAGGTGACTTGACTTAATAGCACTTGACCCCTGCTTTACCGATAGGTGGTGCCAATAAAGGTAGGCAACATGAGAATAGCCAACCACCTTGTTGTGGAAGCAGTGGCCAACTATAACAACACTTGACCTCCTGCAGTACTGATGGGTTGCAGACCTTAAGGATGGCAGCACATGACTTCCAATGGCAAATAGGTATCGTCACAACATGTGTTCATGGGACACCATGGGTGTGATAAGCACTGTCCACTAAGGTCCATTGTTGAATATCACAGGATATTATTTCTTACAATTTATTATCCACACCTCACTGATCTTGGAAAGGAAGTCCACAGGATTTTGAGCTTTCAGAAATTCAACCAAGGATACTCGCTGGTAGACAGGTCCTTCCTCGTATCCTTCTGCCTATGGAAAGTACAGTGATAGTGATCAAAATACAGCCTTAGTTCCCATACATCTGTAGCTCACATTGAAGAGGTGACCATAGACGCAATGATTATCGCAAACAATTCACAGGATTTGAAGATCATTAAACTCTTTACGCTAGTATTATGTTTTTCCCTTGGGAGACTCTATATCAGATATCAGTCCAAGAACTCATCACATCAGGGGCGAGTTTTATAGAGCACCACTTGACTTATGGCTATGAGAGAACAGGGAAACCCCACAAAAGGTGTAATACAGACTTATCACAAATAAGCACAAGGCAGACAGTCAAGAACTTACCTTGGGCTTCTTATTTGATACAAGCTGAGACACTGTTTGCACAGGGCTTTCCACATTCTTGAATGCATATTTGGGATCAAAGAATCGACTGTCGATTTTATCAGGAGCCAGGTATCCTGAATAATAAGACAATTATTAGGACATATATCATTAGTGGAGTCTCAGACCAGACCTTCAGCAATAGTAAATACTGAGAACTAAAATCTCAGTTTTAATCACAGTGAAGTTTTTCACAAAAGAAAATATTGCAAACCCCTTTAAGATTTGTTGTGAACATGGATGCAAAACAGCACCACATTTAATATGAACAGAGCCCACATTTTGCATTGTTTTCGGGCATCTCTTGCAGTCATTGTGAGCACTGCAGGGCTCTCATAGAAAGCATTTATGGCTGGTACTCCAAGAGGGAGGAGAGTATTACTGAGGCCGGCATCTTGTTGGGGCACTGTGCCCTTAAAACACCCTCAACCCCATCAATCTGTGCCCTAGGACTTACCAGTTGATGAGTTAGTGAAATTCATTCATAAGAACAATCTCATTATATCAATCAACTTGTGGAAAATACTGCAACAATCTAGCGCACACCTAACAGTGTAATGTAGAGCCCACCTGTCCACCACTTACCTTGACACACAACAAAGATCTCAGCACTCTCACTACGAGATGCTTGGGGTTTTGTTGAGCTCACTTTCTTGAAAAAATTCTTCAGGATCCAGAGTAAGGACTGGTAATCGGCAGAGCGGAAAATCTTTGTAATGAACCAGCCGCCTCTTGAAAGACAATCGCAGGCAAGCCGCAGTGCCATCAGAGACAAGTGAACTACATGAGAAAAGGAGACAAGTCACAAACCACCGACAGGTATGGCAGCAAAAAACTGCAGAGTGACTCCTCTTATATACATGTATATACAGGATAAGTAACTTTTCAGGATTTCTATCGGAGAGCAGCACATGATGAGGGAGAGAAGCTGAGCTCTGAGAGATACAGGGTTATATAGTTCGGGGCAGGATTTCTGAGTTTAAAACAGTGTATCCTGACAGGACTCCTATGTGCACCTTTGGCAGCATTTTCTTTTTTACTATTGCATTGTACTCATTTTTAGCTAAAAATCATCTTTTCAATTGGTCTTTATTAAAAAGAAGGAGAGAAGCAGACGCCTATTGAGAAACAAGGCAGTCTCCTTCTCCCTGTACCGATGCTATTCATTAGCATACCAGGCGGGAAAAGTGAACAGGGGCACAGCGGGCGAACGGAGCGGCACCCAGACAAACTAGTGAGTGATCTTACATCCCTGCACTATGCCCTACATAACCTGCTAGTTAGTTCATAATGTCTGGACCCGTGAAAGATCCTCTTTAAATAAGTGTTTATGACCTCTTAGTTTGGAGATAAGGGTTATTAGATGACCAGCACAAAGTGAAAGTGAAACTACCAGTCACGCAGTTAGAAAAACAGTTAACCCTCTGTGACAGAACGGCTCAATATTTTTTAGAAAGGCCAATTGAAAATATAATTTTTAGCCAGAAAAATTAGTAAAATGCAATCATAAACAAAAATTACCTAGCAAGGTGTACATAGACTTTAAGGTCAAAGACTTCATCAATGTGAGCTTCTTATGTATACCAAAGACATTTTAGAAGATCATCACTTAAATTAACTAAATTCTAGTTATAGGAGAGCTATATGAATGCTGCTGGTACCTAAAGTTTTTCCTGACTGCACAATGCTGACTATAGAAAACTTAGATCCCTTGCTTTCCTTTTCTGTACTAATCATAGTGGAGTATCTCCTGGACCTACAGTACTTATCTGTTATGCCTGTGCCTGCTTCCAGATTGAGACTGACTACACTACCTGTCATGCTGGAGGTAAATATACCTTCTTTCATGTTTTTAAGCCTATCTGACCCTGCTTCCAACTATTTTTTGATTAGTTGGAGCAACCCCTTAGCATGTCAATTATACAGCATGTGAATGCGATAAACTAAAAAAAAAATCATCCCCTCTGAAATTTTTTTTAAATACGTTTTTAAATACATTATATGTACCACTAAATGGTGCCAGTAAAAATACAACTCATTTCTCAAAAAAGCCCTCAATACATCTATACTAACAGAAAAATTTAAAATGTCATGGCTCTTAAAATGCAGTGACGCAATAAGACCCAAAAATGAATCATCAAGGGGTTAAAGAGTATCGAAACCTTTGTGTGTGTATAAATATATATATATATATACACACACACATATATATAATATAATCATGAAGGGGCATAAACACTGCTCAGAGCACACAAAATCTAACCTTGTGAAAATGCATCGTGAATCCAGTTAGCTCCAACATTTGGCGCTCCGTCATTCAAAACCACATCTGCCTTCCATGTCTGAAGCTGCTTCTTCAATGCCTTTAAAAAGTTGAAAGAAAATAGGTAGGTAAAAGATGAGCAACATTTAACTAAAAGGGAGAGACCTTATTACTGTCAGATGAAGGGGAATGTTAAAGGGGATATTAATTATTGGTATTTTGGGGCGTACCAATAATTAATATTCATAAATAGGCAAAACCCCGCTTCCGCTAGTTCCGCCTATTTATGCCTAATGCTGCTCTATTGCCTTTCGGGAACACAGTGTGGGTAAAATTTACAACTCATGTTAACCCTCTTAGTCCCAAGTAATACTTGGAGCGACAGGGTGTATGCCCGACCTGCCACTCTGTCAGAATGGGAGCACTGGTCTTGGGATCGATAGGGGGTCCCAGTGGTCAAACAACCAGTGATCAGCTAGTTTCCCCTATCCTGTGGATAGGAGATAAATTATAAACTTGACACAACCCCTTAGGCCCCATTCAGACAACCGTGTTTCACTGTAAGGCGGCAGCCTCAGGAAGCGCACAGCGTCATAGCAACCAATGAAGCCGTGCGCTCCCGTCCTCTGGGGCAGCACAGGCGGGGCTTTCACAGCCCGTATACGGCCGTGAAACACGGTCGTCTGAATGGGGCCTTAATCACACATCCTAATCTGACATTTAGGGGTGCAGCAATTCATTTAGTTTTTTTTCCATCTCCACATTCAAAAAAACGCATTTATTTTTCCATCCACATAGCCGTACAATGGCTTGTTCCCCTGGGACAAGTTGTAATTTTTAATGCTATTGTTTTGAGGTATATAATGTACTAACTATATAAAATGTTTTTAGGGTTTTTTTGTGTAAGGGCTTATTTTTTGTGCAGGGAGCTATAATTTTTTACTGAAACCATTTAGAGATATGAAACCTTTTGATCATTTTTTTTATTCAATTTTTGGGCTATGAAAGGTGACAATTTTTGCTTTAGGGAACTTGAACCTGTGATCTCTTGTACTATACATCGTAATACTCCTGTATTACAGAGGATGGTCATTCTGACAGGCAGGCTATTGCATCCTGCCAAAGGCAGGCAGGCCTGAAGTTCTTCAGAAGGTCCTTGGCCGCCATGGCAAGTACTCAGCAGCCTGCAAATGCATCTGGTTTATTTTTTTAAACTTTATTCAACCTTTCCTGTATTTTTTTTTGTCCCCTTTGGGGATTTGAACCTGTGGTCTCTTGAACAATACTCCATAATACTCCTGAATTACAGTGCATAGTCATTCTGACAGGCAGGATATGATAGGAGCCAGAACATAGCAGGCCTTGGGCCCTTTAGAAGGCCCTTGGTCGCCATGGCAAGTACTCAGCACTCTGTGATTGCATCTGAGGGGTTAAACTGAAGGGATCAGAGTTCTCTCCTATACTAAATCTGACCCATGTACTTTCCATGTGACAAACCAGATAACAAGATTTGCAAGAGAAAGCAGCATATTTTAGTGTAAGGAGGACATACCGGACGAGCGGGAAGAGGAAAGTAAGACTACCATGAGAGCAGTGCTGCAGTGATGAGCACAGTCCACTAGAAAGTGAAATACCCCAGACTGTTCAATGACAACACTAGAGTTTCCTCTGTGACCCATTTAATCTGCTGGCTGAATACCACAGTCAATACTGACCAGGGCACTTAATGGTAGATCAGAGCCTTCGCCAATCTCCTCTGTCAGGGAGCTCTGTGTTACGAGGTAGCACACGGTCAGCTTTATCATTCCAGAGTGTTTCTGAGAAGAATACTCAGGCAAGGATTCTTCTCACAATACTTATTGATGCCATACTAGTTAGACATGCAACCACTGACACATGCCTAAACCAAAGATCCACACATTTTCTACAAAGACAGTGCCACTCGTCACCTACTGCTGCAATACAGCTCCTTCTCTTTGTTCTCGACCTTTAAGCATATGGTGAGTGACCCCTTTAAGAACTGGCCAATGGATTTCGTAAATGTGTTTGGGTAATTCAGGAAACCCCATAGACATGCACGTCGAGTAGGACTCCTAATCTCAAGATAGGTGCGGGTCCTAATGAGAACTGGGCCTATCGGACATTTACAGCATATCCAGTGCATATGTCATAATTGTCCAAGAGGAAAAACCCTTTAATTACAATATTAAATGCAAATTTATTAAGGGGAAGCTTAAAAATATTACTGGATCACTAGTATTACCTGTCTGCAGGACTCGCTGGTTATATCGTCCTGTAAAGTTACAACGTTGGGGATTGGTTTAATTGGCACAAGATCCACCCCTGAAGGAAAAAAAAGGCAAGCGGGTGAGAAAACACATTTGAGGCCATTTATAAAAAAACAGAGAAGGCAATATACTATAATGAAGTGTAATATAATCTAATAATCAGTGGAAACATTCACATTCTTCATAATTGCTAAACATTTATTGCAATACACATACACTAACATGTTGTATATCCATAATCTGCTTTTATTACAGGAACAGCGCCACTCTTCTACACAGGCCTCATTTGGTATTGCAGCAGCTGTGATGCCAGACACAGCCAGACAATAGTGGCACTGTTCCTGTAAGAAAAGTCAGATCCATTTTCCCAGAATTAATCCAGACAGCCAAGTTAACAAATGTCACTTACCTATTATAAGACTGGAGACGGGCATAAACTTAGATGCAACCTGGAGCCTGAAACAGAAAAAAAACGTAAAGTCACCAAGAATCAGTAGAAATCTCTTCACAAAGTTAAATGATATTTTTGCCACCACAGAGTGAAGCTGCGGACAAGCAGTCATCACTGGCTACATTAGTCATGTGATGTGACATCTCAATGGTGTCACTACAAGGAGAATTGGTTGTCTCACTTCAGCAAATATTTATCATGTAGAGAAAGTTAATACAAAGTACTTACTAATGTATTGTTATTGTCCATATTGTCTCCTGTACTGACTTCATTCAGGTTTCCATCACATTATACACGGCTCTTTTCCATGGTTATGACATAGTAACATAGTTTATAAGACCCTGCAATCCATCAGCGGTGGTCGTGCTTGCACACTATAGGAACAAGTGCGTGCCTATGTGCAATCCCATGGTCCCAGCCACCTGAGAGGCCAGCTCTTTTTCCTATAGCGTGCAAGCACGACCATCCCTGATGGATTGCAGGGTGGTCGTAACCATGGAAACAAGCAGTGTATAATGTGATGAAAAAATGAATCCAGACAGCAAAGGAAGCAATATGGACAAGCACAATACATTAGTGTCTTCTCTATGTGATAAATGCCATTTGCTGAAGTGAGACAAGTGAAGTGAGACAACCCCTTTAATTATAATTATGACATTCAAACAAACTTTTATAAAACCACTTTAATATGTGATTATTTGATTGGAGACTTGGCATGGGTAAACGGCAGCAGTAATGGGCAGCCCCGGTATAATGAATAATAGGAGGAGAAAAAAAGATAAAGCGGATCTATACTATAGAAATGGGTCTAAGTACATATGTAAGGAAGGGGTAAGTCCAACCCTACATGATCGCCAGCTGTAACCTCGCCTGGCCAGAGGTTTCAGGAGCTGGACCCATGGTGACCAGCCCCTGCCTCATCAATACAACATACAAAGAAACCACCGACCTAAGCTCATGAAGTGCACGCCAACTTAGACCATGGTCCAAAGGGTTTAATTATAAATCCATAATTTACTGCCACACATCTACCAACTCACATGCACGCCACCATCACTTACCACCCTCCCGGGGCCGCACACAAGTCGATGAGTGCTCGAGCCTTCTGCAGGAACTGGAACTTCCTATTAAGCTGGATGAGCTTAAACGCTGAACGGGAGCGGTACCCTGGAGACAACAGCAAAATCGAAATGTGAAGGGGTCAGCAGAGGTCACATCACAAGCCCCCCTCCAGAGGTGCAGAGACCACTTACCTGTTTCCTTTGCCAGATGATAAAATTTATCCTTTCGACTCTTTCCTACTTTCCCTTTTTTGCCCATTGTGGAAAATTGGTGTTGGCGGGAAAGTCTGGGGAAAAAGAAGATTTATCAGTAAGCAGATAATGTCCTTACACCAACCAAAAGACTCCACCGGACAATGGCCTCCATATTCGTTATGGCACTAGAGGAGTCATTTAAGATATGGATTGTGTCAGGATCTGTTCAGGGAAAAACTGATGGTTTTGCACTCAAGTTCAATCAGTTTTTTTCCGTGATTGCATTTAGTATTGTAGCTTTTTTTAGCTTCTTTCAGACATGTGAAGAAAAACTGAAGGCTAACAATCTACATCATCTAGAAAACATCATTAAAAAACGCACTGCATCCGGATGCTTTCCGTTTTTCACACAAGCCCCATTTATTTCTATGAAGCCAGAGCTGCGTAAAAACACACAACATAGAACATGCTGCGAATTTACCGGAATGCAGAAATGATCAGTGATAAACGATGCTCATGTGCACAGACCCATTGAAATGAATGGGTCAGGATTCAGTCTGGATGATATGCAATCACGACACACGTCGCATCCGGACGGAAAACTTACTCGTGTGAAAAAGTCCTTATAATATGCTTCAGGGTATTAGCCTGGCGGCAGGCACACATGAACCACGTGTAGAGTACTGTGCTAAAGTTTTAGGCAGATGTGAAAAACATGCTGCAAAGTAAAAATGCTTTCAGAAATAAAAGTGTTAATAATTTTAATCAATTAACAAAATTCAAAGTGAATGAACAAAAGAGAAATCTAAATCAATATTTGGCGTGACCACCCTTCACCTTCAAAACAGCATTAACCCTTTCACTACCGCGCCACTTTTCATCTTAAATCCCAGGCCGATTTTTGCAAAATACCACTTATGTGGTAATAACTCTGGAAGGCTTTTACTTATCCAAGCCGTTCTGAGATTGTTTTCTCGTGACACATTGTACTTCATGACAGTGGTAAATTTGAGTCAATGTATTTCACCTTTATTTATAAAATAATCCAAAATTTACCAAAATGTAAATGTAAAATCTTGCTTTAGCCCCAAATTTTTCATTTTCATAAGGGGTAACAGTAACATGGCTGGATTCAGAACGGAAGGAGCACCATAAGGCTTTTGCAGCGCAGATTTTGATGGATTGGTTTATGGGTGCCACTGTTTTTTTTCACTGATGCCAACGCATACAGCAGGGGTCCGGCTATCAGTCACTGCTGGACCCCTGTAGCTGATCGGGTGGGCAAAGCTCCTGCCCCCCCCGATCAGCGCGCCATAGTACTACAGCGCTGGTATTTAAGCCACAGTATCCAGCGCCGTACATGTATGGCGCTGGTAATGAATGGGTTAAAGAAGTTGTCTCATGAAAAATATTCTACAGTTTTCAAACCAGCACCTGGATCTGAATACTTTTATAATTGCATGTAAGTTAAAATTTTGAATAGCCGCTGAGTTATTCAGTTAAATGTATCTGTATAGCGCCACCTACTGTTTGTTCTTTTTCTTATTTCTTTGTCCTGCGCTTGAGATGGCTGCACATGCTCAGTTTAATCCTTCCACTGCCTCCGGAGCTGTGATAGGGAGAGAGTTGCAGAAGATATAGACGTCCCCGGAGAACGAACATACACGCTGAGCTGTTAGCTTGATAGAAATCTTGCAAAGCAATTGTAGCAATGAATGGGGAGATATCTGGATTCATGTGAGGTACAGGGCTGGTCCTGGCTTTTTTAGAAAGAGATTACTTGGCGCATGCGCAGTACAGGCACAGGCGCCCGGAATTTGAAGAGCTGGGGCCGGGATCGCGCAGGGAGATATCGCGCACCGCGCATGCGCGAGACTTGCGCGATCCCCGGCCCATCAGCAAACTGTCCATCATCTTGCCAAGGGGAGTGGTTTACTTGACTCGAGTCAAGGAGGCCGCTGCCCCCTTGACTTCAAGCCGAGTCAAGGCAGCGCGCCAACGGAGGATTAAAATATGAATTTTACACAGTTTGAAGGATCTCTTCTCCTTACAAAGATCATCTTCTGAATCACGCTGGAACATAAATTAAGGTACTGCTAACAGGTTTTTTTTAGCCCAAGGAGGTGACAGGTTCCCTTTAACAACTATCTCCAGTGTAAGGAAGAACAAGGATTCCTGGAGGTGATGCTATGGCCCCACAAAGCCCCGATCTCATCATCATCCAGCCAGTCTGGGATTACATGAAGAGACATGAGGATCTGAACAAGCCTACATCCACAGAAGATCTGTAGTTAGTTCTCCTAGATGTTTGGAACAACCTCCCTGCCAAGGCCCTTCAAAAACTGTGTGCAAGTGTACCTAGAAAAGGAATCAGCAACCTTCAGCACGCCAGCTGCTGTGAAACTACAACTCCCAGCATGCACACTTGCTCAGCTGGTCATGTAACTACCATACCAGTGAAAGAAGGATTCTGGGAGTTGTAGTTTTCTGAACAAAGGGTGGTCACACCACACACTGATTAGATTTAGGTCTCTCTTTTGTTCTTTCACTTTGCATTCTGTTAATAAACTATTAACACTTCTATTTTATAAAGCATTACATAATGTATTACACAGGCCGATTGAGCAAGCGATTGTCAGGAGGGAAGCGTTGTCTCCCTGCAGTCACTGCAGGATGCAGCAATCTCCTCAGCAGCATGGGGAGGAGCGATCCTTATGCCACCATTCGTACCCATACTGTTTAGTGGTTTGCCGGCGGCAGATTGTAATTAGACAACACAATCTGCTGCCAGCAAACCATGATTTTTTTAAGAGTGCTTAAAAATCACAATTGCCCAATGGGTTTGGCCCTTCATCGGGCAATCAGCGACAGCAAGTGTAATACTCCTGGCTGTGAAGCCACCACACAGACATCACTAGAGAAAACTCGGCTACTTCTATAGTTTCCATAGGAAGTGGGCACTTCTGTTCTGGAGACTGGGGGTGGTCCTAGCGGTGTGACCTCCTGGAAGGCTCATGTGAATTAGCACTGGACATTTCCTACGGTGCAGGTATAACGTCCAGCCCCTGATCTTGGGGATAATGGCCACCACAAGAAGGAGCTAGTTTACCTATGTCTCCTCCATATGTTACCCTATGTGCATGATATGACAGAGAAGTCTCTTCTCCAACACAATAAAGGGAGACTTCCAGCTCCATCTGCAGTCAATCACACACCATTCCTGCTGCACCCTTATATGTCATTAACAGGGGTGGAGGGCACTGGGGCCATCCCTACTATGAGGGCTGGGAGGTTGTCACCTCTCTGACATATCTGTTTGAGTAACTACTTGCATTTACCATGTAATAATTCAAGAGCATCTTATCACGCTATGTTGTGCCATTCCTCTATTATTCCTACGCGAAGTTTATGAATGCATTGCCAGCAGTCTGCAATAAAAGGTCCTCCAGGTCTGGTGTTACCAGTTGGGGGGGGGGTCCCTGCAAAGTCTAACACTACCCAGTCAGTACTGCCAGTGTCACACTGTGTAGGGACATCCCTCAACTGGTAACACCCAACTGGACCTTTGTGACAAACTGCTAGTAATTCAATCATAAGGAGGAGGAATAATGGAGGAATGGCACAACATCTAAGTTACCTTCTGTTCCCCGGCTGGCTATGGGCATGGTCACATGCAGAGGTCGCAATAACGCCTGTACAAGCGTCATAGACGCTTGTTCAGGCGATTTTACTTCTTAAAAAAAGTCTAAGGCGTACCAATCCGCCTTAGACTTTTTCCTGCTTTTCATCAGCGCAGCGAGCGCTGTAAACGGCACAGGCAGCTCAGTGATGCTGCTGCCTGAAGCAACCAATAACAAAGCTCCGTACATCAAGGAGCTTTGTTATTGGTTGGTTTGAGCAGGCGCCAGACCATTGAGCATGCTGCTCTGCAGTGAGGCAGAAGAGTCCAGCAGCGGCACACAATCGTAACCGGATGGCATCTGGTGGGTTAAGGGGTCTTAGTGGGCAGTTGTCTTTTGCGGGGGTCATAGCACAGGGACCCCCTCTAACCTCTATAACAAGGAGTCTGAAGCCTCAGCCGAGCGCTGCTTCCTCTCCCTGCTAGCGCGGTACTGAAGACGGCCTCAATAGAAAGTCTATGGGACTGTCTTCACTACTGCGCCCAGTGTGAGGGGAAGCAGCGCTCAGCTGTTATACAGTTCAGCAGGGGTTTCAATGTTAGACAGGAGGCTTGCCTGGAGTTTTTAAGCTCCTGGGTGTGGGGGTGAGCATGCTGTGGGTTTTTTTTTAAATGGTACAGAATTAAAAAGTCCTTACACATATGCAGAGAGCAAAGAGAAATAAATAAAATATATGGCTTATTACCACTCCATGCAACCACTGGGTTGTACAAAGTGGTACTAGGGCATAGACTTCTAATAAGTAGGCTGGCTTGGAGTGATTGCACAGCGCGTTATTATAGCCAAGTGTTAAAGTCCAGACCAATATGGCGGATCTTCCAAGTACTTTATCACTTGGCTATAATAACCTGCTGTGCATTCACTCCAGATCCCCCCAGGGGCTTATTAACCCAATGCTGGAGGGAGGGGAGCAATGCTATTCACATGGCTCTGTATGTTGGAGAAACTGACAGGTGGGGTGGTTATTTACATGGGACTGTATGTTGGAGAAACTGATGGAAGGGGTGGTTATTTACATGGGACTGTATTTTGGAGAAACTGACGGGAGGGGTGGTTATTTACATGGGACTGTATTTTGGAGAAACTGACGGGAGGGGTGGTTATTTACATGGGACTGTATTTTGGAGAAACTGACGGGAGGGGTGGTTATTTACATGGGACTGTATTTTGGAGAAACTGACGGGAGGGGTGGTTATTTACATGGGACTGTATTTTGGAGAAACTGACGGGAGGGGTGGTTATTTACATAGGACTGTATGTTGGAGAAGCTGATGGGACAGCATGTTAACACCGCCACTATTGCTGTTGTTCTGCTCTGTTAGATGAGCAGAACAACAAAATTAATGGAAGTGCTTTTTTTTCACATCTTTGGAAAATAAAAGAATCTGAATGGTTTCTATGGGCAACTAAGTTGATAACACCAGTTGGTGGAGGGAGGGGGGTACACCAGATGATAAATCTCCCAGATTCTCTTCAGGGTTGCACATGTCCATACCCGTCCGGAAGTAAAAAAGGCAGAAAACAGAAGTCATTGTGGTTGGCGCTGTAAGAGGGACTGTGACTATCACCACTATGGAGGTACTGGGGCTGTCAGTATTACGGGCACTGGGGCTGTTATAGCGAGGGCACTGGGGCTGTTATAGCGAGGGCACTGGGGCTGTTATAGCGAGGGCACTGGGGCTGTTATAGCGAGGGCACTGGGGCTGTTATAGCGAGGGCACTGGGCTGTTATAGCGAGGGCACTGGGGCTGTATATAGCGAGGGCACTGGGGCTGTTATAGCGAGGGCACTGGGGCTGTTTATAGCGAGGGCACTGGGGCTGTTATAGCGAGGGCACTGGGGCTGTTTATAGCGAGGGCACTGGGGCTGTTATAGCGAGGGCACTGGGGCGGTTATAGCGAGGGCACTGGGGCTGTTTATAGCGAGGGCACTGGGGCTGTTATAGCGAGGGCACTGGGGCTGTTATAGCGAGGGCACTGGGGCTGTTATAGCGGAGGGCACTGGGGCTGTTATAGCGGAGGGCACTGGGGCTGTTATAGCGAGGGCACTTGGGGCGTTATAGCGAGGCACTGGGGCTGTTATAGCGAGGGCACTGGGCTGTCAGTATTACTGTCACTGTGGCTGGCTGTTATAGCGCGGGCGCTGGGGCTGTCAGTATTACTGTCACTATGGCTGGCTGTTATAGCACGGGCGCTGGGGCTGTCAGTATTACTGTCACTGTGGCTGCCTGTAATATCGAGGGCGCTGGGGCTGTCAGTATTACTGTCACTGTGGCTGGCTGTTATAGCGCGGGCGCTGGGGCTGTCAGTATTACAGTCACTGTGGCTGGCCGTTATAGCGAGGGGGCTGGGGCTGTCAGTATTACTGTCACTGTGGCTGGCCGTTATAGCGAGGGCGCTGGGGCTGTCAGTATTACTGTCACTGTGGCTGGCCGTTATAGCGAGGGCGCTGGGGCTGTCAGTATTACTGTCACTGTGGCTGCCTGTTATAGCGAGGACGCTGGGGCTGTCAGTATTACTGTCACTGTGGCTGGCTGTTATAGCGCGGGCACTGGGGCTGTCAGTATTACTGTCACTGTGGCTGGCTGTTATAGCGAGGGCGCTGGGGCTGTCAGTATTACTGTCACTGTGGCTGCCTGTTATAGCGAGGGCGCTGGGGCTGTCAGTATTACTGTCACTGTGGCTGGCTGTTATAGCGAGGGCGCTGGGGCTGTCAGTATTACTGTCACTGTGGCTGGCTGTTATAGCGAGGGCGCTGGGGCTGTCAGTATTACTGTCACTGTGGCTGGCCGTTATAGCGAGGGCGCTGGGGCTGTCAGTATTACTGTCACTGTGGCTGGCTGTTATAGCGAGGGCGCTGGGGCTGTCAGTATTACTGTCACTGTGGCTGGCTGTTATAGCGAGGGCGCTGGGGCTGTCAGTATTACTGTCACTGTGGCTGGCCGTTATAGCGAGGGCGCTGGGGCTGTCAGTATTGATGAGCGAAGCGATGTTACATCCGAAGTCACTTTGTTCATAACTTAGGAATACAGTACAGTATTAGATTGTATGGGCTCCGATGAGACTAACATATTTGTGAAGTCGCGCATGATTTCGTTGAATAACTTTGGTAGTTGATTTGTTAACTGGAAAACCACTTTAAAACTTGAAACAGAACTCGGCTTCTGTTCTGAAGTACCAGTCGGAACCAAAGCCGAGTTCGGAATTAAGTGGTTTTTCACTTTAAAAATCAATTACCGAGGTTATTCAACGAAGTCACACGTGACTTCACAAATAAGTTCGGCTCATCGGAGACCGTATATTTTAATACTGTACAGAGACGGATCTCCGTACAGCATTACTCCTAAGTTATGAACAAATTGACTTTGGATGAAGCATCCTGCGGGGAGGTGGAGGGGGGGTTGGTCAGTGTTATGGGGGCAATTGGACATCAATACTCCAGAATTACTGAGGGCACAGAGGAGGTCCATGTCACACATTATGTCTGCACTGTGATGCTCGGTATTTACAGGTGGCACATATACATATGTAAACAGCGCCCACCACTATCACTGTATATCATGGAAGATGTTTTTTTTTTTTACATCAATCAACTCTGCCCAGTTCGTGCCCGGTACCCGCAGAGACAAGGCATTACACACAGAACTAAAGCAGCTGTCGGGCAGCACTCACCACAGCTCTCCGACTCTTCTCCCTTCTCTCACGTGGAGGGTCTCGCTTGCCTGCAGCTGACTTCCGGCGCTAGGATGACGTCACGCCGCTAGTAGTACTGGAACATTTTGGACACTAGAGTAGGGAACACTTCGCCCCCTTGTGGTCAGATCCTGAATGACCTCATTGTTGCAATGTTCTGGCTACTACCTCTTCTTCATGAGTAGTTATGACACAAGGATCTTCTCCCATGAAGACAACCCCTTTCATTTGCCTTGTTCATATAGAGCTTATGTGCTCTTAAAAAAATGATGCAGGATTTATGGGGGGTTTGTGGGTGCAATTTTTATTACGATGCAGTTTTGATCCTGCCCAACCCATTTCAATGGCAGGTTTGGATGTGAACTCGACGTGGAATCCACGCCAAGAAAAAACATGTCACTTCCACACAGCTGTTTTTAAAACCAGGAGGGGCAAAAAAAACCAAAACATTGTGTAAATGAACAAGTAGTTTTCCAATTGAAATCGATGGAGATAATTTGCAAGCATTTTACAGCGATATTTGGGTGTGGAATGCACACCAAAATCCATGCTGAAAAGTCCCTGTAAATACATGACTTTTTTTCCGTCTGAAATAACGGATCTCAGACGGAAATGGCTCAAACAGATGCCAAATGTTCATAACTGATGCACAGGATCCGTTTTTTTCTTTATTTTTCTGTTCTTCTAAGGGCTCGTTCACATCACCGTTAGGGCTTCCGTTCTCCTGCTCCGTTATAGGAGCAGGAGAACGGAAAGGACGGATTCGGGGCATAACTGAGCCCAACGGAGCCTAAGGGACCCCATAGACTATAATGGGGTCCGTTAGGTTTCCGCTCAAAAGATGATTTTTGAAGCGGAGACAAAAGTCCTGCGTGCACAACTTTTGTCTCCGCTTCAAAAATCATCTTTTGAGCGGAAACCTAACGGACCCCATTATAGTCTATGGGGTCCCTTAGGCTCCGTTGGGCTCAGTTATGCCCCGAATCCGTCCTTTCCGTTCTCCTGCTCCTATAACGGAGCAGGAGAACGGAAGCCCTAACGGTGATGTGAACGAGCCCTAACTGATCAAAAGAATGGAATAATAACAGTGATGTGAACTCTCCCTAAGGCCTCATGCACATAAATGGATTTTTTTCCTTGTCTGTTCCGGTTTGGTTTTGTTTTCACTTCAGTGGGGCTGCAAAAAAAACAGAAATGACTCAGTGTGCCATCCGTTTCCGTATGTCCATTCCACAAGTAATAGAACATGTCCTATTGTCCGCATTACGGACAAGGATAGGATTGTTCTATTATGGGCCAGCTGTTCCGTTTCGCAAAATACAGAATGCACATGGCCGGTATACGTGTTTTGCGGATCGGAAAATTACCAACGGTCATGTACAAGAGCCCTAGGCCAGAAGTGAATCCAGGTAGAAATCATCGACTGAAAACTGACTGTGTGAATAAGGGCTCGTTCACACGTCAGTTATTTGATCAGTTATTTCCATCAGTTATTGTGAGCCAAAACCAGGAGTGGAGATTCCACAGATATAAGATATAATGAAACGATCTGCACCTGTTCTGTGTTTTTGACTGTAACCTGGTTTTGGCTCACAATAACTGATGAAAATAACTGATCTGTGAATAAGTGAACTGAAGTGTGAATAAGACAGCGGAGCCCAGAGCAGGACCTCAAGCTGCCACAAACTGCAAGTTTTTTTCAGTCAACTCACTCGTGTGTGTCTGGACATCATAGAGCAGGTCTTTAATTTCAGACACCCCCCTCTATTTCACACGGTCAGCATTTGTAAGCCGGCTGTCTGCACATGTTGCAGATTATGTATGGGTTTTCCGTGTGGATTCTCATGCGAAAAAAATGCAGCATAAAACAGTCGCAGCAAAGTGAATGAGATTAGACAAATTTTATGTAGACTTTGCTGCTTTGTTCCATGCAGAAATTGTCCTTTCGTGTGGATTTTGAAATCTGCAGCATCAATTCCTTGTTCATTTGTACGGCTTTCCCCATTTTCAATGCAAGGGTGAGACTTGCGGCTAAAACACATGCGGGTTTTGGTGCGGAAATTTGCGGGTAATTTCTACTAGACAACCCGCATCTGTGTGCAGGTAGCAGTAGAGTTTGACTATACGGCTATCTTGGTCGTGTGATACTTGTTACGCCCAAAGATTGCGGTGTAACAGTGACAGCATAGAAATGAAGGGGGCGCAGAGCGAATCACGTGTGTCTTGACCTCGACCCCAGAATTGCAAACAGTCCAACACTGCTGGATCTTATGTGATATTGAGGTCGTAGTCACAGCAAATGTGCACTGCGATCCGTGGGCGTGACAGCGGTCTTGTGCTCAAGGTCGGCATGAAGCTGAACCTTAAAGGGGTTGTCCCACGAAAAATATTCTACAGTTTTCAAACTAGCACCTGGATCTGAATACTTTTGTAATTACATGCAATTAAAAATTTTGTATAGCCACTGAGTTATTCAATAAAATGTATCTGCATAGCGCCACCTGCTGTTTGTTTGTTTTCTTATTTCTTTGACCTGTTCACTAAGAAGGCCGCACATGCTCAGTTTCCTCCAACTGCTTCCTGAGCTGTGATAGGTAGAGCATGGACACGCCTCCTGAGCTACAGCAGAAAAGACACTGCCCTTGAGCTGTCAGCCTGATCTAGCAGAGCAATGAATGTGGAGATCTCTGGACCCATGTGAGGTACAGGCCTGGTTCTATCTTTGTTAGAAAGAGATTGTCCTGTTCTATATGATGTCTGTTTTCTCATTTTTTACAATAGTCATGGGATAACCCCTTTAAGAGTAGACGCAAACAAAGATGGTCTTTAAGATGACCTGACAATTTATTACAAGGCCTATTCACTTGAAATGTATTATCAGCTGGAGCGTTCCAAAGCAGTATGACACATGACACCTATCTTTTCACCAACAGCTACCTCACTCGAATTCCCCATACATATGCATGCTCGGCTCGGGCACTCCTTTGCCCTGACTGGAAAGAGAGAGCAAAAGCATGTTGCAAGTCCAATCGCACAATCCCCAACATCTGTCACCCGATGAGAGCAGAGAGGCCCTCAGCAGATGAGAAACCCTAGATCTAACCAGAGCTTTCTCAATCCGTATCCATCAGCTGATGAGAAAAATCCCTTTGGCTTATTGCAAATTCAAACAGACTGACACATACCCATTAATGTCTGTGCCATCAATGCAGTTGTCCTTTGGCAACCACTCTGTACTTGGTTGCAGCGATGACCTCGGTGCTGATGTCCGTAAACAGAGATCAGAAGGCCCATGAACCTGTTGGTGTCATATCTGATCGAAAACTACATCCCTGTTATATTTTCCTACGTGAAGGTTTTTTTGGACCCAACACAAAGGCATTTCATCTGAAGGAACAAATCTCATGTAAGTGCTGTGACATTGTGTTGATGTGAGGAGCTCTCACGGGTCAGAGCAATCGCTGACCAATCCAAAAAGTCAAGCGACTTCCTTTAAGACGTCTGTTCATAAATAAAGTGGGCTATACACATTAGATAATGTGACCATTTTGGACATTCGTCATTTTAAAAATGTTGTTGCAAAAGATGGCCAACTGTGAACTGTTACTTGCAGAATGTGATCAGGCAGGTAGGACCTACTTATTCAGTCTTGTAAGCAGATGGTCAGATCATTCCTGCAATGATATGAAGCTACCAGGACTCAAAGCCCGTGAGCCGGGCTACCTCTCCACCCATACAGAGAAGGCCTGGGAGCCCTGGTACCTCCTCCCACACGTCATGTGACAGCTTTGTATGCAGCTTTTTCCATTTGTGCTCAGGGTTAGCAGTGTCTAGACACACTGGCTCTAGGGTGAGGACATCTCCAAAATGGGTCACTGTACACATTGAGAGCCCACTGTTGCATAGCATAAGGACCTATTCAGACGGCCGTATTATTGCAGGTCCGCAATATTGCGGACCTGCAATACTACGGCTGCTGCCCAGGGTGTGTTCCACAGTGCTGCGGAACACACGGCCGGGCGCCCCATTCAAAATGTCTATACTTGTCTGCATGAACGGACAAGTATAGGCATTATCAATGGGGCGCCCGGCCGTGTGTAAAAGACATGTTCTATCTTTTTATGTGGAGCCAGCTCTGTGTGCTCCCATGGAGGAGAATTGGGCCGCATCTATTCCGCAATATTGTGGAATAGATACGGCTCCATTCATACGGTCATGTGAATGGGGCCTAAATGTGCCCCTGTACAACGTTCTGCACTGATATTAAAGTGGTATTCCAATGTCAGCAAATAAACATTATTCTTTGTATGGAAATGTTCATGTGATGCTGGTTCTCATATAAGAAATCCAAGTGATGTATGGAGACTTATGTACAGGCAATGCTCCATGGGAAAAAGTATGCAAGTTAGCTCTCTTCCAGAAGAAAGAACATAAGCTCATGTCAGCCAAGCCATAGACTCCTCCAAAAGGAAGAACGATGCACATCTGTTTCAGGGTTCTTAAAAGGCATCTGTCAGCAGATTTGTACCTATGAAACTGTTACATGTGCTCTTGGTAGCTGAAGACATCTGTGTTGGCCCCATGTACATATGTGTCTGCATTGCTGAGAAAAATGAATTTTTAATATATGCAAGTGAGCCTTTAGGAGCAATGGGGGCGCCATTTCTTTTTTAACTCATGTAGAAATGTTCTATATTTGCCTGCAAAACAGACAAATACAGGATATGTTCTATCTTTGTTGCGTGGCCGCAACACCTAGAGGTTTTTCCTCTTTCTGTAACTGGTGTGTCCTCTGCATTTGACAGGGTAAGGTAGTATAAATGTGATCACATCTAGTCGTGTCAAAGTGCAGAGGGCACAGCAGTTGCAGAGAGAGCAGGGCCTCTAGGAGTAATGGTAACGCCTCCGTTGCTCCTAAAACCTAATTTGCATACATTAAAACAGCATTGTTCTCAGTAATGCGGGCACATATGAACATGGGATCAACACCGATGCCTTCAGCTGCCAAGTGCACATCCAACAGATCAACCAGTTTCATAGGTACAAATCTGCTGACAGATGCCCTTTAACCCTCGTCAGTACACAGCAGGGAAATGGTTTGACTGATATTAGAGTTTTCATTCTTCTGGCAAAAAAGTTGCATATTTATTGCCTGTAAATAAGTCTCATTGCAACTCAAGGATCTCCTCAATGAGAAGCAGCACCCAGAGCGGCATCAAAAGAATCTCATCCGACCCACCAGTAGCCAGCTCTGTACAGGCAAGACCCCCCTTCCACCCAAAAAACAGATGGGCATCTCTTCTATTAGAAGGAGTCTCTGGTTTGATGAGATATTAGCTCTCCTCCAGCAAGCAATTTCTCATTATATGAGTAAGGCATCGCTCTTGTGATACAGTTATTAGCCGCAGCATGATACAAGCATTGTGAACAAGGATTCTGCCATATTTTTGAGCTGGAGGATCCTCCCTCTGATTGACAGCTTCCTCATTATGCACAATAATAGGAAGAAAGCTGTCAATCAGTGGCAGGTGGACGAGGAGAGATTTCTCCTGAATACATCAGACTCCTGCCTCACAGCGCTGGCATCGCACATGACACCTCTGACAGTTTCTCAGAAGAGACACAAAATGTGAATGCGCAGGAAGATTTGTAAACTGCAGTGGAGAACGAAAAGGTACACAAAGAGTTAAGGGGACAGGGGGAGCTTTATTAAAAAGAACACATCCTATAAAAAATGACAGAAGACCGTATGTACAAAGAAAGGTGAATTCTCAGCGTAATCCACTCTGCGAGCTTCCTGCTCCGGGGTGCTCTGGGCTGTGGCGATTCTGGAAGGAAACAAGAGTCCAGTTACTCAAGAACTTCAAGGAAAGAGCGGTAAAGTGAACACACCATAAAGTGTTCTTCTCCTAGAAGATGTCACACTATATTGCTAAGATGAGCCATTACTTCCTGATCCCAAGTGCCAGGACCCTCACTCTGACCCTCAGAATAAAGGCGTTAAGCGCTGCCACTGCACTTTCTAACTACAGAATAGCCCCATTTACTGGAGCACATCAGGGGAGCCATTATGGGGGCAGACCTGTCAAAGGGATATGCTTTTCCCTAAATGTGGGTTTATCACCTTTGCTACTGTGGGTGGACTGCCGGGCAGCGTCACATGACCCATTTGTGTTTTCTGTCCACAACTCTCAAAGCCCCTTGCATGCACACTATATGTCTTGCAACCCCCTGCTCCACAATACCACCAGTCAGTCTCCTCCCCACCCTGGCAGCTGTAAATACTGTCCTCAGTAAGTTCCTAGTCAGACTCCTCCTCCGCTGGCAACTGCCAGTCTTCTCAACTTTGCTGTATATTGCTATGTCCAGACTCTGCTCCTTCCACAGCAAGCAGGATAAAGGCATTTGTGTAGTTTGTTGTTCAGTGAACAGATGCTCAACAAATGAGGATCCTTAAGAAGGGAGAGTGACTGAGCATGCGTGTTCGCCAGCACACGGCTCATTATACGGACATGCACATTTTGAACATTGGGTGGAGCCATGTATGTAAGTAAATATGATCACTGTGAAAAAGGAAACCAAACAACTCAGGGGAAATCGACCTGTCATAACTAGACGACTAATGACAGATCCCATGCCACCGCTCCAGCTCTCTTGGCAGGCCTCTCACGAACACGACCGTATCCATTTTGCAGTCTGCAAATCATGGATCCGCAAAACATGGATACCAGCATAATATTTTTAACTCATGTAGTAATGTTCTATATTTGCCTGCAAAACAGACAAATACTGGACATGTTCTATCTTTGTTGCGTGGCCGCAGAACAGACATTGAAATGAATGGGTCCGCATTTGATCCGCAAAAAACGCGGATCGGATGTGGACCGAAAATACAGGCATGTGCATGAGGCCTAACTGGAAAATACTGTTCATTTTTTATGATTCCTACAATAATATTTATTGGCATCTCTGCGGCCCCCATTGATCACAATGTAATGTAATATCTCTAGGATAGGGCCTAGATCTGTGACCTTGCAATACACGGCACCTCCTTGTGGAATTTCAACCAGTACGTGAGGTGTGAACTTGGTGCAGACAAGCACACCATTAAAGGGGCTCTCGCAACACAAACATATCCAGAGGATAGAGGACAAGTATCTGATTGGTTCAGGGCCCTGTGGTTGGATCTCCACCAATTATGAGAATAGGACCCTAGTGTCCCCCATACAAATGGAGCAGCAGGTCGACCATGCAGCTGCTTCATTCACGCTCTTTGGGAGAGCTGAAGACAGAGTACAGGGCTCGGCTACCTCTGGAAGTCCCACCGAGTGTGAACGGAGTGGCAGCAACATATGCTCAACCTGCCACTCCATTTATACAGGGATCTCAGTGTTCAGGATCATGGTGGTCTCAGCACTCGGACCTCCAACGATCAGGTACTTAGCCCCTATCCTTTGGATAAGACACAAGTTTGAGAAAACTGTTGCAAGGCAGAAGACAAGTGTAATGAAGAGAGAAGATAGACTAACAAGAAACCAGAGGAGAAGGCGGCAAGCCACAAAGACTACGGCCATGAGTAAGTACCAACCCTCTAGGACAGTGATGTTTAACTAGTGACCTGACTGAGACATGTGACAGTCTGTGTGGCCTGGACCCACAGATTGCAACTGTCTACCCCAGGTTATGATCTGACTGCTCTGCCCAATCACGTCCCTCCTACCTTCTTCTTCTTCTTGTCTTTCTTCTTCCTCCTCCTTTCTGGATCATCTTCTCTTTGTTTCTTCTTCTTTTTCCTGTGATCGGAGTCTGAAGGGGTTTCTGCAGCAGATATGGGAACAGTGAGATGAGGAGATACACACACCATGTGTAACACACTCGTTGTACTGCATTATACGGACCTGGAGGAGCCGGCTCCTGTGTTCTGCTTTGCTTGTGCTTCTTATTCTTCTTCTTTGGAGGTTGTATGTGCATCAGACGACAGTGTTCTGGAAGCTGGAGAAGGGAGATTTCAGAACTTCAGCCACCCGGAAGGTGGTGTATTCCATATACATGGGGCAGGGCAGAACATGATAGAGGCCCCAGCCCCACATGAAGGACACTGCTCTGTTCTTTTCAGGGGGCTGCAGGGTGTACAGGGTCCATGTTCTTGTGATCGGTGGGGTTCCCATCGGCAGGACCCCCATAGATCTAATAGTTATCCCCTATCCTGTGGAAAGGGGATAACTTAATGTAACCTGAACACCCCTTTAAGGCTTTAGACTGGACATCGTTTTGGGGAGTGCGGCCTATACAAAACAGCAAGACATATGCCCATAAAAAATTTGAACTCATTTTTGGCTCGGGGTCGACAGGTTGTCCATACGGATGACATGTATCTGGCCAATCATGCCCAGCAGAGGTGATCTCACTGCATAACCTGACTGACATGGTCTTGTGCCAGGTATTCCATATGGAGAATTGGTAACAGTCCCCCAGTGGGGTCACTAGTTGGTTTGGAAATCATTGCTGCAGACTACGGGCATATCAATGGCATGCTACAAGAATAGTCTTACAGCTGGTAGCTTGGCCAGCAGATATTTCCTCCATAAAGGGCATAGCTCACCGGGCCTGCATGTAGTCTGAATCCAGTTAGCAGTGCACCAGTCAGAGGAGTGAAGGAATTCCCACAGATGGGTGGCTTTTCAATTAAAGATCGTAGACTGCTGTTATCCTGAGAGCCGGGGGTATCGATCATACCTACACAGGGGGCGAGAAATTCAGTTACAGCATTGGACATCAAAGCACAGGTCATTTTCGGAGCGCACTAGCCCAGCAGAAAGGGGCAGAATTGTCTCCAGCTACTCCTTGTACACAGAGCGTTCTGTCCAGTAAAGGCTTACAGAAGTGGTCTGACAACTGTGGTGCATGGAACAGGTCAACTTCCTGCTAAGAGGACAGGAGCACAAAGGGTTAAATTCTGGCTGCCTACAGCCACAACTGTGGGAAGCTTAGAGAGGACAAGTCTGCTTAGTAACTACTTGCATTCATCGAGAAACAACAATTCTGGAGCATCTATGTGTATGACTATGTTGTCCCACTCTTCTACTATTCCTACTAGAAGGCTATGAATGAATTTTCAGTAGTTTGCAATAAAGGTCCAACTGGGTGTCCCTGCATAGTCTGACGCTATCCAACCAGTGCTGCCAGTGTCAGACGGTGCAGGGACACATCCCCAACTGTAACACCTCAGCTGGACCTATATTATAAACTCCTAGCAATTCATTCCTAAACTTCTATTAGGAATAATAGAAGTATGGCACAACATTCATAAGAGTAGATGCTTCAGAAGTAATGAGTAATGCAAGTAGTTACTAAAACAGCCCTGGTCAGGAGAGGTGACAGGTCCAAAGTAATGAAGACAGAATCAGCTATCATTGAAGTCAATAAGTCTGTAAGCGCCCTCTAGTGGTTGCTGCAGGCGGGCAATATTTTAGGATTTAAAAGGAACTCATCACCATGCACACACAGTCCTATCTGTGGACAGCATAGCATAGAGTAGGAAGAGATTGATATTTTTGTGGGAAAAGATTCAGTATAACGGCTCATTCAGACAGCGGTAAGTGTTTTGCGGTCCGCAAATCACGGATACCGGCCGTGTGCATTCCGCATTATGCAGACCGCACATGGCCGGTCTTATGATAGACATGCCTATTCTTGTCCATGATTTTGGACAAGAATATGATTTGCTCTATCTATCTTGTGGGGCCACGGAACGGAGTTACGGATGCAGTCAGCACACAGTGTGCTGTCCACATCTTTTGCAGCCCCATTGAAATGAATAGGTCTGTACCCGTTCCGCAAAATTGCAGAACGGATGTGGACCCATTCATACGGTCGTCTGAATGAGCCTTAACTTGTACCGATTGAATTCCCTGCTCATTCTGGGCTTAAGAGTCCAGTGGGCGGTCGTGTCAGATTGACGGCGGTCTCTGTATACACAGTCTGTGTGACCTCTCCCCCTCCCCCTGTGTGGACGTGCTCTCTTATCCTCACAGCACAGGCAGTGTAATCTGTTCTCTCCAAAGACCTAGATACTCCCACCTCTTCTGTACAACCTCCTCCCTGCTGCTATCTCTATCAATGAGAGAAGGGAGGGGGAAGAGTATAGGACACAAAAACTTTGGAAGGAATGCCAGAAAAATGTAAGAAAACACCTTCCTGCTTTCCTCTGATGGCAGCGAGTCAGGGGCCACCAGTGTAATCCATGGAGGAGCCACTATTGGCAGAGATTCTCCTCCTTGGCTAATAGAGGGGGTCTACATGGGGTTCCCTACTCTATGACATCTATTTGGCTGTCTTCACGTCTTACCTGGGAGGTCCGGAAGGAAGTTGCTGAGTTTCTCTTTGACTTTCTTGCCACAGAATTTCCCAAATGAATGTTCCAGATTATAATGTAGAATAAGATTAACGCTGCCGGTGAGGTCAGAGAGCCCTGGAAGGAGACAAGAGCCACAACATGTAAGAAGCCTGTTCAGATCAGAGCCCCCCACACCCACCGGCGGGGCAGCACCATGCCAGGGAAGCCCTGACACCCACCATGGGGGCACTGCTAGACCCCAGAACACAAATGGATCAGGGATATACCAACTGGCAACCTCCAACCATTGTGGACACACCAACACCAGGGATGCTGCAATATGACAGCGGCCAAGGAAGCCCCCAGCCACCCTGGAGACAACCATACCCAACACTGAGGTCATCAACAGGTCAATGAACCCTCCACATTCTGTGCCATTTTCCAGTTCAGCAGTGTTTTCAGTGTGCCTGATGACATCATCAGTGTCACTAGGACCCAGGAGCTGCCAGCTGCGTTACAGCGGGTTACCGGGCACAGAGCAGGGGCAGTACCCACCTGGCAGCTCCCTGAGCAGATAGAAGGGACCAGACGACCGCCGGGCTCCATCTTCCCCAGCAGGAACCGTGGACAGTGACGGCGGAGGCGGCAGGGGAGGGCCGGGGACGGATGAATTGGGCGTTCCAGAGACTGGATGAGGTTTACCTGCCCCGAACCCAACTGCCCCCCCAGAGACAACCGCCGGAACCCCCGGTCCCGAGGGAAGTGATGGTGGCGGATCTGTAGGAACAAACAGACCGGGGAAACCCTCCATCATCTTGCACGAATGTATGGCCAATCAAATGTGGCCTCTTTCCGACCACTGACCAATAGGAACATTATACCAAAACCCGCCTCCGGGGCGAGCAGGTCCTGCCGAAGCCTTCGCAACATCCGGTGGGCTGGGCCGGCCTGCGTTCCAGCCAATCATAGTCTGAGCCTGTATTTCTCAGCACATAGGTCCATTCTAGGCAGGACGCCAAGTCCTATCCACAGGCGCAGCCTCTGTCGCTGCTGTTGATTGGCCGGACGTAACCTGTAGTAAATGGGTAGTCCTGCCTCTGATTGGCTGGCGTTATATATCGCGCTGTGATTGGTCGGCGGCTTCCTGGGGCTGGTTTCTGCTGCTCCAGGCTCCTTTGGCAGAGTGATTATAATCTTTCAGTCAGTATGGCGGTGATCGCTCCGCTGCTCGCTCTGGTGTATGGGGCGCCGGGGCTATGGCGTTGGGTGTCGCAGCCTTATTACCTGCTGTCTGCATTGCTGGCTGTCTCCTTCCTCCTGATCCGGAAGGTGCCCCCTATGTGCTCTGCGCTGCCGTCTCAGCGGGAGGATGGCAATCCCTGTGACTTTGACTGGGTGAGGATACTGCAGGTGTTCAAGGACACAAGCTTGTTGGCACTCATATCTGTGTACCCATCTATTTCACCAACTGCTGGCGTCATTTTTCTGTAACCAGGATCACATGGTTTAATTTACAGTCCTAATAATTGGGGTGTGCCCTGCCCCCAGTTCCTGGCATGCCCATTCTGCACCCTTATGGAAGCCAGGACCATGACACCTCCTAATGAGGAGGGCAGAACCCTCTGACGACTTTGTGGTGCAGCATGCTAAAGTTGTATAACGGTCATGTAACAGCCCATATGTGAGCTAGAGCTGCTAACGCAGATCCGCACTTGCTTTGGCGGACCTAGCTATTCATGTATGAAGTGATTAGCTGTTTATTTGCAATATTACATGTCCTTTATGGGATGTTACAGTAATAACCCATTAGAAAGCCATTAGCGTGTTGGCACTTGGTATTGCCGGATCTGTACCAAAGAGCCTATCATGTTCTGCCCACACTGTGATTGCTGTTGATGGGATAGGAAGGGGTTAAATTTGGGTATGCGTTCCTTTGCATTTATGGTCTTGTTCAACTGGTTACACAGACTCCATACTGGAAGCCCCCACCTAGAATAAGTAAAAAGACCTGGGGGGGGGGGGGGTTGATTTATCACACCCTGCACTCCAGGAATCTGGCTTTATGGGACTACCATAGGATGATGGGCATTCCAGCATTATAATTTTGCTGTAAATGTAGGTACCTACGTTACCCCCTCCCCCATAAATACAGTCTGGATATCTATATTATTATTTTACTTATACAGCGCTGACTTTTCCGCAGCACTTTACAGACATTAGCATCAAGCTATCCATAATGGGGCTCACAATCTAAGTTCCCTATCAGTATGTCTTTGGAGTGTGGGAGGAATCCCACGCAGACACGGGGAGAACATACAAACTCCATGCAGATGTTGTCCTCGGTCAGATTTGAACCTAGGACCCCAGCGCTGCAAGGCACCAGTGTGCTTCATGCACTGACTTGCTGAGCTTGTTCCTATGCAGAAATACAGATAGAAGCAAGCAGAATTGCAGTGTGAAGCATGGGGGAGAGTGAGCAGTAGAAAATGGATTGTAGACTCAAAATGAAAAGCCTGGCTATGCTACAGCCCTTATGACAGGGATTGGACCATTTTATGCTCAAAATTATTTATTTTTCTTCCAGAGGGAAGTGGAGATCTTGATGTTCCTCAGCGCCATAGTCATGATGAAGAACAGGCGGAGTAGTAAGTCTTAGAATTTCAATATTAAAGCGCATGTGTCAGCATGATCAACCCTAGTAAACCATACTGCCTGGTAGGGTTGATCATGCCAAGTACAAGGATCCTTCTCTTTTATTTTTACACTAATGAGGTGCTTGTAGTACCGAGGGGTGGGCCTAGCTCCTCGGAGTACCGCTTCACCTCCACCTTTCACCCATTGCCACTCTCCCCACTAATTGACAGGGGCAGGCATCCTCACAGTTCTGATGGCAGTCCCTGAAATCACACACATGCGCCAGCAAGAATACAGTTGGCATGGCCCAATAGTACTCTTCCTGGCCGGGCATCAGCGTGAGGATACCTGGCCCTGTCAATCAGTGGGGGAGAGGAAGTGGCAAAGGGTAAAAGGCAAAGGTGAATCGGTGCTCCGAGCAGCTAGGCCCACCCTGAGCAACTCATTAGCATAAAAGGGTCATTGCACTCTGCATGATCAGCCCTACCAGGAGGTATACCTGGTTTACAAGTGTTGATCATGCTGGCTGATTCATTTGTGGCACCAGCATAAAATGCTCATCATGAGAGAGAGTCATCTCCTGCACCATACGGTTACCATGCTGATCACATGGGCCGTACCTGGGCGATCATGTGTGGGGCAACAGCTCCACTATTTCACCCGCTATGTGCAGGTCATACCTGACCAATGGAATATATAAAGGAGTGATCCATACCTATATATGTTTCCCTGACTGTAGCCGATTGGGCATTGTTGTATTGATCTTTGTAACCGTCTTTATCCATTTATTTCTTTCAGTTACCATAGAGCAACATATCGGGAACATCTTTATGTTCAGTAAAGTTGCCAACACAATTCTGTTCTTCCGCTTGGATATTCGTATGGGCCTATTGTATGTCACCCTGTGCCTAGGTAAGTATCATAGTCATTCTAACAGGCTACCCTCAGAAATCTTAAAGGGATTTTC
The DNA here is from genome assembly GCA_900303285.1 of Rhinella marina. Taxonomy (NCBI): domain Eukaryota; kingdom Metazoa; phylum Chordata; class Amphibia; order Anura; family Bufonidae; genus Rhinella; species Rhinella marina. The sequence continues at coordinate 239,019 of ONZH01004266.1, forward strand.
CGAGTATCTGATCAGTGGGGTCCGACACGTGTGATCCTGGCCAGCTGTTTGAGAAGGCATTGGAGCTCGCAGTAGCACCACAGCCTTTTTTGTGCTTACCAATTATAGTGTCTGTACTTGTTATCGCAGCTCAGCCCTATTCGCGTCAATGGGGCTGAGCGCGATGCAAGCGCAACCACTATACAATGAATGGCTCTGTGCTTGGTAAGCTCGGAGAAGGCAGCATCGTTCACAGGAGCACCAGTGACTTCTCAAACGTGTCATGCCGCATGTCGGAACCCCACCCATCACATGCTGATTACCTATCCTGAAGATCAAAATCTTGGAAAACCCCATTAAAGGGACGTCATGTGAAGTGCTATAGTTAAAATTTCTCCCTTTCTTCTCACCAGTTTTCCTCATGACGTGTAAACCTCCTCTCTATATGGGACCGGAACACATCAAGTATTTCAGCGACAAAACCATTGAGGTAAATTATTCAGGATTGTCCAGTGAGACTGGCATAGTACCCCATCAATGTCACTCTGACAGGCTAAAGGTTCGGCCTGTGTATAGAATTGATATTAGCATTTTACTTTCTCTACCTTTTCTTGTATTTATCACCATCCAGTACTATGATCATATATCCCACTAATCCTGGATTAAAGGAGAGCTCTTCTAGGGGACTGTAGGTAAAAAGAAGCCTGCTGACTACCAGAAACCATGACACCCTTTCCCTTGGGTTATGTCTGGAGCAATACCTGACACATAAGAAACAGACAAAGCAGAGGAAGAGTTGTCCACTCCTTTATTAGTGATTGCCTGTCCTCAGGATAGGTTATCAGTATCTGATCGTCAGGAGTCCGACATCCTGCACTCGTACGATCAGCTGTTCTGCAGTAGTTGCGGCACCAGAACTACACAGCGCCATCCATTGTGCAGGGGACAGAGCTGGTAACTGCAATGCTGCTCTGCTCCTATTCACTTCAGTGGGAGCGGCACTGAAGTGACAAGCTCTGCCCACCACACAGTGGATGGCACTGTGTAGTTCTTGTGCCGGAACTACTGCTGAATGAGCAGATCTGCGGTGGTGAGTTCTCCGCCCATTATATATTAGTGGCCTGACCTGAGGCCATCATTTTGTAATGGAGTGGACAACTTTTTTTAAAGGGGTTCCTTAGGAATAATTATTTTTTTCGCAAGTGACCCCAGCCCGTCTCCATAAACAGAATATTCATACTTGACTTCTCCCCGCCGCACCGTTCCTTTCTGCTGCCTCCCGACTGTCCATGTTCTGGTTCCCATGCTGTGTTTACATCCACCACAGCATTGGCATGGTCACATGCTCCACTTCAGCCAATGACTAGCTTCAGTGGTGACGTGCTGCTTGTGGCATACAGTACCTATATGTACAATCACACTTAAAGGTGTTGTCCTGCCATTATATATAATCATTTGATGGATCATATAAAAGGAAGCAAGGAAAGAACCTTGAGTGTAACTCCAGTGAAAAATATAACTTTGCCAGTGCTCAAACATGTGTATGGGCAGTCAGTGGGTGCAGCCTTTCCAGGTTATGGTGGGTTTACACGGGCCGAGCTAAAGCCGATTGTCAGGAAGGAAGTGTATCTTCCTAATAGTCGGCTACTTGCTCAGTGGAGGTGAAGCGTTGCATTTACATGCAGCGATCACCTCCACAGTATTAGGACAAGGGATCACTATTGCAATCACTCGTCCTCATAGAGCTGCCTTGTTTATGGGCATCAGATCGCTGTTTAGACCACACAATCTGCTGCCCAGAAACTATAATTTAGGTGCCTGCCTAAAGAGAGGATGCCCTGATGAACGAGTATTTCGCTCGTTCATTGGGTGATCAGCAGCATCTTTACACGGGCAGATTGTCGGGAACGATAATCTGCCCCAATTATTGCACCGTGTAATTCTACTTTAAGACTTATTCCAGCAGTAGATCAGTCCTTCCACCTCTCCTGCTGACCAGAGGTCGATGTCTGTCTGTTAACTTCTACCTCAGTATTAGCTGAGCTGCTGGGCCATGGTCTCACAACGCTTGGTGCTCTCCCATAGTCCAGTCCCACTTTCTTCTGTGTCTCTGTTAAACATTTTATTTGCAACTAGGCACAGGCTATATAGAAGTACCACAGATCCAGAGGGAAGGCGTTTTCATAGGAATAGCAGCTCTGCAGCCCTAGCTAAGGAAACCTAAGTGGCTTTATATTCTAGAAATGATGTATTTTTACCTCTCCTGTGACCTCCATGCACAGTGACGTTTGGCTTTGTCACCAGATTTACCATATGCATTGTCTGAACACTTTTTCTGTAGGAGGAGATGCAGTCCGATCGACGTGTTTCATGGATTGTGGAATATTTTGCGAACTGGTCATCTGAATGTCAGTCGTTTGCTCCCATTTATGCAGAGCTGTCTCTAAAGTATGTTATTTTTTCCACTTTGTCACACCATAACACCCAGATGTGCTGTCCATGGCTTCTCTTGACTTGATGTATGTCTCATTTCCATGTACAGGTATAACTGTGCCGGGCTGAAATTTGGTAAAGTGGATATAGGCAGATATCCGGACGTCAGTACTAGGTAAGAATTGCCGTAAACAGAACTACTGTGCAGGCGAGGCCTCGGCATCTGACTGACGTATCCACTGTTCTGCCTAGTGTCATCACCACCCTTCTAGTGGAATTGTGCTTTGAAGCCCCCTAGGGTTTGCTCTTGGTGTTCATGAAGTACTGTAACCCGCCATTAATGATTTAAATTTCACAGGTACAACGTCAGCACCTCTCCTCTGTCCAAGCAGCTCCCCACACTCATCTTGTTTCAAGGTGGTAAGGAGGTATTGCGACGACCACAGGTAGATAAGAAAGGACGTGCGGTGTCTTGGAGCTTCACTCAGGTAATCCCCTTGTATGTGGCAGCACTGGCTTGTGGTAGTGTAATCTTGCCTATCTAGTCTCAGCAGTAAAATATATTTGGTTATAACTCCTACCTGTGCTTTGTCGTGGGTATGACATGCTGTGCCTTGGAGCTTTACTCAGATAACGTCATTCTCAGTCATAGCACAAGTGTGAATGGAGCCATATGTCTGATCTCAGCAGTACATTACTTTCAGTTATTACAACTCCTCATGTGTTCTGGTTAGGTTACAGGGGGATGTGATCGTACTGCAGAGCGGCCTCCCAAAGCCTTAGTAAGATGCCCAGTGGTGCCATAGGCAGGCACAGCTGTAGAGTCTGGTCTGTCCACTTACTTAAAGAGGTATTCCAGAAATGTGAAATTATCCCGACCACCACAATCACAAAATCAGGGGTCCTACATCCCCCATTTGAATAGAGCAGCAGTCAAGCATGCACTACACTACTCATTCAAGCTCTATGGGACTTCTGGAGATGGATAGCGGAGTACAGCACTCACTTGTCAGTTCCATAGACAGAGGAGTGGTGCATGGGGCATCAGCCACTGTGCTATCAAATGGGGGATGATGACCTGCTCTGTGTGAGACCCAGCAGTCAGACCAATCTAGCTATTATCCACTATCTACTGGATTGGTTATTACTAGAATACCACTTTAACGATACGTCTTGTCTCAAGTAATTGGTATCTATGAAACTATTTGGCTGCAGGTGGTCTAAATCCATGGACCCTGCCCAGCCATTCCCCAGTGTAAGTGATGGGGAGTGCCCTTTTAGTCTGAAAAAGGACCTGAAGGTTTTTTTTTTTTGTGGTGTCTATGGTCTTTTTTATACAGTAAACCCTGGGCAGTAAGTGTGACAGGCATGTGAATTAAAGGGGTATTCTATTTATGTGGAGTTATGCCCTAGGATAGGGGATAACTATTAGATCGGTGGGTGTCCTACTGCTGAGACCCCCATCAATCGTGAGAACAGGGACCCTGTACTCCATGGAGCTCCCTAAAATGAAAAGAGCGGCCGGTCGGGCATACCTCCATTCATTTGTATGAGTTCTGGAGATAGTTGAGCCCTGAACTACCATGTAAATGAATGGAGAGGCTGCATGCATGCCCAGCCAGTCACTCTGTTCATTTAAGGGGGTACAGGGCCCCCACTTTCATAATCAGTGGAGGTTCCAGCGGATCTAATAGCTATCTCCTATCCTATGGATAGAGCGTAACTCCACCAAATCCTAATAACCCTTTAAGACAGTGGGGGGTCAGTGCAGACAGTGCTTGGTGCTGTAGAGGACTCGGTGTAATTATATTTTGTATTCATTGGAATAGACACTATGTAAGGCCTCTCACAATGGCCACTGCAGGAACATAGTGCAATATCTGCAGCTTCCCCAGATGAGAACAGTTGATCACCAGTGTATGCTGTTAGGGAAGGTGAACCCGTAGTGAAGTCTGTAAAATTAATACTTTTTTTTTTTTTTTTTGTTGCTTTGTATATCAGGAAAACGTTATCAGAGAGTTCAACCTGAATGAGCTGTACCAGAAAGCAAAGAAGATCTATAAGAACCAAGATGAGACAGAAGCTGAGGAGAACACTCCAATAGAGAGCAAGAAGGACCAGTAATCGGGGGGGCTTCTGCTTGCACCTCCATCATGTAAATAGAATAGAACTACCACTCCGTGATTCTGAGGTCTCCCTTCATCTGCAATCAAGGTGTTTTTTAATGAATGTATAATATACTGTAAGAAGCTAATAGAGGACTGTGGTGTCCCATATGCCCCATTCCCTCCTCCACTGTTACACTAATTCCGCTAGGTCTTCCCAACATCTTTAAGGCTCAACACTCTCTCCTAGCTGGTATATGTTGGATCGAAAGACTCTTCTGGTCATGTGCACACTTCATGGACGTTGCTGATTAATTAATGGGATAACCTACAATAAATGTTTCTTCTTTAACCCATGGGAAGTCTTTTCATTGGGTCTGCTTTCTCTGGAAGTGGCGCCACTGTGTGGCAGTGTCTGGTATCGCATTACTTAAATGATGATGATGATGAGTGGCACTGCTTTTCGTTTGCCCTATGACAGCACTTATGGAGAAACCAACTCCATTTTTCCCTTCCCCCACGACAGCACCACAGAGAGATAGGATCCACCCCCAGGGACAGGAAACCTGCAGAATAAAAAGGTGGAGCCTCTCTCCCTTCCTCAGTGGTTTCCTGTCCCTGGTGTGGGAGACCTGCAGTCGTTTTTTCCTTAGGTCTACCGCAGCTTGGAATTCCTAGGGTTCTCCTAGAGAGCTGTTGGTATTTCCACCGGGGTCCATCGCGCGACAGTGTCGGCTGTTAGGACCAGAGGGTGAGAAGGGTTCCAGGGGGCTCTTCTTACCTTACGGTGGATGCGTGGGCATCTCCGGTGGAGTAATGCCACGTGAACGCACCGGATGATGTCCAGGAGATCCCTGCAGTCGCTCCTTATCCGGTGTCCAGGCCGCTGTATGTGCGCCGGTCTACTTCCGGTCGCTCGACGTACTTCCGGTTCCGGTCTGTGGTGCGCTTCCGGAGATAATATGTTTTAAGTGCGGGGGGAACAGAGGAACGCGTTATACCCAGGATTAGGTGATATTCCTGGGGGAGTATTGCTGCCCTCGGGGGGGGGGGTGTTTATGGCAGATTTATATATATATATATATATATATATATATATATATATATATATTTTATGCAGAGGTTCTGATTAAAGTTCTTCCCTGCACTTCATCATGGAAGAGGACAAGAGAGAGTCAGCTGACAGAGAAGCTGCGACTCCAGTCCCGGTACTTGTTGTACAGTTTTAGGGGTAGGTGTTATACCGATTACCCGTATTGTATCATTTTAATGTTTGTTTTTCCTATTAGACTATACCTAAAAAGGTGACGTCCAAGAGAAAAAACAAAGTATGTTCGTTATGTGGAAAATCCTTATCTTCTACTTATGAAAAGAGGATATGTCAACAATGTATAGATCATACGGTGGCGGAAGAATCTCCTTCCTTTTTAAAGAATATAAAGTCTTTAATTAGATCAGAGGTGAAGAATTCCCTTAAATCAGTGGGAAGAGACCGGATCGTAAGGTTTTTATCCCAAAAAGTTATAAGAGGAAATATCCCTTTGAGGAAGAGACTTCTTCTTCTTCTTGGGACAGAGCTCCAAAAATTGATGTAGCAATCTCTAAGGTATCCAGAAGGTCTTCTCTTCCCTTTGAAGATGCAGGTGTCCTTAGGGATCCATTAGATAAAAAAGTGGAGTCCTTTCTCAAAGGAGCTTGGGAAGCATCTGCATTTTCTTTCAGACCAAACATTGCTGCTACTGTGACCGCTAGATCCCTGTCCCTTTGGCTGGAACATTTAGAAGTTCAGCTTAGGGATAAATGTCCTAGGGAGCAGATTTTGGCTTCTTTACCTACCTTGCAAAAAGCGGCGGATTTTTTATCCGACGCTTCTGTTGATGCTCTCAGATTCTCTGCCCAGTCGGTAGCCTTGTCCAATTCTGCCCGTAGGGCCCTTTGGCTTAAGAATTGGGGTGGGGGCGATTTGACCTCTAAGCAGAGGCTTTGTGGTATCCCCTGTCAGGGTGAGTTTTTGTTTGGTCCAGACCTGGATGACCTCTTAGAGAAAGCGGCAGATAGAAAAAAGAGGTTTCCAGTTAATCTTCAATCGGCTACATTTTCATCCTTTTCGTTCCTCTGGTAGGGGGGAAAGCGGCAGTTCCGTGAAAAGGAGCAGAACTTTAAAACCGGATATCCAGCTAAGAAAGGTTTCCTGTTTGGAAACTCTTCCTCAGCGGATAAGAAATCATCGCGCCAATGACGCCAGGTTAGCGGTAGGAGGAAGACTTCGGTTTTTCTTTCCCGCCTGGGAGGAGGTGGCAAGCCCGTGGGTTTTAGACATTATTTGTTCTGGTCTCATTCTAGAGTTTGCTTCCCTACCTCCTCAAAGAATGGTTATTACAAACACGGCGCTTATAAAGGGAAGACCTTCTCCTATCTTAGAAGAAGTGCAGACGTTGATATTAAAGAAAATTCTAGTTCCGGTGCCCCCTCTAGAGCATTCGGGAGGTTATTTTTCAACGTTGTTTCTAGTTCCGAAGCCCGACGGAACATACAGGGCTATAATCAATTTAAAAAAGCTAAACCGTTTCCTGAGGATGAAGAAATTCAAAATGGAGACAATAAAGTCAACCATTCCGCTTTTGTATCCAAATTGTTTCATGGCAGTCCTGGACTTAAAGGACGCGTATTTTCATGTACTGATTCACCTGAATTCTCAACAATTTCTCAGGATTGCAGTCTTCCTAGAAGGTCATTTACAGCAGTTTCAGTTTCAAGCAATGCCTTTTGGTTTGGCAATGGCACCGAGAATCTTCACCAAGGTGGTGGCAGAAATGACATCTTTTATCAGACAAAAAGACATTATGATAATCCCTTATTTGGACGATTTTCTGATAATTGCAAATTCTTGTCACGCTTGTGCGAAGGCAGTAGAAGAAGTCTGCAAAATAATTCAAAGTCTGGGATGGATAATCAATGTAGAAAAATCCAGGCTTGCCCCTCAGTGTCGTCAGATGTTCTTGGGTCTGATCCTAGACTCAACGTCACAGAGAGTTTTTCTTCCTCCAGAAAAGATCCAAAGAGTTCAAGATCAACTATGCTCTCTGGAATCCCGGTCTTTAACCATAAGAAAGGCGATGTCGGTTCTAGGAACCCTGGTATCCTGTATTCCAGCAGTGGAGTGGGCCCAGTTCCATCTACAGCCTCTGCAGATAGAGATTTTAGCTGCATGGAAGAGAGTGAACGGGTTCCTGGAAGCAAAAATAATATCCCCAACCACGTTACTGAAGTTACGATGGTGGAAGGTGAGACATCACTTGTCTCAGGGTATCCCTTGGGTGTATCCAGAACCAATAATTTTAACAACGGATGGGAGTCCGTGGGGCTGGGGGGCACATATCCTAGGTCAGAATTATCAGGGTTCCTGGACTCAGGAACAGAGAACCTTCTCGTCAAACAGGAAGGAGCTCAGGGCAGTAAGGCTTGCGCTCCAGGCGTCACAGAATCTTTGGGAGTCTTTTCATGTTCGGGTCCTCTCAGACAATCAAACAACAGTAGCCTATATAAACCATCATGGGGGTATGAGATCTTCCTCTCGTCTGTCAGAAGTATACAGGATGTTTGGAGATTTAGAGGAAAAAGTGCTTCATGTGTCAGCGCTTCATATCAAAGGGAAGGACAACAGTCGGGCAGATTATCTAAGCAGATTTCTTCTGAGGCAGGGAGAGTGGTCCCTCAATCAGTCGGTATTTCTGGAGATCACAAAGATTTGGGGCATCCTGGAGATAGATCTTTTTGCCTCCAGAAGAAATCGCAAAGTACCGAGATTCTGTTCGCTGGATCCAAGGGAATTCCCCTTTGGACTGGATGCCCTCCAGTTGAAATGGAATTTCCAGCTGAGTTACGTGTTCCCTCCATTCCAATTAATTCCTCTAGTGTTGAGGAAGATCAGACAGGAGAGGGCAAGAGTAATTCTGATTGCCCCTTTTTGGCCCAGGAGGGCATGGTTTTCTCTAATTCGGTCCATGTCAATTGCAGATCCATGGGTTTTGCCGGACATTCCGGACTTGTTGTCGCAGGGTCTGTGTCTCCATCCTCGGGTTCGGGGTCTTCGGCTGACAGCGTGGATCTTGAAAGGCTCCAATTGACTAAAAAGGGGTTCTCAGAAGACCTCATTGCTACTCTATTAAAAAGTAGAAAACCAGTGACAATAAAGATTTATACTAGAATTTGGATGAAATTCATGCAATGCTATAGACTGGATCCCAGAAATTTACCAGAATTCATCTCCACTCGTCAGAGTTTTTACAGAAGGGTTTGTCTATGGAGCTATCAAAGAGTACACTTAAGGTCCAGGTTTCAGCCTTATCTAGCCTTTTTGAACGTAACTTTGCCCGTGATCCTTGGGTCATCAGATTTTTTAGAGCAGTAGGCAGAAGTACTCCTATTTCAGCATCTAGAGTTCCCCCTTGGGATTTGAATATAGTATTACAGGCACTCACTAGGCACCCGTTTGAGCCCATTTCTACCTGTGATATACGACACCTTACGCTTAAATTGGTTTTACTGATAGCTCTTACTACTAGAGTTTGTGAGATTCATGCTATTTCTAAGAATCCTCCATTTATGGCCATTCTTGATGACAGGGTAGTTATTCGCCCTGATCCGGCTTTTTTACCAAAAGTCGCTACGCAATTTCACAGGTCTCAGGAAATTATTCTTCCCACATTCTGTAATGATCCCAGATCCTCTGGGGAAGAGCAGTTTCATGCATTGGATGTTAGGCGTTGCCTACTTCAGTATCTCAAATCCACTGAGACCTGGAGAAAGACTTCAGCCCTGTTTGTGCTTTTTTCGGGTCCAAACAGGGGTATGAAGGCTTCTAAAAGTTCTTTAGCGAGATGGATCAAATTAGGCATTTCTTTGGCCTATCTAGAATCTGATCTTTCTCCTCCTCCTTTGGTGAATGCACATTCAACACGTTCAGTTTCTACCTCTTGGGCAGAGAGATCTTCTGCCACTGTGGAGCAGATTTGCAAAGCAGCCACTTGGGCTTCTCCTTCTACTTTCTTCCGTCACTATAGACTGGATTTACTGTCTTCTTCTGATCTTTATTTTGGCAGAAAGGTGCTGCAAGCGGTGGTCCCTCCCTGATTTTTCTCTGTAATTCTCTCTGTGGTGCTGTCGTGGGGGAAGGGAAAAATGATGATTACTTACCGGTAATCGGATTTTCCAGACCCCACGACAGCACCCGTCTAATTCCCTCCCTATTTCTTTTGGTTTTGGTCACCTGGGTGTGCATTTAACAAAAAAAAAAAAAAAAAGTAAGGCTACTTTCACACTGGCGGCAGGCCTGATCCGGCAGGTGAAGGGTGCTGCCGGATCAGGCCTGCCGCAGTGACATGTGTGGAGCCGGAACCGTGCTCCGGCCCCACACATGTCACACAGTACATACATACACATAAACATACACACACATATAGACAAACAAACACACATACATACTTACATGCTCCCCGGCAGGTCTTCGGAGCGTCAGAGGGACAGGACGGCTCACACAGGTCACGATTCCCCACAGCGCCCTCTGCTGGCCGCCTGGTGGAATCGTCATCAGATGACGATTCCACCAGGCGCCCAGCAGAGGGCGCTGTGGGGAATCGTGACCTGTGTGAGCCGTCCTGTCCCTCTGACGCTCCGAAGACCTGCCGGGGAGCATGTAAGTATGTATGTGTGTTTGTATGTCTATATGTGTGTGTATGTTTATGTCTGTATGTGTAGCCGGATCCGTAATGGACTCCTTTGAAAGTCAATGGAGGGCGGATCCGGTTACCATTATGGTCACACCTGACGGATCCACCCCCATTGACTTGCATTGGGGGTCATTCCGGATCCGTCTTGGTGCGGATGCCTGGACCGGAGAGCAAACCGCAGCATGCTGCGGTTTGTTCTCCGGTCTGAAGACAGAACGGAATGCTTTCAGGAGCATTCCGTTGTCTTCAGTTCAGTTTTGTCCCCATTGACAATGAATGGGGACAAAACTGAAGCGTTTTATTCCGGTATTGAGCCCCTATGACGGAACTCAATACTGGAATTTTAAAACGCTAGTGTGAAAGTAGCCTAAATGTTTTGATGCTATATAACTGACTAAGGTCGGAGTCCCTCTCATGCTCTGTAAACCACTGAGGAAGGGAGAGAGGCTCCACCTTTTTATTCTGCAGGTTTCCTGTCCCTGGGGGTGGATCCTATCTCTCTGTGATGCTGTCGTGGGGTCTGGAAAATCCGATTATCGGTAAGTAATCATCATTTTCCCCGGCCAGGAAATAGGAACTATAATTATTTCAAGGAGGGAACAAATGTCTATGGGCCTTTGCAGGCTGTGCTTGTATGTCCATCAGCCTCAGGGACCAGGTCTATCTCAGGTAAACAGGAAGTTTAGTGATGGTGGGAGGGGCTTGGAGGCACACACTCTGAGGGCCCAGCCAGTTTTTTTTTTTTAACCCCCTTCAAAACTCTCCAACTTTCCATTTTTTGTTTTTCACTCGCTGCCTTCCCAGAGTCAACTTAGGAGGGCTTGGGTTTTTTTTGCAGTACAAGTTGTACTTTCTAATAGTACCATTTAATATTGCATACAATGTAGTAGAATGCTGAAAGGAAATTCCAAATGGCGTGAAATTGGGGGTGAAAAAAATGTAATTCTGCTATAGTTATATTGGTTTGGTTTTTACGGCATTCCTTGTGCAGTAAAACTGACGTTACCTACTTTTTCCGGGTCAGTACTATTACAGCCTTACCAAATTTATATAGTTTTTCTTGGGTTTTAATACTTATAAAAAAAAAAAAAAAAAATTAAAACTTTAAACCTTTCTCTACCAGCACCGTACATGTATGGCGATGGGTAAACATGGAGCCCGCTCGCACATGCAGTGGGCGCCATGGCTGTCGGGTCTCTGCTGTTTCCAACAGCAGAGACCCGCAGCTAATAACCGCAAACAGCATTAATGCCGGTCGCGGTCATTAAATCCTTTAGATGCCATGATCAAGTGTGATCACTGCATCTAAAAGCTCAAAAACCTGGAAACGCACGTTTCTGGGTCTTACCTGTATCCCCTGCAGCCAATGCGGATGCTGTTAATTGACTTTAATACGCTGGGTCTCTCAGATGAATTGCTCATTTCTTCTTCAATTACAGTGCTTCACTATGGAACATGGGAATATTGAAGAAAAAAAATTGAGCCTTGTAGCATCAAACCCTGGCTACAAACACATGTAAAAAAAAAAAAATAATAATTTTTTAAATATATATAAAAAAATCGCCCCTTTTTCCGTGGAATAAAAAAATAAATACATACCGGTAAATAACAAAAAATATAAACATCATGGGCATCACAGCGTCCGGAAACGCCCATACTATTAAAATCTAAAAATATTTCCATCTCCATCCACCATGACGGCCACAATGAGATTGACCCCTGACCTATGTAGGGACAGGAAGCACAGAGAGTTTAAATTGCCCCACCCACCCTTCAGTGTTTTTCCTGTCCCTACATGGGGCAAGAGAGTAGTCCTCCCTTGGGAGGTGAAGATTGTTTAATCCTTTTTTACTTTGTTTTATTTTTTATATACACCTTAGATCCAGATGGTTGGTAACCTTGTTGCTCTCCCTCTTTGACATTTTATGGATCTTTGTACACGCCCCGTTCCTTTGGCAGCCTGGTGCTAACGCTGGACGGGGGATACATCTCAGTACTCGCTCCGGCTGGTCTGGAGCATGTTTACTGCTTACCTGCTCGATCTCCTTTCCCTGGAAGGGAGGACTGACAGGGGGACGGGACGAGACGCTGTGTGCTTCCTGACTACCCACATGACCCGTCGGCGGGTTACGTGATCGGAGGTGTGGGGGCGGGCCCATCTCGGAGGATCCGGAAGCGCTGTCTCGGACAGCATGGTTAAAACGCGCGGCTTCCCGGCAGCATCATCCTGCAGCAGACAGACCCGTCATGAATGTCAGCGCTGGAAGCCCCCACAATGGAGTCCTCTGATACTTCTGGCATCCTGGCCGTGAGTTCCCTATGGGAAAGTTTCTCTTTTTTTTCCTATTCTGGTTTGCAAAAATTAACTGGGGTTGCTCTTTCTTTTATTTATATTAGGCAAAAGAGTCTTGAACAAAAACTATTAAGTGTGCCATCTGTTCCAAGAGGCTACCAGAAAATTATAAAAGAAACTATGCAAATCATGTATTGCGGATACACGAAAAGAAGAGCAACCCTCTATTATATCAAAAATGAAAAGTTTAATTCAAGAAGAAATTAAGTTGTCTCTGGGTTCCTTGGGATCGTCTGCCTTCCCGGCAGTACCTCCTAAAAAAACCCAGACTATCTATACCCTCCTCGTCTGAAGAACCAGAAGGACAGGTCTACTTCCAGACCTCTTGGACAGGAGGAAATGTCTGAGGGCAAATTGGTAGATGAAGATAGAAAATACTATTTTTCTTCTGTGGACATGGAGGAATTGCTAAAGGAGGTTAGGTCCACGATGGGTATTGAGGATATCCCTAAACCTCGTTCTGTGCAAGTTGAAATGTTTGGAGGCCTAAGATCAAAAAGATCCATGGTGTTCCCTATTCACGATAATGTTCGAGAAATTATTCTGGATGAATGGCTAGATCCTGAACGTAGATTAGGGGTTCCTAGGGAATTAAAAAAACGCCTACTTTTTGATCCTGCTGAATCAAAAATGTTTGACAATACCCTGAAAATAGACCTACAGGTAGCAAAGGTAGTTAAAAAAAACATCTCTACCTTTTGAGGATTCTTCCCAGTTACGCGACCCGATGGAGCGTAAGGCTGACGCTTTGTTAAGAGCCTGGGAAACCTCTGCCTACACATTAAAATCTAATATAGCTGCTACTTTGGTAGCCAGATCTATGTTTTTGTGGCTAAATGACTTAGAAGACCACATTAAAAACAAAACCTCTAGAGAAGAAATTCTTTCTTCTATTTCCCTCCTAAAATCCGCCACAGCTTTTTTGGCGAACGCTTCTGCTGAATCGGTCAGATTCACAGCCCGTGAAAGCGCTCTCTCCAACTCGGCTAGATGTGCTTTATGGGTAAAATCTTGGTCTGGGGACAAGGTTTCTAAATGTTTTTGGACCTTTACTCATCAAAATATTAGAAAAGGCGGCGGATAAAAAGAGGGGTTTTCCAGAGGAAAAAGAAACTAAAAAATGTTTTTTTCAGCCCCAAAACTCTCAATTCAAGTCTTATAGAGGAAAAGGTAAATCAGGCCGCTGGAGTTATCCCAAAGGTGGGAAAGGCAGGGTATTCCTCCATAATACCCAAAATAAGTCATCAGATAAACAATGATGCCAGGGTGGGGGGTTGTCTAAAAAGTTTCCTTCCTCAGTGGCAGAGAATAACCACAAATCCTTGGGTGCTAAACATCATCGATCAAGGATATAGGATCGAATTTTCCAAAAAAACCCCAAAGTGCTTTCAAGTAACTACTCAGAGTCCCAGAGTTACATTGGAGCTCTTGAAAGAAATTCAAAAGTTATTAGATGCAGCAGCAATAACTCAGGTCCCCAGAGCAGAACAGGGAAAAGGGTATTATTCAAGACTATTCCTTGTAAAAAAAAAAAAAAAAAAAAAAAAGACGGTTCATATCGTATGATTTATAAATTTGAAACATCTAAACAAATCAATAAAATACAGACGATTCAAAATGGAATCAGTTTCTTCAATTATTCCTCTCATAGAAGGAGCTTTCATGACATCGGTGGATCTAAAAGAGGCATATTATCATGTTCCTATATTTCAGAAATCCCAAAAATATTTAAGATTCGCAATCAGAGATTCAGCAGATATCATACAACATTTCCAATTCACATTCCTACCCTTCGGCATCTCTTCCGCCCCAAGGGTTTTCACAAAGATCATAGTGGAAATGATAGCCTTCTTCAGAGAGAAAGAAATAATCATAATACCGTATTTAGACGATTTTCTCCTAATAGGAAAAACAGAAGACTTGGCTATCAGGAACACAGAGTTTTTTTCTACAAGGCATCCAAAATCTGGGATGGTGAACGTGAAAAAATCCTTTCTCCTTCCCTCAACAAAAAGACAGTTTCTGGGCACTCTCTTGGACTCTGTTCTTCAGCACTCTCTCCTTCCACTATACAAAATGGAGTCTCTCCGAAACAAAGTACAGGCTTTCCAGAAAGAAAGGTCTTGTTCTATTCGTGCGGTGATGAGCCTGCTGGTCCTCCTGACCTCTTGCATCGGGTCAGTCGCCTGGTGTCAGTCACATGCCCGAGTTTTACAAAAGTGGATTCTAAGATCCTGGGACAGAAAACAGTCCTCCCTGGACCGTCTTGTCAATATTCCCTTCTAGGTAAAACAGGACTTAGTCTGGTGGATGGAAAAAAAGAACCTCAAAAAAAGGGATTTCCTGGCTAAAAAGCCCCTCAATCCAGGTGATTAGAGATGCAAGCAAAACAGGTTGGGGCGCAAAGGTAGGTTCACAGCTGTTCCAGGGAATCTTCTCAAAAGAAGTAAGCGAATGCTCTTCCAATTTCAGAGAATTGTCTGCGGTCTGGTACACTCTAAAAGAAGCTTCTTTTCTATTAAAAAAACATCACATCAAGGTTTTCTCAGACAATATAACTACGGTCGCATATCTGAAACATCAGGGCGGCACAAGATCCAGAACTCTGAGCAGTCTAACAAAGAAAATTCTTCGTTGGGCAGAAAAAAAATACCCTGTCCCTTTCAGCAATCCATCTAAAGGGGTCCTTAAACAAAGAAGCAGACTTCCTAAGCAGAAACACTTTAGATCCGGTGGTCCCTAAATCCCCTCGTCTTCAGGAAAATCTCAGAAAGATGGGGTCTTCCTGCAATAGATTTATTCGCTTCAAAGACAAACACTCAGGTTCGGGTATTCTGCTCGCTAAATCCAAAAGAAGATCCCTGGACGGTAGACGCCTTCTCAATAAAATGGAAATTGGACCTAGCCTATGCATTTCCACCGATACCACTAATCCCTCGGGTAATACAAAAAGTCTTTCAGGATCCTGTTACCCTGATTCTTGTAACACCATATTGGCCGAAAAGAAGTCGAGGCACCCTGGATTCTTCCCCAACAAAAGGACATTCTCCTACAGGGTCCAGTCTACCACCCTAATCCGGAGATTTTTTCTCTAACGGCCTGGATCCTGAGGGCGACTCCCTAAGGCGTCAGGGGCTTTCAGAAAAAGTAATAAAAACTCTAAAATTCAGCAGGAAAAAAGTAACCAATCTATCTGAAGATCCGAAGAAAATTCTGCACCTGGTTGGGTGACCCAAATCCAGATACTTCCTGTCCTAACATCCTTAAAATATTGGATTTTCTTCAGAACGGTGGGATTAAGGCCTAGCACCCTGCGAGTCCAAATATCGGCTCTTAGTTCTTTTTTCGATTCTACTCTAGCAGACCACCGCTGGGTAAAAAGGTTCATGACTGCAGCTTCTAGAATGAGACCTTCCATGTCTACTCGTGTGCCTCAATGGGACTTAAATATAGTCTTGAATGGCCTAACAGGTCCTTCCTTTGAGCCGCTAGATTCGACCCCTCAAAAATATCTATCCCTAAAGACAGCTTTTTTAATAGCAATTACTTCTGCAAGACGCCTTGGCGAGATCCAGGCTCTATCCACCAGAGAACCCTATCTTATTATATCTGATGACAGGGTGACCCTCAGTCTGGACCCTACCTTCCTTCCCAAGGTAATCACGGATTTTCACAGGAATCAAGATATAGTCCTTCCATCGTTTTGTTCAAACTCCAAAAACCCTGCTGAGGAAAAATTACATTCCTTAGATGTCCGTAGGATTATCCTTAAATATCTAGAAGTGACAAAACCCTTTAGGAAGGATGACAACCTTCTTATCCATTATGGGGGACAAAAATTATCCAAAGCATCCCTAGCCAGATGGCTTAAATCCACTGGAATGCTATAAGATTCAGGGAATTCCTTGAGAGATCTGGCTTTTGGAAGGAAAGTTCTTCAAGCAATAGCCCCTCCCTGAACGATAATGGAAAACCGGAATTAGACTTACTGGTAATTCTGTTTCCTTGAATCCACCATGACGGCCCAGTTATTCCCATCCCCTAAAAAAAATAAAATATACATATATATATATATATATATATATATATATATATATAATTTCCTTGGGTATGAGGTAATGCTCAAAAAAAAAAACAAACCCCACTTGGTAATTTGGTAAACACCGAAGGAGAGTGGGTGGGTGGGGCAATTTAAACTCTCTGTGCTTCCTGTCCCTACATAGGTCAGGGGTCAATCTCATTGTGGCCGTCATGGTGGATTCAAGGAAACAGAATTACCGGTAAGTCTAATTCTGGTTTTCTTCAATATGGCGAATGGCGTAACGGAAAAAATCAAAATGGCTGATTCGCCATTTTTTCATAGCTTTCATAGATTACCAGAAAAAGGAATAAAATGTGATCAAAATGGTACCATGGTATAAAAACTACAGATCGTCCCCCAAAAATTGAGCCCCCACACAGCTCAGTAGATTAAAAAAAAAAAGTTATATAATCGTACTGACCCAGAGAATGAAGGGCACATGTTAGTTTTGTCGCAAAGTGAACACCATAGGGACAAAACCCGTGAAACGGTGGAGGAATTGCATTTTTTTGTCCAATTTCACCCCATTTGGAATTTTTTTCCCCCCGCTTCCCACTACATTATATGCCATATTAAATAGTGTCATTAGAAAGTACATCTTGTCCCGCAAAAAACAAGCCCTGAGATGAATATATGAACGGAAAAATAAAGAAAGTTATGGCTCTAGGAAGATGGGGAAGAAAAATGAAAATGCAGAAAAGAAAAAAACCTCTTGTATCCAAGGGGTTAATTTAAAGGTGGTTTTTTTTTTGGACATTGCCATATTCTGACTCCTATAACTTTTTTATAGTTATGTCTATGTGGGGCGATAATTTTTTTGCGGAGTGATCTGTAGTTTTTTTTTAAATACATTTAGGAGGGCTGTGACTTTGATCAATTTTTATTCAGTTTTATTTGGGAGGTGAAATTACGTAAAAACAGTGCCTCAGTCATCTTGATTTATTTATTTTTTTTCTGTTATGGTGTTCAATGTATGGAATAAATATGTTTATTTTAATAGCACAGGCTTTTTGGGACATGGTGGTGCTAATTATTTTTAATATGGGGAAAGGGTGATTTTTTATTTTTAAAAAAACTTTTTTTTCCACTTTTAAGTCCCCCTAGGGGACTTTAACATGCAATTGTCAGATTGCTTCTCCCATAGACTAATAAATTATCATTGCAGTCTATGGGAGAATTATTAAGTTCCTATGGAGCCCATTGGAACATAACTGTGACAGCCCTTGGAGCATTCAGAAGGCCTGAGGTTGCCATAGCAACCAAATGTGGGGGAGCCGTTCAGGCCTCGGGAGCACAGACAACCAACACGTAGACTTTCATCATCTTCTGAGACAGGGTGAGTGGGTTCAGGGTGTATTCAAGCAGATAGCCATTCTTTTTGCCCAATGTAGGAAGTAGGGTCTTCTTTATGCCTTTGCCTCTCTAAAACCGATCTTCTTGAGAGCCCTTGGCAACAGAGAGGAGGCAGCCACAGTGATTGCTCCATTTTGGCTGCAGGATCTTCCAGAAACTTAGGAATCAGCTTGCCATCCAGAAGTGAAACGTCTACATCTGGCTTTTCAAAGGCAGATTTTAAGCGGGAAAGGCAAGTCATTTCTACCCTGCTAGCAAGTAGAAAGAGAGTACTGGCTATCTAGCTCAAAATCTGGAGGGCTTTTTGTAGATTTGCCAGCAACCACCATGGATGTCATGTCTAGTCCAGACATCCCACTTATTCTGGATTTTTAACAAGAAACTTAGTACCCTTAGGCCACCTGCACATGGGTGCGGGTGAATGCACATAAGATACACGCGAATTTCTGTGCATTTCTACAGCGTATCCTCACCAAAATCCGCAATGTCTAATTGCAGATTTTGGTACGGATTTGCAGCAGATCTCACCATTCCATTCAAAAGGGCGAAATCCGCAGCTAAAACCGCAAATATGCTATTTATTTAGAAAGCCTCATGGCAGGTCAATCTGCGCACACAAAAAAAAAAAATCTGCAAAGTGTACATGAGATGTGTGTAATCTCATACAATTTGCTGGTACTGCACTGAGCTGTGGTTTGTCTGCATGGGGATCCGCACTGAAAAACTGCACGTATTCCACATCGTGTGCAGGTGGCCTTTAGGGTCCAGGTTTCAGCACCCTTTTAGAGATTCATTACAGCAGCAAGCAGACTTGCTCACATCTGTTTGAGCCTCTCCTTTAAGATACTTTGCATTAAATTAGCCTTTCTTTTAGCTATTACATCAGTTAGAAGGGCGAGTGCGATGCAGAAGAGCCTCCTTATACAGTAATTCTGTTAGATAGGGTTACCATTGCTCCTGACTCTATGGTGTCTTGTAAGTTTCACTACTTGGTGCTCCCACCATTCTGCCATATCCACAAATAATGAGAAAGGGGCGAGGTTTCATTGTTTAGACATCAGCAGATGCTCCACCAGTATCTGCAAGATTCTTCTGACTGGACGGATTCTTCTTGGCTTTTCCTACAGCTTCAATGATCTAGGAAGGGAAGAGGCTTCCTCTCAGGTAGCTAGATGGATTAGACAGGCTGTTTAGATCTTTCCCTTAGGGTTTGGTGCTCACTTCACTAAGTCAATCCCTACCTCATGTGCAGAGGAGGCCTGTGCCTCTGTGGAGCAGACTGGAGGGCCACCTGGAGTTCCCCACATACTTTTTATTTATTTTTTTATTTTTTTTAGACATTCGTTTCAGCGCCCTATTAATGATGGTCTATCCCAGAGATGGCCAACCTGCGGCTCTCCAGCTGCTGTAAAACTACAACTCCCACCATGCCTTGCTGTAGGTTGATAGCTGTGGGAATGCTGGGAGTTGTAGTTTTGAAACAGCCACAGGTTTGCCATCGCTGGTCTATCCTTTGGGAGAAAAGTCTGTCTTCTTGCCTACTCTGCAGGGATGTTGTTGTAGGACAAAGGGAAAAATTTGGAGTGCCTTTACTATTTATTTATCTATTTTCTTTGGGGCTGTGCACACCCTTTTTTCCCATCCCCCAAATAAGATAGATAATACAGTAAAAAAAATGTGTGTGTGTATATATAAATAATCATTGTACTGGGGATGTGTGGGGGTGTTCTATCCTTTAAACTAGTTCCTGTCTCCAGGGGAGAAGGAGGTGGTCTCTTCAGGGGTGCTGGCATATGCTGAAAGGGGTTATCTCATGAAAAATATTCTACAATTTTCAAACCAGCACCTGGATTTTGAACACTTTTGTACTTGCATGTAATTAAACATTTAGCATAGCCAGTGAGTTATTCACTGAACTATATCTCTACACTGCCACCTGCTGTTTGTTTTTTTTCTAATTTCTCTGTTCTGCTCAGAGACAGAAGCACAACTGGTACCAGCTTCAGAAGAAAGGACATGTCCCCAAAGCTGACAGCGTAAAGGGGTTTTCCGGGATTTTGATACTGATGAACTATCCTAAGAATAGGTCAGCAGTAGGGATGAGCGAATCGACTTCGGATGAAATATCCTAAGTCGATTCGCAAAAAACTTCATTCTAATACTGTACGGAGCGGGAGCTCCGTGTATTGGCTCCGATGAGCCGAAGTTATTACCACTTCCAAAACTCGGGTTTGGTTCCAAGGTACCACTTGAAACCGAACCTGAGTTCTGGAAATGTTTTTTTTTACAGTAAAAATCAATTTCTGAAGTTATTACGCAAAGTCTCGTGAGACTTCACGAAGTAATAACTTCGGCTTATCGGAGCCAATACATTCTAATGCTGTATGGAGCATCAGCTCGGTACAGTATTAGAACGAAGTTTTTTGCAAATCGACTTTGGATATTTCATCCGAAGTCGATTCGCTCATCCCTAGTCTTCAGTATCTGATCGGCAGGGTCACTTCAATGAGGCTGTGTGCAATACCTAGCACAGCCGCCATACAATGTGCTTGGTAAGCTGCAAGAAGGCTGCAGTGCCGGTGCCTTCTCAAACAGTTGATTGGCAGAGGTGTCGCACCACCACCAGTCAGATACTGTTGACCTATGCTGAGGATAAGGTAATCAGTATCAAAATCCCAGAAAACCCCTTTAAAATAAATCTACCAGAGCAATTGAAGCAATGAATGGGGAGATCTCTGGATCTATGTGAGGTACAGGGCTGGTTCTAGCTTTGTTAGAAAGAGGTTGTCATGTACTCCCTGCTCCATTATTCCTCCCCCCTGCCGGATCTCCACACTGGAGGTCTGTGTGGGGGGCAGGGCCAGCCGGCAGTCAGCCTAGCTCCTCCTCCACAGACCAGAGCAGCCGATGTCCTGCTGCTGCTAGGAACAAGGTAAGTATGTGGTGCTTTTTTTTTTTTTACTGTGAGGGGCACATAACTGGGCATATTACTGTGGGCACAGCTGGGCTTAATTCCGTAAGGGGGAACATAACAGGGCACAGCTGGGCATATTAGTGGGGGCACATAATTGGGCATATTACTGGGGGCACAGCTGGGCATAATTCTGTGAGGGGGCACAATGTGGACAAATACTGTGCGGTGGCATACAGGTGGAATAACTACTATGCGGGGGCATTAAGGGGACTGGTTGGAATTAGGTGCATAGTTATGTTTTGGGCAGAGTTAAGGGCGTGGCCTAGTGCGGAAAAAATTGTGTTTAGAAAGTTGGATGGGATACATTTCCATACCTTCCAACAGATATTGCTGTTATGTCACTTTCCCCAAATACCACACGTTATATTAACTGCCTTATTGTAATCTTATTATCCTACCATTACTCCCTGTGGCAAATCCGTTTTGATATTCGGTTTCTGTAGGTTACGTCCTGCATTGGAGCCTTGTAAAGGGGCGTAATTAGTGTCACATGATCTGCTGTCAGGACAGATCTCACTGCCCTAAGGCATGATGGGACAGTAGTCACATGACAAACTAGGAAGTAGGATACATGGATGGGAGATTAGGGAAACTGCACATGAATTAAAAAAGAAACTTAAAGGGAACCTGTCATCTCCGAAACACCCCCTGAACTAGAGTAAGTGTTGTATAGTGTAAGTGATGCTGAATCCGAATATGTACGTTTTATCTTCATACTCGCTTCCATTCCATCGCTGTGCTCCCACAAACCTGCAGTAAAATGCACTCAGTGGACTCCAGTGCTCACTCACATAATGGAGAGGACTCAAAGAAGAGTCCAGTGAGTGCATTTTACTGCTGGTTTGTAGGATCACAGCGTCGGAATGGAAGTGAGTATGAAGATAAAACTTATATATTCGGATTCAGCATCACTTACACTATACACCACTTACTCTAGTTCAGGGGGTGTTTCGGTGATGACAGGTTCCCTTTAAGTATTTGATGAAAATCCACTTTCGGCCAGGTTCACATCATCGTTTTTGCTGTTCTTCAGCTCTATTAGGATCGTTTGTTTTCTTTATTTTTCTGACAGAGCAGAAGAACAGGAAAATCAATGTGATGTGACCCTGGCCTCAGAGAGAAAACTAGTTAATGGCACAACCCCATTAAGTTTGCAAAAAAAAAGGCCAGTACAAAAAGACATGGTTTGACCTGTGTTTAATATTTCCCAAAGACTTTGATGCAGCATCTGGAGATTGCACTTATTTGCCTAAAAAAATTCAGAAACCAGAAAAAAAAAAAAGCTTTAAAGGGGTATTCCAGTTATAACCAGTTATCGTCTATCCACAGGGGATGCAATGAGTGTGAGCGGCAGTACCCTTTTCTGACCTGCCGCTCCCTCTATTTCAGGGGTACTGGGCCCCAGCGACAGGACCCTCACTGATCTATCTTAAGGATAGGGGTTAATTTTCTAAAACCAGAATACCCCTTTAAGTTTTATATAGTAATTTCCACACCCATTTTTGGTAGTTAATGCACGTGGAAAGACTTAGTACTCTTTCACACGACCGTATGCCCTCCGAGACATACGCTCAGTGAGTGGGCCATATGTCCTGGAGCGGCATTGATCATGTGCACGCCAGAACGCTCGTGGGACTATTGTCCCGCACTCATAAAATCATATGAGTACTGGATAATAGTCCCTCAGGTGGCCCGACGTGCACAGCATCATTGTAATCACGATGCGCACGATCCATGCCGCTCCGGGACATATGGCCCACTCATGGACCGTATGTCTCGGAGGGCATACGGTTGTGTGAAAGAGCCCTTAGGAGTACATTTATTAAGACTAGCATGTGGTATGCTGGTCTGGATATCCCCTGCGCTGATGGAGGATTCACTTAATTTATGGTGAGGCGCAGGCGTATAAATTAGGCATATCCTCCAGCAGTCCACACACCTAAAGAGGAAGCTGTGTCAGCTTGTAGCGACCGTACATTTCATTCATCATAAAGATGATAAATGGGCTGGGCTGAGCAGAGAAACACCACTTGTAGACTGGTACACTTGTGAGTACATTTAAAACACAGTGGTGTTCAAAAAGTTGGAGACGTAGGATTTGAAACCTTTTTTTTTTTTTTTTTTTGCAGATCCCTTGTCTCTGGCCACTTCCACTAGTGTTTTCCCTGCACATGATAAAGGCTGTAAAGATTGGGCTATGGATTAACCAGTGTTTTTTTTTATGATAACTCTTTGTATCCTACTTAATTTTTATCGCATTTTGTAATGAAATAAAAGAAAATTATGGAAAGTAATATAGAACTGATAATACATAGATGTGCACCATTTAGCTTTCTTCTGACATGTTTATGGTGTGCCAATGGACCCAATCTTACAGAGACTCGGTCTCCAGGATCAATCTTATTAAACCAGGCATACTGGCTGGTAGAGCTCATCATTCTGATTAAAACAATACCTTTCTTTTGTCTGTATGATAAATAGCCGCAGAGAAATCAGCGTTTTTATTCATATGCAAATGAGAATTTTGAGCACCAGGAGGCGGGGCTGAGTAGGATGCACAACGGAATGCCTTTAGAGCAGTGGTCATTCGGTAACGGAATCCATAGCGCAATTCAGCACATACCTGAACTCAAACTTACAAAACTGAAGTTCGCTTATCACTAGTGATTGGTTTTTCATGTAGAGATCCCAGATTTGAATCTTAGGAGAAACATCAACATTTTTTCCTTCAGATATTTTTTTTTCTTCCACATGTATCCCATAAAAAAAGTCTATGACCTTATTATATTCAGAATAATGTTTTGTTTTTGAAAGCTAATAAATATTACTGGTTTCTTTATAATCATATTTTGTACTTGAATGTGAATGAATAGGTAATAGGTTTTAACAAAAAACAGTATTCTCAATATTGTAAGGCCTTATTATAATTATATGATTATGTATTATTGTATAGCTTTTTAATATGGTTTAAAATAAGCGGAAAAAAAATAACAGAAAACTTATATCTCTTCTGGGATTTGAACCTAAGATCTCTACATACATGGTAAACCACTATACCAGTAAACTATAGCATCACAACAGAGATGTATAGTTTTCCTATGCTTAGAAGCGATCACACATTACTGGTGCCTGTATAAGTGCATCTCAATAAATTTGAATATCATCAAAAAGTAGTTTTTTTTTTCAGTAATTCAGTTCAAAAAGTGAAACACATATATTATATAGAGTCATTACAAACAGTGAACTTTTTCAAGTGTTTATCTATGTTAATGTGGATGATTATAGCTTACAGCCAAAGAAAACCCAAAACTCATTATCTCAGAAAATTAGAATAATTAACCCAAAACACCTGCAAAGGCTTCCTAAGCCTTTAAAAAGGTCCCTTAGTCTGGTTCAGTAGGCGACACAATCATGGGGAAGACTGCTGACTTGACAGATGTCCAGAAGGTTGTCATTGACACACTCCACAAGGAGGGTAAGCCACAAAAGGGCATTGCTAAAGAAGCTGGCTGTTCACGGAGTGCTGTATCAAAGCATATTAATGGAAAGTTGAGTGGAAGGAAAAAGGGTGGTAGAAAAAGGTGCACAAGCAACAGGGAGAACCGCAGCCTTGATAGGATTGTTAAGAAAAGGCCTTTCCTAAATTTGGGGGAGATTCATAGGGAGTAGACTGCTGCTGGAGTCAGTGCTTCAAGAGCCACCACACACAGACGTATCCAGGACATGGGCTGCAAGTGTCGCATTCCATGTGTCAAGCCACTCATGACCAATAGACAATGCCAGAAGCGTCTTACCTGGGCCAAGGAGACAAAGAACTGGACTGTTGCTCAGTGGTCAAAGGTGTTGTTCTCAGCTGAAAGTAAATTTTGCATTTCATTTGGAAATCAAGGTCCCAGAGTCTGGAGGAAGAGTAGAGAGGCACTCAATCCAAGCTGCTTGAGGTCTAGTGTGAAGTTTCCACAATCAGTGATGGTTTGGGGAGCCATGTCATCTGCTGGTGTAGGTCCACTGTGTTTTATCAATACCAAAGTCAGTGCAGCCGTCTACCAGGACATTTTAGAACACTTCATGCTTCCCTCTGCCAACAAGCTTTTTGGAGATGGAATTTTTATTTTCCAGGAGGACTTGGCACCTGTCCACACTGACAAAAGTACCAATACCTGGTTTAATAACCACAGTATCACTGTGCTTGATTGGCCAGCAAAATTGCTTGACCTTAACCCCATAGGGTATCTATGAGAGACACCAGACCCAATGCAGACGAGCTGAAGGCTGCTATCAAAGCAACCTGGGCTTCCATAACACCTCTGCAGTGCCACAGGCTGATTGCCTCCATGATAAGCCGCATTGATGCAGTCATTCATGCAAAAGGAGCTCCAACCAAGTATTGAGTGCATTTACTGTACATACTTTTCATTTGGCCAGCATTTCTAATATAAAAATTACAGTTGGTCTAATATAATATTCTAATTTTCTGAGATAATGACTTTTGGGTTTTCCTTGGCTGTAAGCCATAATCATCAACATTAACATAAATAAACACTTGAAAAAGTTCACTCTGTTTGTATTGACTCTATATAATACATGTGTTTCACTTTTTGAATTGAATTACTGAAAAAAAAAAAACTTTTTGATGATATTCTAATTTACTGAGATGCACTTGTATGAATAAAGCAGTAATATATATATTAGCTTTCTGAGCAGATCTCAGTGTGGTGAAGCTATAGTACATAGAGTATATGATATGTAGATGCTAGGACACAGCTCTGCCCTCAGCATGTCTAGTCCTGTCAATCAAGGGGAGGGGGGCGTGTGCAAACAAAGCACAGGGGGTGTTACACAGCAGCGCTCAAAGGATTCAGCCCCACCTCTGAGTGCTCCAATTGCTCATTTGCATATGAATAAAAACACATATCTCTGCAGCTATTTATCGTACAGACAAAAGAAAGGTACAATTTTATTTAATCAGCAAGTGGAGCCCTACCAGACAGTATGTCTCGTTTAATAGGGTTGACCCTGGTGACAGATCCTCTTTAAGGCAACAAACCTTTACATGCAGGGGCACCTTCACACAATTTTGCTTCAAAGTATATTTTTTGGTTAAAAAAAAAAAAATCTTGCTTGGTGAACAAAGTCTTAACCACTCAGTGTCTGAGATGTGCTTTCCAAAGATGAGGATGTTTAGAGTTTTTCACATGCCTATGGTTGTGTGCACATAATCAGAGACCTAAAATCTCTCATCCAAATACTAGTAACATTTAGGAGGTAGAGTTGTCAGATGATGTGATTAGATGTACATCATACCTTGGGGTTGCTGGTGGCTGTATGGGGGAAGGGTAGGGGGACAGATGTGAAAATAGCGGAGTGATTTGTCTTGAAGGTTGGCCGCCTCCTCCCTTACAGATACAGCTACCCCCCAACCGTAAATAATTATTGCACGTACATTCTGCTCTTACATTCTAGTTTTGGCAAGTGTTTGAGATCTACAGAACACTAGTAGGACAGATGCAGGGGGGCCATATTGTACCTCCATATGCTTCAGCTTTCATATTCAAACATCAGTAACCAAGTAGGAGTGTACCCTATAGAGAGGAAAGACTGACTCATGGAAGGATACAAGATTTTCGAGCATACACTGTTATGTTAAGTAACATACTATCACACCCATTATACATGTCTCAACAATTTGGTCTTCATTTTATTTATTTTAAATGAAATCATAAAAATGAAGGCACCCTCCCTCATTTCTCCCTTGTTTGGAGGTGGAGGGGTATTTATTGCCTGCTCCCCAGCTGTAAAATAATATCATATATTCATCTGTATTTATAAACTTGTGCAGATCACGTTCCTTCTCAGATACAGGAAAATAAAAAAATATAAAATATTAAAAAAAGAAATGCACCCCAACTTCCACGCCTAATAAAAAGAAGGACTTCCGACCTGAAAGCAATCACCAGGTGTAACCGTAAGCAACATTCCAGAGAAGACATGGCGGCACTCTGGTGGCAGCAGAAGAGTCTAAATGAATATGGAGTAAGGAATAACCATTTCATCAATAAAAGACAAGTGGAGCTCAGTTAAAACGTATCTGTATCAGAGCACAAGTCTTCTGCCCCCTGAAAACGCAGAAAAGTGAATGGGGAAAATTTTTTAAAAGTTTAAAGAAACAAGATCCCACAAGCAACTCCACGGAAACGAGGGGGGCACACACAGAGGGGTCCAGCATTGGCCATTGTTGATTCTCACACTGATAAGTTTGGTCACTTTGACCGTCTGTGTGTCCGGAAGTTCGCATTCTCTCATACAGATATCTCGTATGTAGTTCCCCCCACGCCTGACACAGTCTTTACACCTCCTGGGCGAGAGGGGCTCACAGGAGGGGAGACAGTAGCTTGGCCATTGCTACGAGAGTGCACCGACTTCACAGGAGACTCGTCCCTACAGAGAGACAAGGAAGCAAAAGAAATATGGTGAATGAAATGCAACTAAAACATTGAGGAAATACTGAAATAGCCTATGGCTGTGTGAGAATGAGGCCATGAGCAACAAGCAAAGTCACATCTCCCAAAGAAGCCATATTTGTAAAATCTACATACTGTGTGCTAGCAGTAGGACAGGGATCGATTGGATAGGGGATAACTTAATGTAACCAAATACCCCTTTAATGCCCCCTAAATGGTAGTCCAATTGAGTGTCCATATAATATCACTAGATAGATTTGTGCAGAGAAGGAGACAGAAAGGACCGTGTGGCTGTTTTAACAATTGTCGGGCACACCACTCTGTGTAAGCAGAATGTCCTTCTGCTCAACTCTCCGATTGTTCCTGTGGTTCCACCTCTGTGGGCTCTAGAAAAAGCAGACCCTCTAAAGCTGGCCTTTATGCAGTGGTACAAATATCCCCTTATGACACAGAAGAGCATTGACAGCATGAGCAGCAAACTTACTTTAATGTCAATAGTGGCAGAGCTGCTGCATCTGTGTCCACCGCACGATGGTGAGTGATTCGTGGTTTGCCATAACGGGGGGCAATTGGAGGAGGACAGGCTGGGCGAAGGCGTTCCCGAGCTGACAGATACGGTGAAGAGTATCCAGCTGTTTCAGGCTCTGTCTCATCAGAAGGGCTCAGTAAGCTCTGGTAGGACAGACTTCCATTCTGTGTCTGATTTAGACTTTTGTATGAGGTGGATGTTGTTCCTTCTGATGGAAGAGAGGGAAGAGGAGCAGAAGTCCCTGCCGCAGAGCGCAGACTGGAGGACCGAGCTGGTGGTGCATGGCATGAATCTGGTTCTAGACTTGGCTCCGAACGAGAACTTGGGGGACGAGACAGATCTGAGTTTGGCATAGGAGAGTCCTGCAGGCTGTCTACACGGGGAAGCTGAAATACAAAAGATAAATATGCAGAAAAAATTTCCATATTGCCCGGTATCTGGCCATCTGTGCTGACACTTGGAGTCTATTCAGGCTTTCATGGCCAATTTTATATATGTTGTAGCACTATGCGAACAGTGAGAAAAATCTTTTCTCTGATCAGAAAGGGCATGATGCCTGACCCTGTTACAGCAGACGATAGTTGTTAGGCACAGCATCAGGCATGAATGTTCATCCCAAAACTTAGTTTGTACTGTGCTGGCAGCAGAAAAGCATCATGAGAAAAATATGGCTGCTTTGGCAACTCCAAACCTGTCCATGTGTTGTGTCTGGTATTGCAGCTGAGCTATAGTAAAGTAAAACAAGTGGGACTGGGCTGCTATACCACACACAACCGGTGGACAGGGGTGGTGCAGTTTCTGGAAGAAAGTAGCCATGTCTTCCTAATCCTGAAATTGGTTGGTGGCAGACTGAGCGCTGAGACCCCCAAGATCACTAGAACATGTGTTCCTTCTACAGTAAAAATTTGGACCCTCAAGATCTTACCTTTGTACTGGGCGCTGGTCCTCCACTTCCACTGCTGAAGCCTGGGCGAAACCTATACATAGTAGGAGTAGGTGGGCTCTCTGTGGTCAATAGGGAATTGTCTGGTTAAAAGTTATACAAGATGACAAAATGAACACCACAGACATGCACGATGACGACAAACACATTGCTGATGTAAAAAATCGGCCAGGAAACATGTCAGCAAGTGCTCAGTTTCCTTGCCACATTGTCTCAGAAGAAAGGAGGCCTTACACAACTCCCATAGGAATCAATGGGCAGTCCTTGTAATGCATGGCATGCCAAGGACCCGAGAACTCTTTATGGCATCTCTCCTCTCTAGGGCTGCACAGCGACTGGGGATGCATTGCAAGCTGCTGCGACTATGACACTAGGAAAATCAGAAATCCAGCAGGTATGGATTACTGGTGACTCATATCGAAGTAAATTGTGGTCGTAAAGCAACCCCATTCACTTTCATTGTGCAGCAACGAGGCACCCTGATGCCGAAATCTTTCACAACACAACACGCGTTATGGCCAAAGTCTCCGTTCAGCCCCAGCCTCACTCCACATGACCAAAATGTGAGCGGTTTATCTGCAATCTGTTGTTGGGCAACTATTTTATTATATGATTTGACTGCAGGACATGTGAAATTCAGGATTTAGGAAAAGTATGGCATTCATAAGGCACTGCATTTACATTTACACTGAATGTGGCAGGATACAATTACACTGGGCACTAAGATGGTGGCACGCTTTGTGCTCAGTATGACTATATCATTGGATTACTCACCTTCTCTTTCCCCCAGGCTTAACTGGCCCCTCAGTCCTGTGTAGCGACTCAGGTCAGGTTTTGGCGGTGGTGGAGGCTCTGCATCTGCTGACTGAGATTCTGTCAATTCGAGACTGCTTCGAGACTGTGAAAGAGTAATAATAGGAAGATGATTACATTATAGTACAAGGAATATGAATGATGGACACTCACTTTAAGTGGTCTTGCTAAAAGGAAGCACAAACAAATTAAAACTGTTTGCTCGGGAACACAATACCTGGTAGTGTTGAAGGGGACTCTGTATACCATTATCCAGTATTTTAAGGCCAATCTGATTCTCAGAAACTTCAGGCCGTAAAAATGGAGGTGATATAGACAGGACTGACTGATTATGACTGCGCTTTATATATCTGAGAAACAAACAATATATAGATAAATTATAGACAAACAAGTGCAAGATAACCAGCATTGGTAGAATACCACATTGAATAGATACAACATTTGATGTCAATGAAAGTTCTGCTGGGACCACCACTAAGGGTGAGAACAGAACTTTCCGGTTCCCTGTTCCTGGCAGACTGATTGGCGGCTATGCATGCTTACATTCCTTTACAATGAATGGGGGACATACTACCAGCCGTGAACTGTTCCCATCATGACTCTCTCAATATCGGTGAGATCCCAGCAGTTGGACTTCCACCAATTTGCTATAAATGTTAGTCTGTACTGGGAAACCCTTTTATCTTCACTTGTAGCTCACTAACACAGTTACTTCTTATTCCAGGTTTAAGTTCTATGGTAATCGTTCTTATAATATATCTTCATAGGGGGTTGCAGCAGGGCTGTGGAGTCGGAGAGTCGGTGACCATTTTGGTGGAGTCGGAATGAAATGGACCGACTCCGACTCCTAAAATGTATAATAAATTGGTACATTTAGTTCAGTGCAGTATGTGCTGAATATATTTACATAAGAATTTTGGAACATTATGAAATGTCCTATAAATGTCTGTTCTATTCCTGATCTAAGGATCTAGGCTTTTAGTTGAGATGAATGTGCGCTGCCCTTTATGTAGATACTCAGAAGTAAAGCTCCTCCGCTACAGATCAGAGAAAAAAAGGCACTGGGAAGGAATGGCTGTACTCATTTCAGAGCTACTAGAGAAAACAGGATTAAAGGGGTTTTCTCACTAGTTACAAAGATTAGCTTTCCACATAAAGGGACAGTTAAAAGAAGAAATTTTCTAAATACAGTGGTCAGTAGATTTTACTTTAGTCATGAACTATAGACAATTCAGCAGGTCTCTCACTGTACACAGGTTTCTATGGTAACCTGCAGACCAGAAAGACTGTTATCTGATTGGCTGAGAGCAGGAGTGACCTCAATAAGCAAAATGTGTTGAGGACTGAGAAGGATGGCTTTACCTGTAATTGTGTTAGAGATCACAACCTCCTGCTCTCTCAGAGTTAGGCTACTTTCACACTAGCGTTTTAAAATTCCGGTATTGAGTTCCGTCATAGGGGCTCAATACCGGAATAAAACGCTTCAGTTTTGTCCCCATTCATTGTCAATGGGGATAAAACTGAACTGAAGACAACGGAATGCTCCTGAAGGCATTCCGTTCCGTCTTCAGACCGGAGAACAAACCGCAGCATGCTGCGGTTTGCTCTCCGGTCCAGGCATCCGCACCAAGACGGATCCGGAATGACCCCCAATGCAAGTCAATGGGGGTGGATCCGTCTGGTGTGACCATAATGGTAACCGGATCCGCCCTCCATTGACTTTCAATGGAGTTCATGACGGATCCGGCTACACATAGACACATACAGACACAGACATACACATAAACATACACACACATATAGACAAACAAACACACATACATACTTACATGCACCCCGGCAGGTCTTCGGAGCGTCGCAGGGACAGGACGGCGCGCACAGATGACGATTCCACCAGGCGCCCAGCAGAGGGCGCTGTGGGGAATCGTCACCTGTGCGAGCCGTCCTGTCCCTCCGACGCTCCGAAGACCTGCCGGGAGCATGTAAGTATGTATGTGTGTTTGTTTGTCTATATGTGTGTGTATGTTTAGGTTTATGTGTATGTATGTACTGTGTGACATGTGTGGGGCCGGAGCGCGGTTCCGGCTCCACACATGTCACTGCGGCAGGCCTGATCCGGCAGCACCCTTCACCTGCCGGATCAGGCCTGCCGCCAGTGTGAAAGTAGCCTAAATATATGCTAATAACTGCTGGAGACCTGCCCCCGCCACAGCCTGAGGAGACATAGTGAGTGCAAACTGCCTGTCAGCCAGTGAATCAATGTGCTGAGAAAACCCCTTTAAGGCAAGTACTTCTTAGTATATCTAAACTTTCAATAAATTGTGCATAAATCACTTGTCCAGTGCATGTTCTCTCTGTATGCTTTTGTATGTTTTAGTTTCCTTTTCCTCTGAGCTCATGTTTGGAGAGGTTAGCTGCTCTGATGGCTTCTATATGCTGCTGATGCAAAACACATAGGGCCTTATGTATGAAAACTGTCTAGGTGTAGAAGTTTATTTGTTGCCCATAGAAACCAATCAGAGCCCTTTCATTTCATATAGTGCTCTGGAGAAATGAAAGGGGAGCTCTGATTGGTTGCTATGGGCAACAAAGAAAGTCTGAGACCTAGACAGTTTTCATACATCAGGCCCTTAGTGAGCTGTACCCAGAGAAGCCTGATACTGGAAGTTCTGAGTAAAGATATCTATTAAAACATATATTACAAACTCTTTTTATCATGACTTATCTGTACTATTGATTTATGTTTAAAGTTATCACTTAAACATGCGCCATGTATGAGGGAGTTGGAGTCGGATTGGGAGTCGAAGTCGTGGGAAATTGAGGAGTCAGAGTCGGGGCTTTGGCTTACTGACTCCACAGCCCTGGGTTGCAGTTCCATTTTTCTGACACAGCGCTCCAAATCTTCTGCTTCCCATCACACAGCCATTGTTACGTAAAATTCTAGCTGCCTGCAGACAATTTTCAGGGAATTACTACACATAGGTTTCTATTACACTTGTGGAGGTCTTGTTGCAATGAGTGCCCCTCAATGTAAGCGCACTTTTATCATTTAACTCTTATGACTTATGAAGGAAACCAGTAGGAGCAGTTCATTTCCAGTCCCTCTCTCACCATAGGCTCAATAGTAGTGGTCTACCTTTAGGTTAAGAATGCCACTAGATATAAGAAATAGACCATATGAGGTTATGGGGCCAATGGAAATAGTTGAGCCAGCGCTCAGCTATTTTCAGCAGCTCTATAGAAATGAATGGAGGGCAGCCGCACATGCACGATGAGCCCTCCTTCACTTTGCCGGGCGGGACCCGTATCTATCAGACAATGGGGGCATATCCTAGTGATATGCCCCCTTTGTCAGAGATGGTAAAACCCCTTTAAGGTTGATATGGAATGTTCCCTCACTAAAGTGACAGGAACCTGGACTAAAGACCTACCTTGGTGGTGAAGAGCTACATAGGACGTGGCTCACATTTCGACAACATCCATTACTAAAAGGATTAACTCCTCCTCTGAACTTTCCAGTGACCTTTAATATATTAGAGATGAAACATTTACAGATCCACTGAGCAACAGGTACATTGAGTAAAAGAAACTGTACATGAGAAGAATTCACACCTGCTCATTTGTAGTACGACCTCGGGAAACCAGGACAATATGGAATCCTGTGAGACCAGCCACGGGAAAGAAAAATAGGCCAGCGACACACATGACTGAAATACTGAAACAGAGTTAAGAGAATACAACCAGCAAGACTGCTGAATAAAAGGGGTGTTGTGGGAAGAAATCAGGTGTAGTGGGGAATGGCTGAAAAAACAAGGTACAGAAGCCACAGGAGGGACAGGTACAGTAAGGACTGAGGAGTAAACAAGGTAAGTGGCCACAGGAAGGACAGGTACAGTAGGGACTAGAGGCGTAAACAAGGTACAGTAGGGACTAGAAGAGTAAACAAGGTACTGTAGGGACTGGAGGAGTAAACAAGGTACAGTAGGGACTAGAGGAGTAAACTACAATAGGGATTGGGAGAACAAACCAGGTACATTAGGGATTAATTGAACAAACGAGGTATAGTAGGGATTAGAGGAGCAATACAGGTACAACAGGGATTAGAATAATAAACCAAGCACAGTATAGACTGGTTGAATAAATCAGGTACAGTAGGGATTAGAGGAACAATACAGGTACAACAGGGATTGAAAGAATAAACAAGGTACAGTCAGGATTGGAGGAATAAAACAGGTACAATAAAAATTAGAGGAACTAACCAAGCAGAGTAGGGATAGAAGAATAAATCAGGTATAGAACAGATTGGAGGAACAAACCCATTACAATAGGGATTAGAGAACTAAACCAGTCACAGTGGAAATGGGAAGAATAAACCAGGAACAGTAGTGATTAGAAAATGAAACCAGGCATACGAGAACAAGTTACAGTATAGTAGAGACTGGAGGAATAAGGGACTGAGACTGGTAGGGCACAGAAGAACACCATCTGTAATAACTCACAGCCACACATATACAGTATACACAACGCTACAGTGGAAGGGTCAGAACTTCAGATGGGTAAGAGAAGGATACGTAACAGCTGCAGGGATGTCTCTGAGCTGGTCGGGATGTCCTAATGTATAGAAAAGGCCACAGATAAAGACGCTCATTATGTGCAATGTCAGGGACACCAGGAATAGGAAGAAGTAACGGTAGTTCCGGCGTCCAATGCAGTTGTTTACCCATGGGCAATGGTGATCGAACTCCTGTAATAAGAAAGTATTATAGAGATCATTGATGGTTAACCTGCCAAATTATGCCAGCATCAAATCACACAGATGTCAGAGGCGAGACCCCCACTCAGGACCCCCTCTTGGACTTAACAAAATGAGCCATTGATAGGTTTCCTATTATGATGGACTTTGGCTGTTAAAGGGGTTTTCTGACACTTTTTAACTGATGACCTTTCCTCTGGATAGGTCATCAGTATCTGATCAGTGGGGGTCCTACACCCATTCAAGTGAATGGGACTGAGGTGTTATGACAACCACAACCACTATACTATGTACGGTGCTGTGCTTGGTGAGCTGAGAGAAAGCCGCAGCGCTCACAGGAGCACCAGTGCCTTCTCAAACAGCTCACTAGCGGAGGTGTCAGACCCTCACTGATCAGAGGATACGTCATCAGTTGGAAAGAGTCGGAAAAGCCCTTTAATGTAATACATGGACGCCCATTTACCTGAAAGGCTGCCATATAATAATACATTTTACCTTTAATGGCTACTGCTGGGAAAATGAGCAGGCACTGACAACTTTCCCAGGTAGCAGCTCTCAGTGTATAGGGAATCTGACACCTATTTCTACCAATTGCAGTACCAATGCACTATAATAATGGATCATGTTTCCAAAAAGACATGAGTGTGTACATTTTTCAGGTGCCAAACTGTCCCTGTAACAGCCATAGTTTCCATTATGCAGTGTGTATTGGGGTGGCAAACAATTCCACGTCCACTGAGCTATAAAAAACTGAATAACGAGTTTAGACAGAACTCACCTCAACACAGTTGTCGCAGACACTGCAGTGGGAACAGCGTGGTGGCCTGTAAAATCGGCATGTCGAGCACCACTTCATGCGAACCTGTACTCCTCTTACTTCCACTGTCTTATACAAGGGGGCCCGGAAATCATCCTCCTTATCCTCATCCTCTTCCGCTGGAGAGAAGTAAGCAACAAATCCAAGATTTTAACAGAATTCAAGCTGACTGCAGATACCACTAGAGGGTGATCACAGCATATGGAGTTGAATGGGGCAGATCTACTAC
The DNA here is from genome assembly GCA_900303285.1 of Rhinella marina. Classification (NCBI taxonomy): domain Eukaryota; kingdom Metazoa; phylum Chordata; class Amphibia; order Anura; family Bufonidae; genus Rhinella; species Rhinella marina. The sequence continues at coordinate 274,571 of ONZH01004266.1, forward strand.
TGCATGTCCTACACCACATTTACGAAGTGTTGCAGACACATCCTCTGCGGTGTCCTACAAAGGTGCATGAATTAGTGTGAAAATGGGGATGGCTTTACACGAAAGGGGCATGGTATCAGATGCAACATTGTGCCCCAATAATGCATGAGAATTATTTCTGCACATGTCTGGTGCAAAGTAAGCTAAGTAATTGGTGGTATTATCATTTAATCCCTTAAAGGGGTTCTCCGGGAATTAAGAAAATGAAAATACATAACTATTACTTTATTATAGATAAATTCCCAAATACCTTTCATTAGTTATAATGTCTGTTTTGTCTGGGGAGCAATCATCAGGGGAAATAAAATGGTCGTCGTCCTATTAGTGCACAACGAGCATTGTAATAAAAGGTATTTGGGAATATATTTATAATAAAGTAATATTTCAGTATTTTCATTTTCTAAATTTCCGGAGAGCCCTTTTAAGGACTCAGCAATATTCCCTTTTTTCTTTTTTTACTCCCTGCCTTCCCAGATCCATAACTTTTTCATTTTTCCATTCACATAGTCATATCACGGCTTATTTTTTGCAGGAAAAGTTGTACTTTGTAGTAGCACCATCTTATATTGCATATGATGAAGTGGAAAGCTGGAAAAAAAAATCCAAATGGGGTGGAATTGGAAAAAACGCAATTCTACCATAGTTTTATAGGTTTCTATTGAGTTCCCCATGAATAAAACTGACCTGATGCATTCATTTTGTAGGTCAGTACGATTACAGCAATACCACATTTATATAGCTTTTCTTGTGTTTTAATATTTAAAAAGATAAAAAATGATTCTTTATTTGCACTGCCATATTCTGACCAACATTACTTTTTTATATTTACATTATTTAGTTGTGTGAGGGAAAAATTGTCTGCAGTTTCTATCGATACAATTTTACAGTGTGTATGACGGTGTGTATTTTTAAAGCCCCCCTAGGAGGCTTGAACATGCAAGCGGCAGGCCTTGCATCCAACACTACCATAGAAACCGATCGCCCCCCTTTGATCGCCACACAGGCGAGCCATTGGGGCCACAGAAGCACGTGGCTTCCAAGGGAAGATGCCATGATTGCACATGACCACAGCCTCTGGTTAAATGTCCATGATCAGAGTTATCACCGATCATGGATATTGTCTCCAGGGGTTTGCTGAGTAAAACAACTGGTATTCATCGGCTATGGCGCCAGCCCCACTCTGGTGAAGATCTTTAAAGAGACAATTTGTGCTGAACATATACGTCACATGTTATTAAGGAGTTAGATATAAGTCTATGCAGGGAATGTGGAGCTCTGTAGCAATTACAGAGCTCTGATTGCTATAAATATATTAAGAAATTAAAGGGTTATTCCCATCTTGTAAACTGATGGCATATCTCTAAGAAAATACTTTATACTCTTTATAGGGTCTGACCTCGGGGACCCCAACCAATCCCGAGAATGAAGGGACTGCAGTGTTACCTCAGCATTGTGTCCACTTTACAGTTTTTTTCTTGTACAGCTGCCCTCGGCCACTCCGTGTGGGAAACTGCAGCATGGACCCATCCAAGTGAATGCGGCTGGCTGCAGTTCCTTGCCAAACTGGATGGCCACGTGCGCTGCTGTGTATTGATAACTTAGAAGGGGATTCAGCACTGAATCATGCTGCATCCCTTCACTCTCATGATCGGTGGGGGTTCCCAAAAGAATATAAAGTGATGTCAGAGGTCCCAGAGGCCAGGCTGCCAAAAATGATAAAGGTATGTTAGAGGTCAGAGCATAATATTTGGTGGTCTGATCTCCGGGGAGTTTGACATTACTTTATAATATTTAGCAGTCCAACCTCTTGGACCTCTGACATCATTTTCTAATCTTTGGTGGGACTTTGGTCTCTGGGACATGTGACCTATGTAAAGTGATGTCACAAGTCACAGAGGTCAGATCAGCAAAGATTATAAAGTGATGTCAGAGGTCCCAGAGATCAGACCACCAAATATTAGAAAGTGATGACACAGGTCCCAGAGGATATGAAATTATGTCAAATGATGTCATATCCTAGCAATACGCCATAATTTTACAAGATGGGAAAAACCCATTGAGCAGCAAAGCATGGTGGTTCATTTTAAAATAAAAAAGTGGTGTTCAAGAGTGGACACTTCAGTTCTTACCTCTTGGGAATATTCCTGGATCCATAAAAGTGGCCATGCTGAAATTGGCCAAAACAAATAGGAACATGATAGCATTATAAGCAGGAATAGCAGGGGACACTTCCGTGTTGAGCCAAGGGCATCTAAGAAGACAAGTTAGAGAGTTCAGCAGATCGCAAGTGGAGTAAAATGACCCAATACCAACAACCTCCTACATAAATACACCCTCCTCACCACCTCCTCTGAGAGTCAGCTTAGAATAGGAGGCATTCTAACAGAACTCAATCAAATATGAACTTGAAGGTGCAACTACTTTTATGAAATGCCCTCTTGGGTCATACGATTCATCTGGGCTCCAGTAAATGGTGGAGAGGGAAGGGGTAAGTGACAAGCTGCTTGTGCCCTCAGCAGTACTAGGACATCCTAACATAAAGCAGACTGATGCATCACACATAACACATTGGTTTACGTTTTACAATGAACACCCCGTGAGTCATTTACATGCCTGTGACTGGCTTCAGTGAACATAAGCAAACATGCAAGCTAGTGACACATACAAGCTCGTAAACCTGTAGGAACAATGTACATTAGGAAAACTGGAAGAGGCTCAAAGGCAATGAGATAGATAAAAGGATTACAAAAGACTTAGAAGACAGAGTAGAAATATACACAAAGTCACTATGTAATCTGCTAAGAGACCATTCAGGTGATGGTTACATTAGCAATATAGGAAAGGGTTCTTTATAGTTAGAGTAGTGAAACTATGGAATGCCCTCTCCCAAGAGCTAGTAATGGCAGATACTATGACAGCATACAAAACAAAACTACAAAGCTAGATAGTGTTCAGACAAACAACGCATTAGAGAAAAATAAAGACTTAACATGATCTGGGCAATTATCCAAACAACGTGCCCAGAGCCGCCATCTATATTAACTACCTATCCATCTATAGCTCCAGTATTATCTGTCTATTGTATCTACTGTATTTATCTATAGCAGCTATCCTTAAAGGGGTTCTCCGAGTTATATATATTGATGACCTATCCTCAGTATAGGTCATCAATATCAGATCGGCGGGGGTCCGACATCCGGCACTCCAGCCAATCAGCTGTTTGAAGAGGAGGCGCGAGCCGTATCAGCGCTGCCTCCTCTTCACTGTTTACGTGCTGGCCGACACGGGGGTAGTGGTGAGTAGGTGTAATTACACCTAACTGCCCCATTCATTTCTATGGGAAGAATCGCTTCCATAGACTTGTATGGAAGCGATTCTTCCCATTGAAATGAATATGGCGGTGAGGTGTAATTACACCTACTCACCACTACCCCCGTGTCGGCCAGCATGTAAACAGTGAAGAGGAGGCAGCGCTGATACGGCGCGCGCCTCCTCTTCAAACAGCTGATTGGCGGGGGTGCCAGGTGTCGGACCCCAGCCGATCTGATATTGATGACCTATCCTGAGGATAGATCATCAATATATATAACTCGGAGAACCCCTTTAATCTCTTTATCAAATTACTTAACATCTCTATAAATCTGTATCATTAAGCTATCTGTCGATATTAAATATCCATCTATGTCAGCGGTATTTCTACATCTAGAGTAATTATATTATCTATTATATTATAGCCTATTACTATTTATGTCTCCTGTATCCATTCATTCATAAATTTACCATGAGTAAGTCTGCACTGCAGTAATTTGTGCCAAATCTACCATGTGTCGCACAATGTTCTCAAATTTGGTGCATCTTTAAGTGTATTACTTCTGTCTTGAGATGTTACCCTACCCCTTTACTTGCAACAATTTTTACAAGTCGCAGTTGATAAGTCTGGCTTAAATCAGATTGACAGGCTAATCATGCTCACTTTAAAAAACAGGACATAATGGTGTAAAAATGCCAAATTTTCTCTGCACAAATGAGCCCTAAGATAAAGCAAAACCCTATTTTGCCACTTTCTGAAGCCAGAATTCTGGAGTGCAGTGTGTCTAGTTTATTACGCATACTCTCTTTTTATTCAATGGCATCTGTCAGCAGACTTGCACCTATGAAACTGGCTGACCTGCATTGCTGAGAAAAATAAAGTTTGAATATATGCACATGAGCCTCTAGGAGCAATGGGGGCATTGCTGTTACACAGAGACTTTGCTCCCTCTGCAAATGTCATGCCCTCTTCACTTTGATTGACAAGGCCAGAAAGTGTAAATGTGATCACATCAGGCCCTGTCAAAGTGAAGAGGGTGCAGAAGGCACCTCTGGTGTAATGGCAACACCCTCATTGCTCCTAGAAGCTCATTTGCATATATTAAAACATTATTTTTCTCAGCAATGAAGCACATATGAACATGGGACCAAAACAGATGTCTTCAGCTGCCAAGTGCACATGTAACAGATCAGCCAGTGTCATAGGTACAAATCTGCTGACAGATGCCCTTTAAAGAAAAACAGCATTCCAATACATTTCACAATAAAGAAACATCATAGCATCTGGAAACAAATACATTCTATAATGAGAAAAGAGCTGTAAATAGACTAAAGCCTAATATTATACACCCACTCAAGCGCCAGCAATCAGTCAACGCTCGTGTTAAAGAGCTCACCAAATATAATACGTGAACAAATGAGCACTGAATAAGATACAAAGAAGGGTTATCCAAGACTTAAAAAGCCATCATTAGAGTTGGCTGACCCCGCGGTTACCTGGTCTCCCGGTTACCCCGAGTTCTGGCTCCATTAGCTCCCCAAGCTGTCTCTAGCAGCTCCACGCTGCTCTGCTACAACATTCCTATTGTACGGGGCCATGTGACCGCTGCCAGCCATAACTGGCCGCCAACAGTGACCTGTTCAAAATATGTTGGCCAGGGCCTATGGTTGGCAGTGCCCCAGACAAAAGTAGAGAGGCCCTTTAAACTAGGCTCTACCAATAACCCCTCAGGGGGACCCAATACGGCATCCAGTGGATGCGGACCCACTCAGTATCATGGTGCGGACCACCACTTGAAAGAGTCAGCATTCACCAGATACGACTTCACCTATCTTTTTGCGGCATGGCGGCACGGATTGGAAGCCCATAGAAGAGCTTCATAGTGCTTCCGTGGGCTCCTGATCCATGCCTCCGTACAGAAAAAAGATAGAACATGTTCTAACTTTGGCTGTATGCTGCTGTTTGCAGGCCCATTCAAGTCAATAGGTCCGCATCTGCAAGCAGAGTACACGCCGCTGGTGCCTGAAACATAAATTGGCAAAATCTCGAAAAGGTAGAGGAACCGAGGTAAAATGTCCATTTATCACATGCCCATCCTGCCAAACCAGGAGACACATTTTAAGGGATATCGCTTCTCTACCATTTTCTTCTGCAGATGGAGGTAATCCCTAAGTAGGTAAGAGAAATTAACCTGAAGAGATTGGACACCTGATCTGCTAGGTACATATTTAAAGCCTCTGTTTTTGACAGATTAGCCTTAAAACTGCCAAACCTATTGAATTCTCAGAGAATAGATGGAAGGGAACTGTTAGGTGAAGTAACACAATAAAATCACCAGCGTATGTGTATCACAGAGGAAGAGGCGGTATAGAAGACCAGTAGGGGAGGGACACCGCAGGCAGCTCCAGGACTGACTGAAAATTGTGTAGATATGCCGGGTCACGTAACTCCAAATGTCTCCCATTCCTATGTACTTCCAGCTGACAGGGTGTAAGCTGTAAAGAGTAAGGAAGATCGTGCTTCCTCAATAGGTCCAAAAGAGACTTGCGCTGCAATAGTATAGGATGAGGTAAGTCCTACAAGAGGGCTCCTGCAAAATCATAGCAATCCACGTTCTGTGCCTTGAGCATAAGTTCCACCTCCTTTGGGTAGTAATGCATGCGAGAAATCACATCACAAGGTTTATTCACATCCGGGTTGATAGGGCCCAAAAGCTCTGTGCGCTATCTATCTCCAACAACTCCTTAGCTGGGTTACTGTGAATGTCGCTGAACATGTTCGGTAGCATAGAAATAATATCCATGGTTTTAATGGACTCTGGCAATCCCTGAATCCAAATATTATTCCTCCTACTCCATTGTGAAGCTGATATAGTTGTTTGATGTTCATGATCATCCCATTTTGAGCAGTATCATCCACCATGGAGGATAGAGCCTCCTTACCCGTAGTAACATTGTTAGCTTTAGAATCCAGTGCTTGCACTTCTGTTTTCAATGCGACCAACTCCTTCTTATATGAACACTCAAGGTGCTCAACAAACTTTTCCATCTCTTCTGGTAGGTAGCAGTTTCATATGCTTCCTCCAGTCCTAGTCAGAGCCCAGTCTAGCAGAAGGCCCGAGCTCCACAGAAAGCGCAGTTGTTGCTTCAGTAGTTGTTGCCCCAGCCACCCAGCATCAGTGAGTCTATGAGGAGCCTGCACACAGAACAGGGGAGCAGAAGACTACAGCTAGCATCCACCAGTACAAGGAGGTAAGGGAAGCTGAGGCCTCAGCAAGTCTGAGCCGAATGCCTGTTCGTCCTCCTACCACATTTCAGTCACAGGGAAGGAACAAAGGGAGCTACTGGGTTTGCCACTCACCCCACTACAAGCCGGTGTAGGAGTCGACTGGAAAGACCTTGGCGATGTGGGAACAAATGGCGCAGGTCCTGTGGTACAGTTCCTCACCTCCTGGCTCTGAGAGGTGAGGTACTGTACTCAGACAGTGGTGCAGGCTGCTTCATTCTGCAACAGGAACTCCCTGGGTTGGCTCCGATTTAAACTCTTGTTGTTTTCTCACCATTGGACCTCCGATTTGCTAGAAGAATGGGTAGGATGCATTTCAGAAGCAAGTTTGTGGCGGGAGCTCCACAATAGTGCATGCTCACTGTGCCATTGCTACGCTGTGCCCCATCTAGATAATTAAAGGGGCTCTTCCGGGATGACAACTTATTAACTATCCACGTTAGTTTATACTGTATGACTGGTGAAGGTCCAACTTCTGAATTACCCATCATTCCATGTTAGTCTCGTAGACTCTGAATGGAAAGGCAGTGCGCATGCTAGACAGACTCACCATTGAACCAGAGGACACAGGATCCCTGTTCTTGTGATCAAATGGGAACCCAGTGATCTGAAAGGAATGGAGTGTTCAGCTAAGACAGCATAAACTGCAGTCACCTGAATATGACTCCATTACCTTAAGTTAGGGTGCATTCTCCCTCACTAGTCCTGCTAAGCAAGTAGTCCTCTCCTACGCAATATCAGAGCTGTGCTGCATGCTCTGAGCCAATAAGATTTATCACCCTGCTGCTCCTTCTTCCCTCTCACAGCATACAGTCTGACTGAGGCAGGGAAAAAACTGCAGCTGCATCTTCCTCCTCTCATTTTCCTATTTGTCCTCTCTGTCTTTGTGTACCTTTCTGTAGGTGGAGAGAAGTACTTTTTACATATTACTAGATTATTTTTACATTTAGTACTATGCTATTTTTTTACATACTTAGTACACTATTTATTTTTGCATATTTAATACTTTATTACTATTTAACATATTTAGTACTATATTTTACATATTTTGTACTATATTTTTCTTTACATATTTAGCACTATATTACTTGTTTGAAATCAGTGGATGACCCATCTTAATCATACTCACTCCACACTCCTTGGGGAGTTGGTCTAGTTGAACCATATATTTAGTACTATATTACTATTTTTTGTGTTTAGTACTGATACTATTTTTAAAATATTTAGAACTACTGTACTACGTGAGGCAGTGACAGGCCTCACGATTCATAGAGGTCTGGAGGGGGTGGATATTCCAGTCCACATCCCTATTCCACCACAGGTGAGGCCACCTAGGTGTAATTACTGCTGTGATAAACCAGCCCTCAGTGTCAGTCTGGAGAGAGGAAAAAGGCTGAGGAGGCTCTGTGTGTGTGGTCTCAGCCAGGAGGGCGGAGGGGCCACAAGGCTCTGTGTAGCCTGGAAGTTTGGGGGCCCAGAGACCCTAGGAGAAGAGGGTCACACGGTCATAGTCGGGAGGACTATTGGACCATCTCACCCCAAAGGATACGGTTGGAGTCACAGCCAGGAGGCTGCTGGACTGAACGGCTGAGGAAGCCGCACTTAAAAGCTGTGTGTGAACAGCGTATGTATTTAGGTGAGTTAGCTGAACTACGTTTAGTCAGAGCCCAGCCAGGCAGGTGTTGTTTTTATGATTTGTTTTGGTGTGCAGGTGCCAATAAAACTGAGTTGGACTTGAAAATCCCCGTGTTTTGAAGATATTGTGTGATGTCGACCCCCTGAGAGGATACGATCCCTTACAACTACTATTTACGTATTTAATACTATATTTCTGCTTTTTAATGAGTAGCACCATTTTACTTTTCTAGACATTTAGGAGTATATTACCCTTTTTACAAACAAAGTGAGTCAATTGTTAAGAGAGGCGCCGGCCTCTACATAACTTCATCGCATCCACCGCCACTGCTAAATGTACACAACCTACAAAGTAATAAGCTTACACATCAAAGTAATTGCCCCGTCTGAAGCTCAATATCCAATTTACCAAAAAAGAATAAACGGGGAGACTAAATATAACCAAATACTTTATTTCTTTTCATCAGCTAAAACACATACATAAAATGCATAAATAGTACAAACACCAATTAATTGGTGGTGGCATAGTTACACATCAGGTATACTTAATAAAACAGGACGGTAGAGAGAAGTAGTATAAATAATCATATATCCCTGGGTACCACCATCCCCTTTCCCCAACAGGTCAACAGTCACAGTATCAATATCAATGTAAATATATATATATATATATATATATATATATATACACACACATACATACAAGGACACCGTGGGGTACGGGTCAGTGGAGAAGGTAGGATGATACTGGTGTTTATTTCCCTGTGGGCACTCATTGATATATTTCTATATGGTTCATAGGTGAATGCCTCCCCACGGTGTCCTTGTGTATGTGTGTATATATATATATATATATATATATATATATATATATATATATACATACTTACATTGCTATTGATACTGTGACTGTTGACCTGTTGGGGAAAGGGGATGGTGGTACCCAGGGATATATGATCATTTATAATACTCTCTACCGTCCTGTTTTATTAAGTATACCTGATGTGTAACTACGCCACCACCAATTAATTGGTGTTTGTACTATTTATGCATTTTATGTATGTGTTTTAGCTGAAAGAAATAAAGTATTTGGTTATATTTAGTCTCCCCGTTTATTCTTTTTTGGTACACTGCTAAATGTACGCCAGGTTCCTTGCTGTCTTACATTTAGACCTTTTTCTATGACTAAAACAGGCGTAGAAAATGATGAATAAGACAGGCCTGCCGTCCCGTTCCCTTCCCCGCCCACAATTTTAGACCTGGCGTGAGCGGGGAGAAGTCGCAGATTGCAGCACAACTGACCGTTGTGCAGCGATCTGTGCCTTAAATACACCCAATATAGTTGTATTTCTGTATAATAAATGACCCCTTAAATTACTATTTATTTTTAGATATAATTAGTACTATACTTCTATTTTTATTCCTTATTTAGTACTATACGTGTTTTTTTTTTTACCCATTATGACTTTACTATTATTTACAGATTTAGTAGGATATTCATATACCATATATATATATATATATATATATATATATATGTATTTAGTACTTTAGTAATATTTTACATATTCTGTACCATTTTGCCATTTTTTAAAAAAATATTCACTATATTATTTTTTTAACATAATTAGTCCTACTACTATTTTTATTCCTTATTTAGTAAATTTTTACTATTTCTATATTAATACTGTTTCCATATTTAGTACTACGCTATTCATTTAAATTGTTTATTATGACTTTACTATTATTTACAGATTTAGTATGATATTCATATTCCTTATACATATTTAGTACTTTAGTAGTTTCTTTTACATATTCTGTACCATGTATTCAGTTTTTTTAAGTAACGCTTTTTAACATTTTTTTCTTTAACAGTCTTCGCATCTACGCTACAGATAAACAGTCCTCAGCCTTTTTTGTTTGTGTTTTCTCACGTGACTAAATGACTGAAGTGAGGTCATTGGGATTTTTTTTTTTCATTCTGAAGTAGTCAGGCGCTGATGGACATATCATGAGGTTCAGACTGATGTAATCTCTTTAGATGGTTTGTATATACTAAGTAATCCCCAAATCTGGGACAGAATTAAAGGGACAGATGGGGGTTGCCAGACAAATAAATAAATGGAAGATAAAGGAAGACATGAAGAGAAACCGGTAGGAAAAGAAATGATTAATAAATATACGTACAAATTCAATCTAGTAGGAATGTGAATGTATGGACGCACAATGTCGGCATGTGGGATCAGATAAACAAGCAGTGCACCAGGTATGTACACATATGGTACACGCACACATTACATTCATAGATGATAGTAATAAATGCAAAAATGCAATCTGCAGATAGGGAAGCCTCTTAATGTCTTGCCGGACTTACGTGAAAGTGAAGAAAAGTGTGGTAGATCCCACTAGAAAGACGGTTGCTGCTGCCACAGGGATGTACTTGCTGGGTTTGAATGACTTGACAGTTCCTGCAGGCATCGTGAAGATGGGAGGATGGAACTAGGGGGTACAGCATATCCCCACACAGCACTAGTAGGCAATGGGAGAAATATATACAGGAAGCAATCTAAAGGGGACAGTATACAAAGGCTATTAAATATCTCCCCACATGGTCAAGCAAATCAGCGCCTAATAATTCGGGGGTCGCTAACAGTGAAAGCCTCCCCTCCTCCAAATCTCCAGAGTGAGGGGAGCATGCAATGTCTTGCAGCCCTTTGCCCCCTCCCCTTATTAGTCCGTCTCCCTCCTTGCAGTAATCCCTTGGTAATCCATGTGGCTGATGACACTGGGGGGCGGGGGTTCAGTCTGCTTCGGAGCTGCACTCCTGGATTAATTCACGACCTGGGAAGAAGGAAGAGAGAGATAGTGAAGCACGCTACACACAGACCTAAACAACACATGATACACGTATGATTCTATAGGACACGACTGTAACGGCAGAGAATATGGCAGCAAATTATCTGATTTATGTCTTACATATGTGTTTTTCATTAAGCACTACAGTATTGAGTAACACAGGTAATCCAAGTACCTTCAGAGTGCCACAGGGGAAAGCCAAAAAAAATCCAACTTCGAGCACTACACAGTGCCATGCCTGGGCTTGTTTAACAGCTAGCTGGAATTTTACAGGGCACCTATTATACCACCCTTAGCAGCGCCAGTGAAAGTCCCGGTGTCAGTCATTCACAGAACAGGTGAAGACCATGTAAAAGACAGCCCCCTCGACCACGGCATCTGAGGTGCCCAGGATCGGTGTCCACTCAGCTCCAGAGCCTGCTCCATTCACCCTTCATGTGCATGAAACGTAAATGTATGTCACAATGCTCTAAGGGGTTAAAAGGCTTGAGTCTAATCACATACTTAAGAGACGGTGTGTCAGGGTCCCCAGAGCTGGACACTGAAAACTGCTGTCTGCTCCTCTCCGCTATCCGCTTCAGTTCACAGAGGGGGACCCTCTTCTCTGATGGCCATACACCCTACAGTACGAAGCCCGCACGTCCTTATTAATCATGTGACTGACTTTATACCATCCTGCCTGAGACGCCTGACAAAACAGAGTGAGTAATAACAGAGCGCAATGAGTAATAATACAGCACGTGTGAGAGCCACATCCCTTTACCCTCCGAATGCAGGTGACACAAAGTTCTCCAGCTTTACCTAATCATTGGAGAATGAGGAGATCTGAAACTTCCTAATATACTCACCGGGGGAAGGGGGGGGGGTGGGGGTGCCCATAGCAACCAATCAGATTCCACGTTACACTTTTCAGAGCTCCTTTGCAAGATGAAAGTTGGAATCTGATTGGTTGCTATGGGCAACTAAGCCAGTTTTCCTTTACACCAGTTTGATAAATCTCCCTCAGTTACCAAGATCTCTGCCAGCTGTCAGTGAATGGACAGCGACAATGTTCACCCCCGCATAAGCCAGTGACCAACCCGGCCACAGCAGAAGCCCTCATGCACACAGCCGTGTTTTGGTCTGCAAACAATGGATACAGATACCTTCCGTGTTTTCCTCACTCCCATCAGTAGAAAGGGCTATTATCATCTGCAAAAAATGTTTTAGAATTTGTGGAACTGAAGGAAACAGTGACATGTGCATGGCCCCATAGAAATAGATGGCACAGTGCTGGTTAAAGGTGCTCAGCTGATCACCTGTGATTTGTACAGGACATTGTGACAAGTGGTTCATTTCTCTGCAGCGCCGCCACAGTGGAAATAAGGTATTACACAGTCCCTACTGAAAACAATGAGCTTCCCATGCAATCTACTGACATAGAGGCGCCTCCAGTCAGGGATGCTCTTTGTAACTGCTACTCCACTCAAACTAATAGATAACGGTTACGAGTGGGGTACCCCTTTAATTAGCCATAGCCTGCATTTCCTGAACAGCCAGCATATGACTGCCTGCTGCTCATTTCATTCAGAGAACCTCTCTTCAGAGAGCCTTAACCAGTACCTGTACTCTGCTGACGTCACCTTCAGCCGCAGGGATTTTAATGTCTGTCTGAGGCTCTATTAACCGAATCAACCCGGCTTATCAAGCGAGTGATTCCATTAATAGATATACATGAGGGAATTGCTGATAATGCACAATATAATCCCCACTATAAGGCACTAAGTGGCTCCCAGCTCCCCAGCAATGCACTGGAGTACCAGCTGCCAGTCGTATGGGAACTACAGGGGCATTGATCTGCCATCATGCTTCATAGACTGCCATTTTCAGGTTCTTACTATACACTGGGAATCCACCATTTACATTGTGATCATCATGTCCCGGATAGGTGACTTCTGCTTAGGTATCTGTCATCAGGCAGCACTTGTGACAGTAAACTACGGAGTGCAATTACAGCTCCAGCGGAAGAAATCTGCTGCAATAATTACAAAATGAATTTCATTTAGCTACAAAATTCTGTGATTCCATCAAGAATGGCTCCATAAGCACATCACAGGCTTGATACGTGAAACAGAGTAATAAACCACATTATGAGAGCAGCTCTTGCTCTGGAGGACTCAGTGTGACCATATATTGCATGGACTATGAATGAGCACAATGTAATACCACATTCATCCTGCAGAGGCCACTGAATGAGAAATGTGCAGCTTTACTGAGGTGTAACAGCTGATCGTTTGGGATTCAAGATGTTGGACCTACAGCAATCGATTAGAAAATCAACTGTCAAGATGAAAAATTCCCATAAAACGGAAAAAAAAGGCATCCTCACAGTGTGGTCTCGAGCATTTGCCTCACAGTGGTTACAAAATGACAACCCCCAGCATGCAAATATAGGAGTTTTTGACACAAGATTGTCAGATGTAGAAAGAGGGTGAATGGGAGGAAGTATCTGTAAAGCTTCTCCTACACCTCAGCCAGAAAGTGGCGCAGGCCCCATCCCTTTCCCCAAACCCATAATTCATAGGAAATCATAAGAATATTTAAGGTTCTTATTTTTTTACCTCTTTGGATTACAATTTAGGAAAGAGGAGTGCTGCAGTCATTTTTTATTCTTTTTATGTTTTTGCCATTACACCTAGAGGCTCTGCTCTCTCTGTTACTGCCACACCCTCTGCACTTTGATTGACAGGGCCAGACAGGAGTGAAAATGTCATCACTGCCAGGAGCTGTCAATCAAAGTGCAGGAGGCGTGGCAGTTGCAGAGACAGCAGATCCTCTAGGTGTAATGGCAACACCCCCTTTTCTCCTAGAGGCTCATTTGCATATATTAAAACATCATTTTTCTCAGTAATGCGGGTAAATATGAACATGGGACCTACACAGATGCCTTCAGCTGCCAAGTGCACATGTAGCAGGACAGTCAGTTTAATAGGTACAAATCAAAAAGGTTCTCCCCTAAATTTTGGGCATCTGAGGCCCCTGACAATCAGCCCCCTTCATTGTCCACACAGCCACATCAAGACAGCCCTGTACTGTAGTGATCTGCAGGGTCCCCGGGGGTTGGACTGCGCCCTGTCCTAATTATAGGTAGATAATCTTCCAAAGAACCCCTTTAACCTGTTAAGCAGACTTTATCTGACATGTATAAATATATAATTTCATAGTTTCTAAATTCGTCACAAAAAAAAATTCATCAAAAAGTATACACACCCTACTTGACACATTGTGGGCGGCCTGACGTTAAAGCCAGTTACTTCTTATGAGATTTCCTACTAACAGGTTAGCATGTCGGCAGGAAGGCTCCGGTGATAAAAATACTGTTCCTATGTCTCCCCGATCCCCCCAATATCTCAAGAGCAAGACCAATGGTGTGTGACAAGGGCATTTCCCAACAGGACAGGAATTGTTCTACCATATATATAGCACATGGCCAATGTGGCCACATCACAGGCCTCATTTATGGAAGCTAAGCAGAGATGACCATGTGGCCGACAACAACCAGAGCACTGCTTTACCATATACTCACTGGGGAAGGTTTATCAAACTGGTGTAAAGTAGAACCGGCTTAGATGCCCACAGAAACCAATCAGATTCCACCTCTCATTTTCCAAAGGCAAATCCCCTTAACGCAAAATATTGCAAAAGAGAACTATGAGGTGGAGTCACGAGCTGAGCCCGCTCCATACGCAGCAGCTGCTGGCTATGGAAGGCCTCATGCACATGACCATATTCGGCTACTTTCACACTGTGCCGGCGGGTGAACAGCCTGCCGGATCCGTGTTGCCGTGCATGTGTGCGGCCGGAACAATGCTCCCCCCCCCATTCACTATAATGGGGGTGGGACGGAGTTCTGGCCGCCGGACAAAAATTACATGTCGTAGTTTTGGTCTGGCCGCCTCTCGGCATGTTTGCCATGCCCGGAACTCCGGCCCACCCCCATTATAGTGAATGGGGCCGGAGCGTAGTTCTGGCTGCTCACGTGCACTAGCGGCAGCACGGATCCGGCAGGCTGTTCACCCGCCAGAACAGCCTGCCGGACACCCCTGCCGCTAGTGTGAAAGTAGCCTACTGCAGGTGTCTGACCTGCATTGTCTGCGGATTGCACATAGACCCATTCATTTCTATGGGTCCCCAAGAAAAACAAACTGTGTGCTGTAAGCATCTATGTGTCCGTTCTGCAAATAATAGAATCCTATTCTTGGCCGTATCGCAGACAATAGCCATTTCTAATAACGGGGGTGAGGAAAATGTGGATTGCACATGGAAAGTGTTTGTGTTTTACAGATCCATGGTTTGCGGTCATGTGCACGAAGCCTAATACGACTAACACTTGGCCACAACAGCAAATTAGTATAATGAACTGGAAGTATACATATTCAGCCCCCCCCCCCAAAAAAAAAAGCTTTAATTTTGGAAGTTGGTTTTTTTTTGGAAAATGACTAACACTTGGCCACAATGACCCAGATCGGCAATGACTCAAATCCTGGTTGTTTAACCCCTCACATGCCAAGGGCAATAGCCACTTAAAGAAGAACTCCCGTAAAAAATTTTATTCTCCGACCTGTTATAAAGGTGCATGATGTAATCTTTAGTGAATGCAATCTTCTTATCAGAGACTGTATTTGTGAGTTATCCCCTCTCTTCTAATTTTAGCTGGGTCATGTGACCAACTCTCTGACCTCCAAGTGACCCAGGACAGGAAGCCAGTTACTGCTCTATTCATTCCTATGCCACTCAGAGTGAGGCTCCCAGAGGAATACATAGAGAAATAGACTTCCTGTCCACAGATAAGATGCTGTGTGAGTTGGTGAGTCTGATTGCTGGTCACATGACACAGATGTGAAGCATCAGGCAGATGTAACTCACAAATACAGCCACTGGTAAGAAAATGACATTCACTACAGATTACATCATGTACATTTCTAGCAGGACATGGAAAACATTTTTTTGCGGGAGTTCTTCTTTAAAGATTCTTTGTCAGCATGATCAACCCTATTAAACCAGGCAAACTGCCTGGTAGGGCTGATCATGCTGATTAAAACAATACTTTTCTTTTGTCTGTATGTTGAACAGTTGCAGAGATATCTATGTTTTTTATTAAATAATGCAAATGAGCACGTTGGCGCACCAGAAGGCGGGGCTGAATCCCTTAATGCGGCTCCCTCTGCCTTCCTATCAGAGCCCCAGCAGTGAAATCACGGGGCTCCAATCGGTTACCCTGGCAGCCTGGATACTTCTGAAGCCCCCCCCCCTAATAGTTATCAAATAAAAAGTTTTAAAAAAGTTTTAAAAAAAAACAAAACACAAAAATATTAAAAGTTTAACTCACCCCCTTTCTCAATTTTACATATAAAAATATATAATTAATAAAAAAATATTATTTTAACATATTCATATTTTTGAACTATTAGGATATGTGCGGTGAATGCCGTAACAGAAAATAAAATGAAAACCGTGATTCATCATTTTTTAGCCATCTTGTCCCCCCAAAAAATTGAATTACGGTGATCAAAAAGTCGTTTATTCCACAAAAATGGTACCAACAAAAACTACAGTTCGTTACGCAAAAAAAACAAGCCCTCATATAGCTCTGTGTACTGAAATATATAAAGTTATGGCTGTCAGAAAATGGCGATGCAGAAAATTTGTATGTTTTTAAAGGTTTTTATTTTTTTTAAAGTAATTAAACAAAATACAAACTATACAATTTTGGCATCACCGTATACGTATTGAGCTGCAGAACAAGGACGTCATGTCATTTTTAGTGCACAATGAACACTGTGATGTCAAAACCCCAAAAACCTTGGCGGAATTGTTTTTTTTTCAATTTTACCTCACAAAGAATTTTTTCCCCATTTTCCAATACAAGACATGGTAAATTAAATGGTGAAAAAAGCACCTTGTCCTGCAAAACATAAGCTCTCATATGGCTATGTGAACGGAAAAAAATCAAAAAGTTATGGCTCTAGGAACGTAGAGAGGGAAAATAAACAATGCAAGAATGAAAATAGGCTCAGTCTTTAAGGGGTTAATAGGAATCCAGTAAAAATAACAAAAATCCCACAGTTGCAATAGTATACTATAAATAATGAAAAATAAACATAATAGGTATCACCACGTCCGGAAATGCCCAAGATATTAAATTATAAAAATATTATTATTTACACGAAACCTACAAAGAATTCCTCATAGGGAAAAGGAAAAATAATAAACTACAGTTACCAGTACATACTGACCTGGATAATCAAGGGCCGGGTTGTTTGAACACTGGTTCCGTTTTAGGGATACTGTGTTCCAACACGTGTGATATTGCTTACACAGTGGTGCAGTCTATTATTTATTCTACTTTCTCATATCATGTATAATAATAATATACCGGAGACCCTATTTGTGCGGATGCAGTTGTATATTGGTATAATACACGGTGAGCCCGGTGATCTTTGTTTTCCTCATAAATTCTCCCGTTATAACACTCTTTTAGAGGACCAATATTATTTGCCGGGAGTGGTTCTTCTCGGTACAGCTTTTTAGGACTTATCGCCTAAATGTTGTCTTTGTAAGGTGATGTGATTTTGATGCTTCTGATAGCCTCGTTCCCTTGTGAGGAATCCTTTATAGGTTTTGTGTTATGAATAAGGGAATAAGCTTGTGATTTTTTTTATGGCTATCATTGCAGGTGTTAAATAAAACAGTAAAAAAACATATATATTTATCCTGCTCGGTGAATGCTAAAGGAAAATACTGGTACTAATATAAACTACAAGTCCCCCTACAAAATACAAGCCCTCAGACAGCTCTACAGATGGAAATATGAAAAAGTTTTGGGTGTCAGTATATGGGGATGCAAAGTACCTTTTTTTTCCCCAAAGATTGTAAAACATAATTTGGCATTGCTGTAATCATACCGACCTGCAGACTAAAGGATTTTATCAAATTTATGAATACGTTGCCAACCGGGTGTTTCCAGTTGGGGTGTGTCCCTTCACACTCTCAAACTGTCCAATTAGTGCTGTCAATGTCAGACTATGTAGGGACACACCCCTTTGGCAAGAAAAATGGCAACACCCAGTTCATGTCAGGAGATGCCACCAGTCAGTCCACAGTCTAGTGTAAACCACTGCCACGAGACAGTCCCCAGTCTAGTGTAAACACTGCCACCGGCCAGTCCCTGTCTACTGTAAACACTGGCGCCGGCCAGTCCACAATGTACTGTAAACACTGGCGCCGGCCAGTCCACAATGTACTGGAAACACTGCCACCAGGCAGTCCCGAGTCTAGTGGAAACACTGCCGCCAGCCAGTCCCGAGTCTAGTGGAAACACTGCCGCCAGGCAGTCCCGAGTCTAGTGGAAACACTGCCGCCAGGCAGTCCCGAGTCTAGTGGAAACACTGCCGCCAGGCAGTCCCGAGTCTAGTGGAAACACTGCCGCCAGGCAGTCCCGAGTCTAGTGGAAACACTGCCGCCAGGCAGTCCCGAGTCTAGTGGAAACACTGCCGCCAGGCAGTCCCGAGTCTAGTGGAAACACTGCCGCCAGGCAGTCCCGAGTCTAGTGGAAACACTGCCGCCAGGCAGTCCCGAGTCTAGTGGAAACACTGCCGCCAGGCAGTCCCGAGTCTAGTGGAAACACTGCCGCCAGGCAGTCCCGAGTCTAGTGGAAACACTGCCGCCAGGCAGTCCCGAGTCTAGTGGAAACACTGCCGCCAGGCAGTCCCGAGTCTAGTGGAAACACTGCCGCCAGGCAGTCCCGAGTCTAGTGGAAACACTGCCGCCAGGCAGTCCCGAGTCTAGTGGAAACACTGCCGCCAGGCAGTCCCGAGTCTAGTGGAAACACTGCCGCCAGGCAGTCCCGAGTCTAGTGGAAACACTGCCGCCAGGCAGTCCCGAGTCTAGTGGAAACACTGCCGCCAGGCAGTCCCGAGTCTAGTGGAAACACTGCCGCCAGCCAGTCCCGAGTCTAGTGTAGTGGAAACACTGCCGCCAGCCAGTCCCGAGTCTAGTGGAAACACTGCCGCCAGCCAGTCCCGAGTCTAGTGGAAACACTGCCGCCAGCCAGTCCACAGTCTAGTGTAAACACTGCCGCCAGCCAGTCCACAGTCTAGTGTAAACACTGCCGCCAGCCAGTCCACAGTCTAGTGTAAACACTGCCGCCAGCCAGTCCACAGTCTAGTGTAAACACTGCCGCCAGCCAGTCCACAGTCTAGTGTAAACACTGCCGCCAGCCAGTCCACAGTCTAGTGTAAACACTGCCGCCAGCCAGTCCACAGTCTAGTGTAAACACTGCCGCCAGCCAGTCCACAGTCTAGTGTAAACACTGCCGCCAGCCAGTCCACAGTCTAGTGTAAACACTGCCGCCAGCCAGTCCACAATCTAGTGTAAACACTGCCGCCAGTCAGTCCACAATCTAGTGTAAACACTGCCACGAGGCAGTCCACAGTCTAGTGTAAACACTGCCGCCAGCCAGTCCACAGTCTAGTGTAAACACTGCCGCCAGCCAGTCCACAGTCTAGTGTAAACACTGCCGCCAGCCAGTCCACAGTCTAGTGTAAACACTGCCGCCAGCCAGTCCACAGTCTAGTGTAAACACTGCCGCCAGCCAGTCCACAGTCTAGTGTAAACACTGCCGCCAGCCAGTCCACAGTCTAGTGTAAACACTGCCGCCAGCCAGTCCACAGTCTAGTGTAAACACTGCCGCCAGTCAGTCCACAGTCTAGTGTAAACACTGCCACGAGGCAGTCCACAGTCTAGTGTAGACACTGCCACGAGGCAGTCCACAGTCTAGTGTAGACACTGCCACGAGGCAGTCCACAGTCTAGTGTAGACACTGCCACGAGGCAGTCCACAGTCTAGTGTAGACACTGCCGCCAGTCAGTCCACAATCTAGTGTAAACACTGCCACGAGGCAGTCCCACAGTCTAGTGTAAACACTGCCGCCAGCCAGTCCACAGTCTAGTGTAAACACTGCCGCCAGCCAGTCCACAGTCTAGTGTAAACACTGCCGCCAGCCAGTCCACAGTCTAGTGTAAACACTGCCGCCAGCCAGTCCACAGTCTAGTGTAAACACTGCGCCAGCCAGTCCACAGTCTAGTGTAAACACTGCCGCCAGCCAGTCCACAGTCTAGTGTAAACACTGCCGCCAGCCAGTCCACAGTCTAGTGTAAACACTGCCGCCAGCCAGTCCACAGTCTAGTGTAAACACTGCCGCCAGCCAGTCCACAGTCTAGTGTAAACACTGCCGCCAGCCAGTCCACAGTCTAGTGTAAACACTGCCGCCAGTCAGTCCACAGTCTAGTGTAAACACCGCCACGAGGCAGTCCACAGTCTAGTGTAAACACTGCCGCCAGCCAGTCCACAGTCTAGTGTAAACACTGCCGCCAGCCAGTCCACAGTCTAGTGTAAACACTGCCGCCAGCCAGTCCACAGTCTAGTGTAAACACCGCCACGAGGCAGTCCACAGTCTAGTGTAAACACTGCCACGAGGCAGTCCACAATCTAGTGTAAACACTGCTGCCAGCCAGTCCACAGTCTAGTGTAAACACTGCCGCCAGCCAGTCCACAGTCTAGTGTAAACACTGCCGCCAGTCAGTCCACAGTCTAGTGTAAACACCGCCACGAGGCAGTCCACAGTCTAGTGTAAACACTGCCACGAGGCAGTCCACAATCTAGTGTAAACACTGCTGCCAGCCAGTCCACAGTCTAGTGTAAACACTGCCGCCAGCCAGTCCACAGACTAGTGTAAACACTGCCGCCAGTCAGTCCACAGTCTAGTGTAAACACCGCCACGAGGCAGTCCACAGTCTAGTGTAAACACTGCCACGAGGCAGTCCACAATCTAGTGTAAACACTGCTGCCAGCCAGTCCACAGTCTAGTGTAAACACTGCCGCCAGCCAGTCCACAGTCTAGTGTAAACACTGCCGCCAGCCAGTCCACAGTCTAGTGTAAACACTGCCGCCAGCCAGTCCACAGTCTAGTGTAAACACTGCCACGAGGCAGTCCACAGTCTAGTGTAAACACTGCCACGAGGCAGTCCACAGTCTAGTGTAAACACTGCCGCCAGTCAGTCCACAATCTAGTGTAAACACTGCCACGAGGCAGTCCACAGTCTAGTGTAAACACTGCCGCCAGCCAGTCCACAGTCTAGTGTAAACACTGCCGCCAGTCAGTCCACAGTCTAGTGTAAACACTGCCACGAGGCAGTCCACAGTCTAGTGTAAACACTGCCACGAGGCAGTCCACAGTCTAGTGTAAACACTGCCGCCAGTCAGTCCACAATCTAGTGTAAACACTGCCACGAGGCAGTCCACAGTCTAGTGTAAACACTGCCGCCAGCCAGTCCCAAGTCTAGTGTCACCAGCCAGTCCAGAGTCTACAGTAAACTATGCCACCAGGCAGTCCACAGTCTAGTGTAAGCGATGCTGCTGGATTAGTCTGGTGAAAGCAATGCTGCTGGTTAGGCCACAGTCTAGTGTAAGTGTTCCCAACGGCCAATCAGCAAATTTGGCAACCAAAAAATATCACTTGGCTCCTAAACATTTACACTTTTGTTTGATTGAGAAGCAAAACAATGGAAAATTTCAATGAGCCTGGAGATACGGATCTACAGTACACACAGTGTTCCTCATTACAGCAACCCCTGCAAATGGAAACTCAGGCTTTGCTGCACTGGACCCATTCATATATATCCACATGTAATACCACATTCCCCCAGCTGGTGGAGATAAAAATGGGCAATATCTGAAAACTGGAAAAAAAAATCTACATCATCTGAACAGGGTCTTACAAGAGTTAGATCTGTACTGTAAGAAGCTATGACCTCAGGGGACTAGGATGGACTTGTCTCCTAGAAGTAAAGATAGGCCATCCTACTCAACGACAATAGAGGATCCTTGGACAGTACAAAACTGCAGAACCTTCCAATACACAATGAATTATATGTTATGGGTGACGTTAGGGTGCAGGTTCCTGTGCTGACCTAGGGGCGCTCTGCTTATAGCCCATTGTGACTGTTATATGGCCAGTAGAATCAGTACCAGGATTATGACTACCTGCCAGTAACTTACTGAATTACAATTCATTTCATGCTATTTAACCCCTCAAAGACCAGGTCAATTTTCATTTCTGCATGTTTGTTTTTTCCTTCCCGAGCCACAAGTATGTTAATTTTCATTTCACATAGCCATAAGGGGGCTTAGTTTTTGCAGGACCAGATGTATTTTTAATTAATATCTTGTACTGAAAAATGGAAAAAATACAGTAAATTCTTTGTGCAGTGAAAATTGAAAAAAATAAAACATTTGCACCGTGTTTTTATTTATTTTGTTTTTTCAGTGTTTACTGAGCGTAAAAATGACGACATCCTTATTCTGCGGGTTGATACTATTATAGCGTTACCAAATGTTTATAGTTTCAACACATTTAAAAAGAATAAAAACCTTTTATCCTGACAGCCAAAACTTTTTAATATTTCTATCTCCAGAGCTGTGTGAGGGCTTATTGTTATGATGTCACTAAGTAGGATGCTCTATTGTTACTTCTAGGAGATAAGTCCATCCTAGTCCTGTGAGGTAAGTAGCTTCTTACAGTACACGTCTCAGGGCTAACTCTTGTAGGACCCTGTTCACATGATGTGGCGCTGGCTTAGTTGCCCATAGCAACCAGATCCCATCTTTTATTTTCCACTGTCCTACTTTATACCAGTTTGATAAATCTCCGCCTATGTGTCTATGCAGACAGTTTGATAGGGAAGTCGCTGGTGACCGATCCCCTTTAGCCAGTAAAACTGCCCCCACGTTATATACTCTGACACAGGGATGCATTTGAGTATAATCTTTTTTTATTTTTTCGGTCGAACAGTTATCCATCCCAGACCAGTTTATGAAAACGACTGCACTGACAAGCATAGCCTGCAGCAGAACAATGACACACGCATGAGTCACGCCGCAGCATTACATGCTAAACCCTTTTACAGGTGCTGAAGCATCCAATAACCCAGCACTGGTGTCCACAATCTAATCTTCCATCTCATAAAACCACAACCAGCACCTACACAGGTGGCATGAGGCACACTGCCCGTACAGATCCATGGGCTGAGTCCGGCGAACACTGTCCATGTGTCGGCCGCATCTCCCGGACCCTGAGTGTTCCTATCTGATGTCAGGTCTCTTGTACTGTACTCACATCATCATGTGGGTAACCGCCATCAGATAGGAACTGACTATCATAAATCACTACGATGCACTCAGTCTGGGTCAGGGTCGGTCTGGGAGACGCGGCGACACCTGGACCAAGCATGGTCGTGTGGACGGCCCTTATAGTACTGTCATAGATATGTTTCATCTGGATCTGCAGGTTTATTTTAATAAATATCGATGACAAATCCTGACAGAAATTGACATGTGGTGAGGACTGGAAACCCACACCACATCAAGTCTTGACCGCAGATCTCACCCTCTCGATCTGATACTGATGGCCCATAGCAGTGATGGCTAACCTCCAGCACTTTAGCTGTGGTGAAACTACCACTCCCAGCATGCTCCATTTATTTCTATGGAGTTCTGAGAACAGCCAAGCAAGTGTGCATCTTGGGAGTTGTAGTCTTACCACAGCTGGAGTGTCAGATGTTAGCCATCACAGACCTATCCCATGATTAAGAACAAGTCATACTATGTTCGAAATGCGTAGGTATAGTTTTTAATCGTTGTACAAGATGTTTTTAAAGATTCTCCAATAAAGAAGTGACATTTTTACAGAGCTGGAAATCTGTCCAGAAATCATCAAGGGCTGATCACCAAAACACCAGACGTATGGGCAACCATGATATGACAGGAGGTGACACGCTGGTGACAGGTGGCCTATCATCGCGTCCATGTGAGGACCCTACAGAAAAGCATACAGCATAGGCATCCATCACAGTGAGTGATGACGGTGATATCCTGGTGCACCACAGTAACGGATCTGAAGACAGTATATGTATAGGGATGGCACAGAGGATGGCCACGACATGGGGACATTGGTGGCGGACACCCTACATTCAGTGATCAGATCATGCCAGGTAAAGGCAGTGGGTGATCACAGTGATGCATCTGAGTGCAGGCAGTATAGGTGTCACAGCATCGTGACATGGGTAACAAACATCCTAGTGATCAGATCGTGCCAGGTGAAGGAGGTGGGTGATCACGGTGATGCTAGGGTACTGTATCTGATAACACAAGCAGGGTATGGCCACCCATAGGAAATCTCAGGCTTCCACTGAATGCCCCACAGCCATCGCGATTCCAGCCAGCTGACTGCGATAGGTACAGGTGACATATTAGCAATATAGGGAGTAGCCGGGATCGTGATAGCTGCTTCAATTCCGGGTCGACCTGACAACTGGGAGGTTAGCGCCCCTAATAGCACTTTCTTATTCCTACCCGGTAAGTAAGGGGTGGTGATGTCGTCCGCAGGCTCTACCCACACACAATCGGGGAGTCTATCGCGATATGTGGCGGTTTGTCTCCTCCGCTGTCGCCTCCGGTGGCTCGCGTTTCCTCTGGACTTCACTCAACTAGCTCTCGGGCCTAGTCATCTCCGATTGGACGTTAGCGAGAATGACGTCAATAGCGGCGGCGTTCTTCCAGCCTTCGGATTGGCTGAAGGATTTTCCCCGCCCGCCTCCGTGCTTTCCGAGCCCTTGCGCTCTAGTTATTTCCTTATGAGAAGGGAGCTTGTGATTGGTGGACGCAGGGGATGTTAGTTACTAGAGGGTGAGCGCAGCTGCAACCACCCTACCGAGCGCTCTATGGGCTCTGACAAAATGGCTGTTGCAAATCAGCAGTAACTCATATCAGTGGAGTAAGTGATTTCAGTGGTTGAAAAGGTGACCAAAACCCTAAATATGTAACCTGCTGAGACCACAGACCTCCCAACTGTCAGAAGGGACATCTGAAAGAGTTCCAAAAGAGGAAGAAAAAGCGGCATGCATTTACTTAGAACATGCTCCCAACCTGCAACTTTTGAATCACAAAAGCATCATATATGAATGAGCTCTTATGGAGGAGCTAATAACCACTGAGCCAGGAAAAATCCATCTCGTCCACTGCTGCCTCTGAACTTTGCAGCCCAATGCAGGACCCCTTGTTTGCCTTTATATTTTTTGTGAAACTAATTGAAAATGATCGTTTATGGCAACAGTGAGAGAAAACGTCTTTTCTGACTGACAAAAACCTTCTCCATCTGTCAGAAATATATTCTTCTCCAGTGATAGTGTTCACCAATACTGTAGCATGTAATGGGTATCGCTAGAGAAACACTCTGCATATTATATGCTAAAGATCCAGTATGAACATGGAGACATGGCGTGAAAAAGTTGCACACTGCACATTTGCTACTTTTTCTGTGCCACTTGTGCAGAAATTTGTGCAAGTGCATTTTTACCCCTTACCTCGCCACTCTACCAAAAAGGGCCATGCAAACCTTTTTCACCTCTACGCCAGTTTTCTGGTGTAGAAGAACACTGAAACCTATGTTAGCCCATTTCAGTTCAGGTGCATGGACTGCCAAATACTGAGCCTTATTTATGACAAACTGTACACCTCATCATAAATCAGGTGCAGAGTCACTCTGAGCATAACTGATATAAATGATATTTTTCCAAAATAACAGAAGCCATTAGCGCTGATGTGATGACACATTTTGCATGCACAGAAGTCCATGTTATGCCTTATTTACAGTCAGTGGGGCACATTTACTAAGCTCACCTTTTTTTGGAGTAAAAAAAACCCAAAACAGGTGTATTGGCAAAGTCTGTCTTTAATTTGTGCCTCATTTATTATCCCTTAAGCCTCATTCACACGTCAGTGCTTGATCAGTGATTTCCATCAGTGATTGTGAGCTAAAACCAGGATTGGAGCCTCCACAGACATAAGGTATAAGGGAAAGTTCTGCACCTGTTCTGTGTTTAGAGCCGCACCTGGTTTTGGATGAAAATCACTGATGGAAATCAATGACGTGTGAATGAGGCATTAATAAATGTGGTTTGTCTTTTTTGGGTTAAGTCTGTAAGACAGGTTCATATTCACTAAAACTGGTCTAAATAGTATGCAGATGAAAACGTTGGGCAAGTCAGCTGAATTTTGGCTCACGTCTCCATGAAAGTAGGCAAATTGTGGTGCAACTCACCACTCAAAACATCTCTGTTTTGAGTGAAAAAGTACACCAGCTCTGGGCGACAAAATAAGGCACATCTACATAAATAGGACAGCAATTAGGTTCAACAGTTAGAAAACTTCAGAATTTTTCTTTTCTTCGTCTTAAAACTCAAAACAGGCGCAACAGGTACAAATGCCTCCAAAACGGGTGTAAAAACAGTTGGTAAATGAGACTTAGGCTACTTTCACATCTGCGTTTTGCTGAACACTTCAGTTTTCTCCCCATTCATTGTCAAAAGGGACAAAACTGAACAAACTTGAGCAGAATGCATCAGAATGCACTACGTTCCAGTTTGTTGCGTTCCCATGATGCACACAAAACCACTGCAAGCAGCGTTTTTGTGTATGGCATACAGAGCAAGATGTATCCTGCATGTTAGAGATGAGCGAACGTGCTCGTAACGAGCACTGTACCGCTCGGCTCCCCTGCGCTCGCATGGGCGCAGGCAGCCGCTTCCGTCAGGTGAGGAGGACGGAAGCGGCTGCCTGTGCCCATGCGAGCGCAGGGGAGCCGTGCGGTACAGTGCTCGTTACGAGCACGTTCGCTCATCTCTAATGTTAGTATATCCCAGTTCAGGCCACTAGATGGCAGCACTGAACTGTGATATAGTGATTTCTATACAGACTAATGGAGCAATTTACATCTAATAGTTGTAAGTTGTGGTCCACTTGGAGGACTTAACAAAAAAAAAAAAAGAAAAAAAAAGTTTTGTAAAATATGAAAAAAAGAATATTAAAATCACAATTCCCCCAAATAAAAAGAAACAAAAAATAAACAGCATTATGGGCATCGCCACATGCGAAAACCCCCATATTATTAAAATATTTAAAAAAGTTAGCCCATATGGTGAATGGCATAACAGAAATATTTTTTTAAAAGGCCAATTCGCATTTTTTCACTTTATCTCCCAAGAAAATTGAATAAAAAGTGATCAAGTCATATACTCCCCAAAATGGTATTGTCAAAAACCACAGATCATCCCGCAAAAAATGAGCACCCACATATCTCCGTAAACATAACTATAAAAAAGTTATGAGGGTCAGAATATCACGATGAAAAGAAAAAAATTATGTTTTACGAAGTGAGTCCTGATGAGGCTTAGCTTGCTGCAGTGAGCGGGCCTATAGACATCTTGAGCGGGGGTGCTGCTAGGGTTGCCACCTTTCCCAACAAAAAATACTGGTTACACAAGTTAAAAAGGTCGGTGTGGGTTAATATGGGTATTATTTGTTCATATTTTACGTTTTGCTTCATTTTTTCTTAATAAACTCAAATTTTTCACTGTTGGGGACACCCTGTGTATTTAAGTTTTATTTAGCCTCTATTTTTAAAACATCTCTGTTGGAATTTGAACTCACAACCATCTTCATTAAAGGCAAGAACTTTAACCACTGGGCTATAGAGCTCAATGAAAAGTTATTACTGAAAAACCTCTTAGAAGTTTTTCTTGTATTAAAAACCTCATCGAAGTTTCTCTTGTATTATACAAGAGAAACTTCTATGAGGTTTTTCAGCAATTGCTTAGCATTGAACTCTATAGCCTAGTGGTTAAGGTTCTTGCCTTTAATGTAGATGGTTGTGAGTTTGAATCGCCACAGAAATATTTCAAAAATAAAGTCTAAATTAGACTTACTGTATTTTTTGGCCTATAAGACGCACCTAGGTTTTAGAGGAGGACAATAAGAAAAAATATTTTTCATCAGACCTCTGGTCAGACCACCAATCAGACCCCCAATGTTAATCAGACCTTAGCTGACAGCCCCAATAAGACCTCCAATGTTAAAAAAACCCCAATAAGACCTCAGATCAGACCCCCAATCAGATCTCAGCTCAGACCTCAATGTGAAAGACCCCCAAACAAAGCCTTTTATCAGCCCCCATATGCCTCATATCAGACCCTATGCCTCTCATCAGCCCCATATATTCCTCTTATCAGCCCCCAGCAGTCTTATATAATCCCCCTTTGCCTTTTTATGAGCCCCCAGCAGCCTGTTATCAGCCCCCATTGCCTCATATCAGACCCTATGCCTCTCATCATCCCCCTATATGCCTCTTATCAGCCCCAGCAGTCTTATATCAGCCCCTATGCCTCTCATCAGCCCCCAGCAGTCTTATATAAGCCCCCATTGCTTTTTTATGAGCCCCCAGCAGCTTCTTATTAACCCCCAGAGCCTCTTATCAGCCCCCATTGCCTCTGGCCAGCCCCCATTGCCAATTACCAGCCCCCAGGCCAAGAAATATCAGCCCCCATCAGCCTCATATTGAATAAAATAAAGCCACTTACCTCTCCTGCTCCTGGACGCCGCCGCTCCTCCACCCGCGCTCTCTCGGGGGCGCACAGTGTGAGGTCACAGAGCGCCCTCACGCTGTGCACAGCACAGCCAAACGGAGGACAAGGAGGCGGTGAGTACAGAGCCTTCACCGCTTCCTTGTCCTCCGGTGCTAATGAGCGTTTCCATAATGGAAGCGCTCATTAGCATTCACCCCATAAGAAGCGGGAGCATTTTCCCCCCACTTTTGGGGGAAAATAATGCGTCTTATGGGGCGAAAAATACGGTACATACACAGGGTGTCCCCAAGCATAGTGACCATGTTTGGGAATACCCCTGTCATGTTCATAACACTGACTCCATATATGGACACATCCATATATGGAGTGTTAGGGAAATTCCCCTACCTATGATTGATGGAGTCCAAATTAGTTAGTACGTGCTGGAGAGCTCTCCAATGAGAAATCTGAACTGACACACAGACAAGATGTCAGTAAGCAAATCCCCACTTTATTGTGATAACATTGTAGATTTTATAGGCAGAAACCACAATATGATGCAAAACATAATTCCTCTGACATCTCCTGAATTTGGGGTAGTGAAACTGTCTATCCACACTTTTTCTCTAAAGCAGACAGATGTGTCCGCCTTAAGAGGAAGTCAAAAGTTCAAATGCATGTCTTTTGACTCATAATGAAAGAAGAAGTGGTTTATACTGTCTGTAACAAATACACATAATTTAATCCTGCTAATTCTTTTAAGCCGCTAGCGAATTTATTTTAAGAATTATATAATTTTCAATTTAGCTTAATTTCATTTCTCACAATTCCCCCATTTTGAGATATCTTCAGTTCCGCAGCTGATGCAGGACAGAAGATCTTCTCAATAGTCTCTATAATCTCTTTTCTTGGTACACACTTTCTTTATGCACATAAACAGTAGCTTAAGCAACACATATATAATAAGGATAACTATGGCAACTTGGACAATTATTTGTAAAATTCCCATGATCCAACCTCCAAAACTTTTGAACCAGTTTGAAGGATTAAAGGAGGAAAAGGTGTCCTCCCACCATGAATCCTTCCCTACACTATGTTCCTGTAACCATTTGTTTCTCATGTCTTTCACTTTTTCTATTCCAACTTTTACCTGTAGGTTACCTTGGGGATCTATATAATGACAACAAGCGGGTCCTATAACCTGACACATACCTCCTTCCTTTGCTGTCAGGTAGTCTAAAACCAAAGTGTGTTGATTAGTGACAATGATTATCTGGTTTTGTACAATGTTAGAGGTGTTCATGAGTTTTAGCACCTCCCATATCTGATCATCCAAATAATCAGTTGCCACCACCAGCTTGTCCCACATCTGCATTACCATGGGGTATAAGAACAAAGTACTGAAAAACTTATTGGAGATGCTCATCTCTACTACATGGGGTTTACCATTTGGTCTGGGTATATTGTCCTTGGCCCTTCGATACAGAGTATGTTTAGGTACAGCGTTAATATCTATGCTGGAATGGGGTATTATGAAGGTTGCAGGGGTGAGCCGGGCCATTGTACATAAACCAGTGACATTTCTGGGCAACCACTTGTATGCTTTATACCCACAGACCAGGAATATATCTTCTGGGACTGCAACCACCTTACTGTTAAACAACTGAGTTATCAACCGGGCTAGAAGTACACCTTCTGCCAGCTTTTGTCCTTTTTCCTGACCCTCTGAGGAGTTAGAGGTTATTCCATCAGTTAATTCAGATAAGGTACGGTTGTTGCAGGCCAGATTCTTACCATTTATGGGATCTATACCAACACACTGCACCAGGCTGTTTGGGTTAGAGTCATTGCAGCCAGATTTGTTATGAGGACTAAAAGACATACCCTTTGATTGTATTTGCAAGCAATAACAGTGTGTCCAATTTGGAAAGCATGACACATTGCACCACATGTTCTCGTTCCAGGGGGTTGAGCTATAATCAACTGGTGGCCCTGATCGGTTCACCATGAGCCAGGGAGGCTCAACCCATCCTGCAACGGGCAAGGGTACTTCCCTGTCTCTAGTTTTATTAGGTCTAACCCGTTTCATGCCTGAGAAAAAGATAGTAGAGTTGGCCAGTTCAATCAGTTCAGAAAGATTGAGAGGTACGACGAAATAAGGCATACTGGCTGAACTCACAGGACTGTGAGTACATATCCAACAGTCCTTCAACTTTTCAGTGTCGTTCAGTCCTTCAAACAGCACCTGATGGTGCCGTATCAAAGCATTGTCCCATTCATTATTTAGTTGACGAAATACTGCTGACACGCTCAAGGTCAGAGCCACTGTCAGCAGGAGGATCTTCATCCTGTGGTTCTGGGACTTTCTTGCAGTGAGAAGCGTGGATCCAGTTGGGTTTTCCTTCAACCTTTACAGCAGTGTGGGTAGTCAATAATACTTGAAAGGGACCGTCGAACCTTGGATCTAGTCCTTTTCTCACATGCCTCTTTATCACCACCCAGTCTCCGGGCTGCAAGCTGTGAGTTCCTTCTACTGAGTCAGGATCTGGAAGTGAAGCAAACACTTGTTTATGAGTATGTTCAAGCCGTTTTGTGAGGGCCTGGACATACCCAGCGAGATTGTCATTGTTCATTTGCAGCTGCTGGGGGAAGTACAACCCAAGTCTGGGAGCGCACCCAAACAAAATCTCAAAAGGAGACAGTCCTGTTTTTCGGTTGGGAATGGTCCTAACAGAATATAGGGCGAGGGGCAGGCATTCAGGCCAAGGTCTTTGGGTTTCTTGCATGGCTTTCTGGATTTTTAACTTCAAGGTGCCGTTAAGGCGTTCGACTCTGCCGTTGCTTTCGGGATGGTAGACCGTATGGAATGCTTGAGTGACCCCTAGCGCCTGCATGACCTCCCTCATTACTTCTCCTGTGAAATGGGACCCCCTATCTGACTCAATGACTTCAGGAACACCGTACCTGCACACCAGCTCACTGACCAGTTTCTTGGCAGTATTCTTTGCATTTGCCTTTGCTACTGGGAAAGCTTCCGGCCATCCTGAAAAGAGATCAACACACACAAGAACAAACTCATACACACCTACCTTAGGTAGTTGTATATAGTCTATCTGCAGTCTCTGAAATGGGTAAAATGGCCTCGGGGTGTGCTTGCTTGGAGTCTTCACCACTTGACCGGGATTATTCAGTGCACAAATCATGCACCCTTGTACAAACCGAGCTGCTACCGTAGAAAACCCTGGAGCAATCCAGCCGGCATTTACAAGACTTACCATAGCACCTTTAGACAGATGGGTAGGCCCATGGGCCTCCTGTGCCATAGCAGGATACATTGGACGAGGTAAACAAGTCCTCTCTTTGTTTCTCCAGATTCCTTGTTCATCAACCTTGGCCCCGTGCTTTGCCCAAAGTTCTTTTTCCTCAGGAGGGGCCTGATCAGTCATTTTCTGGAGCATACTTACAGACACGTCTTCAGGCTTCAGGATTTTTATCGGAGTGGGGACAGTCTTTACGGGCTGTAGTGCGGCTTGTTTGGCCGCTTTGTCAGCTCGATCGTTACCTTTTGCCTCCACCGTGTTTTGCCTGGTGTGTGCCTTGACCTTGATGATAGCAACTTCCTCTGGTAACAACAGAGAGTTCATAAGTTCTAGTACAGTGTCTTTATTCTTTATAGGCTGGCCTGCAGATGTTAGGAAGTCCCTGGCCCGCCAAATAGGTCCATAGTCATGTGCAATACCGAAAGCATACCTTGAGTCTGTGTAGATGTTCACCTTCTTTCCCTTGGCCATTTTACACGCCTCAGTGAGTGCCTTCAGCTCCGCCTCTTGTGCTGACACGTGAGGTGGGAGTGGTTCGGCTTTACCTACCTCGTGCTGTGTGACCACTGCATATCCAGTATGGAAACGGCCATCTTCCCCCATAAATCTGCTTCCATCTACAAAATACTCAAAATCAGGATTAGGAAGAGGTTTTTCATGAACATGTTCAAAACCAGACGTTTCCTGCTGCATTAATTGTACACAATCATGAGGGTCATGTTCAACAAGATCAGTTAAAAGTTCTGATACACCTCCCTCCCCCATTTCTGAATCTGTAATCGGTAACAGAGTAGCAGGATTCAGAGTAGTACATCGTTTGAATGAGATGTTTGCAGGCATGAGGAGTGCACACTGGAGTCTCAGTTGTCTGGCCATGGAGATATGTTTTGGTTGCACTTGAGTGAGAATGCCTTGAATGTCATGAGGAGTTTGTACAGTTACAGGGTAGTCCAGAACAATTTCAGAAGCTTTTTCAATCATGGCCTGCACTGCCGCTACTGCCCTGACACAAGAGGGGGCGCCTCTAGCAACAGGATCGAGGCGGGCAGAAAAGTAGGCAATGGGGCGTTGCCGATCTCCATGTTTCTGAGTCAGCACAGCAGTGCTATGTCCCTGCATTTCAGAGCAATATAAACAAAAAGGTTCATCATATTTTGGAATGCCCAGAGCGGGGGCAGACATGATGCACAGTTTCAAAGTATGAAAGTTATTAACAGCTTCTTCTGTAAGATGAAAGGGATCAGAAGACAAACAATCATAGAGAGGCTGCATTAACATAGATGCGTGCCGTATCCAGGGGCGGCAGTATGAGACAAGACCCAAAAATACTCTCAAGTTCTGTGCTCCCTTAGGCACCTGTATCTTTTCCACTGCCTCCTTGCGTTCAGGAGTGAGGTGCCGAGCACCGTGTGAGAGGCAGTGTCCAAGAAATGTCACCTTGTCCTTACAAAACTGCAGTTTTTGTTTTGAGGCCTTGCACCCATTTTCTTGAAGAAAAATTAGGAGTGACAGAGTGGCAGCTTGACAGCTGGTCTCTGTATCAGCACACAAAAGTAAGTCATCGACATATTGCAGTAAAACCACAGTTCTAGGAGGGGACCAGTTGGTTAGGACAGACTGTAGGGCTTGAGTGTACATGGTGGGTGAGTTCTGAGCCCCTTGGGGTAAAACAGTCCATGTATACTGGTTCCCCTTGAAAGTAAAAGCAAAAAGATACTGACAATCTGGATGCAGGGGCACACTGAAAAATGCATTTGCCAGGTCAATCACAGTAAAACAGGTAGCTGTGGATGGAACCTGGGACAGCAGAGTGTGCGGATTGGGCACTATTGGGGTTTGCAGGACTGTGACTTTGTTGACCTCTCGAAGATCATGGACCATTCGATATGTGACTGGCTGACCCTTAACAGCCTTCTTCTTTATTGGAAATAGAGGAGTGTTTGCCGGGGACACAGTCCTGATGAGAACTCCTGCTTGGAGAAAATCACCTATTTGACTGGATACTGCTATCTCCTGAGCATGACTCAATGGGTACTGTTTAACTTGCGGGGGCTGACAACCGGGCTTTAGAGATACCATCACAGGGGACACAGGTAATTTGCCTATGTCAGTCTTTGAGGCAGCCCAAAGGCTCTCGGGGACCTGGCTGAGCAGACTCTTTTCAGACTCTGTCCAATCAGGAAGATTTGTTTCAGCCACCGTTATAGAAGCTATCATTGGGCAAAGAACTTCTTCTGGGGCTCCAAAGTCTACGTGACTAGTTCCATCTGGGTGTAGATGGATACTGGCCCCGAGCGCCTGGAGTACATCAGTTCCCAGAATAGGTTCAGGGAGATCATCCTTCACTAAAACTTGGGTAATAACAGTACTATCTTTAATTTTTAGTTTGACCGGTTCAGATTCACGGACAAACACAATTTCCCCAGTGAAGCCTACGGCTGGGACATGATATGGACTGAGTTGATAGGATTTTAAAAAGTTCTGGTCAACAACTGTTTTGGCTGCCCCCGTGTCGACCAGGAATGGTACTGCCTTTTTATTTCCTAGGGATACTGGGATATGTATTTGGGGGCCCACGGACTCTACTTTTACAGGCAGAACCAACACGGGGGTACCAGTATCCTAGTCTGAAGATTGTGGTGATCGTGGACTAGATTGATCACCATTTTCTCTAGATTTCCTGGGAGCCCTGCAATCTCTCTTTATGTGACCAGGTTTGCCACAATTGTAACATTTAAAGTCACGTCTGGGCTTGGTACCGGTGCCCTGCTGCATGAATTTAACTGGGGCAGGATTTTTCTTCATGTCTAATTCTAAACCTTTTGCTGCAGCAATTAACTGGGTCAGAGGGGTCACACGCCATTCAGGTTTGCAAGCTTTCAACTTAGCCTGGAGGGCGGGTCGAAGCCCCTCCATGAATGCAGATGTCAACAGTTTTTCCCCCATGTTCCCAGCTTGATCCCAACCCATGTCAGTCCAGACAGTCCTTAGTCCCGCAGCATAAGTCTCTACAGTCTCCTGAGGACCCTGTACTACATCTTTAAGACTTCGGGAACTTTCTTCCTCCCTTGCACGTGCCCACTGTGTAAAAACTCTGACAAATTCAGTCCCAGACTGTAAAGTCTTGATCCAGTCTCTAGTCATGATATCTATGGGGACATTTCTGTGTTCGTTCATAAAGTCATTCAACATTTGATATTGTGACTCACCCATTTTCAACAACATCAGATCTCTCAGGTCAGTCCACGTAGCCCCATACGTCACCTGTATCTGTTCAAGAGTCCTAGAAGTAGGCATAGGTCTTGTCAGGGGGTCTGGCAGTCGGGTCAAGAGTCCGAGTTGGTCTTTCGGACTCCAGGGGTGGTACTCAGTCACAGTGGCGTGAAGGAATTCAGGTTCCTGATTCCGACCAGCCGCTCCAAGGACCTGTCCAGGTGGTCTTAAGGTTGTATCAGGTCCTTCTGCTGTTACCCCCTGTTGTCCTGTTGTGGGTCTAGGTAGTAGTCTTGTCTTAGTCAGAATGGGGTAGAGTCCAACAGGTCTGTGGGGTCGGGGGGCACCACAGAATCGGCACATTTTTGCCCAGTCTGGATTCTGATTGTCACAAACATTACAAGTCCATCCCTCCAGTCTATTTTCTGTTGGAGGTTTAGGGGCAGTTGGATATGGAGGTGGTCGTTCGTCAACAACATTGTCTTTTGACTTCTGAGTATACAACAGTCTATTTCTAACTACTTCTCCTCTCCACCCTTCATTTTCAACCTCTCTGGCCACTTTGACCCAAATATCTACTACTTCTTCACATCCTTGATCCTTTATCCAACCACAATGTGTCCTTTTAAATGTTTCCCAAGTATCCACATTTAAATTTCCATTTTTCATTCCTACCTTCTCCAACACCCTGTCAATGTTTTTCAAACCTTCTTTTCCTCCCCTCTCTTCGACCAAAGTCTTAGCTGTTTTGTAACCCTCTGGTACACTGAAATTGTTCCCCATTTTGTATGTCAATCTAAAATTTTTCCACAGAAAGTTAAACAATTATTCAGACGTCTACATTTGCTCAGTTTTCTCAGAATTTCCCCATTATTTACATAATGTATTCTTTTACTGAGTTTCTTAATCAATCAAAACCTCACAAACCGGACATTGGAGTCCAAGGACTTTGATTACCCTTTCTGTAATGTTCTAAGATTTTCCACATACAATAAAGAACAAATGAAGCATATACCAAAACTCCCAAAACTAAACCAAAGACTTCCCAATCAAAACTGTTCATCTCTTAAGTCTCAAAATCCATCAATCATAGTCATTTTCAGGTTCTTACCAAAAATAGGCTCAACTATCAAAGGACGTATACGTACATTCAATTCACCAGATCCTCGAACCGGACAAACCACTCAGGGAGACACAGATATAATGTAAGATAAAGTCTCTTACCTTTTAGCGCTATTTGTTATATCTGCAAGTCCCGGACCGGAACGTCCAATTTGTCGGAGACCAGATGAAGTGTCCTTTAGTCGAGCCCCTCGTTGAGCGTCAGATTTTGTTGGGGAAATTCCCCTACCTATGATTGATGGAGTCCAAATTAGTTAGTACGTGCTGGAGAGCTCTCCAATGAGAAATCTGAACTGACACACAGACAAGATGTCAGTAAGCAAATCCCCACTTTATTGTGATAACATTGTAGATTTTATAGGCAGAAACCACAATATGATGCAAAACATAATTCCTCTGACATCTCCTGAATTTGGGGTAGTGAAACTGTCTATCCACACTTTTTCTCTAAAGCAGACAGATGTGTCCGCCTTAAGAGGAAGTCAAAAGTTCAAATGCATGTCTTTTGACTCATAATGAAAGAAGAAGTGGTTTATACTGTCTGTAACAAATACACATAATTTAATCCTGCTAATTCTTTTAAGCCGCTAGCGAATTTATTTTAAGAATTATATAATTTTCAATTTAGCTTAATTTCATTTCTCACAGGAGTCAGAGCAAGGACTCCTAAGCTGGGAAATTCCCCACTCTGGAGTCCACTGGACTGAAGCAGGGGGCTCCTTAGAGGAACTGGGCCCTGGGCAATTGCCCAGTTTGCCCCCTCTAACACCTTGGGATGCACACAATATCAATATAAATACAAGCAAGGCAAGGTTTAGTGCAGACAGTAATCTCAAGTTTGGTACATTTCAGTGTAAAGTCTTTGATTCACTTTACTAGTTAGTGTGCTGTGTGTTTTATCTAGCCCAGTGCATGTTTGATAGCTTGCAGGAAGAAGCTATTACATAGTCTGTTTGTGAAGATCCATATAGTTCACTACATCTTCCAGACAGTAAAAGGGTGAAAAGTTTGAGGGATGCGTGATGTCCCCCTTAATGTTTAGGACTTTTAGGACACAGCACTTGGTATAGATATTTGTGATAGATGGAAAAGAGGCACTGATGATCCTCCCAGCTGTCTTCACTATCCTCTGTAGGTTCCTAAACCAGGCAGTGATGCAGCTGCTGGGAATGCTCTTGATAGACTCTCTATAAACGATAGGTTGGGGAATGAGCTTTCGTCATCCTTCTGAGAAAGTATAGATGCTGCTGTGCCTTCTTGCATATGGAGTTTTGTTTCTGTACAGCATTAAAATGTATTGGCCCCGTGGAGCCAAAGTTCTTCTCGCCCGAAGTTGCACAAGCAATCCAAACTGGGGTTTAGTACCGAGGTACCAGCCAGTACCAAAGCCAATTTCGGATTCCTATTTTTTTTTTTTTTTCAATACACAGATATGCAGTATCTCGCACAACTTCGGGTGAAATGAACTTTGGCTCCAAGGAGGTAATACATTTTAATGCTGTATAGATACAGCATTAACATTGAAGCCTAATCTGTATTTAGCGTAATGGTTCTGGAGATGTTGCTTCCAATCCAGACATCGTTAGGTCTCACCTGCTGATGTCCAGGGGCCGCCCGAGCCCTCCTCATAGCTGCCAGCCAGGTATATAATTGATCTGATGTTGTCAGTATTAATTAATGTAAGAACATCGGGTACTTATGCATGTGGCCAATGGCTGCGGGTGCTCTCCTGAACTCAATAGTTATACAGTTAAATACTGTAATATTTTGTGCTACACTGTGGTATTTGGTTCTGCTGAAGCAGTATTTTGTGCTGCACTATGGTATTGCTGGCCCTGCCCACTTCTGTTGTCCCTGCGTACTTGTGTTGCCCCGTCTTCTTTCAATTTTGACCTGCCAACAAGTTCTCAGTTTGCTTCTGTGACTTCACCTATGTAAATATGAACTGGGTCATCCCAATATGCCACTAAAGACTTTGTCACCTCTAGCTGTAGCTCAAAGTACCAGCTGCAATCCCAATTCTGGACACCTATGTCTATGTGATGACAATTGATTTATATATTTTACTGTTACAGGCTTGTAAATACTCTTTGTATGCACCTTTTTATAAGTAATGATACAATGTGGTCTTCGATTTTTTACTTGTATGTCTTCTTGCCTATTGTATCACTAATCTCCATTTTTTTACATACTTACCTAGACCATGAAAAAGATCCAGGATGGACCAAAAAAGCTGGTGTCGACCTTACGTGTGTTTGCTGGAGATACCAATAAATCAAATATGCTGTGGTTTAGTTTATATTGATATTGACCTACCACAAAGCACCAACCACCTACAACCAGCATAGTTGCCAACTGTCCCAAATTTGCCGGGACTGTCCCTGATTTTCAGAGACAGTTACGGCAAATTCTCAACATCCTGGGCTAAAAATGTGAAGGGTAACAAACCCTGCCCATAAGTGGGTGTTCCCGTGGGTGAGTGTTTTATACCCCGATTTTACCAAAAGAAATGTTTATAAGTATGAACAAGTATGCCAACCAGTACTTCCAAATAAGGCTGAGGTCACATCACTGTTGATCTGTCAGAAGAACAAAAAAACGAATCCTGGATCATGAGTTATGCCCAGTGAGCATCAGTTTGCACTGAAAATAACATCCAGCTTTTTTTGAGCATCAGTTTGTGTCACTTCTGTCAGGGATCAGTTACTGTATTTTTCGCCCTATAACACACTTATTGAAGCACTCATTAGTACAGTAGGACCAGGGAGTGGTGAATCTATGCTGGCTCTGTACTCACCGCTCCCTAGTATTCATCTGCCAGCGCCACACACTGTCCTATGACCTGCACATAGTGTGTGGACGTAGGCGTGCTCTGTGACCTCACTCTGTGCGACGTCTGGTCACAGCATGGCAGGAAGAGCGCTGGATCTCAAGAGCAATGGCGGCGGCCAGAACAGGACAGATGATTTTTTTTATTTATTTTATTGGTTGATCTGAGGTCTGTTTAACATTGGGGGTCTGGTCTGAGGTCTGTTTAAACACTGAGGGTCTGATCAGCAGTCTAATTAACATTGGGGGTCTGAGCTGGGGTCTAACATTGGGGTCTGAGCTGACGTCTAATGAAAAATGTTTTGGTTTTTTTCTTCATATTTTCCTCTTCTAAAACCTAGGGGCCTCTTATGGGCAGGTGCATCTTATAGGGCGTAAAATACAATATTTTTGACAGGAGAAAAAGTCCTGCAAGCAGGATTTTTTCTCCTTTCAAAAAAGCTGATCTCTGATGGAAGTGGCATAAACTGAGGCTCAAAACAACAGATCTTTTTTTTCTGTTCTTCTGATGGATTAGAGGAATGAAAAGCTAAACAGAGATGTGAACTAACAAGGTCAGCCAGTAATACCTATAGATCTCACTCTCGACCCAATTTTAATGTAATATCTCAAGGTGTTTGGAAGACAGTACAATGATTCGGGTCTTGTTTTAAAGCTTAGATTCTGATCTCTTATCTCTAGGTGTTATACAGTCCAAGATATAGTTGTTAGTAGAAAGGCTGTATCTCATACCATCTTGGCTACTGAAAATTACTGGCACTTGAATGTGCAATCAAAAATTAAATACTGTAGGGGCATCCTGCTTGTAATACCGACTAGGCCAATGGCTTATCAGCCAGGTGGCAATCTTAAGCAGCACCCAGGAAAGAAATGCAGGAACAGCGATAGATTAGTATGATTTAAAGATGCTAGGTCATCCAGGACATTTGCACATTACTCTGAAAGGACACAGGATCCCTCCTTTTTTATAGAAGTTTGTATCTGAGTAACTGTAGTCTCCAGTGTATAGAACGTAAAAGCTCAAAACATTTTATTGGCTCCAATGTTTCGGAGGGTAACAGTGTGTCTAAAACAGGATCTTTAAGAAACACAGGCAGTCCTTAAAGCATTGTCTGAGATACTTAGGAGAGGCCATAAATATAAGGTTCGTGGGGTCCGACTCTCAGAACCCCCACCGATCAGCTGCGTGAGGCAGCCTTAGTGCTTGTGCAAGCACTGCAGCGTCCTCAACATTCACTTTGGTTCAAGTGAAAGGGACAATGCTGCAATACACAGAACAACTGCTAATAATGCACTAGCGGACAAATAAAAAAAGAACACCTAGAAAACTTGATGTGACTGAGCAAAGACTGGCAAAGTATAAACTGCTAGTGGTGCTTGGTCAATGATCGCACAACCAAGGTGGAACACTCTTTATTTTGAGTTCTGCAGCATGGCATATGTTGAGACGGGGTCACATTAATACTGGGTGGCATCTCCCCTTGAAGCCATCAAGCTGGCCAGGGTTGCTGCTGGATACCCTAAAGAGCATGTTGTGTATTGTGTCAGTGCATGGGCAGGCGTTAGCTTGTTGGAACACATTTAAAAGGCAGTAGAATTAGTTTCACTATGTCCTGGATATACGTCAATGTTCTCTCCACGAATACCAGATGGAAACAGGCATGGTAGCTAATGGCATCCCACACCATGACACCTTGTGTTGGTCCTCCGTGTGTCTGCACTATGCATGATAGCAGTAGGGCGCTCTCCAGCCCTCCTGCAAACTCTGATGCGGCCATCAGTATTACCAATGCAGAACCTGCTTTCATCACTGAACAATATTATTTACCATTCATGCCTCGAATGGGCTCTCTCACGGCACCAGTGCAGGCACTCATGGTAATGACGAGAGGTCAGTGGCAAATGAGCTAGTGCAGTATGTTTGTGCAGTCCTGCTTCAAGTAGGTAGCTTCCTATCTACAGAAACACTAATTACAATATATGGTGACTTTGGCATGCGTCTATCTTAACCATCCAGAACCCTCTCTATATGTGAGTGCTCTCCTTTGACCACTGTTGACACCATCGATGCATTACAAAAACTACTTGAACAACTCTCTCCAAGATTTGATGGATGGACCCAGAGGCGTTGCTAGGGTCTCAAAAGATCCGGGGCCCAAGCCCCAATGAATATGGCCCTCAGTCACACACCCCGGCATAAAAACCCCCACAGTCACCTCCCCCAGCCGGGGCCGGTTTTAGACAAAATGTGGCTCTGGGCAAAATCAAAAGTGGGGCCAAAAATTTTGTAATAATGCACTAACAACACAGTTACTGTATTTTTCGCTTTATAAGACGCACCACAGATTTTAGAGTAGCAAAATAAGAATTTATTTTCTAAATTCTTGATGAAAAATTTTTCATCAGACCTCAGATCACCTTTTCCGACCCCATCAGACCTCAGATCAGCCCACTCAGCCCCCATCAGACCAGCCCACTCAGCCCCCATCAGACCTTAAATCAGCCCACTAAGCCCCCATCAGACCTCAGATCAGCCCACTCAGCCCCCATCAGACCTTAAATCAGCCCACTCAGCCCCCATCAGACCTTAAATCAGCCCACTCAGCCCCCATCAGACCTTAAATCAGCCCCCATCAGACCTCAGATCAGCCCACTCAGCCCCCATCAGACCTCAGATCAGCCCACTCAGCCCCCATCAGACCTTAAATCAGCCCCCATCAGACCTCAAATCAGCCCACTCAGCCCCCATATGAGCCCACTCAACCCCCATATGCAGCGTCAGGTCATCGTGCGCATACTACGTCCTGACGCGGGATTTCTCTTCAGGTGTGCTTTCCACCAGCGAAGATTGGTGAAAGCACCCTGTTCTGTAAATAAGCCTCAGCCTGTATCAGGCTTCCAGGTTCATTGTTAGTATATCCCAGTTCAGGCCACTAGGTGGCAGCAGTGAACTGTGATATAATGATTTCAATACAGACTAATGGAGCAATTTACATCTGATCATTGTAAGTTGTGGTCCACTTAGGGGACTTAAAAAGTAAAAAAATAAAAAAAAAGTTTTGAAAATATTTTAAAAAACGTAAAATCACCCCATTCTCCACACAAAAAAAGAACAAAATGGCATTATAGGCATGCAAAAACACCCATACTTTTAAAATATTGAAAAAAAGTTTGCCTATATGGTGTAACAGAACACTTTATCTCCCAAGAAAATTGAATAAAAAGTAATAAACACACCCCAAAATAACAGGCTGTGTACTTAAGCTTTATTTTCAAAATTTCCTGTGGGGATTTGAACTCACAACCTACTACATTACAGTACCTTAACCACTGGGCTATTGAGCTCAGTGTTA
Organism: Rhinella marina; assembly: GCA_900303285.1. Taxonomy (NCBI): domain Eukaryota; kingdom Metazoa; phylum Chordata; class Amphibia; order Anura; family Bufonidae; genus Rhinella; species Rhinella marina. The sequence continues at coordinate 317,028 of ONZH01004266.1, forward strand.
AGTCAATGGTGAAAAACCTCCTAAGAGGTTCTCTTGCATTATACAAGAGAACTTCTATGAGGTTTTTGCTTCATTTGCTTAACACTGAGCTCCATAGCCCAGTGGTTAAGGTACTTGCCTCTAATGTAGAAGGTTGTGAGTTCAAATCCCCACATGAGTATTTTAAAATTAGAGTCTAAACTAGACTTATAAATATACAGGGCGCTCCCAAGCAAGCATTTCACTGCCCTAACCTGGGAAATTCCCCACTCTGGAGTCCCGACTGAAGCAGGGGAAATTCCCCACTCTGGAGTCCCGACTGAAGGGGGCCCCCTTAGAGGATCGGGTGGCACTGCAGCTGTCTTCACCAGTCCCGAGGTTAGGGGCAGTGGTAGATTGATTCGGGCCGATAAAAAGCCCTAGCGACCGTCCAGCTTCTTGAAGTCCCATTATTCGACCCTTTTCAAAGTCTGTTAAAGGGAATCTATCACAAAAACCTGTTCTATATTTTATTTATGCTAAAAAAATCTATTATATATTTGTAAGAAATAATAAATAAATAAATAAAAATTCCAATGTGTGAAATATTATAAATAAATATTAGATTTTACCATATTTACCATCTTTGGTCACCAGGGGGAGCTCTGCTGGCCAAATGAGGCTTTGAGCAACCTGTAAGTAGGCATGCTGCAAAAAAGTGGGTGGTACCAATGACATCACCAATTCACACCTTCAGCGGTGACATCACTGCTTCAGCAAGATAAGATGAGACAATGGCTTCATTACAAAAACACAGATCTCTGCTCCTCAGTCTCCTCCCCCACTGGTCACATGGCCGATTACATCAGCCTGTCAGTGCTCAGACTATACGCCGCACACTGCATTAAATTGGTCTGCATGGCTGTTGTTCCACAATAAAGCCCACAAACAATTTGCTAAAGACAAGCAGACTAAGGACATGGATTACTGGAACCAGTAATAAACTTATTTGGTTCAGATGGAGTCAAGAGTGTGTGGCGACAACCAGGCGGGGAGTACAAAGACAAGTGCTGCCATGATAACGACCCAAGACACAACTCCAAGACGACCACGGTCTTGCTAAATAAACTTAGGGCACAGGTGCTGGACTGGCCAAGCATGTCTCCAGACCTAAACCCTATTGAGCATCTGTGGGGCATCCTCAAATGGAAGGTGGAGGAGTGCAAGTTCTCTAACATCCACCAGCTTAGTGATGTCGTCATGGAGGAGTGGAAGAGGATTCCAGTGGTAACCTGTGAAGCTCTAGTGAACTCCATCCCCAAAAGAGTTAAGGCAGTTCTTCTGGAAAATAATGGTGGCCACACAAAATATTGACACTTTGGGCACAATTTAGCCATTTTCACTTTTGTTGCCAGCAGTTTAGACATTAATGGCTGTGTGTTGAGTTATTTTGTGGGCACACCACATTTACACTGTTATACAAGCTGTACACTGACTACTTTACATTGTATCAAAGTGTCAGATCTTCAGTGTTGTGCCATAATAAAATATTTACAAAAATGTGCAGGGTGTACTCACTTTTGTGAGATACTGTATATGATATAATGGAAAGTTCATGTTCTGTGTTTTTGACATGTGCCTGGTTTTGGCTCAAAATCACTTATGGAAATCAATGACCAAACAGTGACTGTGTGAAAGCAGCCTTAGGGTTGTTTTTAGAGTTTTATGAAAAACACATTTTCCCCCAGGCTTTTCTATAGCACTTAATAAATGCATGAACAGCAAGGACTAAGATTATGCAAATTAATGAGGTAGCACTTGTCACTAAAATCTGGAAATGATCAAATTTTCAAGCACCTAGCTCTAATCTGTGTCATGGTGGGGGAGGGGGGAGGCTGCATAAAAACCAGACTGAAAGCACAGTCTGACCACATGAAACCTTAAAAATAGGATCAAGTCATGTGGGGATAATTGTACAATGCCTCCTGTTCATCAAGGTGCCAGTTATCATTACTTGTCGCAAAGTGAAAGGGACAAAAACAGAGTCCTTGGTTTATCACTACAGATAAATACTTGCCTAGGCCTAGATGTCAGCAGCGTTCAATGTTGTGTGTCCCGGTGGTAGACTAGAATGACAGCAAGATGTGCACAGATGCAAACCTCTGCACTGACAGATTGCTTGCCTAGAAGAATGGCACATGGTGATCCATTCTGTACTGCAAGTAAAATTGGACGTCACATCCCAAGCCTAGGGCGGCAAACCGTGTCTACACAATCAGAAACCGTTTGCGCAACATTGAGCTACAAGCCAGACTTCCAGCTATAAGTGTTCCATTGACCTCATGCCACAGATATCAAAGGCTGTCATGGTGTACAGCAAGATGGCAATGGATGCTTTAATAGAGGTCTATCCTCTTCAGCGATGAGTCTTGCTTTTATCTTGAACGCAGTGATAACCAGAAACTTGTCTGGAGATCACGTGGGCAATGCAACGAAGACTTCACTAGGTAACGTCACACCGGATTATGGTGTGTGGTGGCATAATGTATTATAGTCAGACCACTCTATTTCAGATACACTAACAACTCACCATTACACTGATTTGGTTGTGGAACCAGTGGTATGGCCATTTCTCCAAAGCGTCCCAGGAGCCATTTTTAAACAGGACAATACCAGACTGCATGTTTCTCGTGCTACTATAAGCAGCCTACATGGCCTAAACGTGCTACCATGGCCTACAGCATCTCTGGACTTGTCTCCTATTGAGCCCATCTGGGAAGTTATTGGTCAGCAATTGCAATGGAAGATGCCAGCAGCTGATCATTGTGGATTTGCTTGCCAGAACATTCATCAGACAACCATTAATAACCTCATTGATAGAATGCCAAAATATGTGTTTGTATTTCTGCATGTGGTGCTCATACCTAATACTGAATAAATTGAGATGTTTTGAACATCTTGTTTCCATTTTTGTTATCATTTTTATATCATTAACCCTTTCACCCCCGGAGGGTTTTTTTTTCCGTTTTCGTTTTGCACTCCCTGCCTTCATACAGCCATAACTTTTTTATTTTTCTGTTCACATAGCTATATGAGGGCTTATTTTTGTGGGACAAGTTGTACTTTCCAACGCCACCATTTAATATTGCATTTGGTGTAGTGGGAAAAAAATTCCAAACTGGGTGAAATTGCAAAAAAACGCAATTTCACTACAGTTTTACGGGTTTTTTTTATTTACAGCGTTCGATGTTCATTAAAACTGAACAGTTACTTTCATTCTACTGGTCAGTACGAATCCGGAGATACCTGATATTTATAGTCTTTCTTGCGTTTTGATAGTGATAAAATAATTATTAAATAATTATTAAAGTTGGAATTTTTTTTTTGGTCATATCTTGACCCCTATAACTTTTTGGTATTTATGTGTACGGAGCTGTATGGGGGCTCTTTTTTTGCGAGGCAATCTGAACTTTTTATTGATACCATTCTGGGGTGTGTGTGTGACTTTTTGATCGCATTTTATTTAGAGAAAAAAAAAATGCCGAATCGGCCATTTTGACGCTTTTTTCCGTTTCGCTGTTTTCCGTACGGGAAAGAAATGTTTATATTTTTATAATATGGGCATTTTCGCACACGGCGATACCCATGATGTGTATTTTTTTTATTATTTATTATTTTTTTACTACTTTTATTTTTATTTTGGGAAAAGGGGGGTGATTTGAACTTATGTTTTTTTTTAAAAAAAAGTTATTTAATTTTTTTTTACACTTTTTTATAGTTCCCATAGGGAACTATTACAAGCAATCATCTGAGTGCTTATATCATAGACTCCAATGCATTAGCATTGGAGTCTGATGATTTTAATGCTTTCCTATGGAGCCCTATTACACAGAAGGGCTCCACAGGAAAGTCTATGCAGCAGCCTCCTGTCATTGACTATGACAGGGGCTTCTGCATACATACTCCGGTTCCCCCGATCGCCACACGGGGGAGCCGGAGTAACTTCCGGTGTTTTAAGCCCTCGGATGCCGTGGTCAGGATTGACTGTGGCATTTGAAGGGTTAAATGCCAGCGATTGGCATTACTGCCGGTCGCGGACATGAGCCGCGGGTGTCTGCTGTATAAATCAGCAATTCACCCGCGGCCCTGAACGGAGCGGGCGCCATCTTTAAACACGCGAAGGAGTTAACATCTATTGAACAAGTGATTTTCATTATTCCATGACTTTTCCTTCTTAGTGTTGCAATTTCAATGTTGAGTGTATTCAGCTACATTCACACAACAGCTGAAAATATCCTTTTTTTTAAGTTTGCCACATGTCCATTTCCAGAACTATTGCAATCTATGGGGCTATTCATGTGGCTGTTATTTTAATGGCCAGTGAATACCATTCATCAAAAAATAGAAAATGTTCTATTTTTTTGCCATTTTCACGGCCAGTCAGACCCCATAGAAATCAATGGGGCTGCTTTTAACGTTCGTTAAAAGCACCCTTCTAAAGGATGTTAAAAATGGGTACACTAGTGCAATATGGCCTTTTAAGGGGTTAAAAAAGTTACCTTATCCACTAGCACACGGAGAAGCAGTCGCTCCTCTCTTTATTCTGAAGGACCTGCCGAATGACCTGCACTCAATCGTGCGATCATGCTAGGAGCTTCGGCAGGTCCTACAGAATCAAGAGAGGAGCAACTGCCTCTGTGCGTGCAAGTGGATGAGTTAATTTTTATTTCTGCTAAAAGAACAAACATTATAGCAGGGGACATTATTACCGTTGCGGACACTATGGGGGATATTATGGACAATAGAAGAGGTTGGTATTTTATTTTTTTTAAAAAAGCCAATGAAACTCATCCATTTTAATGGCCATTAAAAACACTGAGAGATTGGATGCAAAAATGGTAGAGAAATTCCATGAAAAAGTGACTGTGTGTCCATTTTTTATGGCCATTTTTTTCACTGCCGTGTGAATGTAGCCTTAGATATAATCGTATAGAACCAGGACACCCTCATAGAATACATTAGAACATCTATAAAATTGTTATCAGAATTAGAGAGCCGAGATCGTCTGTGCAGGTTCAGACGTGTGCAGGTCTGGACATGCAACAAACACAGCAGCAGTTCAGTCTGATGAAAGCACTGGAAGTGACAGGATGGCAAGTACAGTACAGTGCAGGTCTACAACGAAAGTGAGGAATTTGGAGCTTCATTCCATGATTTAGTTCCTTACAAAGGAAAAGAAGCCTAAAGAAATCCTTGAAAGGATGATTGCTGTATATGGTGATGATGCAGCTTCCTACTACCAAGTAAAGGTTTGGGCCAAGTAGTTTAAATGGAGTAGGGAATCAATTGAAGATGTCTTCCGTTCAGGGGTACCTATCAAGTATCTTCAGGGGAAGTGTGCTGTAAAGTGGAGGTAGGGCTGGGCGATTAATCAAATTAATTCGATTAATTCGCCAATTGAAAGCCTCACGATTTAATTTTTTAGGAAAATCGTGAACTAGATTTTCCTAAAATGGCGCCCGCCAGATAAAATAAAAAAAATCTCTCACCTGTGCTGCGCCGCGGCTCCGCTCCGGCCGTGCTGCACTGTCCTGACGCTGCACGCAGTCAGGTGACAGTGCAGCGCCGGGAGAAGAAGACTGGAGAGCGCCGGACCTGGAGCAGAGCTGCGGCACAGGACAGGTAAGAGATTTTTTTATTTTATTCTTATGATGGCCTAGTGGGCTGTTCTGAGGTCTGAAGGGGCACTACTGTGGGCTAATCTGAGGTCTCAAGGGGGCACTACTGTGGGCTGATCTGAGGTCTGATGGGGGCACTGTGGGCTGATCTGAGGTCTGGTGGGGCACACTGGGCTGATGTGGGCACACTGGGCTGATGTGGGCACACTGGGCTGATGTGGGGTCTGATGGGGCACAATGGGCTGATGTGGGGTCTGATGGGGAACAATGGGCTGATCTGAGGTCTGATGGGCACAGTGGGCTGATGTGGGGTCTGATGGGGCACAATGGGCTGATGTGGGGTTTGATGGGGCACAATGGGCTGATCTGAGGTTTGATGGGGCACAATGGGCTGATCTGAGGTCTGATGGGGCACAATGGGCTGATGTGGGGTCTGATGGGACACAATGGGCTGATCTGGGGTCTGATGGGGCACAATGGGCTGATCTGAGGTCTGATGGGGGCACAATGGGCTGATGTGGGGTCTGATGGGGCACAATGGGCTGATGTGGGGTCTGATGGGGCACAATGGGCTGATGTGGGGTCTGATGGGGCACAATGGGCTGATGTGGGGTCTGATGGGGCACAGTGGGCTGATGTGGGGTCTGATGGGGCACAGTGGGCTGATGTGGGGTCTGATGGGGCACAGTGGGCTGATGTGGGGTCTGATGGGGCACAGTGGGCTGATGTGGGGTCTGATGGGGCACAGTGGGCTGATGTGGGGTCTGATGGGGCACAGTGGGCTGATGTGGGGTCTGATGGGACACAGTGGGCTGATGTGAGGTCTGGTGGGGGCACAATGGGCTGATGTGGGGTCTGATGGGGCACAATGGGCTGATGTGGGGTCTGATGGGGCACAATGGGCTGATGTGGGGTCTGATGGGGCACAATGGGCTGATGTGGGGTCTGATGGGGCACAATGGGCTGATGTGGGGTCTGATGGGGCACAATGGGCTGATGTGGGGTCTGATGGGGCACAATGGGCTGATCTGAGGTCTGATGGGGCACAGTGGGCTGATCTGAGGTCTGATGAGGGCACAGTGGGCTGATCTGAGGTCTGATGAGGGCACAGTGGGCTGATCTGAGGTCTGATGAGGGCACAGTGGGCTGATCTGAGGTCTGATGGGGGCACACTGGGCTGATGTGGGGTCTGATGGGGCACAATGGGCTGATCTGAGGTCTGATGAGGCACAGTGGGCTGATCTGAGGTCTGATGGGGGCACTGTGGGCTGATCTGAGGTTTGATGGGGGCACACTGGGCTGATGTGGGGTCTGATGGGGCAACAATGGGCTGATGTGGGGTCTGATGGGGCACAATGGGCTGATGTGAGGTCTGATGGGCACAATGGGCTGATCTGAGGTCTGATGGGGGCACAGTGGGCTGATCTGAGGTCTGATGGGGGCACACTGGGCTGATGTGGGGTCTGATTGGCCACAATGGGTTGATGTGAGGTCTGGTGGGGGCACAGTAGGCTTTTTATGTATTTTTTATATTTTTAAGAAAATCGAGATTTAAATCGTGAATCGTCCAAAATTAAAAAAAAAAAAAAAAAAAAAAAACCACAAGATTTTTTTTTTGGGCCATATCCCCCAGCTCTAAGTGGAGGCCATGATTTTGGCCGTCAGGTCAAAGTCAGTGTAATGAATTAGGCATTTCAGTTGGCACAGTTTCCAGAATCATTCATGATGTTTTGATATTGTCAAAGGTCAGTTCCCGGTGGGTGCCACGAATGTTGACACCTGAGCAAAAAACTTGTTGCCAGTAATTTAGCCAAGAGAATTTAGACATGATTAAAGGGAACCTGTCACCTAAAACACGCCTCCAAAGCCACCCACATTACCTGACAGTGTTTTAGGTGACAGGTTCCCTTTAAGAGAAAATCCAGGAGACTTCTATTGTTGAATTATTACAGGTGATGAAACATGGGTCTACCACCATGATCCTGAGACCAAACAAAAGTCCATGCAATGGAAGCAGAAGGGACCACCAACTCCAAAGAAATATTGTGTGCAGCAGTCAGCTGTAAAGATCATGGCAATAGCTTTTTGGGATACAAAAGGCGTTTTATAACTAGAATTCATGTCTCAATTACTGGATATACCTGTGCTTCAAATATGGCATTATGTGGGGCAAAGAGAAACGCCATGGGAAGTTGTCAGCAGGTATGTTGCCACTTCACAACAATGCGCCAGCTCACAAGTCTTAGAAATCACAAGCTGCCATCAGGGAATGTGCCTTCATGGAACTTAACAATCTACCCTACCGTCCAGACCTGGTTCCCAGTGATTACTTTCTTTTGGAACCTAAAGAAATTTCTGCATGGGCAACAATTTCCTGATGATAATGCAGTCAAAGAGGTGGTAAATGGGTTTCTGCAACAGCAAGAAGTCTCCTATTCTGAGGGCATCCGATCACTGGAGACGAAGTGGAATAAAGTCAAGTGTGTTGAAGTCAAGGTGGATTACATTGAAAAGTAGTAAGTTATGTTTTCTCAGAAAATTTTGTTTTCATAATGAGGTAGATAACATGTAAAAAAAATGCCTAAATTACAAAACCACCACCCAAAAAAAATACATAAAATTTATAGCATTTTTACCAGCCACAAAAGAAGCATGCATGAAGGAAGCCTGATGTTGGTAATAGTGATGAAAAAGTCCACTTTTCAAGAAGGAAACCTTCGAGAAATTTCATGAAGTGGTTTAAATAGTCCTGAGTCCTAAGTTGAAGTCTCAAGGCATTAATGGCCAGATGTCAACCAATACGACAATCAATGCACTCTGGAAGAAGCACTTAACCAGTGAGATATAGGCCCTGATTTATTAAGACAGGCATGTACTATGCCATTCTTCATAGGCCATGTGCCGCTGATTGCATTTAATTTATGACAAGGTGTAGGCCTCGTCATAAATTAAATGCATGCTCCTGCAGTCCATGTGCCTAGCTGAAATCTGCCAGTTTCTGGCATAAGTGATAAATGTGCCAGAGCCTCATTCTTACCACACCCCTTTCCAGAAACTTGAGGGCACTTTAGTCGCAACAGAGTTTGAAAAGTCACAAAACCAGGTTATGACTTTTTAAAGTCAAAACAAAAAATACTAGAAAAGATAACTTTTCTTTGAGGAATGCTGGGTTGAGACCTTGCTCTTCTGCTTGGGGGACTCTGCCTTCTGGGTTAAAGGAAGCTGCCATGTGTTGAAGAGCATCCTCAGGAACTGCCACAGGGTGTTATCTAGAGTCTGGAAGAAGCCTTTCTTTAAATAGGGGACTATCAGTCTAGATAACAGAATCGCCATTATTGTTGCCATAACCTTAGTGGAGATCCTGGGTGCAGTTCCATGCCCAAAGGGAAGGGAAACAAACTCAGATTGTTGCAAACCTATAGTGAAGTGCATAAACTGCTGGAGACACTGGGCAATAGGTGTACATGAAGGTAAGCGGGACAGATGTTAACTAAGAGGAGGAAATACGCCAATCCATTGACACCACCACCACCACACCAATTTCAAGGATTCCATCCAAAACCTACAAGTGTTAGGTGTAGGCATGAGCGAACTTATGTTTTTAAGTTCAGCATACAAGGTAACCTTATGGTGCGTAGTACCGGAATCCATAACGGAATTCTTAGATAACCCAAACCTTGCACGCCGAACTTGAAAACAGAAGTTTGCTCAACACTAGTTACGTGACAAGTGTTAGTGATTTGGCTGTGCTAGGCACAAAATAGTCCTTGCTAATCTGTCTTTTTTTGTAGGCCATAAAAGGTTGAGGTAGACCGTTGTAAACGTTCCCAGGTTGGAACACTCAAAATGCAGGATCTAGGATAATTTGGGGGCGAAAGGGGTCATTTCCAGGTTTAACACTTAGGATACCGGAGGTTTTTTAGTTTTCATTTTTCTTCCCTATCTTCCTTCAGCCATAACTTTATTATTTTTTTTTCGTTCACATAGCTGTATGAGGGCTTATTTTTTTTGGCGGGACAAGTTGTACTTTCTAATGCCACAATTTATCATGGCATACAATGTAGTGGGCAGCTGGAAAAAATTTCAAATGGGGTGTAATTGGAAAAAAACAATTCCTCCACCGTTTTATGGGTTTTGTTCCCACAGCGTTCCGTTTGTGGCAAAACTGACCCATGCCTTTCATTCTCTGGGTCAGTACGATTACAATTATACCACATATGTATAGGGTTTTTTATGTCTAAATAGTGTAAAAATAAATTTAAACTTTGAAACTTTTAGTTTTACATCATCATATTCTGACCCCCATAACTTTTCTATAGTTATATCTGAGCTGCATGGGAGCTCATTTTTGCATGACAATCTGTAGTTTTTATTGATACCATTTTGGAGTACAGTATTAGAATGTATCGGCTCCGATGAGCCGAAGTTATTATTTTGCAAAGTCTCACAAGACTGTCATAACGTAAATTATTACTGTAAAAAACCTTGGTACCGAACTCGGGTTTAACTCCAAATGGTACCTTGAAATGAATCTCCTCTTCAAAAACAAAAGTCGTATGGCAGAAATCAATGTGGAAGCTTGTTCACACTTGGATTCCAACTAGTTATGTAACGAGAGTGAGAGTTATCTATAGAAGATGTAGCCTTGCTATTGGTTGGGACATATAAGGTCATTAGGACTAGCATTTTAGATGCCGGTCTTAATAACCCCTGCACTGACGGTGGATGCACAGAAGTTATGTAGAGACGCCAGTATCTACGTAACTTAGGTGCATCCACCATCTGTTTAAATCTACGCCTAAAATAGGTGTAAAAAATGATAAATGAGATGGCTGGCCCGCGGCCCTTTTTTTTGCGAGTGGGGAAAAGTTTCATATATCCAGCCGCAAATCACCTTTGCGACCAAATCTGCAACAGATATACACCCAAAATTACAGTATATCTGATAATGAATTACCCCCATAGTTTCTGTGTTAATCTGGGATGGTTGAGAGTCCAGATCCTTTGCAAATTTTTAGCCTTAACCCTTTCGCTACCAGCGCCGTACATGTACGGCGATGGGCAAACGTGGCGCCCGCTCACACGTGCTGTTTCAAACAGCAGAGACACAAAGCTAATGACCGTGTCATTATTGCATCCGGGCTTCTTCCCAGCATCCTCTGCGGCTAAAGAGGATGCCAATAATTGAATTCAATATGCTGGGTCTCTCTGAAGAGACCCAGGGTACTGAAGCTCCAATCCTTATTTTGGCTAGCAGGTGGAAGGCCAACATAAGAAATTAACACAGAAACTATGGGGGTAATTCATTATCAGAAATGGATATATAAGAAACATAACAGTACAGAATTAACAAAAATACACAGTCTTGTAGCCTCAAACACAAGCTACAAAACCAGGTTAAAAGAAAGTTAAAAAATACCAAAAAAATTTAAATCACTCTCCCTTTCCGTAGAAAAAAAAAATGATTACATAAATAAAAAATATAAACATCATGGCCATCACTGCGTCTGAAAACACCAATACTATTAAAATATATATATTTATGGCAAATAGAAAAAATAAATAAATAAATAAAATAAAAAGGGGTCAAAATGGTCAATTTGCCTTTTTTCATCGCTTCTGTTACCCAAAAAATAAAATGTGATCAAAAAGTCACCCACACTCCAAAATGGCATCAATAAAGACTACAGATCATCCCACAAAAAAAAAACCCATAAAATGGTGGAGGAATTGCATTTTTTTTTTCTAATTCCACTCCATTTTGGAATTTTTCCCCCCCGCTTCCCACTAACATTGTATGCCATATTAAATGGTGGCATTAGAAAGTACAACTTGTCCCACAAAAAAATAAGCCCTCATACAGCTATGTGAACGGAAAAATAAAAAAAAAAGTCCTTTCTCAGAATCGGCGCTATGGAGGAATCCTTGCTGGTGATGTGGCCTTTCAAAGAGGCTGTGGAATAAAACTTCAGGCCAGCGTTACAATTGCAGGATACCACAGTGTATTACTGGGAGATAGCGCATATAGACATGAAGGATTACACTGCTGCTCACCCACAAGCTAGCAGTTCATTTCACCTAATGGCTTTTTTTTTTGTAAAACAGTTCATAGGAACACCCCTTTAAAGTTTTAAGACTCAGGCAGTCCCTTTTGTGATCTTGCAGTACACATGACTGCAGCACAAACTGGCACTGCCTGAACAGGTTGGCTATGGCCTGGGACCATTCCAGTGGTGCTGCCTTTTGGTTCATGGTATCAGAATTCTAGTCAGAGATAGGCCTGAAAGAGGTCCTTTGCTGGCTGCATAAGAACATGTTTCACAACTAGAACAGCCAAAGTGAGTCGCAACTGTCAAACGGTATACATCATGTCAGAGTATACAGTTGCCAGTAGCTGCTAGGTTTATGGTTATAGCCCTTAGGGCCGAGCCTACACAATGTGGTACAATATACCCAGTAACCTTAAACCTGGTGCTGTGGAATTGCTGGTCTGAGATTCTCCTGAGGACGCCCACTATAAGAGATGCAGGAGGAAAGGATTTTCAACTGAAGGCCCAGCCAGGAGAGAAGAGTTGGGTGGATTGTGGGGAACTTTCCACTTAGAGTAGGATTAGTCTATGCAATGAAGACAGTGATCTACCTGTTTTCTTTACACCCCTAGGAAAGTGCAATAATATGGTGATAGCGAGGAAGAAACAAAAACCATGCATACCTGTTAAGCAGGTGTCTGCCTCCAACGAACAGGCTCAATGCCTTATAAAATTGTCTAGCCTGCATAAAAGCTCATACCCTGCTTTGCACCCACACCATGGAATCCAACAAAATAGTGCATTTCAACAATTCCAGCAGAAAGTATGAAAAGATTCAAGATATACATGTTCAGATTAGCCTTCCTGGCTGCACTACATCTGAGATTTGTACTTTACCAGTACTCATAATGAATCCTTGTTGCTTCTTCAAGCAGTTCAGGATGAAACTGGACAACTCTAGATCAACCTGCAATAAAAAAAAAAAAAAAAAAAAAAAAAAAAAAAAAAAAAAAAAAAAACACAAAACAACTTATAAGCACTTACCTGTGAGATCCTGTGCTAGTGCTCTGGTTCTCCCGGCCAGCCAGTGGTATCATCATATCGGCAACATTTGACCGCTGCAGCCGATCACTGGTCTCAGCAGTGCATCTGAAGAGGCCAGTGATTGGCTGCTGTGACGCAGCGAGGAAACCAGAAACTGGCAAGTTGGCCTAAGGAATTGATAAGACAACCGCAATATGCACTCCACTTGGGGGGAGGTGCCGTGGTATAAGGGAAGTGACCCCAGACAAGTCTCAGTTAATGAAACCACACACTCTCCAAATAGTATGCAAGAAGAAGGGTTTAATATAATACTCCGTGCATGAAACAAAGATTATATGCCAAAAAGTGAAAAAGGAAAATTATCCAAGTGAAAAATTGTGATCTCAAAAAAAAAAAAAAAAATCAAATACCGTAAATCTCCATATGTTACATTTGAGGAACACCCTGGACTGCGATGGCTAGGGGGGATGTTTCGATCTAATAGTAAGGTATGTGTATAACGGATTAAATGGTTAATCAAAAGTAATAAACGTGGAAAAAGGTAGAAAAAAAGAAAGTGAAACTTTGTCTATAACATGTTGCTTTAGGAGTCAAATGGAAAAGGAGGATCCTGGTCCTATTAGGGAATAAAGTAAGCTAATGTAATATAATGGAGCCGATATACTTTCACAGGTGTAGGGATCCTGGCAAATGAGAAACTGAAGTATGAAATGGTCACATGGAATGAGACTTGTCTAGATGGTATATAGGAGAGAGAGCTGTAGGCAAAGGTGGAAGTATAATGTTACTGCAGGTACTGACCCAAGGTAAGGAGAAAGGATAAATGTAAGAAATCAGTAGGAGGAGGACTAGTGTCTTATCATTGTATTGCATACGAACCATTTTCCCCCTCTTTTTTTCAGATGCAATGAATTTCATCTTTCTCCAGTTTTCATACTTCAGGTAGTATTAGTTCCCTCTCTTCCTACCTATAACTCGCACACCACATCTACACTACAAACATCATGATACATGACTTTTTGACTACCTTTTTTTTTTACTACTGTAATACTCATTACATTTCCTTATATACATATTTTTCTTTAGTACTCTATACTTCACACATACACTATCATACACCTCTACTTATACTATATACATTACATTCTCATTCATCATCCCCTCTCTACAGTTTGGACTAATCAGCACACACACTTTACATTCTTCCTTTCCATACCAAACATATTCTCTTTTACTATTACATCGTATATACAATACCCCGACACTCACATACTCTATAGGATCCACCAAATCAAACACTCTCCCACCATTTGTATTTTCCTTATTCACCATCTATCTCTATTTTTAACATTCTTCCCTTCAACATGGCCACCGCCAGAGCCTCTGCTCTTGCACCGCTTCCATACACGCCCTGCCCTTATCCAAGATGCTGCCGCTACCACATGTTCGTACTGCGCATGCGCCATCCTTTCTGACCAGCCGGACTTCCGGTCTCCCATGCCCTATTTACATGTGGCTGACTCTTACAGCATCCCGCTCCCTGCCAAGCGGCCTCCACGTGGGACGCCATCTCCAGCTCCCAGTTACCTCAATACAATGGTAAGACACTAGTCCTCCTCCTACTGATTTCTTACATTATTTATCCTTTCCCCTTACCTTGAGTCAGTACCTGCAGTAACATTATACTTCCACCTTTGCCTACAGCTCTCTCTCCTATATACCATCTAGACAAGTCTCATTCCATGTGACCATTTCATACTTCAGTTTCTCATTTGCCAAGATCCCTACACCTGTGAAAGTATATCAGCTCCATTATATTACATTAGCTTACTTTATTCCCTAATAGGGCCAGGATCCTCCTTTTCCCCTCCAAAAGTAACATATTATAGGCAAAGTTTCACTCTTTTTTTCTACGTTTATTACTTTTGATTGACCTTTTAATCTGTTATACTCATACGTTACTTTTATTTTGCAGCGATGTTTTGAAAAAAGTCTAATTTAGACCGAAACATCTCCCCTAGCCATCGCAGTCCAGGGTGTACCTCAAATGTAACATATGGAGATTTCGTTGATTTTTTGAGATCACAATTTTTCACTTGGATAATTTTCCTTTTCACTTTTTGGCATATAATCTTTGTTTCATGCACGGAGTATTATATTAAACCCTTCTTCTTGCATACTATTTTGAGAGTGTGTGGTTTCATTAACTGAAAGCTGGCCTAAGGATTCTTACAGGCAAGGCAATGCTCCCTGGGACAGAGGTACATCAATTAGCTCTTCTCCAGGAGGAAGATAACTGTCTCTACAGTGCCACCTACTGGAAATAGCTACCCTAAAAGTCAAAAGGTTCTTCAAAATAAAAGTAAGTCCCAAATGCTTCTTTGCTACCAAAAAAAACATGAAAGTGAGTAATGTTCTGCTAGGCTTCTGACTATAGAACTTATCCATAGTCCATGAATAGCTTTTCCTCCAGACGGAAGGAAACAGTCTTTCTAGTGCCATCTACATTTCAAGGTAAAAAAAAAAAAAAAAAAGTGTATTGTGGAAAGAAAGGTTTAAAAATAGTTTCTGGTAAGCTCATCTTCAAAGACTTCTGATTTCTTAAAGGGGTTGTCCGAGTTATTTTTTTGTTCTTTATATGTTTCTAACTTGTCAGGTATAACAACTTTCCCATATACTTTGTGTTTCTAAAGCTGCTGGTTTCTCAGAGTTGACTGAGGGTCACATGACCTGTGATGTCAGCTTATCTCCCTGGTCTGTGATGTTTCGTGTACAAGCCTCAGAGTTCAGATAACAGTCTGTACACAAGACGTCACTGGCCACACCCCCTTTCTTTGCCGGGCTGCTATCTGCTCTCTCCCTGGATTCCTTCAGATAAAACATTAACCCCTTCAGCCAGAACACACTGAGGGCTCAAGGCTTTTACAACAAACAGTAGCTGCAGCAGTGAGAGGAGACAAATGCTGGGCAAGGAGCTATAGAGGAATTGTATTGTACAAGAACAGGTAGGGAGAATTTCCTGTGTGTATCAGCAGTGTCATTGTACAGCTGGGACTTGTAGTCCTACACAAACAGCATGCTGCTGAGTATCCCAGCAGGCAGACATGTACTCACAGCACTTGTATTCACTGCCTTTGCAGAGAAGAGGGTAGGGGCAGAGATTATTACTGCATGTAAACAAAGGCCAGAAGAGAACCAGGGAAATGAGGAAATATAGTTTTTTTTTGCCTAAAACTTGCTTAACTTAGTTATATATTGCTGCCCATCAGATTTACAGTGCTATATTTTTTTTTCATAACTTGGACAACCCCTTTAACAGTCACATTAAAATTGCAAAAACCCTGCCAAAAACGTCACTTTTTTATTGTAGGTTTTTAATGTGTGTCTGCAGTAAATCTTGTTGGTGTACGACACACTTACATTTTTAACCCCTTAGTGACAATTTTAGCCTTAAGGACCAATAATATTTTCCCTCTTTACGTTCCAGCATAACATTTTAATTTTTTCTTCTAAAATTTTTTTTTTTATTTTAAGGGATTACTTGTAGGTTTTTAAGAAACCATTTTGGTTATCTATAGTATATATAGTGTAATAAATAACTCATTTTTAGGGGGAATTTTAAAATTGCTTTTTTTTTTTTAAACATTATTTAGGCTACTTTCTCACTTGTCTTTGCAGGATCCGTTTGTGAGATCCGTCCAGGCTCTCACAAACGGATCCGTCATGATAATACAACCGTCTGCATCTGTTCTGAACGGATCCGTTTGTATTATCTTTTACATAGCAAAGACGGATCCGTCTTGAACTCCATTGAAAGTCAACGGAGGACGGATCCGTTTTCTGTTGTGTCTGACAAAACGGATCCGTCCCCATTGACTTACATTGTGAGTCATGACGGATCCGTTTGCATCAGTTTCTTCATGCAGACACTAAAACACAGCAAGCAGCGTTTTAGTGTCCGCCTCCAAAACGGAATGGAGACTGAACTGAAGCAAAACTGATGCTTTCTGAACGGATCCTTTTCCATTCAGAATGCATTAGGACTAAACTGATCAGTTTTGGACCGGATCCTTACAACCCAAGTGTGAAAGTAGCCTTAGTAGAATTTGCATTCACTGTTTTTCTTACTTTTTCTCCTTTCCTCCTGCATCCTGTGAGCTCTGCAACTGCTCCCTCCTCCTCTTCTACACTGACTGGGGGGCTGCTTTAGCTGCTCATATCTCCGGTTTGGTACCAGCTAGAGATATGGGCTTTGTATTCCAAGCTTTCAAACAATACTAAAATGGATATATCAAGCAATCTCTTCAGTACATGGGAAGATATCCAGATACAGTGAATACAGCTGAAAGTGAAAGTAAAAGCAGATTTTACCCGATTTATTCCAGACTCGATTTTTAACAGTGATATCTCTTGTTTAGCTTGGCCTTTAGCTGCCATTTTGATCTTGTATGAAAGCCTGGGATGCCAGCTTTCAAACAAGACCAGATGCTTCTAGCTGCTACCAATCAGGAGATATCAGCAGCTAAAGCAACCCCCTCCCCCTTCCACTCGGGCAGAACAGTTAAGTACTTTTCCCACAGCCTGAGCTCAGTTAAGTGGTTAAAACGATTTTGAAAGTAAGAGCTCGGACACACAAATAAGGTAAAACTTAGCTTTTGATGAGCAGGCACAAAAGAGTTCGTCCCAGCGGATGGCAAACCCACAATTCAAATAGACAGTTAAACTATACATTCTGACTCAAAATAACAAGACGGCTTAAAGATTTTCCCCAACATTGATCTTTTATTACGAGTCGGTGATCATATAAATGGCCGTGCTGCTCTGGGCGCCTGTGGGTTCCCGCAGCTGTCATCAGCATGGGTAGCGCACACACTTGGCTGAATGATTGACCTGCACTGCTAACGTAAACAGAAGAGGAATTAACAAGCAGTGATATGGTGCATCTAGACGGACAAAAGAACTCTCTAACGAGGTGAAGATTGCTTCTCCATGGCAGGCCAGCCCTGGGAAATGTGAAACGTGTCCTATGCATACTTTAGGTGCGACACAGGAGGCATCTATGGTGCATTCATTCTCACAGTTCAACCAAGTCCTCGTCTGTACTAAGCAGTACCTATCCAGAGTAACACTTCTACTCTTACCCAACCCTGAATAAAAAAATAAATAACTTGCATTTCCACACATAACATGGCTGCCACCATCTAACTATTTGTTCAGCTTCCTGAGAGGAATTAAAAAAAAAAAAAAAAATTTACAAAAGGATTTTACATTAGCCCAACTTCAACCCCATGCTGTCGCAGTTGATGAGCGGCCTAGCACCACAGGGGCACATGCATAAACTATTCAGTTAGGTCACAGAAAACTCAGCATGGCAAAACTGCATCTACACCAAACATCGGAAGGGAAAGACGGATTCAGGAAGGAAGGGAATTTTATTATTTTTTTTTTAAATGGGGGAGAACCTGCCCCTTCACAGTGGAAAGCACCGGTGACGTTGAAAGTGTTTGCATGCACGTTCAGATATCACCGACTGGAAGTGCATTGATAGAGTGCAGCTTCAACGTGCATGGCCTCGGTGTATGCGCCCAACCCAATGCTCCCGTAGAAAAGGGCTAGAAATTCACTCACAGACAAAACTCTTACGTTTTCCTGACTTTGCAAGAGTGGATGCACCAACACCTCAATAGCACAGGCAATAATACAAAATGAACAGTGGGTAGAAGCAGTGCCTCCCTTTGGTTTACTGGCAAATGGAGGCATAAATGTTAAGTGTGATAAAACTCATACAATAAAAAAAAAAAATCAACTTTAAATTATTACAATATGGAAGAGATCTGTAAAATTCTAAAAGGATAAAAGAAACAAAAACATGAGCAGCACCAGCAAAGAAACGGACAAAAAAATCTAAATCAAATGAAAAATAAAAATTTCAAGACAATCAGGACCAAAGTGACCTTTTCTGAAAAAAAAAAGTCGGAGCGCTAAGCCCCCAACCCCTATCCCTTCCTCACACTATGGAAATAAAAATACAATACATATTTATGGCAGCATTTCAAACCCTCCAGCACTTAAGTGTTCAAATTACAGCACAAAAAAATAAAAAAATAAAAATGAAACTACACTTTTGTTAACCATCTTAGGCCTGGCAGGGAGTGCATTGTATTTTGTGGCTCCTTCCCAGGTCAACTCGTAGACCTTGCCCACCTCCACTCCCACGACTGCGGAGCAACCGAGGGGGTTGGGCAGCTAAGGGGTTAATAATATTTACTCTACAATAATAGACATTGCATCCTGGTGCCATCACTGTGTGCTACCCTAGAGGTCCCTCTACACCTCCTCCTTTCCCTGCCATCTTTTCCTTAGGTTTTCCTGCTGAGTCATCGACAGCAGCCCAGGGCCCCTGCAGAGGTTTCAAGGCTGCTGTCCGTGTCGGAGGGCAGCGTTGGATCTGTGGACATGGAGGAAGCATCAGCCGATGAGGAGGAGGTTTGAGGCTGGGAGCCATCAGTCACTGCTGCACCTGTGCTATGAGAAAACAGACAGGGGAGTTAGCTGCAGTAAATGTTCTCAAGCTACACCATAAAACATCTCTGCGCATCACACCTGACATTTCTAGGTTACAGAGGTGGAAGTACAAGGACTAGATAAAGAAAATGGGTTCTTCAGAACAGAAACAGGCTCTGCATTAATGTCCCCATAACAGCGCCAACCTTCTCCTCCTGGCTGTTTTTGGTATTGCAGATCATTCTTATTCTAATGAATGGTGCAGGGCTGCAATACCAGACACAGCCCAGAGACACGATTGGTGACCCCTTTTCAGTCCCCTTCTCAGAGAACAATTTTGAAGACAATTTGAATTACAAGTTGCATATTAAATATACTGTGTGCAGTTTTGGGTATGAGTGCACAAGACAGTAGGAACTTGAGCAGGTTCAAAGGTTCAAAAAGATGAGATCTATCAGGGGTCAGTACAGAGATCTCTCCCATCATCTATTTATCCCCAGGACTGTGACAAGAGGACATCCTCTGCGTCTGGAGGAAAGAAGGTTTGTACATAAACATAGAAGAGGATTCTTTACGGTAAGAGCAGTGAGACTATGGAACTCTCTGCCTGAGGAGGTGGTGATGGTAAGTTCACTAAAAGAGTTCAAGAGAGGCCTGGATGTATTTGTGGAGGGTAATAATATTACAGGTTATAGTTACTAGAGAGGGGTCTTTGATCCAGGGAGTTATTCTCATGGGGATGAACATTGTAAAATAAAAGAGTGCATGTTATTTGAGCCCCTATTGGCGCTATTCATCGTGTGGATTTCCTGTTGTACGACGCTGCATGGAGTAGCATGGTCTACTACATTATCTTGGCACACACTAAGCAAGTTGGGCAATCTATATGCATGCTTGGTGAATATGTTCATAACCTGAGCCCTAATGTATCACAAGATCAGTCTTAACAACCTACAGTCAACGTCTTTGTAAATCAATAAGGATATAATCAAAAATGATACACCATCTCTCCAACTATTCCCATCTCCAGTATATTCACTAAATGGTCAATTCTGTGCAAATGAAACCAACCTAAAGGGGCTGGCTGACCCCGGATGACTCCATTTCTTGCTCGGTCTTCCCAATCCAGAACTTCCTTGTATATTAACTCTGTAAAACAAAATTTATGATCTTATGAATATAATATAAAAAAGTGATAATAGGCGTGAACCGCAAACCAGCAGAACACTTCTTGAAGGGACAATACAAAAGGTCTTCAATGCGTATCCCTCCCTGGATGTAAGCACACACCCCCTCCTCCCTGGACTGTATTTTATACTTTTGTATGTTTATCCAGATACTTTAAGGGTTCGCATGTATATATTACCTGTGCCATTATAGCTTTATTTGTAAGGAACAATGCTTTCAGGTACTTGATCTATGCATCCAGGGTACTCCTTATTTGATATAGCTTGGCACAGCATTTTTTTGGATATGACTATAAACCAATGATGACCTGTGTATGAAGTATGACACTGTTTTATATATAGTATATCATGAAGTTATTTCCTAAATCACCTACATTTCTACATGCTTGAGTTGTAAAGATGACACCAGCACAAAATATCCAGAATCTCAAGGTCAAGAAAGAAATGAAGGTCTTTGTCATTGTGGACATCCATAGAAAATGCCCAAAAGGTTTCACACCTGGTGGACTTACCGCGTTGAAACCCTCTTATTCAGAAAATAAAGGTCCCAGAATGTAAATACACCGTGGTTCCCATGTTGTAGTTTTATTCCGACCGCCTCTCGGCATGTTTGCGGTGCTGCCAGCGGACCTCTATTATAGTGAATAGGGCCGGAGTGGACTTCCAGCGGCATGGTGCACTAGCGGCAGCAGGGATTCGGCAGGTTATTCACCCGCCGGAACAGCCTGCCGGAGAAGGCTGCTGCTTATGTGAAAGTAGCCTAAGTCTGACCTAAGCTTGATCAAACTGTTCATAGAAGAAAAGCGTTTGACAGTTACCTTTCCATTCCTCTATTGTATGTTCTCTCTCATCCAGCTGCTTATCTGGTATCTTTGGTGGAGGCTGTGTAAGAAAATGGAGAATTTAAAACATACCAATCAGCTTTCAATACTTATTGAACCACTACAATGGATACATACAAGTGCACTGTGAGTAAAGAGCACTCGCAACATTTAAAGATTATTTTTTTTTTTCAGAACTATGTGTGCTTCCGGGTCCATGCCTGCGTGTCATAAAAGATAGGACATGTCCTATCTTTGGACACATCTTGAAGTCAATGGGTCTGCACTGCGATGCTCGTCAATGCTAGTGTCCGTGTTTTCCGGATCTGCGGGAGCGAACTGCTAAACAGTCCAATATCCTTTAACACAATAATAGCTGAATTTCATGACCATACACAAGAAGAAGAAATGGAAAATACTCACAGCTTCAGCCTCTAGAGAGTCGTACCAAACATTGATGTAAGGGTGCAGCAGAGCATCGTCAACAGAGATCCTCTTGGAAGCATCAATTACTAACATTTTTGATAGCAGATCTCTGGCTTGGCTGGCTATATGAAGGAGCAAAACACAAAGGGCATTACTAGGCACCGAGGACAGAACTAGGTCACAGTGCTGTCCATCATCACCTGAGCCTTAGTACAGTTTTCTGCTGGTGGTTCTTTTATTAAAGGGGTTGTCCCACAAAAAAAATTCTACAGTTTTCACACCAGCACCTGGATCTGAATAATTTTGTAATTGCTTGTAATTGAACATTTAGCATAGCCACTGAGTTATTCAATAAAATGTTTGTCTGTATGTATGTATAGTGCCACCTGCTGTTTTGTTTTGTTTATTTTTTTGTCCTGCTCACTGAGAAGGCCGCACATGCTCAGTTTCATCCTTCAACTACCTCCTAAGTGGTGATAGGAAGAGCATGGACACGCCCCCTTAGCTACAGCAGAAAAGACACTCCCCTTGAGCTGTCAGCTTGATATAAATCTAGCAGAGCAATGAATGTGGAGATCTCTGGATCCATATGAGGTACAGGGCTGGTTCTAGCTTTGTTAGAGAGATTGCCATGTACTATAAGATGATTTTTATTTTTTACATTAGTCATGGGATAACCCCTTTAATGTAGTTTCTCTTCTCTAGAGAGATCTGCGATATTTTGCAATTGTTGTGGATAGGGGGATCTTGTGGTTCTGCCATTGTTCATGTTGACTGGTCAATGCCAGAGCGACTGTGCACACACCCTGTACACAACTCAGAGTTTCTGTGCACCCACTGGTAACTTCACTAATGTCATCCAATCTGCAGATTGCATTGCCCAAGCTCTCTACTTTGCATATACAGCAGTAGGGGACAGTAAAAATAAATAAATCCTAAGGCACTTTATTATCTATCATTATAGCCATATCTAGCTTATAAAGGGTATCTGTAGTATGTTCACATGGTTGTGATGCTTCGGCTGCTATTATGAACCTTTTCTGGGCAGTATTTAAAAGCATGCACCATATGCTAATTGTGGTGGCTCCGGCCTGATTAGGTGGCTGTCACACTTCTGTGTATAAAGTAGTGCCACAAAGCCATGCCATAATTATCATATGGTAAGAATGGGAGTTCACCTGCTGAATAATTTATTTTTTTACCTGTAGAGCAACTATATAAAGTTAAAAAACACACCTTTTTCCATTTAAAATATGCTTTCAATGAAAAAAGTTGCAAAAATAAAACTCTCCACATATTTTGTACCGCTGTGTCCGTGACAACCAGCACTACACAATTATTTAATTTATCCAGCACAGTGAAGGCCGTAAAAAAAAAAAAAGAGAAAAAAAACAAACAATGCTAGAATTGCTGTTAAAGGGGTTGTCTCACCTTCATAATCCACTTTATATCCATTCTTTGCCCTCCAGTAAAGGTTTCTTCAATATACATCCATTTTCAAATCTGGATGTAACTCCTGTAAATCTTATATTCTTACCCCAAAACTGCATGCTCGTTTCCAGGGGTTACGGCCACCGCTGTAACGCTAGGAGCGGTGGCCGCGCAAGCGCACTTGTCCTCTATTTTCTGGCTGCAGAGCTGGCCGGCGTTCACAGGAGCGAGCACGCACTACCACTTGCGCATGCTCATTCACTCCCGACCTGGCCACCTCACAGAGATCATCACAGTTACAGGGGATACGCTACAGCCCCGTAACTGTTATAGATAAAGATAATTATATGCACTTACTCTAGGCAGCTGTCTCCAAGTAACCTTATCTGGAGACATTTAGGTGTTGAGCAAGCAAGTAACTGTTATCTCCTTGGCCCCTTGCAGAGGAGTGAGTGTGTCCGCACTGCCGCGGTCACATAGCATTATACTGGTTTATGATGCTATGTAACCCTTAGAGGTCTTGAATGTATTAGATGACACTGACCTAATGCTGTCAGTGTCATCTAATACATTTCAGACCTCTAAGGGTTACATAGCATCATAAACCAGTATAATGCTATGCGACCTGTCAGTACTAGAAGTTCAGACCCGTGCTGACACACTGGCTCCTCTCTATGTTCACAAACTGGCTGCTGGCAAGCTTTCTGTAAGTAATCACCTTATATTTCCCCATAATTTACATTATAGGATCTGAAATCTTTGTAATGAAAATACTGTTCACTCTATGAAATTATATACATCATCTGCATCATCTACAGTATATGCTGTTTTGTTGAACATCCTACATTCATGCTGATATATATTATAAAATAAGAACAAATCTATCACTATATATATATATGCAGATTTATTGTAATTTTTTACATTTACTTATTTATGTGAATCTCTTTCTATATATAGATACATATTTCTCTATATATAGAAAGTAGAGAGATAAAGATGTATTTTTATATATTTTATGTGTGTTTGTTATTTAAAAAAAAAAATATATATATATATAATATTTTCTTTATTTCTGTGAATATCTCTCAGTATACAGAGTGAAGAGGGGGGTATCTCAGTATATTGAATAAAATATATATATATCTACGAAAATATTGTCATATAATTTTTTTAACTATTTTTTGGGGTTTAATTTCAGATGCACCAGAGGATATAATTAATGTACCCATCCGAAAATGGCATAGGATGGATTTTTTTAAATGTAAGATACCCACACTAAGGGCCCATGTCCATATTGCGGCCCACAAACAGCGGGTACACAATATATGGGCACCAGCCATATGCACACCGTATCACAGATGTGGACCTATTCACGAATTCATGAATGAGCCCACAATCTGTTAGATATGGTGCGGGGCAGAACAAAGGCAGAAGCCCAAGGAAGCACTGGGTTTTCTGTCCATGCCTCTGCACAGCAAAAAAGTAGAGCATTCACTACTTTTTTGTGGTGTGGACCCCATTCAAGTGAATGGGTCATGCGTCCACATACAGTGGCCCTATGGTTAGTGCCTGTGCATCGCAGACCGAATTTTGCATTCCGCAGAACAAGCCCAGCCTCCTTGTGGCCCCCATACAGTATAACGTCTCCTTGTGGCTGCCCCCAAACAGTATATAACATCTCCTTGTGGCTGCCCCCATACAGTATAACGTCTCCTTGTGGCTGCCCCCATACAGTATAACGTCCCCTTGTGGCTGTCCCCATACAGTATAATGTCTCCTTGTGGCTGCCCCTATACAGTATAATGTCTCCTTGTGGCCCCCATATAGTATAACGTTTCCTTGTGGCCCCCATATAGTATAACGTTTCCTTGTGGCTGCCCCTATACAGTATAATGTCTCCTTGTGGCTGCCCCCATACAGTATAATGTCTCCTTGTGGCCCCCATACAGTATGTCTCCTTGTTGCCCCCATACAGTATAATGTTTCCTTGTTGCCCCTATACAGTATAATGTCTCCTTGTGGCCCCTATACAGTATAATGTCTCCTTGTGGCTGCCCCCATACAGTATAATGTCTCCTTGTGGCCCCCATATAGTATAATGTCTCCTTGTGGCCCCCATACAGTATAATGTCTCCTTGTTGCCCCCATACAGTATAATGTTTCCTTGTTGCCCCCATACAGTATAATGTCTCCTTGTGTCTGCCCCCATATAGTATAACGTTTCCTTGTGGCCCCCATACAGTATAATGTCTCCTTGTTGCCCCCATACAGTATAATGTTTCCTTGTTGCCCCCATACAGTATAACGTCTCCCTGTGGCTGCCCCCATACAGTATAACGTCTCCTTGTGGCCCCCATACAGTATAACGTCTCCTTGTGGCTGCCCCCATACAGTATAACGTCTCCTTGTGGCCCCCATACAGTATAACGTCTCCTTGTGGCCCCCATACAGTATAACGTCTCCTTGTGGCCCACCACCTTACACACTATATTGTCTGCTTGTGGTCCCAAATGTTTTCTTCTTAATTGGTATTATTGCGATAAATTTCTTAATATCGTTATCGTGATAATATTTTTGATCTCACCTAACTCTAGTTCCGCAGCGCTACTTCCAGATTGCGGATCCATTTAAGTGGGCTTGTCCCCCTATATTGTGCACCTGCTGTTTACAGGCTCCAATATGGATATGACTTGGCATGAGGCTATATGGAGGGTAAAAAACACACACACAAAGCAAACACGGATGCTGCACAGACATCCTTACTCATGCAATGTGTAGTTATTTTTTCTTCGACATTATTTCCACACATAAATGTGAACGAGGCTTTAGGGCTTACATACTCAAGAGTGTGTGCCTGGTTCTGTGGACAGCCAAGGAACGTGGAAAGGGTGGATGCACGACATTTGTGTATGCGGAGCAGGCCCGCCGATAGGGCAGTACAACTGGTACTGCCGTATGGGGCCCGGACTCTAGGACACATGGGGGGGGCCCGGCCCGGCGGCCCGCCTGCATGTCAACCTGCCTTTGCTGCTCTGCCTGCTGCCATGTTAACGGGCCCGCTGGCCGCCGCGGGCCGGGGGTTAGAGGGTGCTGTCGTGTCGGGACTCGGCAGGGGCGCACGCTCACCTGTAATGAGAGGTGAGGCGGCGCCATCTAGATGCGAGTCCGGCTCCGGTGGGCGGCGCACTGTTGTGACGTGGGCGGCGTGATGACGTAATCGCGCCGCCTGTGCCGTTCCTCAGGAGACCGCCCGGAGGGGAGACCGCGCCAGCCGGTAGGACAACTTGGACACCAGGACAAGTGAGTATAATTGAGGAGTTATGTGTGGTTTTAGCTTTTTTTTTTTTAGGTGTAGAGCTGTGTCCGTGTGCTTCATGAGCCTGAGAAGTACACATCTGGTTCTGGTCAGCGTCTTTTGCCCCCCTCAGACCAGGGTCTTGTGCCCCCCCTCAGACCTCAGATCAGCCCACCCAGCCACTTTAAAAAAGCATACTTACCTGTTCTGCGCTGGCGCTGCCATCAGGTTCCGCGCTCCACTGTCTTCCCTGCCGGCGCGCACTATGACCTGACGCAGCGTCAGGTCATAGTGTGCGCCTGCAGGGAAGACAGTGGAGCGGGGAGCCTGATGGCAGCGCCATCGCAGAACAGGTCGGGGGCACAAGACGCTGACCTGAGGTCTGATGGGGGCACAAGACGCTGATCTGAGGTCTGATGGGGGCACAAGGTGTTGATCTGAGGTTTATTATCCCTGTACGGTGACATCACTGTGTTTATTATCCCTGTACGGTGACATCACTGTGTTTATTATCCCTGTACGGTGACATCACTGTGTTTATTATCTCTGTACTGTGACATCACTGTGTTTATTATCCCTGTACGGTGACATCACTGTGTTTATTATCCCTGTACGGTGACATCACTGTGTTTATTATCTCTGTACTGTGACATCACTGTGTTTATTATCTCTGTACTGTGACATCACTGTGTTTATTATCCCTGTACAGTGACATCACTGTGTTTATTATCCCTGTACAGTGACATTGCTGTGTGTATTATCCCAGTGCAGGAAGAGGTAAGTGGTCTGTGTTTGTGTGTTTGTTTTCTATTTTTCAGGGTCGTGAATGCAGAGGACTACGTCGGATTCGGTGGACTACGTTGGACCAGCTTTTTTTTTTTTTTTTTTAATAAAATGGTCAAACGGGTCTGGGGGAGTATTTATTTCAATAAAATGTTTTATACTTGTGTGTGTATTTTTTTTTTTACAATACTACAGTTTTAGTAATTATGGCTATCTACAGACGGCCCTGATTACTAATACTGGGCTTAGTGCTTGCCGGTATGGCAGGCCAGCACTAACCCCAACATCTATTACCTCGGCACCCACCGCCACCAGGGGTGCCGGGAAGAGCCGGGTACCCACAGGACCGGACCTTCAAAATTGAGGGTCTGGCTCTGGGGCGGCTGCAGGCTGGTACCATTAGGCTGGGAAGGGCCAATAACCGTGTCCCTTCCCACCCTGGTAGTGCCAGGCTGCCGCTGCTGGTTGTATCTGGCTGGTGAAGGAAAAAAGGGGGGAACCCCACGCCATTTTTTTTTTAAAATAATGAAATTTTTGAAAAAAAAATGGCGTGGGGTCCCCCCCTTTTTTCCTTCACCAGCCAGATACAACCAGCAGCGGCAGCCTGGCACTACCAGGGTGGGAAGGGACACGGTTATTGGCCCTTCCCAGCCTAATGGTACCAGCCTGCAGCCGCCCCAGAGCCAGACCCTCAATTTAGAAGGTCCGGTCCTGCGGGTACCCGGCTCTTCCCGGCACCCCTGGTGGCGGTGGGTGCCGAGGTAATAGATGTTGGGGTTAGTGCTGGCCTGCCATACCGGCAAGCACTAAGCCCAGTATTAGTAATCAGGGCCGTCCATAGATAGCCATAATTACTAAAACTGTAGTATTGTAAAAAAACAATACACACACACAAGTATAAAACATTTTATTGAAATAAACACTCCCCCAGACCCCTGTTTGACCATTTTATAAAAAAAAAAAAAAGCTGGTCCGACGTAGTCCACCGAATCCGACGTAGTCCTCTGCATTCACGACCCTGAAAAATAGAAAACAAACACACAAACACAGACCACTTACCTCTTCCTGCACTGGGATAATACACACAGCGATGTCACTGTACAGGGATAATAAACACAGTGATGTCACCGTACAGGGATAATAAACACAGTGATGTCACAGTACAGAGATAATAAACACAGTGATGTCACCGTACAGGGATAATAAACACAGTGATGTCACCGTACAGGGATAATAAACACAGTGATGTCACAGTCCAGGGATAATAAACACAGTAATGTCACTGTACAGGGATAATAAACACAGTGATGTCACTGTACAGGGATAATAAACACAGTGATGTCACTGTACAGAGATAATAAACACAGTGATGTCACTGTACAGAGATAATAAACACAATGATGCGACTTGTTAAGAAAAAAAAGTTAGCCATTTTTGCAATCTGTAAAGTTTACCCGAAAGGGGGGGGGCCCGCAAAATTTGCCTGTAGGGGGCCCCGAAATTCCTGATGGCAGCCCTGATGCGGAGCCAATCAATACAACTAGCACTAGATTCAAAAACTAAGGAAAGCGCTTTATAGAGCTTTTTGATCTGCTCCGTATTGTGCAGAATGATGTCCCGCATTATGGGCACGGGGCACAAACGCTCTTGTACATGAGCCTTCAGGGCACATCTAAAAGCTTGTAAGCCATCCATGCCCATGTTGAGGAAACAAAATTTTGTGCTTCAATTCACGGACTACACAGTGTGAACCATGTGCTGTGGTGCACACGCACTGACTTCAATGGGTGATCATTCCGTACAATATGGAGTGGATCAAAAAGCAAGGAAGCTACGATAAGACACTGTGATCTGACTCAGCTTTATAGGAAAACATGGCAGCAGAGGGACGGCGTGTGATATGAACATGATTTATGGAGGAGGACGGCAGAGCATTATACAGACATGATCAGTGGTGGAGGTGGCGGAGCATAATACTAATAGCAATAATGGAGGAGGCTGGGAGAATTATACAGACATGAGCAGTGGTGAAGGGGGCAGAGCGTAATACTAATAGGAATAATAGAGGAGGTTGGGAGAATTATACAGACATGAGCAGTGGTGAAGGGGGCAGAGCGTAATACTAATAGGAATAATAGAGGAGGTTGGGAGAATTATACAGACATGAGCAGTGGTGAAGGCGGCAGGGTAGTTATTCTAATAGGAATAATGAAGGAGGCTGGGAGAGAATTATACAGACATGATCAATGTGTGTGTGTGTGTGTGGGGAAAGAGCGTAATACTAATAGGAATAATAAAGGAGGCTGGGAGAGCATTATACAGACATGATCAGTGGGGGGGGGGAACGTAATACTAATAGGAATAATGGAGGAGGATAGCAGAAAATTATACAGACATGATTAGTGGTGGAGGGGGAAGAGCGTAATACTAATAGGAATAATTGAGGAGGCTGGGAGAGAATTATACAGACATGATCAGTGGTGGAGGGGGCAGAGTTGTAATTCTAATAGGAATAATGGAGGAGGATGGGAGAGAATTATACAGACATAGTCAGTGGTGGTGGGGGGCAGAGTAGTAATTCTAATAGGAATAATGGAGGAGGCTGGGAGAGTATTATACAGACATGATCAATGGTGGAGGTGGGGGGAGCATAATACTGATAACAATAATAGAGGAGGCTGGGAGAGAATTATACTGACATCATTAGTGGTGGAGGGGCAGAGTAGTAATTCTAATAGGAATAATAGAGGAGGCTGGGAGAGAATTATACTGACATCATTAGTGGTGGAGGGGCAGAGTAGTAATTCTAATAGGAATAATAGAGGAGGCTGGGAGAGAATTATACAGACATCATTAGTGGTGGAGGGGCAGAGTAGTAATCCTAATAGGAATAAAGGAGGAGGCTGGGAGACATTATACAGACATGATCAATGGTGGAGGTGGGGGAGCATAATACTGATAACAATAATAGAGGAGGCTGGGAGAGAATTATACAGACATGATCAGTGGGGGGGGGGAACGTAATACTAATAGGAATAATGGAGGAGGATAGCAGAAAATTATACAGACATGATTAGTGGTGGAGGGGGAAGAGCGTAATACTAATAGGAATAATTGAGGAGGCTGGGAGAGAATTATACAGACATGATCAGTGGTGGAGGGGGCAGAGTTGTAATTCTAATAGGAATAATGGAGGAGGATGGGAGAGAATTATACAGACATAGTCAGTGGTGGTGGGGGGCAGAGTAGTAATTCTAATAGGAATAATGGAGGAGGCTGGGAGAGTATTATACAGACATGATCAATGGTGGAGGTGGGGGGAGCATAATACTGATAACAATAATAGAGGAGGCTGGGAGAGAATTATACTGACATCATTAGTGGTGGAGGGGCAGAGTAGTAATTCTAATAGGAATAATAGAGGAGGCTGGGAGAGAATTATACTGACATCATTAGTGGTGGAGGGGCAGAGTAGTAATTCTAATAGGAATAATAGAGGAGGCTGGGAGAGAATTATACAGACATCATTAGTGGTGGAGGGGCAGAGTAGTAATCCTAATAGGAATAAAGGAGGAGGCTGGGAGACATTATACAGACATGATCAATGGTGGAGGTGGGGGAGCATAATACTGATAACAATAATAGAGGAGGCTGGGAGAGAATTATACAGACATGGTCAAGGGGGGGGGGCATGATAATGACATGAATAATGGAGGAGGGGGCCAACACATCTGAGAAGCAATGAGATAAATGCAACTACATTGCAGGGACAGTAGTGACAGGGAGAATAGTTTGCAGTCATTACTGGGCAGAGTAAACTGTTGATGACAGGAGGGTGAACTTTTACACAGCACACAGAACAGATCGTGACAAGCAACTTACCATTGGATGTCACGATCTGCTCTGCTCTGCTGCTGCTCTCTCAGAGGCTAATAAAGAATCTCCTTCTGACAGCCTCGGGAGCGAGCACGCACAGACAGGGGGCGGGGTTACCTCCTCCCTGCCAAGCCTGCTTTGTTTTGCATCTCAGAGTTCAGCCCCGCCCCCAGCAAGCAGGAAAGAGAGGCCCTGAGAGCAGCGAGGCAGCCAGCAACTAGGAAGGTGAGACAACCCCTTTAAGTACCCCAAAAGTGATACCAATAAAAAATACAACTCATCCCACAAAAATCAAGCCCTTACACAACTCCATAAAAATAAAATGGGTTATGGGTCTTGGGCAATTAAAAAAAAAAAAAAATGTTTTTGCAAGGGATTTTATTGTGCAAAAGCAGTAAAACGTAAAAAAAATAAAATAAAAATGATATGTATTTGGCATCACTGTAATCGTACTGACTCTGAATAAAGTTATGTTATTTATGCAGCAAGGTTAACACCACTCAATGTAAAAACTCAATGGGAGAGATTTATCAAACTGGTGGAATGGAAGACTGGCTTAGTTCTCCAAATCAACCAATCAGATTCTACCTTTCATTTTCCAAAGAAGCTCTGAAAAACTGGGAAAAAAAGTGGGATTTTGTTGCTACAGGCTACTTAAGACTGTTTTCTTTTACATCAGTTTTGATAAATCTACCTCAACGGCTGCACTGATTTTTTTTCCATTCACCCCAAGAAAGAATTAAAGGTTAAACAATGAGTTATGTGTACCCCAAAATTGTGCCATTAAAAGCTACACCTTGTCCTGCAAAAAATAAGCCCTCATAGAGCTACATCAACTGAAAAATAAAAAAGTTACAGCTCTTGGAATGTGATGAGAAAAATGAAAATAATTGCTTGATCACTAAGGCCCAAAACAGGCTGGTCACCAAAGGGTTAACAGCCTCTAATGTATTTTGATATATAAAACAGGTGTTTGGTTTTCGGGATATAATTTTTTTCCTAGCTCCTTAACTTCCTCTTTCTCTGGACTTTTAGGATGGCAGAAAGTCTTGCTGAACTTTCTCAGTCAGGCCATCAGTGTGACCAGAGAAAGTGTTCCTGTAGTGAGCCCCACACATCAAACTAATCAATGCTCTTCTGAGAGCATCTTTATCTAGGCGAGAGAGAGAGAACAATAAAGCGGTCATAAAATGTTATTCCAATTCTATACTTATTATCATAAGGATTACCCTCCAGATAATCTCTTCCTCTCACAGCAGCAGTAAACCGAGAGATCTCTATCTATATAGGAGTTTTATCTCTCAGCGGTGACTGCTACAGAAGGCCGATATTTTGTATTTCATTTTCAATGGTATGAAAAAGAAACAAACCAAGAATGGTTTACTAACAATATGGCGTCTACAAAAAACACCCTTTCCGATGGACATGTCCCTTTAATGATTATCATTCCGGAATTTTTGGGATTGTGTTGCGTTAGTATGGAAACCATTTCTTAAAACATTGAATATGCAATGAAAAACATATAGCCATTGTCATGCTCCCACTGGGTCTATAACTCACCTTTTAATTTGTTATGCTCAGAGTCTGCAGGAAACAAGACATCTGGAAAGAGCTTCTCGAAGCTGTAACCTGCATACTTGGGTCTGTTCTCCACATAGGTCCTCACTGTAGGCTGCAACTTCTTCATAAATTCGGGGCAGGGGGTCCCAAGCTGCTCAATAACCTTGTTCCACTGATCAATATCTGTGAGTGGAGCTCAAGAAAACTTGCAAATATTCAGAAAATCGGAAATACCTGACAAAGCCATTTTCATGCAGGGGGCAGCCGAAATACACCAACAGTACAGAATCCTCTGGCCAGGCCAACACACTACATAAGCAACAGCTTCAAATCCATGACTACAACTCTTATGCATCACAGAAGCCCCAGAAAGCAGATGCCACCAACATATATTTCATAGGCTCAAGCAATGACAAGAGGAGCAGGCCAGCCTTGCCTCACGGCAGCAGAACCATAGAGTAGTGGTTATATAGCTAAATTATCCAAGGAGTGATGATTGGGGCAAGGTGGCATACTACCTTTGATGGTTTAGAACAAGCAGAATGGTCATTCTTGTTTTCCTGAGACTCAGCCACCATTACACAAAGCTCACAAGTTTACTGAATACTAGCATACTGAGCAGTATACAGCAAGCTCCTCAGCTCCCTCTGGTGGTGAGAGCAGATTACTATTTAAAGGAACATTAAACACAGAAAATGGACATAAAATATAAAAAAACAACTTAGCACTTCTCTTCCCACTGAGAAATATTCTTTATTTACAAAGGGCTCAGCCATGACCCCCCTTCTCCAAATCTTGTGACTGTCTATAAGATAATTGGCTGCCATGTGTGCAGACTGTTAAAGGAAATGTGTCACCAAATATTTTATCTGCCAGTTAAAACCAGACAGAAACACACTCTTTCTAATCCGTTTTATTTTCTGATGACAGATTTTATATTCTATTTCCTGAACATGATTATGGGAGCGGCCATCTTGCCTGAGCTGTTCTTAACAGCATTTAGAAAACTGCTTTATAGCAGCCACATGGAGCATAGTAGACACAATGGACAGGAGGACACGTCTGTGACCTGTGCAGAGGCCATTGTACAAGGAAAGAATAGATAAGCTCTGACAATCACCTATTGTGAATGGAGGATCATGTCTTACCTATTCACAGAGGTGATATCATTACAGGCAGGATTAGAGTGACAGATAAGCAGGTAACTGCAGTAAAGTGACGTGTACAGACCAAGAAGTAGGATCTATTATGAGGCTTACTGCCAGTGTGAAAACTTCCGGATTTTATGTTTTTTGTTTAAATATAGATGTTCACATGCAAAATTTTAAAAAAAAAAACACATTAAAAATTCTTTAAAAATATGTTAAACATAAAAACGAGATTAAAAAAAGGCTATTTTCTGATGACACATTTCCTTTAAGCCCTGCCTCATTGCTAAGACTCACCCCTCAGTCAAAGATGGAACACATCAGCAGAACGTTAGGAGCAATGCATCAGTTTTACCCCCGGGAACACTTATTTTTGCGGCCATTGGTAAGCAGCATAGTCTAAAATGCGGCCCAATGTCTTATAGGTGAGGGTTCCACATACCTCTAGAATAGAGCCCCAAAATAAAAGAGCACACTGTGCATGGGCGAAGTGCTCTCCATTCAGTTCTATGGGAGTTCCAAAAAAATCTGAGCGAGTGTCCTCTTCCATTTCCAGAAATCCCGCAGAAGTGAATGGAGAGTACTCGCCACCAGCGCGGCCACCTTTCCATTCTCTATGGGAGTTTGGAATTTAGCCGAACCAGCATTATGTCAGCTGTGTTAGATTTTTCCCATGATGTCCATGTGCTAATGTGATACTGGGCGTAATAGCCGTGCTCTGGACAAGCGCCAGATGTAGAGAAGAAAGGAATAGAAAATACCCATACCACAACAGTACCAAGCGGTCTACATTAGTCACTCTTTGAGGCTGCCCCCTACAATGTTCCTAAACAGGTGCCAAGATGACTTAACACCAACAGTTTACACCAACACACAGCATTAGTTCTGAATACAAGGTTAAAGAGCTAGTTATCCAATAGGCCGCTGATGAGACCTACATTAGGTGGGAGCTGTTGGCTACGTCATAGCTTTAGTTACCAAATAGAAAACAAGTTAACATAGCAGTGAAGCCAAAGCTTTTCCTTTTTTACTTACTATTAAATATCACCCCAGCATTACATTGCTCGGGTACAAGGAGAATATGAGGTTCAATCTACACAGAAACTTACAGGAAAGCCCTCCCTGGAGCATGGAAGCGTCCTTTTGGTTTGGGGGAGTGAATGGTGGGTTGTGAAAGCCAATGGGAAGGATACGGTCTGTGCCGGGGAACAACACACCACCTTTGATCATCTCTCCCAAGATGCAACCCACTGACCAAATGTCAACTGAAAACAGAATGCAAGGCAATTAACAGAGAATGGCCTTCAAGGAGCACATAGAAAGATAGGGGAGTGTGACCAAAGAAAATGTAAAGTTTACAGTGAGAAGCCTTGTTACTTGACTGCAGACATCAACCGTGGGAAATTCACTTCTTCTTTGTACAAAATCCAAAACGTTCCGACCAATTTTTTATATTGACTCCTAATATCCTTAGATGAAGGTCCTGTACATGACATATAAGCCCAATAGATTTTGATACCTGGTGTGGACAGTGGCAAATATTTTGCCAATTTGAATCATTAAAGAGTAATTAAACCTTTGACTAAAATTTTAATAAGATGTCCCTAATAAAACTTTTTCTAAAGTTTTATTAGGACATTAGGGACATCTTATGAAAATTTTCTTCAAAGGTTTAGTTACTCTTTACATTGCGCCAAGCGAGCAGACAATTATCGGGAAGGAAGCCTTCCTTCCCAGTAATCTCTTTACATCATTTACAAGCAGTGATCACCTCCATTCTATGGGGACGAGGGATGGCTATTGCTAGTCCTTACACAGATTTATTATTTCTGGGCAGGAGATCGCTGTTTAAACAGCACAATCTGCAGCCCAGAAAGGATAATTTACATGTCCACATAAAAGATTAAAAAAAAAAAAATTATATATATATATATATATATATATATATATATATATCATCAAGTCCTGGACAACCTTTTAATGGCCTTTTCTCATTTTCCTCTTGTATAATTAGAATTTTATTAGAGGGGTTCACCACGACTATAATATTTATGGGCTGAAAGTGTCGCATAGTAACATACGTCATGTAGTAGTCAAGAAACTGATTCACGGTCTATATCTCAGTGTACAGGTTCTATGTAAATGAGAACGTTACTAATGGAAGTCATGGTGACTCTTCTGGTTTATGTAGGTTTTTAATGCTTCCACTGCATGTAATTTACTGGTAAGCTGACAAGACAATGAAGAATACAGGACTGTGTCAATGGACTGTCCACGACCAAGGAGAACGAAGGTGCTCAATAATGCACAAGGAGGGAGAGGGACTAATCCATTCTACTCGGTGAAGGTGAAGATGGCATCATAAAGGGGAAGATCTCCATAACAGGGACCTTAGGCAAGGAAGGGGGGGGGCTTCACTTTTTGACATGGATCTTAAAATCTAAAGTCTAAATAAATAATAGTCAAAGTCTTCATTCATTCGGAAGTTCCCATGTATCTCTATGGGTTCCCCATTAGGGTTCTATACAAATAGTCATAATTACAGCTTATGAGGCCTACACGTTCTTTCATGATCAGTTTAGAATCCAGCCTGGTGTATAGGAGAAACACGTGCATGTTTGAGTCGACAAGGCAGAGATATTCAAGTGGAGGAGGTTCTCTTATACTTTTCTCTCGGCCGTATAAGTATATATGTTAAAGTGTAACTGCCGTTTTATTTGTGTAATGTGTAGGGGCAGTGATGCTGACCATTTTTGTAATATACTTTAATTACTGAAATCGTACATTTCTATTAGAAAAATAGCTGTAAAGTGGCCCATTTTGAGCCTTAGCAATGCTCCTCTGTCTTCTGGTTACATAACCCAGTCAATGTTAGCAAGTCTCCACTGTTATGTAACCAGAAGACAGAGGAACGCTGCTAAGGCTCAAAATGGGCCACTTTACAGCTATTTTTCTAGTAGAAATGTACGATTTCAGTAATTAAAGTATATTACAAAAATTGTCAGCATCACTGCCCCTACACATTACAAAAGAAAAACCCAGTTCCACTTTAAAAGACAACATATTCAGCATATGGTACATAAATTGTATCCCACGGTTGAGATTTGCAGTCAAAGTCCTGGAAGCTCCATGCAGTCTCAGGGCAGTGTTTAGGTATAATTTACATGAAGGAAAACATGAAGAAAGCATGTTGAAATTCTATATTTCCTCATAAATTTTCATTATGAAATAGAACAACAAGCTTAAAGCACCGGAGCACACATTCGTTTCACTCCTCTCTCTCGCTGACAAGGCCAGACAAACATAAAATGAAAAAAGACAATTTAGAGTTTCTACCGGTTATTCACCACGGGTAAACGGCTTCAGCACAGGTATCACCACGCGGAGTACCAGGAACCAGATACCCACTGATCAAACAAAACTGGCCCAACCTAAGGACAGGCCATCCATTTTTATTCCCAGACTGCTGGTACATCTCCAAAAACAGACTTTCCCAAGGAAAGCTCCCGAGCTTGTATGGAATAACAGTCAAGCACTGGTGCTGTCGGTCAGATACAGTGCAAAATAGAAAAAAGATTAAAGGTATTTTCTCACTTCAGCAAATAGCATTTATCATATAGAGAAAATTAATACAAGGCATTTACTAATGTATTGTGATTCTCTATATTGCCTCCTTTGCTGGCTGGACTCTTTTTTCCATCACATTATACACGTCTCGTTTCCATGGTTGCGACCACCCTGCAGTCCATCAGTGCTGACACTATAGGAAAAAGCACTGGCCTATGTGAGCTCCCATGGTCCCAGCCACCAGAGAGGCTGACGCTTTTTTCTATGGTGCGCAAGCACGACCACCACTGATGGATTGCAGGGTGGTTGTAACCATGGAAACAAGCAGTATATAATGTGATGGAAAAATGAATCCAGCCAGCAAAGGAAGAAATATGGATAATAACAATACATTAGTAAGTGGCATGTATTCACTACCTCTACATCAGGGGTGCACAACCTGCGGCCCTTGATACCATTCTGTGTGGCCCCATCCATCTGGTAACAGACATGTATGTCCATGTTTTGTGGCTGCTCACATACATTATTCATGTATTTCTCCCATTAGATGGGACTCCTGGAACTGTAACTAGACATTAATGGTATACACTGTGTGTTCAATCTGCCATAAATACAGTATTTCAGTTGGTAATACCCCTTTACATTTTATTTTCGTCCCTTGACGTTGGTTCAGTCGGACAATGTGGCCCCCACCCAGAAAACGTTGTGCACCCCTGCTCTACATGATGAATGCCACTTGCTGAAGTGAGACAATGCCTTTTTTTTTTTTACTAGTTCAATGGAGGTAATCCAAGCCTTTTCCAGGAGGAATCTGTACAGATAATGGAAATGAATAATGGTGTATCGTAAAATCTGCAGCACGCTCATTACTTAGTGCAGATTTTTTCTGTAGCATGTGAATGGGGCATCTAATACCCTATTCGCATGCCTTACTGGCGAAAACCACGCCTAAATCCCGAATATGTGAACACTGTCTTAGAGCAGAGATAGCTGACCTGTGGCTCTCCAGCTGTTGTAAAACTACAACTCCCACCATGCCCTGCTGTAGGCAGTCTGGGCATGCTGCAAGTTGTAGACTAGCAACAGCTAGAGAGCCACAAGTCGGCCATCCCTGTCTTAGAGTCTTTAAAGTGGCTGTGCAAGAATGGAGGGAGTGTGGTTTGGCAACTCCCCCAACCCGGCCAAGTGGGTGGCTCCAAACCTTCCCCATTCTTGTACAACTCCTTTAAAGGGTTTCTGTCACCAGTTTTGACCCTATAAAACAGGATGACATTTGCAATGTGCAAATGTCAACTGATGCCCAATATGTTAGTCATTTTATTATTGGTGTCCCTGTTTTTGTAAAATAACTTTTGTGATATGTACATTAGCCTCCTAGGAGCAGGGGGGGGCGGTAACCCTGCTCCTAGTGGCGCCCTTTCCACACCATCAGTTACACCGCCTCGCTGTAGATTGACAGGGCCAGGCAGCTCACTATCTGCTTCCGGCCCTGTCCGTGCTGCAAATCCCGCGCCGTGCGTCCTTCATTCATTCAGCGCAGTGAGTGCAGCTGGCTGTCAAATGAAGGACGCACGGCGCAGGATTTGCAGCACGGACAGGGCCGGCAGCAGATTGACAGGGCCAGGCAGCTCACTCCATCTGCTGCCGGCCCTGTCCGTGCGTCCTTCATTCGACAGCCAGCTGCACTCACTGCGCCGAATGAATGAATGAATGACGCACGGTGCAGGCGCGGGATTTGCAGCACGGACAGGGCCGGCAGCAGATAGAGTGAGCTTCCTGGCCCTGTCAATCTACAGCGAGGAGGCATAACTGAAGGTGTGGAAAGGGCGCCACTAGGAGCAGGGTTACCGCCCCCCCTGCTCCTAGGAGGCTAATTTACATATCACAAAAGTTATTTTACAAAAACAGGGACACCAATAATAAAATGACTAACATATTGGGCGTCAGGTGACATTTGCACATTGCAAATGTCATCCTGTTTTATAGGGTCAAAACTGGTGACAGAAACCCTTTAAGCTATGTGCACAGTACAGTGTATCAACTGCAAAAATCTGAATCTCAGACACACTATAGGAAAAATTTGAGGCCATGCATATAACACTTGCAGATTTTGCAGTTAACTTGGGCCGCGCTGAGCCACAGCGG
The DNA here is from genome assembly GCA_900303285.1 of Rhinella marina. Taxonomy (NCBI): domain Eukaryota; kingdom Metazoa; phylum Chordata; class Amphibia; order Anura; family Bufonidae; genus Rhinella; species Rhinella marina. Next base: position 356,483 of record ONZH01004266.1, read on the forward strand.
ATGAACATGGCTTGAAGCTGGTATTACAGTTTATGGGGAGAGGCAGTTCATGTATTTAGTAGATTGCTGGTAGCTCTGAGAGTTCATGTTCTTCTGCTATAAAGAAAATATCTTAGGCAATTGCTGTCTAAACAATTCCCTAATACTAGGTGCAAAGAATAAATCCGATGTGACGTCCACTGTAAATGTGCGTTGCGGTCCCAGGAGAGAACACTGAATGAACACATCTGTACACACCCGTGTATAAAGTAACTGTGCTAGGTGGCAACCATTTACAAGTGTGTAAGGATACAGTCCCTTCCCGGGAAGAGAATCTTGTGGCATATCATTTCTCCCATTATGCACCCCACCGACCATAAGTCCACTATCAGTGGTGACAGCGCAAGGGGGGAAAAAACAGATGGTGGAAGGAGGGGGGAAAAAAAAGCAGAAGCAAGAGAGAAAGGTGTCAGTGAAAACAAGTGAACAGCCAAGTGCAGGCAGAACCTGAAAAGTGAGAGGTCAGCATGAAACAGACAGGAGCACAGGGCAATGCAGAGTGGGTTAGCAGATCATTAACCTTTCTGATACCGGTCATCACCGGGGTTAATGGAGAGATCAGTGCTGTGCTTCAGGCGTGGCATCTTGCTGGAGGGCTCACTGATAGCAGCAAATGCATAGCAGCCACCATTGCCATTCAAGGCTCAGGTTAATAATGCTGGAAACCCAGGATCAATATAGAACATTTTCCACACTACAAAGCAGGTAAGCTGCGAACTGTACAGAAAAATGTGGCACTAAGAGGCGGGTACCCACTGTTTGGGCCCCCTCAGGTAACAAAGCTGCTGCATATCATGAAATGGAAGGCTTGTGGTGCCAACGTGGGAGAACTGGACTATAGTGACCGCACGTTTTTAGAGATGCCTCCACTGATGAAACAGCCTGCTCACATGTATGAACTCCGTCGTGGAACAATGTGTGTGAATGAGAGGGGAGGGGAGGGGATGAACTAACCATTTTCTTTGTATCCCATTCCCAGGATCACTTCAGGAGCTCTGTAGTAACGTGTCACAACATAAGGTGTCATCATGAAGCTGGTTCCTGCTGTCCTGGCAAGGCCAAAGTCAAGAATCTTTAAGGTGCAGTCAGATTTCACTACAATGTTACTTGGCTTTAAATCCTGAGGGACAAAAATGAATTTCTGTTATAATCCTATTAAAGCTTCCCATCCCCGTCTTCCATAGAAATTATGGAGTAACAGCAATTGTAACTGCCTTTTCTACGACAACAGATTTTCAGACAAAAATGCTAACGCGCACTGATCACCAGTTACCAGTATTAGGTGCTCCTCTTTATTAAAGATACTGTAGAGGTTTAACAGTACAATACTACGCTCTGTAAGGTAACTGGCACTGTGTGGCACGGTTATTTTGAGTGATTCTTTCTCTTTAATGTTACAACAGTTAGAGGGTCGCAGCTTGAGCATCACTGTTCTACAGTTTCCAGGACTGGTGGTACTAGGCCACTGTACATGCCTAATGGACACTGGAGACCTTTTAAGTAGGGGCCATTGAAGTAAAAAAAAGTTATAGACAAGTAACAGAGGCTTCAGCTCCACTGATGGCATCGATTGGGCAAGATGGTGTGTTGTGACTCTCTCTCTCTGGGGCGTCAGCCATGTCCTATGTTGGGAACTGGTCAACGAGAGCTCCCCCAATTGATGCGGGCTAAATGACTATTACTTTTAACCTGTACGTGATCTGTCTGTATAAATATTTTATTACTGTGTAGTAAACCTTTTGTATTCGCTTAAAGGGGTTCTTGGAGAATACAATAAAATTACTGAAAATACTTAAATATTCCTTTATTATAAATATATTTCCAAATATCTTTCATTATTTATAATGGCTCGTTTTGTCTAGGGGCAATCATTAGGAGAAATAAAATGGCCACCATCCTATTACTGCACACAAAACCTGTCCTAAATCACACAGGACTAGAGATGAGCGAACGTGCTCATAACGAGCACTGTACCGCTCGGCTCCCCTGCGCTCGCATGGCCGCAGACAGCCACTTCCGTCGGGTGAGTAGGACGGAAACGTCTGCCTGCGCCCATGCGAGCGCAGGGGAGCCGAGCGGTACAGTGCTCGTTACGAGCACGTTCGCTCATCTCTACACAGGACGACAAGTTACTTCACATCACTGAGCTAAAGAGCTGCCTCATCCTCCTCTCTGCTCTGAAGGCAGGAATTATCATCCTGAATACAGCTGATAGGATCTTAAAGGGTTTCTGTCATCAGAATTTACCATAGTAAACCGAGTGTCATTTGCAATGTGCAAATGACACCTGATGACAGATCTGTATTTTTTATACTGCTCAGTAAAGTAGTTTTTGTGAAAATTCCGTTTTTATAATATGTAAATTACCTCCCCAGTAGGCGTGAACCCTGCACCTAGTAGCGGCCGTCATTCCTCCTCCTAACCCTCCTCCGTAGCGTTGATTGACAGGGCCAGGCAGCCAGCTCTTTCGACTCCTGGCCCTGTTCGAGTTCCAAATCCCGCGCCTGCGCATTGCGATCAGCAATGCGGGCGCACTGAGGAAGCCGGGAGCCGGGCGGCCGGCGGATCAACGCGCATGCGCGGATTGCTGATCGCAGTGCGCAGGCGCGGGATTTGGAACTCGAACAGGGCCGGGAGCCGAAAGAGCTGGCTGCCTGGCCCTGTCAATCAACGCTACGGAGGAGGAATGATGGCCGCTACTAGGTGCAGGGTTCACGCCTACTGGGGAGGTAATTTACATATTATAAAAACGGAATTTTCACAAAAACTACTTTACTGAGCAGTATAAAAAATACAGATCTGTCATCAGGTGTCATTTGCACATTGCAAATGACACTCGGTTTACTATGGTAAATTCTGATGACAGAAACCCTTTAAGCTGAATGAATAGAGTTCATGAGGAGACACGAAGTACAGAGAGGACGGACAGGACAGGCTGTGGTAATGGAGACTGCATACAAGTGCTGCTGCTCATCAGCCACATTTTCATCCTCTCTCTCTGTACTTCATCTAAAATGATATATAATATATATATATATATATATATATATATATATATATATATATATATAGAGAGAGAGAGAGAGAGAGAGAGAGAGAGAGAGAGAGAGAGAGAGAGAGATAGATAGATAAGAACTGACCTATAATGAGTGTTTATAAGGTCAGAGATAAGCAGCTGAGCTGTCTGATGCTCCCATGCTTTAAAGAAAGGTTAGGCTAGTTTCACACTAGCGGCAGGGGATTCCGGCAGGCTGTTCGGTGCTGCCGCTGGTGCATGACATGTCATGCTTTTGTTCCGGCCGCCTCTCGGCAAGTTTGCCGTGCTGTGGCCAGATCCGCAGCCCGCCCCCATTACAGTGAATGGGGCCGGAGCGTAGTTCCGGATCTGGCGGGCTGTTCACCCATCGGAACAGCCTGCCGGAATCCCCTGCCGCAAATGTGAAAGTACCCTTAATAAAAGTAAAAAAAAAAGTCACAAAAAAAGCTTTTTCATAAAAGGGTTTCATTTAGCAAAAGTGTAACAAACTGCAGTGCTGCAATGTTATTTTTTAACCTCATCACCCATGTGACTTAGTGATAAAGCAGGATTGTCACTGCAGACAGCATCCCCATGAGATATCAAGGCTGACAAAATAGCAATGTCCACTCATTCAAAATCAGGAGCCCCGGCAGCAGCACCACTGTCCAGTGACAGCACCCAATATGGTCTGATATGGGACTGATTAGATCAGTATCCTGCCAGAAATATAGAGTAGGTTAGTCATTACAACACCGAGGCATTGAATCCACATGGAATGCCATAAATTAACACATAATGGCATTTTAACGAATGAACGTATGCGGGGCTGATGGAAAGTTATATCCATCTCACTAACTGCATATTCTAGCAACTCAATCTACGCAGTCACACAGATGGACCTACCGAGTCCTACTGCTCGCAGACATTTAAAAGAAGTGGAATGAATATGAAATTCTGTTTGGGTGTGAATCTAACAGGTATCATACAGGCCTAACTCACCCGGTGGATGATGCCTGCAGAATGTAAGTGCTTAATGCCACAAAGCATCTGGTAAAGAAGGTAGGACATGCGCTCATGGTCTAATTCCATCTGTATAACTTGGCACAAATTGGCATCCATAAGTTCCATCACAATGTACCTGGGAAAGGAATAAAAGCCCTCATGTAAGACACCAAAGAACCCACAACCAAGTACTCAAATTATCAGTCAAAATAATGAGACGTCAGAGACGACTTACAAGTCTTGAAATTCCTCCAAAGATTTTTGTGGCGTGAAGACATTTAAAAGCCCAATTATCTGTCGAAAAAAACACAACAGATGGGAATAAAATAAATCACAGTATTCTTCAGTATAAGCCACAGATTACAAAGAGAGGATGGACAGGCTGATAGGCTGAAATATATGCTGGATAAATAAGGCCCGATTCACATATCAGTTGCGTACCGGCCAGCTGTTTTAGGTGGAGAGCCAGACACAACTGATACATGTGTGCAGCACTTCAGTGCACAGATCCAGCGTCTAAAACACCCTACTTTACATGTTCTGGGGTTCTGAACCATCATGAATGAGATGAATAAGATCTTGACTTACATTCTTGTGATTGACGCATTTCATGAGTACAAGCTCCCGGTAGGCCCTCTTAGCATGTGTTTGGTTCTGGAAGGGTCGGCTCAGCTTTTTGATGGCCACATGACGCTCAAGGATAGTATCATAAGCAGCGCTGAATGAAAAACATTTCAATTACTACAGAAGATACCACTGAGCATTGTAACTGCATTACAGGAGCACCACCACATGTTCCTCATATACAAAGCTTCCCCTAATAAACTACTGGTCCAGTACAATGTGGCTCGGCAGAACTGTGAATGTGCTCTACACTAAAGCTGCCTATATGGCAGTATTACACCGGCCAATCGATGGCCAGTTCATCATTAAAGGGGTTTTCCGGGAGTTAACTACTGATGACCTATCCTCAGGACACACGCCGCGGCCTTCTCTCAGGTTTCCCTAGGCCAGTGACATCACGGTCATCGGTCACGTGGCCTAGGAGCAGCTCAGCCCCATTCAAGTAAATGGGGCTGAGCATGACGCCAAGCACAACTGCTATACTATGCACGGCACTGTGCTTGGTAAGCTGCGAGAAGGTAGCGGCGCTCACAGGAGCGCTGGTACCTTCTGAAACAGCTGATCGGCAGGGGTCCCGGGTGTCAGACCCCCACTGATCAGATACTGATGACCCATCCTGAGGAGAGGTCATCAGTAGTTAACTCCAAGAAAAACCCTTTATCAAGCGTTTGCAGGAACACTCGCTGATGATCTGGCAGTGTAATACTGCTGCCGATTACCTGATGAATGAGCAAATGCTTGTTCATCAGGCAATCACAATGTTTCAGCAGGTTTAAAAATCATTGTTTCCTGGCAGCAGATCGTGGTGTAATCACAATATGTGCCGGCAAATAATGATTCAGTACAGGGACGTGCAATGGCATTAGTGATGACTGTTCACTAGCGGCCTTCTCCACTAGCCAACAGGTGATTGACGGGATGGCACACTTCCCTCCCAACAATTGTCTGCAGGAAGGTTTAATCGAGTACAGTCTTTGGACTGACAGTTATTCTTCACAACTTTCCATACACACTCATCTGTTGGCAGCAGCTTATTTAATAACGGGTACAAAGGATTAGGCATGCACATCTGCACTCAGGTGAGGACTACATCACCCAAACACACATTAAGTAGTTGGCTGATCCTGCCAAAATCAGTCGACTTTCATCTAAGGTGTATAGACACCTTAAGGCCTCTTTCACACGAGCGTCGCAGATTTGTTCAGGATGCGTTGCGGATGCGTTGCGTTAAAAACGCGCGGATTGCATGCGGATGCAATGCGTTGCGTTGTGTTTTTAACGCACCCCCATTCATTTCTATGGAGCCTGGGCTGCGTGAAAAACGCAGAATATAGAACATGCTGCGTTTTTCACGCAACGCAGAAGTGATGTGTGAAAAAAAACGCTCATGTGAAAAGCCCCATTAAAATGAACGGGTCAGGATTCAGTGCGGGTGCAATGCGTTCGCATCACGCATTGCACCCGCGCGGAAATCTCGCCCGTGTGAAAGGGGCCTAAAGGGCTTTCTGGGAGTTTTAATATTATGTCCTATCCTCAGGACAGTCCATCGATATCTAATTGGTGGGGGTCCAACACCCTACACCCTCACTAATCAGCTGTACAGCAGTAGCTCTGTCCACAGTGCAGTTGATGGAGCTGGTTACTGCAGCTCCCATTAATTTCAATGGGATAAGAACTGCAATTACCAGATCTGTCCACCTCACAATGGACAGAAGTTCTGGCGCCAGGGCTACTGCAGAACAGCTGACTAGCAGGGATACAGGATGCCAGATCTCTGCCGATTCATTGGCGGCATTCACAGTTTATTTTTTCATGAATCCATGAGCTCGATTTGAGAATTTCACTACCAGTCCTATCCTTGTTTTTTGTGGATAAGGATAGCCCCTGCTAGTAACGGAGTGAGGGAAAAATGCACACAGCCATGTGTATGAGGGGACCAACATTCAGAGATACAGAGAAAGGGAACATGAAGATGCTAGCTTCTCACCATACTATTCCTTGTGCTCCAGACCCAATAGGCTTCAGATTTTGGTAGCGCTTCAGAACCGTGAATGTGGAGTCTCCTATTTCAAAGACTGAGAAGTTGCTGTCACGCTTGCCTCGGCTCATGGTTGCACAAGCTTTTACCTCTGTGGCTTCATCCAAACAGTGTTACTATCAGTTAAAAGCTGTCAGAGAAACAAGATGAAGAAATGTGGGATCAAGAAAACAGGACAATACATGGCAAGACGACATACACTCATCTACGAGTTCAGTTTCACTCTGCCACCAGCCCAGAAGATTGTCCCCATACAGTCAACCAGGTCACCCAGTGACGCCTGTTCAAAAATAGACACAAATGGACAAAGCAGTATGAAATGCAAGTTAAAGGGGTTGGATATCGATGATCTATCACATTTCAGACCAGTCCAACACCCAGCAACCCCAGAGATCAGCTGTTTGGAGCAGATGTAGCGCCAGAAACTATACTCTATACACAGTACAGCGCCATAGACAGTACAGTGGCTCTTTGGGGTACTGCAGCTTCTCTCCCATTCAAGTGAATGAGAGCTGCGCCGCCCTATGCCAGCGCTGGAGACTGCAGTGTATAGAGCCTTCTGCTTCCAGCTCCGTACACCGTTGAGTTTCCGGCACTAGGACGGCTTGAAGCAGTTCATCAGGTGAGGTGCAAGGGGGGAAAACCCCCACCAATCTGATTTTGATGACCTATCCTGAGGATAGATCCTCACTATTTGTAGCCCTTTAAATTTGAGTACCTGTTCTCCTTGGTCCTTCCTGAATTAGTATACAAAAAGTACAAGTATGTTGATGACCTATTTTCAGGACAGGCCATCACCACAGGATCCACCAATCAACAGTTTGTGGCAGCTCCCAAAGCTGGATGTTATACAGTGGACGGAGCTGAAATCAGAAGGCTCCATCCACTGTGTAGTTTCCCCCGGCGGCGTACTGAAACTCAGCTCCCATTGACTTGAGAGCTGGGCTGCAGTACCCCAGCACGGCCACTACACAGTGGAAGCAGCCTTCTCCTTCCAGCCGTGTCCACTGTATAATTTCTGGCATTGGCAGCTGCCACAAACAGCTGATTGTTGGGGGTGTCGGGTGTCTTGACTCCCCACAGATTTGCTGCTGGTGACCTATCCTGAGGCCATCAATATAAATGTCTTGGAAAAACTCTAAGTATTCCTGTTTGTAGTGTCCAGTACACAGTGCCCGTTTCCAGAACTACTGAAAACCAACTAATCAGTCGTTCAGATACTGATTACCTATTCTACGGACAGGTAATCAATGCAAAAGTCCTGGAACACCCCTTTAAACTCTACAGCAGGGATCTCCAACTCGTGGCCCTCCAGATCTTGCAAAACTACAACTCCCAGCATGCCCTGGTAGCCGAAGAATGTCCAGGCATGATGGGAATTGTAGTTCTGTAACAGCTGGAGGGCCACAAGTTTGAGATCCCTGCTCTACAAAGTCCATATGCTATGATTAGGCAAACGGACAACCACTAAACCAACACAGGAATATGGATGACGGAAGGTTTAGAGCCAAAAAAAAAAAGTCCAGTTCTTAAAGGAGTATTCCCATAAAAAGTAGCAAAGACATCGCTAGGATGTACCACCACTCCATGAGCTGCGAGAGTCAGATCTTTGGCGCCATCTTCGTCTTGTTTTCCTGCTCAACAAGGCTCCCACTATTTTTAAGGGAACTGCATCTTTTCGAGTTCCATTCAAGAGCATCTATGTCTAAGGGAAACTGTGAAGGGGACATAGCTCCAGTCTAAAAGGATATTTATGTTAGAAGGGGACTCAATATGCATAGTAAATTATTTTTACATTTTTTTTAGCTTTTTCTTTTTCAGTTCAGGAGTACTTTGCCATTGAATATTAAATACAAAACATTGCCCTTCTTCAGCAGTCGGCACAGAAAAGTGTTTAGTTTACTGCTGCTGTGACAGAAAAATGTTACCTGTTAGTATAATAGTAGATTAGTAGGATCAGGATTAAAAAATTACAGCTCTATATTATCAGCTCTCCTGGGTCTGCGACCTACAGCTGCTGCAAAACCACCAACTCCCAGCATAGCCGGACAGCCTGCAGCTATTAGCCTTTTACAACAGCTGGGGGCAATGTTTTTTAATATTGCATTGTACTCATTTTGAGCTAAAAATCATTTTTTCAATTGGTCTTTATCAAAAATGTTGACCCGCTGTCCTTGTGCAGCCTTGAGTTTATCTAGTAGTAGGATCTGAATTTTATCTGTCAGGCAGCTCAGCTGATGGCTCCTTATCTCTAACCTTATAAACAGTCCTTATAGCTTAAGGCTACTTTCACACTAGCCTTAGTACGGATCCAGCGGGTGAAGGGACCCGCCGGATCCGTACTGAATAATACAACCTTGTGGATCCCACTGCTGGGACCCGCACCTATATTGAGAACGAAGCGGGGGAGCTCTGAGCCTGGAGGACCCCGGGTTCCGACCACCACCAGGCGCTGCCCCCCCCCCGCTGCACTAATAGAAACTAATGGGAGCGCGCCAATAAATGGTGCCAATAAACTGGTGCCAATAAAATGACAGCTTGTCCTGCAAAAAAGCCCTCACACAGCAAAGTCAACATAAAAAAAGTTCACCCTCTTAAAACCCATTTCAGGAAATTTCACGTCAGAAAATCCAGAAGCCACTCTTTCCCTTCTGAGCCCTGGCGTATTCCCAAACAGCAGTTTACGACCACAATTGGGGTGTTACTGTATTCATGAGAAAATAGGTAGCACAGTGTGGGGTAATATTCTCCTGTTATCCTTTGTGAAAAATAAAGTTTGGGCTTAAAGCACCATTTTCTTGCAAAGAAAAAATGTAATTTTTCATTTTCTATGAAACGCCTGTTGGGTCATAGTGCTCACTACATCCCTTTAAAAAAAATCCCTTGGGTGGTGTAGTCTCCAAAAAGTGGTCAAATTTTGGGAGTTTTCACTTCAAATGCAATATGGCGCCTAAAGACCATTCCAGACGAATCTGCCCTCCAAAATCCATATAGTGCTCATTCCCTTCTGAGCCCTGCTGTGTGCCCATACAGCGGTTAACTACCACTGTAGAATTAGGGTAATTTTGAGGTTTGTTTTGTTGTTAACGCTTGATCTGTTACAGGAAAAAACTGAGAATCTGCAAAAAAACAAAAAAAGTGACATTTTGAAATTTCACCTCCATTTTGCTTGAATTCCTGTTGAATACTTAAAGGGTTAACAAAATTTCTAAAAAACAGTTTTTAATAGTTTTAGGGGTGTAGTTTCTAAAATGGAGTACTTTATGGGTGGTTTCTATTTTACCAGAAACATATGGTGAATGTTAAAGGAGTTGTCCAGGTTCAGAGCTGAACCCGGACATACCCTTAAAATCACCCAGGCAGCCACCTGATGATAGCATCGGAGCATCTCATGCTCCGATGCCCTTCCTTGCCCTGCACTGGATTGCGCAGGACAAGGGCTCTTCTGTTTACAATAACACACTGTTGGGCGGAAGCTTCCGCCCAGCAGTGTGTTTGGTGACCTCACCAGCTGTAACAGGCCAGCTTTAGCGCTGCCCTAACCGTTTTACTGGCTAGGGCAGCGCTAAAGCCCGCCCATCAGCGCCGGTGACGTCACCGGGCTCACTGCTGGGCGGAAGCCTCCGCCTGGCAGAGCCCGGTTCATCACCGGAACCGGGCAAAATGCCTTTGCCCTGCGCTAATTAGAGCAGGGCAAAGGAGGGCATCGGAGCATAGGATGCGCTGATGCCAACATCAGGCAGGCTGCCTGGGTGAAATTAAGGGTATGTCTGGGTTCAGCTCTGAACCCGGACAACCCCTTTAATTAATAAGTACTTTATGAGGTATCACTATCTATCTTAAAAGCAGAGAGATTCAAATTTAGAAAATAAGTGAATTTTTCCAAATTTTCGGTAAAATATATTGACTCACATTTACCATTAACATGTGATGTAAATGCTGCAGCCCAGGCAGGAGGAACAGAGCAGCGGCACAAGATCTGGCTGGTAGATACTTACCCATTCTTCACTGCTACTTGATCTGGAGGGTTGTTCAGTTTCATCCTGAAACCAGACAACCCCCTTAAGGTGCTTTCACGTGTAAGGTTTTGATGGCTGGTTTTTTTTTTTATCTGTGTTTTTTTGGGGGGGAAAATGCCAGCTCCAGGTCTGTGGAAAATATGAATCTCAGGACACACACTTTCTTTTTTTTTTGCTACTGCTGTTTTTCTCAATCAGGTGGCTTTTTGTCTTATTGGTGTCCTTTTTAAAAAAAAGCAGCATGCTGTAGCGCGCGGTGTATTTTTTCAGGCCCTTTTTACATCACCTGCTCTATAGGGAAAAACACCATGAAGAAAATAGCTGCTAAACAAAGCATGTGGCTATTTTGGCATTTCTTACTGGTAAAAAAAAAAACAGACAAAACTGATGTGTGTAAGGACCCTGAGAGCTGTATATGACAGATGTACATCACACTGTGGACGTGGTCATCATTTACATCCAGAGGCAGGTCCTTACAAGAGAGCTCTGATACACGTAACCAAGTACCAGAAATGTATGGCCTGTGCTGGGCTTCACTCCGGAGCACATTATGGTGCCCAATTAAAGCTCCTGCAATCTAGCAGACGCAGGTCAGGTGCCCGGCGGGTTATTACTGCTTGTGCTTTCTCCTTTCTTCTGTACATAGCGCTCAGCGACAGTTATACCGCTTCCTCTATAGGACCCTGCGATCATGTACAGGACAGGGGATAACTATCAAATCGGTGGGGGCCCCATTCTCGTCCATCTGCTGGGACCCCACTGATCAGATCGTTATTTCCTATCCTATGGATAAGGGATAACTTGTACCTACCGGAATACCCCTTTAAAGGGTTATTCTCATTTTAGACAATGGGGGCATATCGCTAGGATATGCCCCCATTGTCTTATAGGTGCACCTATATCCAGAACGGAGCCCCCGAACTGAATGAGGGCGCACTGCGCATGCGCAGCCGCCCTCCATTCATTTCTATGGGGCCACCGAAAATAGCCAAGTGCTGGCTCGGCTACTTCCGACAGCTCCATAGAAATGAATGGGAGCGGTGGCCATGCTTCCGCAGTGCGCCCTCATTCAGTTCTATGAGCGCAGCGGGGAGCTACGCCTGGTGGTGGCCGGAAACCCGGGGGTCCTCCAGGCGCAGCGCTCCCCGCTCCGTTCTGGATATAGGTGCGGGTGCCAGCGGTGGGACCCGCACCTATAAGACAATGGGGGCATATCCTAGTGATATGCCCCCATTGTCTAAGATGAGAATACCCCTTTAACAGAACCTGATCAGCTCAGCCCGTGTACAATGCACACACAAGGGCAGCTTTCCCCTGGAACTGGGGCTCTTCTGGATGCCCCAGCTACAGTGGGAAACAGAAAATTTAAAAAAAAAAAAAAAAGTCTTTAAATGACCTGTTGGGGGGACACATTCTGTTCCAAAATATATTTAAAATAAGTATAAAATACAAATAAAAGAAAAAAATATAAAAACTCACCAAAGCAGTTGCCCCCAATTCACATGAAACTATACATATTATAGATCAAAACAACCGACACATAATAGGAAACCCATTTTTTTATCATTTATTTTGGGGTCAGTTTGCATATTTAAAAAATAAAAAGCTACCGTTTTCAATCATTTTCCCAAAATAAAATTAAAAAAGAAAAATATTTCTAATTAACATATTTATAAAAAAAACTGTAGGCGTAAAAAATGTTGCAAAAATTATTTTGGTTTTCAAGAAATAAAAATGTTAGGACCATTAAACCACCACGTGCTTTAAATCACAGAAAAGTGACTGTTCATTAAAGGGGTTGTCGGGGATTTTTATACTGGTAGCCTGCCTCAGGATAGGTCATCAATATTATCGGTGGGGTCCGACACCCCGCACCCTGGCCGATCAGCTGGATGAAGAAGGAGCGCTGCAGCCTCCTCGCTGCTTCCCAAGCACAGGGCTGTACTTGGTAGTGCAGGTCAGGCCAGTTTACATGAATGGGACTAAGTCGAGTGACCGATGTGCGGTGACGTCACCGGCCTGGGAAGTGGCTGCAGCGTTCAATGAGAACAGTCGATTTGAGGAGACCCAGGAGTCGGACCCCCATAGATCAGATATTGATGACCTATCCTGAGGCTCTCGCCATGAGGAGATCCGGTATCCCTTGAACAGTTACCAGACATGCATTGTGCGGGCAGGACGCTGCCATCATAGGCTTTCAGGCTCTGGATACAAATGACTCTTTCTAATGGATACCTATTCATATTGTGATATTGATGTGCCAATAAGGAAACGCCACAGCTGGGTTACCACAACCTCTATATAACCCAATGGGAACAAGGTCACAGGCTTTTTTGGGACACAAAGGGCACAATTTGTCAAAAATCAGGCTTTCAGAAGACTGGGTGATTTATACCAACGTACTGCGGAATCCTCTAAATATCCCTAAATTTCACATAAATGTAAAATGGTGGTCCATTACATCCCAATGTTGTTTTCTTTACCTTACTCCAAAGAATTCAGTCATGAAAAAAAAAATCAGTTATGGGAAGGCCCCTCACCCTGGGACCCATCACAGTACTAAAGGATCTATATTTTACAGCTTCCCTGCTTCTTCTATAGGGTCAGCATCATTGTATCCGCCAGGCCCCTCACATCTATAATGGAGGGCCAGCATCGCTGTACCTGCCACCACACCTTACCCGAGAGCCATACAGTGACCCACAACAATGGCCGCGCTGTAATCCACACTGACAGATGTAACGGCAGGTATCCGTGCACTCAGCAGATGTTGTCAGCAGCCCATTGTGTTGGTTGTATCCTCAGTGACATCTCCTCCCCTCCTCTCACCTGCTTGTGGCGCCCCGCAGGGCGGTTCCTACACGGTCAGTCTGTCTTCAAGGCGGCTTCAACGTCTTCTTCGCGCTCCGTCTCCTGTCACTGCTGGTGGCCCGTCATTTCCGCTCGGTCTCTCCGGTTCATAGCTCTCCTGATGCCTCGGTCTTGGAGGAGAATTCGTGACGTAACCGGAAGTCTGCGCACACGCCCAGTGCGCCTGCTGCGTCCACGTTGCGTCACTAGGTCACGTGCAAGGCTTTGTGTCGCCACGGCAACTGAGGCCTACATGCTTGTTTTAAAGCCTATGCTTTTCTGCGTGATTGCTTTGTCAGTGTATGACAAAAGGTTTAGGACATGGTTACTAGTGCACAGTGTGTATAACATAGAAACACCTTTAGTGAGGGAGATGTGCGCCACCATCTAAAAAATCACCCCAAAGGGTGAAAATAAACAGTTACCCACCTACCTTTTGACTCTGCCGCATGGTTACCACACCGCACTTATTCACATACCTACTATACTTGATATCGTCACGGGCAACGTGAAACTCTAGTTTTGCAACATCTGGAGAGCCACAGATTGGGGATCATTCCCCAACTTCATACCTCCCAACTTTGTAAATGAACCATACCTTCCAAGTGTCCCTCTTTTGGAGGGACAGTCCCTCTTTTTGACCCAAGTCCCTCTGTCCCTCTTCGATTGTTAAATGTCCCTCTTTTTGACCTGGGGAATTAATGCATAAATGTGCATTAATAAATTTACTAAATTTGCTCCTTACTAAAGTGTCTGCATGGTTTCTACCTGCATATTATATCAAAACTTTATTATTTGGTGCAATTTTGACTTTAAAATATCTATAATCTGATTATTTATGTGCTAATATTTATATGGACATTGCCGCAGAAGCTCCAGTAATTATGTTTTGGGTGGAGTTAGAGGCGTGGCCTAGTATGAAAAAAACTGCCGTGATGCACGCCGCACACATTGTCCCTCTTTGCAATTTTCAAAAGTTGGGAGGTATGAATGAACAGAGACACATTGCGCACCGTGGCAAATTTTTTCAGCACTAGGCCATTCCTCTAACTCTACCCAAAACATAGCTATACACCTAATCCCACCCAATCTCCTTACTGCTTCACATAGTAATTATTCCCGTTATATGCCCCCATTAATATGCCAGCTGTGCCCCAGTAATATGACCAGCTGTGTCCCCAGTAATATGCCCTGTTATGTGCCCCCCAGTAATATGCCGTTATGTGCCCCCAGTAATATGCCCAGCTGTGCCCCCAGTAATATGCCCTGTTATGTGCCCCCAGTAATATGCCCAGCTGTGCCCCCTAGTAATATCCCCACATTGTGCCCCCCAGGAATAAGTTGTGCCCCCCAGTAACATGCCCACATTGTGCCCCCCAGTAATATGTTGGGGCCCTGTAATATGCCCACATTGTGCCCCCAGTAATAATTTGTGCCCCCAGTAACATGCCCACATTGTGCCCCCCAATAATATGTTGTGCCCCCACAGTAATATGCCCTTTTGCCACTCACAGAAAGTTAAAAAAATAAACACCATATACTTACCTTCTTCCTAGAAGCATCTGCAGGAGCACCAGAACATCTGTTGCTCTGGTATGTGGAGGGGGCGGGACCATGGCTGACGGCCCGCCCATACCAGAGGTATTGAGAGCGGCAGGGGGGAACGGAGGGATGATGAAGCAGGCAGCCGATGCTGGCTGTCTGCCTCATAATAATACAGGCAACTGTCTCTGCGTCCTATGGACCTCAAATACCTACCCCAAACCTGACCCCCGCCGCCAGCTAAAACAAACCCCAGATCAATCCTCACCTAAAGAAATCTAGGCCTATACCGCCTCAATGAATACAGTCCGCAGGCTAGACTCCCTCAACATACAAACACAAGACTGGACCTTCAAAACAAATGCAGCTGCCAGCCCTGGCAAATACAGACCAAAGACCAGATCCTATAAACAAAATACAGACCCCAGACCTTCTTAATACATACAGGCCCAAAACCAAACTCTGCATTTAACCCCTTAAGGCCGAAGCTACTTTTACACTTAATGCCGAAGCCACATTTTTTAAATCTGCCATGTGTCACTTTATTAAATCATAACTTTGGGATTCTTTCACCGATTCAACTGATTCCAAGATTGTTTTTTCGTGACATATTGTACTCCACGACAGTGGTAAATTTGAGTCAATATAAATCACCTTTATTTATGATAAAATCCTAAATTTACAGAAAATTTGGAAAAATGTGTAATTTTCAAACTTTGAATTTCTCTGCTATTAAGGCAGATAGTGATTCCTCACAAAATAGTTATTACTTTACATTTCCCATATGTCTACTTTATGTTGCCATCATTTTGTAGATGTAATTTTATTTTTTGGGGATGTTAGAAGGCTTAGAATTTTAGAAGCAATTCTTAAAATTTTTAAGAAATTTTCCAAAACCATTTTTTTAAGCACCAGTTCAGTTCTGAAGTCACTTTGTGGGGCTAACATAATAGAAACCACCATAAATTACCCCATTTTAGAAACTACACCCCTCAAGGTTTTCAAAACTAATTTTACAAACTTTGTTAACCCTTTATGTATTCCACAAGATTTAAAGGAAAATGGAGATGACATTTCAAATTTCCCTTTTTTTTGCAGATTTTCCATTTTAATCAATTTTTTCCTGTAACACATCAAGGGTTAATAGCAAAAAAAACCTCAAAAACTATTACCCTGATTCTGCGATTTACAGAAACACCCCACATGTGATTGTAAACTACTGTATGGGTGCATGGGCAAGCGCAGAAGGAAAGGTGCGCCAGATGGTTTTTGGAGAGCGAATTTTGCTGGACTGGTTTTTAGACACCATGTCCCATTTGAAGCCCCCCCGATGCACCCCTACAGTAGAAACAACCAAAAAGTGCCCATATTTTGGAAACTAAGGGATAAGGTGACAGTGTTATTGATACTATTTTGGGGTACATATGATTTTTGATTACACTTTTTGCTAGGCAAGGTAAACAAAAATGGCTGTTCTGGCTCAGTTTTTTTTTTTTTTACTGTGTTCACCTGAGGGGATAACTAATGTGATATTTTTGTAGAGCAGGTTGTTACGGACGTGGCAATACCTAACATGTATAGTTTTTTTATTTATTTAAGTTTTACACAATAATATAATTTTTGAAACAACAAAATCGTGTTTTAGTGTCTCTATTGTCTGAGAGCTGTAGCTTTTTTATTTTTTGGGCAATTGTCTCAGGTAGGGCCTCATTTTTTGCGGGAAGAGGTGACGGTTAGATTGGTACTATTTTGAGGGGTATATGCCTTTTTGATCGCTTGGTATTACACTTTTTGTGATGTAAAGTGACAAAAAATTGCTTTTTTGACCCTGTTTTTATTTTAGTTTTTTTACTGTGTTCACCTGAGGGGTTAACTAATGTGATATTTTTGTAGAGCAGGTTGTTACGGACGTGGCGATACCCAACATATATAGTTTTTTTTATTTATTTAAGTTTTACACAATAATATAATTTTTGAAACAAAAAAATCATGTTTTAGTGTCTCCATTGTCTGAGAGCTGTAGTTTTTTTATTTTTTGGGCAATTGTCTCAGGTAGGGGCTCATTTTTTGTGGGAAGAGGTGACGGTTAGATTGGTGCTAGTTTGAGGGGCATACGCCTTTTTGATCACTTTGTATTACACTTTTTGTGATGTAAAGTGAAAAAAAATGGCTTTTTTTTACCATTTTTATTTTATTTTTTTACGGTGTTCACCTGAGGGGTTGGGTCATGTGATATTTTTATAGAGCGGGTTTTTACGGACGCGGCGATACCTAATATGTTAAGGTATTTTATTTTCTTCATTTTTAATCAATTAACATGTGCTTATATGGGGAAAAATTGGATTTTTTTTTTTACTTTTTTATTTTTTTTTACACTTTTTTTTTTACACTTTTTGACTCAGATCCACTTGGTTCTTGAAGATCCAGTGGGTCTGGTGTTTTACAATACACTGCAGTACACTGTATAGTGTACTGCAGTGTATTTTAATTCATAGTAAGCTTTAGCATGGAAAGCCGGACGAAAGCGTCCGGTTGCCATGGTAACCATTGGAAGCATCCGGTTGCCATGGCAACCATCGGGAGCGTCCCCCGGTTGCCATGGCAACCATCGGGAGCGTCCCCCGGTTGCCATGGCAACCATCGGGACGCTGCCACAGCAGAGCAGCGTCCCGATGGGAGGGAGCTCCCTCCCTCTCTCCTCCCCACACCATCGGTGCGCTGCCAGAGCACCGCAGCGCCCGATGGGAGAGGGAGGGAGCCCTGTTAACCCTTTCCATACTGTGGTCCCTACGGACCGCGGCATGGAAGGGGTTAAACGGCCGACATCGCTGCCAGCAGCGATGTCGGCCGTTTGAAGCAGAGTGTCAGCTGTACGCTGATACTCTGCTTCACCGCTCGGCCATCCTGACATCGAGGAGGGGGGGGGGAATGTATTAAAAATTTAACTGCCGGAAAAAGTGTGGGGTGGGGGGGACGGGGGGGGGGGGGGGGGTCTGCAAACATTTTATGAGCATCTGACCCCCGCAGTCTCGGACTGCGGGGATCAGATCCTTTCAACCAGCACACGCGTATCCTGTGATTGGCTAGTCTGACCAGACTAGCCAATCACAGCGATCGCTGGCCCGGGACCGCCCCCATTGGTCCCGGGCTGGTTAGCTGAGACCCCTGGCTGTAATTAACAGCCGGGGTCTCAGCGCTGTCACCATGTCATCAGACATGGTGACAGTTTAATGCCATGACGGCTTATCCCGTCATGGGGCGGCAAGCGGCTCCTGCCCATGACGGGATAAGCCGTCATTCGGCGTTAAAGGGTTAAGGGGGTAATCTTTACCATCCTCATTATTTTTGACTTGTTTGACCCCTTGTGTCTGCCTATTCTTCCTTTCTGGGTGCAGCAAATTGGACAGTCACTGAACACTCCCAACAAGACTGGTTGATGGGAAACCACGCCCGGTGGTGTTAGTGGGCCCCAGCAGAGGTAGCATTGAGAAATGTGCCGTGGCTGTAACCTCGTGGATTGTTAACAAGACCACAGAACATCACTTCTCCCAAAGTCGTTGTCTTTCCCATGTACTCAGATACTTACAGTCGGGCTGATTTACATGACAACCTGATGGTTGCAAAAACTTACACTACGCACACAAAGTTAGAGATATTTGGCATTCGGGTGAAATTTATGGAAAACAAAAAAGTTCACACTACAGTGATATTATATCATGAAAGTAAGGCATTTAAGTAGAAGCAGCAATGGCGATTTCCTCATCTCAAACAATTTATTCAAACAAAACCCAAGGACAGTGGTGGGTATACCCCCACAAAATATGTCAATGTCTCAATAACTTGTCATGTGGCCTTGAGCATCAATTACAGCTTGACAACGATGTCTTATGCTGTTCACAAGTCTACTTATTGTCTGCTGAGGTATGGCATCCTGCTCTTCTTACGAGCCTCTAAACGGCGACTCAGTTCAACTCATAGGTTGGGATTCAGGTCAGGAGAAAATCCGGTTCCACAGGACATTGTTCACAATTAAGTAGTCATCAGTGTGGGATGTGGCAAAGAATGTCTACTTCTATGCCTTTCTGTGACTCTTCTAGTCTCTCTGAATCTCTGTTGCAACCTGCTGATGACACTCTATGACACTCTAAGCTCAGTGGTCACTTCTGTCTGGGAACATCCAGCTTGAAGCCTCACAACGGCGAGGTACTGTTGTTCAATTGTTAAGTGTTGTTTTGGTCTCATGATGTCAAAATGTGAACAGCATGATGAGGAGGACTTTTTAAATACCAATTCTAAATTAACCAGGAAATTTATTGGGCGATTCATGGATCAAACACCTGTTTTGAATTTTTCCATTAAGCTACTTGTTAGAGAACAGCAAGTTGTGCAAAAAGTACTAAAACACTGAACAGTTGGACATGTGCATTCAAAGGTTTAGAGAAGGTCGCATTATGTTCACCTGTAAAGGTTAGAGTGCATTTTAGGTTCATCCTGAAATTTCACTCATAAGCCAAATATCCCTAACTTTTTGTGAGTAGTGTATATGAAACATGTATAAACACTGACAGACAACACTGTAATTAAATAAACTCACAGATAGATGAAGTAGAAATAGAAGCCCAGCAATGGAGTAGATGGTCGATGGTAATGGTATACAAGGAGGATGAATGGCAGAGAACAGAAATAAACAGGGGCGGATTGGCCATAGACCTTACAGGGAAATTTCCCAGGGGGCCGCCTGAGCCCTCCTCACGGCCGGCCACTGGAAGTTTTTGGGGATGTATTTTGTGATGGACTGTGGTATTTGGCTCTGTTGGGGTGGTATAATGTGCACAATATGGTATTGCTGGCCCTGCCTTCTATCAGTTTAGACCCAACTACAAAACGGGGCCACTTTTAGTATTTTTTCCAGGTCCACTTTAAGTTCCCAGTCCGCCCCTGGAAATAAAGATATACTGAGCTGATCCTGCTCTGAAATACAACCCAGCAAGACAGTCAGGACAAATTCAAAACCAGCTCAGCAAACAAACTTCAATGCTAACAGCAAAGAAAAGGCCGGAGGACCACAGGTTCATACTTACCTGCTCCATGCCGCTCCGGTCCTCTGCTGCCTCCATCTTCAAGTCCCCGCACTGTTTACATAGGGCTGGCCATGGGCATGGTAACATTCACCGCTCCAGCCAATGACTGGCTTCAGTGGTGACGTGCTGCTTTTGGAGCAGGTAAGTATCAATCTTATTTTTCAGGAGGCAGGTTGCGGGCATTACATAAAATATGATTATTACCAGAAAACCCTTTTAAAGCTGGCATTTGCTGCTTGTATTTCCAGTGACTCATATGTGCCCTGGCTTCTGTTACTTTATTTGTGCATTGTGCTACTTCCAATCCCTGGATGAATGGAAAACTCCTTGAGTGAATGGGTTGGTGGGGCACAGGGTTAATTTCCCCAAAATATTGCTCCTCCTCTGTGTCGAAAATCAAAACATCTTGCGAAAGGAGGGAGCAGCCAACAGCAGGCCGTGACGGTGACTAGCCTCGCTAGCATCGCAGGTGATGGTAGGAAGGCTGGTCCTTGTCATGGTCTGCAGCGAGATGCTATGGCGGCCGTGCAGTGATCCGGAAGGACACGGGTGCCGGGGAGTAGGTAAGTATGCTCTACAGGAAGGGGCTTGGGCGTTCTGGGGGTCATTATAGAGATTGGATAACCTCTTTAATGTTTGTAAGTTGCCTGTTACTCATTCGCTCACTGTCCCGGTCAGCTCTTCTACAATTTCTGCCTGGGACAGACTGTGGCATGGTTCTTCTTCACTAGGGTATCGGTTGCTGGCGCCCAAAGATGATGTCATGGGTGGCAGGTATAAAACCACTTCCTAGTCTACAGACTACCTGATTTTAGGTTTAGGCATCATGCACACGACTGTATTTTTTTCCTGTATACAATCTGCATTTTTTTTTTCAGATTGTGCTGTCCACCTCCACATGTCCGTTTCACAAAAAAATAGAACAAGTCCTATTCTTGTCTGTTTTATGCCTGAGCCAGACTTATATAGAGAGCTGGGTTACCTACACGTAAGACGGAGCTGAACGAGCTGATGCCCTAATGCTGTGACGTACTCCTTCATTGGCTGCATCACAATGTCGTTTGGCAACCGATACTGCTGCCGCATTGAGGCAGAGCCGGCCAGGGGAACCTTGACAGTTTGCTACTGCTACATCGCCACTGTCAAACCAAGACAACTTTATGGGTACTAGATTTATTCTGGTGTTGTATTTGGTGTCAGGAAGGAATTTTTCCCCCTAATATGATGCTATTGCCTTGTGTTTTTTTTTTTCTTTTTTTGCTTTCCCCTGCATCAACACAGTAGGATTACTCGATTACTGGTTGGACTGATAAACCAGTGTCTCTTTTCCAACCTTATCCACTATATTACTTTGTAAAGTGAATGCCTGTGTTGCACTTGGACTGGAATTGTAATTCTAGGGACCATCCTCTAGGTTGCAGCATAAAGATCAATTTGACAGCATGATCCATGGAAAAATGGCTAAGAATCAGAGGCTTGAGAACAGGAGCGGACTGGGAACTTAAAGTGGCCCTGGAAAAAAACACTAAAAGTGGCCCTGTTTTGTAGTCGGGTGCAAATTGATGGAAGGCAGGGCCAGAAATACCATATTGTGGCACATTATACCACCCCAACAGAGCTAAATACCACAGTCCATCACAAAATACTGCCAGCAGCACAAACTATATCCCCAAAAACTTCCACTGGCCGGCCATGAGGAGGGTTCAGGCGGCCCCCTGGGCATTGGCCCACCGGGAAATTTCCCTGTAAGGTCTATGGCAATCCGCCCCTGCTTGAGAAGAAAGACACAGAATGAGTTAGTATTCACAAGGGTGATGAAAAGCGAAGTTTGTAACTAGGGGTGAGCGAATCGAGCTTGAAGTACGTGATGTCACGCGGCACATGACACCGCATAGCCTCAGCCCAATTGTCCCAAAAGTTTCAGAGACAGTACTTCGATCTGATTGACTTGCTCAATATGTCAACTAGACTGAGGATGATAGACTGATGAAAAATGTAACTCGATCTCCAACAATTTGCAGATTACTCGCCATGAGACAACATGCTTAGGGAGCCCATGAAGGCGGAAAATGTTCTTGATGATCAAATATAATAGTGAGGCTGCAGGAGGAAATCCTGGCAAAGGAAAAAAGAGTGACTTCTTTTGGAAAAAACAAAACAAAAAACATCCACCCAGATGACTGTACAATCAAAGTTAAATCGTTTTTTAAGGTTTGAAAAAGACACCGGTCTATCACCTCCAATCTATAATTCTATAGTGTTGATCCAGAGAAAGGAAAATGCTAATGCTGTTGAGGCAGATGCTAACTGCCCCATATTAAGGGATCATTGTAATGTCCATTCATACTGTATATTCGTACATTGTAATTAGATATCTTGTATGCCCTGGCATTGGTCACTAAATTTACATTTACAGTCCACCAATATCCCCAATATCCCTTTTTGAGTGGCAGTTTTTCCCCACTGTTTACTATTTAGTAGATAATTGTACAGTTTTTTCCCTTGCCCCAAGTGCATGGCCTTACATTTCCATCCAGTATTGTGCCCATAAATCCACAGAATATTATAGTAACAGCAAAGTCGATAAGATTTTAACAAATGTCATCTGTATGCTGTGAACAAAATCTATGCAAAAATTGACGTATGATGTGAATTTTAAATCTGCAGTATGTGCTATATATATATGCTATATGTTCTGCAAATTTTCAAAGTAGATTTTACCCTTAGTCAGGCACTGATGAAATCCACAACAGAAAGTATGTCCAGGTGGACATACTTGGAAAGGTTCAAAGGCAGTCAGTAACAAGCCCGCCATCTGGCTGCTGGTGAGATCCCTTTGTTTTAAACATCAGAGGAGCAGGTTGCCACAAGTTTTTTTGACACCACGAGATGTACTACATACACAAAAATATTTTACAGAAGTCTTTGTGACATTCCATGCCAAATCCATAGACATTAACATAGATTTGTTCCCCCCTTTGCAGCTAACATACCGTATTTTTCGCTTTATAAGACACATCTCGATGACAAGACGCACCCCAGATTTTAGAGTAGGAAAATAAGAAAAAAAATATTTTTCATCAGATCCTCATATCAAACCCCCCATAAATATCAGGACATCACATCAAACCCCATATCAGTCCTCCATATCAGACCTCAAATCAGCCCTTTCAGACCTCAGATCAGCCCTTTCAGACCCACAATTGACCTCAGATCAGCCCTTTAAGACCCCCATCAGACCTCAGATCAGCTCCCATCAGATCTCAAATCAACCCACTCAGCCCCCATCAGACCATAAATCAGCCCCACTAGACCTCAAATTAGCCCCCATCAGACCTCAGATCAGCCCACTCATCCCCCATCAGACCTCAAATTAGCCCCCATCAGACCTCAGATCAGCCCTATAAAACTAAAATAAAAAACTTCTCTTACCTTTCCTGCGCCGCAGCTCCGCTCTGGTGCTCCTCTGTCTTCCCCTGCCGGAGCTGCACTGTCACCTGACTGCTTCTTCTTCCCTGCTCCCGGCACCTAATGAATACTAGTGAGCGCTTCCATAATGGAAGCGCTCACTAGTATTCCCTTTATAAGACGCACGGCCATTTTCCCCTACTTTTGGGAGAAAAAAGTGCGTCTTATAAAGCGAAAAATACAGTAGCTTTCATTTTTCTGGTATTTTTAGATTTTTGAGTGTGTGGGAATTTTTGCACATTCATTCTGAAGAGCATTTCTGAGACCCTAGTTCTCAGAAACTGTTTGTTAAGGTTGAGGTCAGGGCCCTTTGTGGGCCAGTCAAGTTCTCCTTCTCCAAACTCACCCAATTATGTCTTTATGGACCTTGCTTTGTGCACTACGCACAATCACGCTGAAACAGAAGCTGTTCCCAGAAAGTTGGAAGCATACAATTGTCCAAAATATCTTGGTATGCTGAAGCATTAAGATTTTCCTTCAGAGAAACTAAAGGTCCTAGGCTCCGTCCTGAAAAACCACCCCATCCCTCCTCCACCAAACCTTACAGTTGACATAATGTTGTCTGACAGATAACAATCTCCTTGCATTCGCCCGACCCAGACCTATCCATCAGACTGCTAGATAGAGTGTGATCTTTCACTCCACAGAACACGTTTCCACTCCAGTGGTAGCATGCTTAACACCTGTTAGCCCAGCGGTCCGTGCCGGCGCTGCTGCCCCTACCCATGGGCACGGATGCCGGGCTCCCTCTTTCGTCCTGCTGCCATGCACCGTGCTGACAAGCGTGGGCAGCAGGTAGCTTAACTCTTGTATCTCTGCTCCATGCCAGAGTTTACTTCCTGCTTGAGTCCTGTACTGTTGTTAGGGCTTGCATGAGTGTGTCCCTCCTCCCTTGTGAGGCAGCACATACATGCCCTCTGTCTCCCCAGCCTATGGCTGGATTGCAGGAAGCATTTAAAGGCCCTTCCTGCCCCAGGAAGATGCCTGAGCAACTCATGGTCACTAGCTTGTCTAGTGTAATGGTGTTTTGCTTTACTGTGTACCAGACCCTGTTTTTGGATTTATTGGATTTTACTTGTTTGCCGCCTGACTCTGACCTTGGACTTCGTTTACGGACTTTGCTTGATCGCTGCCTGCCTTGACTTCCTGACTACGTACTTCACCTCGGTGCTTGCACCGGTATGCATGACCCCCTGGTCAGCTGCCACTGATTCGAGAACTGCTCTGGAGTGGCACCTCGCAACTACCCTAACGTCCCAAGCCTATCCTCACCATCCAGAGCTCTAGTGAAGACCAGGTAGTTGTTTAGTCATGCCCCTCCAGAGTATAGCCAGTCAGTGGTTCCACACCTGCTTGCATGACAACATCCCTCCATCTGAAACTTACTGTTGTCCTTCATCATGTAAGGCTTCCATGCAACTGGAAACCAGTGCCATACCAGAGGAGGTTTGGAACTCTGAAGTTATTGAGTCAGCAGAGCATTTTTTACTTTTATGCACTACGGGGCAGATTTACTATTGAAAATGTGGCAAAAAACTGGTGTTCATGCTTTGTATCACATTTACTAACTGTTGTACACTCTTTTCTAAGCATTTGTGCCTCAACCAATAAGTGGTTTCACATAAAATGGGCATGGCTTTGTGTAGAAGGGGTCTGGCATAAGTGCACCTTCTTGGCGCCAACTTAGACTAGACAGTTTTTTGGTGCATTGACACATTTTTTTGGTGCACTTGGCGACCCCACTCTGTACATTTCTCCGCTCTGTCACTTCCTGGCTGACTTAGGCTACTTTCACACTTGCGTTTGCAGGATCCGTTTGTGAGATCCGTCACAGGCTCTCACAAACGGTCCTGAACTGATCAGTTTTGTCCTAATGCATTCTGAATGGAAAAGGATCCGTTCAGAATGCATCAGTTTTGCTTCAGTTCAGTCTCTATTCCGTTTTGGAGGCGAACACTAAAATGCTGCTTGCTGCGTTTTGGTGTCCACATGAAGAAAGTGATGCAAACAGATCAGTCATGACTCACAATGTAAGTCAATGGGGACGGATCCGTTTTGTCTGACACAATAGAAAACGGATCCGTCCTCTACTGACTTTCAATGGATTTCAAGACGGATTCGTCTTTGCTACGTAAAAGATAATACAAACGGATTCGGTCAGAACGGATGCAGACAGTTGTATTATCATGACGGATCCGTTTGTGAGAGCCTGGACGGATCTCACAAACGGATCCTGCAAATGCAAGTGTGAAAGTAGCCTAACTAATAATTATTAGTATCATTCAGTTGATTGTGAAATATCTAGGAGGGAAAAAATTTCACAAATTATTACAATGGTGGCATCTTTTTACAGAACCATACTAGAATTCAGTTAGCTCTTTAACCCCTTCAACCCCGGGCCTGTTTTCACCTTCCTGACCAGGCCATTTTTTGCAAATCTGACATGTGTCACTTTATGTGGTAATAACTTTGGAACGCTTTTACTTATCCAGGCCATTCTGAGATTGTTTTCTCGTCACATATTGTGCTTCACAACAGTAGTAAATTTGTGGCAAAATATATATATTTTTTTTTAAATACCAAATTTACCAAAAATTTGGAAGAATTTGCAAATTTCAATTTCTCTACTTTCAAAATATATAGTAATACCTCCAAAAATAGTTATTATTTTACATTCCCCATATGTCTTCTTTATGTTGGCATCATTTTTTAAATGTCATTTTACTTTTTTGGGACGTTAGAAGGCTTAGAAGTCATTTTTCAAATTTTCAACAAAATTTCCAAAACCATTTTTTTAAGCACCAATTCAGATATAAAGTGATTTTGAGTGGCTTACGTAATGGAAACCACCCATAAATGACCCCATTTTAGAAACTACACCCCTCAAATTATAAAAAACTGATGTTACAAACTTTGTTAACCCTTGAGGTGTTCCACAAGAATTAAAGGAAAAAGGAGGTGAAATTTCAAAATTTCACTTTTTTTGGTAGATTATTCATGTTAAAGGGTTATTCTCATTTTAGACAATGGGGGCATATCGCTAGGATATGCCCCCATTGTCTTATAGGTGCGGGTCCCACCGCTGGGACCCGCACCTATATCGAGAACGGAGCCCCCGAAGTGAATGAGGGCGCACTGCGCATGCGCAGCCGCCCTCCATTCATTTCTATGGGGCCGCCGAAAATAGCCAAGCGCTGGCTCGGCTACTTCCGTCGGCTCCATAGAAATGAATGGGAGCCGGCCGCGCATGCACGGCCCGGCTCCCATTCATTCCTATGAGCGGCGCGGGGAGCTGCGCCTGGTGGTGGCCGGACCCCCGGAAACCTGGGGTCCTCCAGGCGCAGCGCTCCCCGCTCCGTTCTGGCTATAGGTGCGGGTCCCAGCGGTGGGACCTGCACCTATAAGACAATGGGGGCATATCCTAGCGATATGCCCCCATTGTCTAAGATGAGAATACCCCTTTAATAATTTTTTTCTTGCAAAACAGCAAGGGTTAACAGCAAACTAAACATCAATATACATTGCTCTGATTCTGCAGTTTACAGAAATACCCCATATGTGGTGGTAAACGTCTCTATGGGTTTGTGGCAGTGGTCAGAAGGAAAGGAGCGCCATACGGATTTTGGAGGCAGATTTTGCTAGAATGGTTTTTAGGCATCATTTTGTAATTGAGAAACCCTAACGTACCCCTACAGTGGAAACCCTCAAAAAGTGACCCCATTTTGGAAACTACACCCTTCAAAGAATATATTAAGGGGGTACTGAGCACTTTGAACCCCTGAGTTTTTTTACGGAATTTGGAAACACTTGGCTGTGAAAAGTTTCATTTCTTCCAATAAAATGTTGCTTTAGCCCCAAATTTTTCATTTTCACAAGGGGTAACAGGAGAAAAGCACCCCATAATTTGTTCCTCATTTTCTCCTGAATACGACAAAACCCCATATGTGGTGGTAAACTGCTGTAGGGGCACATGGCAGGACTCAGAACAGAAGGAGCGCCATATGGATTTTGCAGCACAGATTTTGATGGATTGGTTTGCGGGAGCCATTGATTTTTATTTTTTTGAGCTATTGTCTTATGTGGGGGCTCATTTTTTGCGGGATGAGGTGACATTTTCATTGGTACCATTTTGGGGTACATAAGACTTTTTGATCGCCTGCTATTACACTTTTTGTGAGGCAAGGTGAAAAAAAATGGCTGTTATGGCATAGTTTAAAAACATTTTTTTTTACAGCATTCACCTGGGGGGCCATCTCATGTAATATTTTTATAGAGCAGGTTGTTACGGACGCGGCGATACCCAATATGTCTAACATTTTTATTTTTGGAAAGTTTTAAACATTAGATGCGTTTTTGAACAGAATAAAATCTTTTTTTTGTGTGGCTATTTTCTGAGAGCCATATTTTTTTTTATTTTTTGGGCGATTGTCTCAGGTAGGGTCTACATTTCTGCGGGACTAGATGTCGGTTTGATTGGTACCATTTTGGGGTAAATACGCCTTTTTGATCGCCTGCTATTACACTTTTTGTAAGGGAAGGTGACCAAAAAAAGGCTGTTTTGGCACAGGGTGGATCATGTGATATTTTTATAGAGCCGGTCGATATGGACGCGGCAATACCTAATATGTCTATTTTTTTGGGGGGGGACTTGAAACTTTTTTTTGTAAAACTTTATTTTTTCACTTTTTTTCCTCACTTTCTTTTTTTACACTTTTTTAACTTTTGGGGTCTGATCCCCTTTACAATGCATTACAATACTTCTGTATTGTAATGCATTGGCTGGAAGTGTATTACACACAGTAATACACTTCCAGCTTACTGCCTGTGAGATCCAGGGGGCTAGATCTCACAGGCTTCCGTAGATAGCAGCCGGATGCCTAAGGAAGGCATCCGGCTGCTATCTAAGCCATCGGGTCCCCGTCACAGCAGCGCGGGGACCCGATGGACACCCCTTCCGACCGCCCGCATGTGCCGCGGTCAGCGCTGACCACCTCACATGAAGGGTTAATACGCCCGCATCAGTGTTTTCACCGATGTGGGCGTACGCAGCAGGGGTCCGGCTACTGGGAACAGCCAGCCCCCCGCAGCTGATCGGGCGGGTGCAGGAGCTGCGCCCGCCCTGTAGCACTACGGCGCTGGTCGGGAAGTTACTTCCTGCAGCGCCGTACATGTACGGCGCTGGTCGGGAAGGGGTTAAAGCAACCCATTCTTTCACAAATGTTTGTAAAGGCTGACTGTAGCATTATGTACTTGATTTTATACAATGGGACTGAATGAAACACCTGAATTCAGTAATTAAGAGGTAAGTCCCAATACTTTTGTCCATATAGTGTAATAAGTCACCAACAGTTGTGAGAAATTAAATCCAAAATCTTATGTACCCTATTAAGCTTGGAAGAATAACTCCAAAAAAGTATCTATTTTCTCAGACTTCAGCCTCATATATGGCATTGTTTACACTTATACTGTTTTATATTGTTGAACTGCATTTTATATGTTTATTGTAATATATCCTTTTCATTTGCACTGTTATTGTACTATATCTGCACTGCACTATGTAAAGGGTTAATGCACAGACAGCTAATACTGAGAGACTTTGGGACTGTCTAAGCATTGATAAGTTAGAATTTTTCCACACTTACTATAAGAGAATATGAAGAGTTAAGTTTTGCAGGGAAAAAGACAGATACACTGACTCTTTGAATGTCTGGTTTAGATCTGTTTTTTACATCTGAAGATGTGTTTATGTCTGGAAAAACTTTTTTCATTCCCATAGATTTGTACTGAAATTCTATACAAGTCTATAAGTGAATGAAATTGCAACATTGTTACTGTTTAGGCTGTGCTTCTCCATTCCACATCATAGGTAATCAGCATCTGATTGGTAAGGGTCTGACACCTGAGACCCCACCGATCAGCTGTTTGAGAAGGCACTGGCGCTCCTGTGAGTGCCGCGGCCTTCTCTCAGCCTTTCCTAGGCCATGTGACGACACCTACATCGGTCACATGGCCTAGGAGCAGCTCAGTCCCATTGAAGTGATGGGGGCTGAGAGCGATACCAGGCACAGCCGCTATACTATGTATGGAGCTGTGCTTGGTAAGCTGAGAGAAGGTCACGGCGCCCACAGCACCGATGCCTTCTCAAACAGCTGATCTGCAGGGGTCCCAGGTGTTAGACATTCACCGATCATATACTGATGACCCTTTCCTGAGGATAGGTCATCAGTAATTTTAATAGGGTCCGCTGGAGATCTGGACGCAATCCTGCAAAAATGCAGAGAATTGGCAGGACAGAAACCGTTGCACACTGCGGTTTGTGTCTGGTCTATTCCTGACATTCTCTGCTGGACCTGGTGGCCGGATCACCCTGCTGCAGATGTGAAAGTAGCTTTACCATCCTCTCCAGCAACACGTGGTGACGTCTCGATGGTGTCCGGGCAGCCCAACGTAGCATTAGGAACACCCCTAACCTGCCCACTGCAGGTATCCTTCAGCAAGGATGGAGCCAGAGGTAGAATGCAATGCAATGATCAATAATATATTGCAGACATTCGGGCTGTTGCCTCTCTACTGACAGCGCGAGCCAAACTAGGGCTTTTGCCCTCATTCTACCCATAATTTTAGTGCAGCTCATCCAGCACTTCTGATGAAGGCCGTTTGGCGGAAAACGTTCAATGAATTATTACTGTACTGGATTCCACACAAAAATAAATTATGAAATAATTTTGCATACAAGTGGAATACAGGAGTCTTCTTGATTATTGACTTTGGTTTGGGAACCATCTCCTAAAACCCACGTCACACTCAACTTAGTGCCATCTAAACTCTCAAATATACCCATCACCAAAGCTGTGATAATTTCTTGCTGGAGAAAAGGCCTTGGAAAAGAAACTACAGGAGAGAGAAAAGCGCAAACACCTACAAAAATGCATAGACTTCAACTGGCCAGTGGGGTTATCTGGCTTAGGGGACAGCGTGTTTTAACTCTTGAAAGGCTGATTCAGTCCAGTTTTAAGGGGACACCACCAGTAAGAACAAATGAGGAATACATTGCTGATAATAAGCAAACCCTTGAACTAGTGAATGGTTTTATGACCATATGGACGAGGCCAGTTTAGTATAGTAGACAGTAGTAGCTGTGAAACTGAAAATCTGTTCTTGATGGGAGCTGAATAAGAGAGAACACAAGGATGCATCTATAGTATACCACGCAGACATAAAGAATATTCGAGAAAATGTAATTTACAAATTCTGGCACATAACTCAGGCATTACTGAGTCCAAATGGCATCATTAGATATTGATGTCATGTATTGAACGCACTGGCAGGTGAACACCTAGACTGCTGGGAACTGGTTGCAAAGGTATGAACTGAAAAGGTATGAACCTGGCAGCACGTTCCTGAAGGGCGGGGGTGTTGTCACAACGCACTCACATGGTTTCCGGATGTTGGCGCTGGCGGCCTGCATGTGTCACTTCCAGGTCATGTGGGAAACCAGACCAATCGGAATCGCGTCCAGCATCCCATACTGTAGTGTGCAATATATTTAAACAGGCTGCTGACTGCAGCAAGTGACTGTGATTGGTACTTCTTTGCCTCACTAGCGTTATCAGTATATGAATTTTGGAAACCTGACTTCTGACTTTGGCTGTTCCTCTGACTCTGCTTTTGAATTCTGATTTTGGCTCTATGGACTCCCCTGGTGTAGGCTCTGGTTTGGTATTTTTTCTGGTGTTTGTCATCTGTTCTGGTTTGGTGGACTCTCCTGGTATTGACCTTGGCATGGTACAGTTTCTGATCTTTGTCTGCTGATTTGGTCCAGGTGTTTTTAATTAGCAGAAGACTGCATAGGTTGAAGGCTACTTGGTCTCAGTTTAAGTCTGAGACCACATGGACAGAAGAGTTCTAGACACCTATGGCAAGGTGCCTGAGCAGTAGGTTGATCTAGCGTGATAGTCCCTGCATTAGGTGTGCTGTTGTGTTTGTCTTCCCATGTACCGACCTCTTCCTGATTCCTGACTCTGGCTCTCTGCTGCCTGACCTGTGCCTGATTACTGTATTGACCCTTTGCTGCCTTCCCTGACCTCAGACTTGCTTCACAGATTCACATGAACTCTACATGCCCTAACCTCAACCTGTTATCGTGCCTTGATCCCCCATGGGTCAGCTGGCAATCACACCTGAACTACTTCTGGAGGTAGCGGCCTGGTGACTCCCTTGAAGTGAAATCCAGACCCCTATATGAGGTGTTAAAGGATGAATACCAAGGGACTGCCAGGGTAACGTCCTTAGTTTTAGCCCAAAGTCAAACCTGGTGGTTGACACAGTGACTCCATACCCACTGATTGTAACAGTTTGCACAAGCCATGGATTCCACTGACCCATCCCAGTATTCCAAAAACTGGACTGCCAGCATGATCACCATAACATCTCTGCCTGCCTGAACAACCTGACCACCTCGACTGCAGCCTACACATCTGTACCTGCACCTCCAACAGTCTCAGCTTCTGGCAGATCAGGTTTATGTCTGTCACCTCCTCCTCTCCGTGAAGGGGACCCGAAGTCATGCCAAGAGTTCATCCGTCAGTGCACTTCAGGTTGCTGCAGTACCGATTCCCCTCTGACCGGGCCCAAGTTGCCTTTCTTGATTTCACTGTCAGGTGGGGTCCTCGCCTGGGCCACTCCTCTCTGAAAAAGTTATTCTCTTACCAGCAGCCTGAAAGAATTTGTGACCACTTTTCTTTGAGGAACCAGGCCGAATTTCATCTACAGCTTCTTCCCTTCTGCGTCAGGCAACCTCACAATACCTCTTACAGTTGTGCACTATGGCCTCTGAACTGGCATGGAATAATGAGGTCCTGGTAACAGCTTTCTGGGAGGGTCTGTGTGGTTGAATTAAAGATAAACT
Source organism: Rhinella marina (assembly GCA_900303285.1). Lineage (NCBI taxonomy): Eukaryota > Metazoa > Chordata > Amphibia > Anura > Bufonidae > Rhinella > Rhinella marina. The sequence continues at coordinate 389,073 of ONZH01004266.1, forward strand.
GGTGGGTCATGATATACCATCCACTCTGAACAACCTGATTTCTCTTGCCATCCACACTGACCTCAGAGAGAGTGCCAAGGAGATAGTACGTGAGAGGGGGCCCAAGACTGGCACCATTATTCGAGCAACTCTTGACACTTTCACTTCTGGCTCCAGGAAACAATGCAGGTGGCCTATGTCAGACAGCCTGAAGAGAAGTGTCAGCTCAGGCATACCAATGACTTGTGCATGTACTGCGGAGTCAAGGGATACTATGCCGGTACCTATCCTCTCAGAGAGGACCCTGGGTGAAGAGCAGCTCTCTCCAAAACTGACTCTAACCGTGCTACTATCCTGCACTTCCTACCAGCGTTAGGTAGGAACACAAAGGATTATAAATCAAGTTTTCAGGACAGGAAATATCTCTGACACACAGAGGGTATTTCTCGTTCATGTGAAAGTGGAATATGATAGTGAACAACAGTACAGGGAGACCTTGGCTCTGGTGCCCCGCCACAGTGTTCAACCACATCAGCATCCTGAAGATGACAGTACAGTTGACCGCTGCGCTTGATTACGGACCCTGGACAAAGCATGCATGGCTCCTCCTGAAGGGGGTGTCCTGGTCACTGGGGTTCCACAAATATGTGATCAATATAAAGACCAACAGTGACCATACGACCAGGAAGTATCGTCTGCAGGCGCCATGGAGCAATACTTGCTGCAGTGGCCAAGCTGTATACCCTCTACATCTTTGTATGCTACCACAGGCGAACCGGGGCTTTTGCGCTGAAAACTGCAGTGGACTATCAGGTGAGCACAGGATCATTATTTAACATCTAGAGGAGTTACAAATGTTTTAGTTAACTCAGAAAAACGCACGTTATGGATGGTCTTCACATAAAAATCTCTTTGCTTTACACAGCTAAGCACTACAATACCACCAAACAAGAACCTTCCCCGCTGCGCATGCGCACTGATGCGGCTCTATGGCCAGCGTGGGATGTAAACAAAGCAGTGTAATCCCGCGATGCTTTGCCCGGCCTCAACATGTCCGACTGCACGTGTTTATGGGCGGAAGTGCGTGTTTCTACCTACTTCCGGTTTACGCTGCTCGTCTGTACATCACCATGGAAGGGACAGAGTAAGTGACTTGGGAGTAGAATCCGAAGCCATCCATGCTTTGTGGCAGTGTGATGGCTGCCGAGCGGGGGGGAAGTGAACCGTGATGATATCGGACTAGTGTGTGCCGTGATTATTAGTCGGAGGGAAGGTGCAGGACAGGAGCTGACAACTTGTCAGATGCCACATAGAGGGACATGAGTAGGCTTACCTGTGGCAACCAATTGGAGGTGACCACTCATCTTCTACACTGCAAGACAATGATGAGACGTGACGCCTCATTGATTACTATGGGACTGCAAGGCTGTTCAAGCTTCTGCGTGTTGGCATAACAGGTGGCAGCAAGTATTTGCCCCATATCCCTATTACCTGTGACCAGCCTGAATGTGTGTACGCCACCTTATATTAATGATGCAGGACCTATTAGAGCATAAGGACATAACAGTGAAGAGGGTGCCTGCTCAGGACCCCCACAGTGAGGAGCCACTATCAGAGAGCGACATGTGTCAGTCCTCATGAACACGACTGTATTTTTGGTTCACAAGGACCTATTAATTTATATGGGTCTGCGAAAAATCCGGACAGCACAGATGTCCTCCGTGTGTTCTTTCCCCAAATTCTAGAACATGATCTCTTCTTGTCTGTTTTTCCGACAAGAATGGGCATTTCTACAGGGAAGCTCCGGCCTGTACATGGCTGGTATTCATATTTTGCGGATCTATGATTTACAAATGGCAAAACAGTTATGGATGTGTGCACGAGGTCTTAAACAGTCGGGCACTCACTGCTGACCTTGTTGTTCCCTGTGTTACCTATGACATGCCATATCCTTAAAGGCGTTGTCCAGTTTCAAGAGGAAACCAGACAGCTCAGGGGATCCAGCATTAATAAAGAATAGATGACAAGTTACCTGACAGATCCTGCTCTGGTTCTAGGTCTCTGTTTTCCTGGCTGCAGCAGTGACATCGTGTTGAAAACACGTGACCACCGCAGGCAATCAGTAGCCTCAGAGGTGCACTGAAGAGACCAGTGATTGGCTGTGGCACTATGTCACTGCTGCAGCCAGGAAAGCAGAGCCCTGCCTGAGAGAATCTGAGCTGTGATGGCGCAAGATCTGTCAGGTAACTAATCATCTATTCTTTATAAAAAGTTGATCCCCCTGAGTTGTCTGGTTTGCTCTTGAAACTGGACAACCCCTTTAAGGGTTTGCCTTGTCAGTCTTCTGTCCATGTGTCCCATTAGAGCAGAGGTCAGCAGCCTTCGGCACGCCAGCTGCTGTGAAACTACAACTCCCAGTGTGCACACTTGCTTGGCTTGCCCCTGTATGAGCCAGAATGTTGGGCCGAAGAGACATCCACTATAGTACATATAAAGCAGCTAAACATATGGCTGGTAGGTGCCTATGGGGTGTTACAACTTGTGGCTACACTTCTGACTGAATCTAGTCAGCAAGCGATGTGTTAACTCACATCCAGGGGGGGAGGGGCCTGTCTCACAGCTGAGCGTCTGTTACAATGTATCCAGTCTAGACAATTCCCTGAGCAAAGTGGTCTGAACACCAGACTGATACATTGTAGCAAATGGTCAGGACAGGCCAGAGTTGTGCTGCTGATGTGTAGACCGGAAACAATTGTAGCGACCTCTCAGCTGTGAGAAGTATTATGCCCCTTTCACACGAGCGGGAGACTCGCATGTCTCCCGCAACGCATCTACGGGGCTGGACTCCGGCATTGACTGGGATCGCATATAATGCTCTGCGATCCCTGTTCGTGCGGAGTCCAGCCCTGTAGATGCGTTGCGGGAGACATGCGAGTCTCCCGCTCGTGTGAAAGGGGCATTAGGGCTGTGTAGGGTTTCTGGAGAATTATTCACTGACACCAAGCAAAGGGGGTTGTCCAAGAATGAGGACTTGCTACATGGCCACAGAACAGAAGATGCGTGTTTGACGGCTGGGACCCCACAGATCACAAGGATGAGGGTCCCTATGTGAATGCAGCAGTGGTGGAGCCTGCGCACTGCTACTCCATTCATATCCGCTGGACAGGTGACAAGCTCATACAGTGATGGAAGGGGGTTTTTCATCTTCGGGGTGTTGGAGTATTGCTGGCATATGTCATGATCATTGGGGATTCGGGACCCTCTATGATAGAAAATGAAGGGGTAGATGCCTGACAGATGTGTTGCTTTTCTCTGTGAAGTCAGTGGAGAGAAATGCAGCCATGGATGGATAATGTGAAGGATCCTTCATTTTCATTATCTTTCTAGGGTCTGTGTGACTTTAAAAGTGGCTCACTGATGTTTGTGTTTCACATTCATTGCCTACAGAAATCTATAGCAGCATGCCTGCAATTATTTAAAGGGGTTGTTCACCCCTGGGGTCCTTTTCTGCAGACCCCTCAGAGTGGCTGTGTCTGAACCCATGTTGGGAATTGTACTTGCCTGATTCCCATTGCTCCATAGCTTCTCCTTAGGCGCCTCAGATCTTGGGTCCTCCTGAGTCAACATCCGATTTGATGCAGGTCATGTGGCTGCTGCTGCCAATGATTGACATGTTACCCATGTGTTGTGACATGTCCTTACCAAGTGACCCGCATCAGACCAGATGTTGACATTGGGAGACTCGAGACTTGTAGCACCAGATGGGGAATGATAGAGCCAGAACTCACTGATGGGGATCAGGTAAGTATGATTACCATCGTGGCCATACTTGGGATTGTGTGGAAAGTTGTCCATCAAGATAAGAGACTAGCTGCATTCCCTGCCTTATAAATTCTTATCTTGCTCTTAGATCCAAGAAACTTCCACGGGTCCCTGAGAATCTTCTGAAGAAAAGGAAGAAATACCAGGGTCTCAAGGCAGCGGAGGCCAAGAGAGCTCTAGAGGAAAAGAGAAAGGTACTTGTGCACTACTGCAAGAGTTAAACTGATTTTAATGTTTTTTTCTGGGACCAGACATAATTTGCAGAGGGGAATGTTTTAAAATGCAAGCAAGAATTCTTTGCTCACCTGCTTTTACAGCTCCCACGGTCTATGTTTCTGGTGCTGCAAAGATGACATACCAGACTACCTTAGGTGATCTGTGATTGGCTGCAGTGGTCTTGTGGAGTAATGTAAGGGGAGCTTTATCAAAGTGGTGTAAAATAGAACTGGATTAGTTGCCCATAGCAGCCAATCAGATTCCACCTTTCATTTTCCAATGTAGCTATGAAAATTGAAAGGTGGAATCTGATTGGTTGCTATGGAGACCTAAGTTGGTTCTACTTTACACCACTTTGATAAATCCTGAATAAGGCTGAAAAAGACATCTGTCCATCCAGTTCAGCCTGTTATCCTGCAAGTTGATCCAGAGGAAGGCAAAAAACCCCTGTGAGGGAGAAGCCAATTGTCCTCATTTTAGGGGGAAAAAATCCTTCCAAATCCAAACAGACAATCTCAATAACTCCTTGGTTCAATGCCCCTTCTCCATTAATCTAGTAGCTATAACCTGTAATATTATTACACTCCAGAAATACATCCAGGCCTCTCTTGAACTCTTTTAGTGAACTTAACATCACCACCTCCTCAGGCAGAGAGTTCCATAGTCTCACTGCTCTTAACGTAAAGAATCCTCTTCTATGTTTGTGTACAAACCTTCTTTCCTCCAGACGCAGAGGATGTCCCCTCGTCACAGTCACAGTCCTGGGGATAAATAGATGACGGGAGAGATCTCTGTACTGACCCCTGATATATTTATACATAGTTATTAGATCTCCCCTCAGTCGTCTTTTTTCTAAAGTGAATAGGCCTAATTTTGATAATCTTTCTGGGTACTGTAGTCCACCCATTCCAGTTATTACTTTAGTTGCCCTCCTCTGAACCCTCTCCAGCTCTGCTATGTCTGCCTTGTTCACAGGAGCCCAGAACTGTACACAGTACTCCATGTGAGGTCTGACTAGTGATATGTAAAGTGGCAGGACTATGTTCTCATCACGGGCATCTATGCCTCTTTTGATGCAACCCATTATCTTATTGGCCTTGGCAGCAGCTGTCTGACACTGGCTTCTACAGCTTAGTTTGCGGTTCACTAAAATTCCTAGGTCCTTTTCCATGTCAGTGTTACCCGGTGTTTTACCATTTAGTATGTACTGGTGACTTGCATTATTCCTTCCCATATGCATAACCTTACATTTGTCAGTGTTAAACCTCATCTGCCACTTCTCTGCCCAAGCCTCCAGTCTATCCAGATCCATCTGTAGCAGTGTACAGTCATGGCCAAAGGTTTTGAGAATGACACAAATATTATATTTTCACATGATCTGCCTCCCTCTGGTTTTTATGTGTGTTTGTCAGATGTTTTTATCACATACAGAAATATAATTGCAATCATATTATGAGTAACAAAAGCTTATATTGACAGTTAGAATGAGTTAATGCAGCAAGTCAATATTTGCAGTGTTGACCCTTCTTCTTCAGGACCTCTGCAATTCTCCCTGGCATGCTCTCAATCAACTTCTGGACCAAATCCTGACTGATAGCAATCCATGCTTGCATTTTGTCAGAATTTGTAGGGTTTTGTTTGTCCACCCGTCTCTTGATGATTGACCACAAGTTCTCAATGGGATTAAGATCTGGGGAGTTTCCAGGCCATGGACCCAAAATCTCTATGTTTTGTTCCCTGAGCCATTTAGTTATCACCTTTGCTTTATGGCAAGGTGCTCCATCATGCTGGAAAAGGCATTGTTGATCGCCAAACTGCTCTTGGACGGTTGGGAGAAGTTGCTCTCGGAGGACATTCTGGTACCATTCTTTATTCATGGCTGTGTTTTTAGGCAAGACTGTGAGAGAGCCGATTCCCTTGGCTGAGAAGCAACCCCACACATGAATGGTTTCAGGATGCTTTACAGTTGGCATGAGACAAGACTGGTGGTAGCGCTCACCTCGTCTTCTCCGAATAAGCTGTTTTCCAGATGTCCCAAACAATCGAAAAGGGGATTCATCAGAGAAAATTACTTTACCCCAGTCCTCAGCAGTCCACTCCCTGTACCTTTTGCAGAATATCAGTCTGTCCCTGATGTTTTTTTCTGGAGAGAAGTGGCTGCTTTGCTGCCCTCCTTGAGACCAGGCCTTGCTCCAAGAGTTTCCGCCTCACAGTGCGTGCAGATGCACTCACACCTGCCTGCTGCCATTCCTGAGCAAGCTCTGCACTGCTGGTAGCCCGATCCCGCAGCTGAAACACTTTTAAGAGACGGTCCTGGCGCTTGCTGGTCTTTCTTGGGCGCCCTTGAGCCTTTTTGGCAACAATGGAACCTCTCTCCTTGAAGTTCTTGATGATGCGATAGATTGTTGTTTGAGGTGCAATCTTTCTAGCTGCGATACTCTTCCCTGTTAGGCCATTTTTGTGCAGTGCAATGATGACTGCACGTGTTTCTTTAGAGATAACCATGGTTAACAGAAGAGAAACAATGATGCCAAGCACCAGCCTCCTTTTAAAGTGTCCAGTGGTGTCATTCTTATTTAATCATGACAGATTGATCTCCAGCCCTGTCCTCATCAACACCCACACCTGTGTTAATGGAGCAATCACTGAAACGATGTTAGCTGGTCCTTTTAAGGCAGGGTTGCAATGATGTTGAAATGTGTTTTGGGGGATAAAGTTCATTTTCTAGGCAAATATTGACTTTGCAAGTAATTGCTGTTAAGCTGATCACTCTTTATAACATTCTGGAGTATATGCAAATTGCCATTATAAAAACTGAAGCAGTAGACTTTGTAAAAATTAATATTTGGATCATTCTCAAAACTTTTGGCCATGACTGTACTGTCCTCTTCTGTGTTAATTACTTTACACAGTTTAGTGTCATCTGCAAAAATTGATATTTTACTGTGCAAGCCTTCTACAAGATCATTAATAAATATGTTGGAGAATGGGGTCCTGTACAGACCCCAGGAACACATCTTTTCTCAGTTTTCCTTTAAAGCGGTTGTTCACCCCTTTTTAAAGACCCAGCAACTTGGCCGAACCCGTGGTTTGTTAGCTCCTAGGGCAAGCCTAGGGCACCCCGTTTTTCGCAGGCAGAGCTGATCAGGGTCTCCTAAGATAAAGTAGCTTCACTTTGCCCCAGAAACACCCGGTGATCATGTGATCACAGGGACAAATAGAGGAAGCATCATAGCCCACCCCACCCCCATCCAGCACATTCAGATGTTGATATAGGTCACATGACCACTGCAGCCAATGACTGGTTGCAGCAATGACGTGTCACCCATGCTTCAGTTCACTGGGCCATGTGACACTCTACCACTGCATCCAGTCATTGGCTGCAGCGGTCACGTGGCCTGCATTAAATTTACCGTTGATGCGGTGATACCTGGGACCTGCAGAACCGGCAGGGTAGCAATGGAGTTGGAACCCAGTGGCAGGTATGAGGCAAGTATGAAGATTACCGCAGGTCTGGTTTGTAGAAAAAGTCTTCCGTAGTGAACAACCCCTTTAAAGGGGTTCTCCGGGCATTAATATGTTTCAAATTCCTAACAAAAAACACGAAGTTTACACGGGGTTCTCTGCATATTTCATCTAATCAGTAGTTGGTACTAACCTTTGGAAGGAAGATGTTTTAGATAATCTTTACCCGTGGCTTGCTCAGTCAGTGCTGCACTCACACAGGCTGCGGGCTCCTGACCGGATGTGGCCGCTTCTTTACCTGTTCAGCTGTATTTACTGCTATCACATCCGGTCAGGACTCGGGCTGAAGAGCCCACAGCAGAGATGGTGGCATGAGAGGAACAGGTTAATACTAAAAGATCTTCCTTCAGAGAACCCCTTTAAACTTATTGCAGTTTTTTTGCGCGAGGGATAGGTTAGGATTTTGACATTTTTACACTTTTTAATCCGTGTTTTTTGTCTTTTTTAAAAAAAATCTTTTACAGATTCAGCCAGGAAAGCAGATAAAATTTAAACGTCTTGAAAGTTTTGTGAGAGACTCCAGAAGAAAGATGAGAGATGACTCCAGGTTACGCAGAATGCAGATCTATAGGAAGAAAATCCCCAACATATCCAGCGAGAAGCTCGCCTTTGTAGTGAGAATTACCGAGTACGTTGCCGCAGCGCATGTTGTGTACTAGGAAGAGCAGCTGGTTACATCTTACACCGCCAGTTTCCCAGAAGTCCCTGTTTATCTGCTCTCTGATGAAGGATGGGGAGGGGAGGCTGGTTCTGCCAGAGGGACCTAACAGAGACATTATGGGTGACTAGTTGACAACGAGTATGGCTGATAGAAAGTAACATCTTCTTTGATGTGCTGCTCCAGTATTCGATTATCTAGACATGGTCACTTCCGTCTATTTTTTTTGTCTATATGTCTCTTTTTATGTCTGCCTCATGTAGCTTTCCAATCTCTCCCTCACCTCAGCATTCAGGGTGTGAACCAGCATGTGCTCAGAATCATCAAAATCTTTAGACTGGGAAAGATTTTCTCTGGCGTTTTTGTGAAGCTGACCCCAGAATCTTTGAAGATGATACAATCCATCGAGCCGTACGTGGCGTGGGGGTGAGTAGCATTTTGTGATTTTCTAAACCAACTACAACTTTCAGGGAGGAGATTTGTGAATCTAATTAAAAAACCGTCTTTGTTGCCCATATTAACCAATCGTTGCTCAGCTTTCGTGTATTATTGTGATACTGAAAAATGATTTTGTTGTGATTGGCCAGGTTTTTTTAATTTTCAATGAAGACTGTGGGGAAGAAATAAGTGGAAATCCATCGAGAGGTTATATTGTCCTTTAAACCCTACCGTATCTTATGATAAGCAAGGCTGGATAAAAACTAGTCATCATGGTAAAGCCCTGGTAAACTTAGTACTGCCTCCGGGTGCTTGATTCAGTCACTGACAGCCTCAATGTCCATGTCGTCTTGAGAAGCCGCCTGTGCTCTCCCATTCAGAGTGCGTGCACTTCTGTTCCATTCTATTCTATGGGACAGCTGGTGATTGCTGGGCTCTTGTACTCAGCAATCTCTAGCAGTTCCATTGGGTTAAATGGATTGGCAGTGCACATATGACTGCTGCCCCATTCAAACACGGGAACACATGGCCCCATTCTCATGATTGCCAGGAGCACCAGCACCAGGGAATAAGTGTTTGTCATGTGACAACCCCTTTAACGAGGGAGTAGCAATAGTGTATCTACCAGAGAGAGCTCTGCTCTATCTACTGGAGGGTGGTGTCAAGCCTTGAATGACATGTTAACCCGGCCATACAGCTCACTATTACTGGCTCTTACAGCTGGCTATGGTTTGTTCAGGCCTCCATTACTTTACCGTTGCTATCTAATCCATTATTTTCATATTGTACAATAAGTGGAAATTCACATCAAATTGGTATCATAAATGCATGCGAGTAGAGGATATTCACTTCTGATGGAAGGCCACTGCTCAGATTTCTATCCTTAGACAGAAATAAAGGCATCTATATTTAATGTGTCTAAAATTTCTTTAGGCCGCATTTACACGACCGTAATATTGCGGGTCCGCGAGTTCCGAACATTGCGGAACACACGGCCGGGCGCCCCATTGAAAATGCCTATACTTGTCGGCTATTGCGGACAAGTATAGGACGTGTTCTATTTTTTTGTGGAGCCGCGGCACGCTCTCATAAAAGTGAATGGGGCCGTATCTATTCCTCAATATTGCGAAATAGATGCTGACCCATTCACACGGTCGTGTGAATGGGCCCTTAATCTAGCACTTGTGGAGCATGATGAGTGCCATATTAACAGATGGCCCTAGAGAAGTGTATGGAAATCACTTGTACGGGTGGAGAACTGGCAGGAGGAAAGCCCGCTATAAACTCTTAATACAGAATCTCAGACGGTCACTCTTTCTGATCAGATGAGTTTCCCGTTTGATTCTCTCTGATGTACTTGATGTCATTTCTTTAAGTATATTTACTTTAGATTATTTGACCCAGTTTTTATTTTGCAGTTTCCCAAACTTGAAATCTGTAAGAGAACTCATCTTAAAGCGTGGGCAAGGGATGGTGAACGGCAAAAAGATGCCCCTAACAGACAACAATATGATAGAAGAGCAGTTGGGTAAGTGTCTTGTTTTCGTAATACATATAATAGTTTAAGGCGTTGTCTTAGGACAGACATCGATTGCCTAATACTAGGACGTCTGATCAGCAGGGGGTCTACTTTTGTGATGCTAGGAAAGCCCTATGCCACCACTTCTGTGGGTGCGCTGTTTTCATGCAGCTACGTGTCCTGCTATTGACTATAGTGAACCAGTCATGTGGCCCTCAAAGAAGGAGGAATAGAAGAGATGAGTTGGCATGGGACTTTCTAGCACTGTTACAACTGCATTCTAGAGTTTCAGCTCTCCGTCTGCTGCTGATCAGCCATTGGTGGTATGTTACAGCAGATTAAAAAAAATATATATTGGCCTGCATTTCCAAAACTGTATTTGTCGCCAAATCAAAATTACAGAGGTAGTGATCTTCGACAAATTTACATCTGAATCAACTTTAGAGCATTTTGAACATAGAATTAAAGAGAACCTGTCACGATGAAATACAGTGCAATCTGCAGGCAGCATGTTATATAGCAGGAGGAGCTGAGCAGACTGATATATAGTTGTGTGGGAAAAGATTCAGTAAAACTTGTAATTTACACATTTGTATCTCTGCTCCTTCTGTCCTCAAAGGCTATGTACACCTTAGGTGAACATTTTTTTCTGATTGCATTTTACTCATTTGGAGTTAAAAATAATTTTTTTAATTGGTCTTTATTAAAAATATTGAGCCGTTCTGTCACAAAGCATCTCAGCTCTGTACAGAGAAAAGGACTCCATATTTTAGTACAATGCACTAATAATAAAAAAAGGCCCCAAAGGTGTACATAGCCTTTAAATGGAATCTGTCACTAGTTATATGGTGTACTAAGGGCAATATAAACTATTGATGGATCCCCTGGGTCGCTTTCTTTAATTGACTCAGCCATCTTGCATTGAACGGCTCCAGTGCATAATGATGAGTCCCGAATATTCACGAGCTCCTGACCCTCCCCGTCCACATGCTACTGTCAGTAAGAGGCAGGTGAATGGGTAGAGCTGGGGACTCATTATGTACTGGGGCCTGAGGGGCCCGCCGATGCTGATGGTGTATTCAGAAGATAGATCATCAGTTTAAAAGAACCGCAGAACCGCTTTAAATGTATAAATTCAAGTTTTACTGAATCATTCCCCATTCTGCTCAGCTCCTCCTGCTCTATAGCATGCTGCCTGCAGATTACACTACATTTTTTGCTTGCACCAAAATTTGCACCATTTTTACTTAAAGGGGTATTCCGGTTTCAAGTTAACTATTAGATTGGTGGCGGTCCTACTGCTAGGACCCCCAGCAATCATGAGAACGGGGACCTATGTCCCCTGCAGCCCCCCTGAAATGAACGGAGCAGCCAGTTGCACATGTGTGCGGCCACTCCATTCATTTCTATGGGCGTTCCGGGGATAGCAGAGTACAGCGCTCGGCATAAATGTAGCCTAAATTATGCCTCTTTGGAGACTAGTCACTCCCATTTTCCAAACTTGGTGACTGATTACAGGTTTTACCCTGGCACATGTTGCAGTTCATCACAAAAGCTGGCATATACTGCTTGTAAAGGTGTGCCAATGACTAAGTATTGACCTTTATTTTCCTCCTGTCTTAGGGCAATTTGGAATCATCTGCCTAGAAGATGTGATTCATGAACTATATTCAGCAGGAAGCAACTTTACAGCAGTAAATAAGTTCCTGTGCCCCTTCCACTTGTCTATAGCCCGTCACGCAGGCATTAACAGGAAAGGTTATCTCACTGAAGTTGGCGATCCTGGAAACCGAGGTGTTGGCATTAACCAGCTTATACGGAAGCTCAACTAAAGGTGAGGAGTTGTCTGGCAATCTAAATGTGAATGCCTCCTGCCATGCCAATCTCTGCTTATTAATTTCCTCATTGTTTCCCCTCCATTTTTCTGATACCAGAGCTCCAATTCTGTGCTTAGGCCTGGAGTAGATGAGTTCTTACTGCATACTGTTTTACTATTGAATTCAATGTGTAAGGGTCTATTCACATTGGTGTTGGGGGCTTTGTTAGGAGCCTTCATAGCAGATTCCATCAGCATGTTGCTGTTCTATCTGGTAAGATATCGGACTCCCTAACAAAAAACCTGACTGACCTCATTATAAACAATGGGGTCCATCCGGCTTTGTTACTTTGTTATATGCTGCATCTAACACATCTGTTATTTTCATAGTCCAGCAGAACCAACAAGTCTGGTGTGAGTCCAACTTAAAGGCAGTAAGCTCCCCCTAATGGGAGAAATTAGTCATTACAAAATATTGGTCCTAATTAGGTGAAAAATGGTGGACAGCGGGGACATTCATTTAAAGGAAGGCAGTCTGCCACCTCCCTCAATTAAAGGGATTGTGCAAGAATTGAGTGTTTTGGGCAAACCTTGCCGGACCTCTAAAGTGAAGCTTATTTACCTGTTTTCCGGCGCTGGCTCCCTGCTCCTTCTCCCAGCTTGTGATGCTCTGCTGCACTCCCTCACTGAAAAACTGAAAACACTGCCTGCAGCCAATCACTGACCACCTAACATCATGACAAATGGTCACATGACACAAGGGGATCCAGTCTTCGCCATGGCTGTAGATTTGCTGAAACAATGTCAAACCTGATGTTTTCAGCAAGTGACAGCAGTGGAACCGGGACGAGAAGGAGCGGGGTGGGGGGGGGTGTATGGGTTTGGTGCAGGTAAGTAAGCTTACCTTTACAGGTCTGTGCAAGTTGGGGGGGGGGGGGGATTGCAAAAAAAAACTAAACATTCTTGTACAACCCTATTAACGCTGGATCACTACTTTGTGTATACTGACCCCAACCCCTCTATTTACCTGCTGTGCTGCTGGAAAACACAGAAGTGAAACCTTGAGAGGACTTCTGAGCACAAGGTCCTGAGTCCTGTCAATGGTATTACAGTGGCGGTTTGTGGCAGCACAGTAGGAGGGAGTATACATATATAAGGTAGTGATGCAGGAGTCAGTGTATGCCGTACTGTTCATGTAGTACAGCAGTTAATAGTGCTTGATGGCGAGAATTTGGTTGTTGGTAACTTGATAGAGGGAACCATGTGAACCCATTATAGAGGACCTTTCACCACTCCTGACATTCCTGTTTTAATAGCTTCTTGCATTCTCTATGTGATAACAATTCTGGAACATCTATTCTTATGTCTCCATGTTGTGTCATTCCTTTATTATTTCTACTAGAAGTTATGAATGATTTGCTAGCAGTCTGCTTTGAGGGTACAGAGGGGTGGTAACTAGAGATGAGCGAGCATGCTCGAGTGGCATTTTCGCGTATTTGCGTACGCATTTTAAAATTGGTACGCTAATACATACGCATATTTTAATCTGTACACAAATGTGTACGCATAACGTACAAATTGTTAAAATGCATACACATTAGTGTACAGATTAAAATATGCGTATGTATTAGCGCACCAATTTTAAAATGCGTACGCAAATACGCGAAAATGGCACTCGAGCATGCTCGCTCATCTCTAGTGGTAACCAGTTGGGGATGTGTCCCTGCATAGACTGACTCTATTCAGTCTGTGCTGTCATTGTTAGACTGCAGGTACACACCCCCAACTTGTCACTTCCCCTCTGTACCCTTACTGCAGACTGCTAGCAATTCATTCATAACTTCTAGTAGAAATAATAAAGGAATGTCACAACATGGAGACATAAGAATAGATGCTCCAGAATAGTTATTATATGGGGAATGCATGAAGCTATTGAAACAGGCATATCAGGAGTGGTGAAATGTCCTCTTTATGAGGTGGATCCATGTAAGTTGCCCCATGTGTTCTGTGTCAATATTGGGAGTATACAGATTGTTTTCCCATTTGCAAATTTTCTTACTTTTCAGGTTCTCCTCACACTTTTGGATCACCATTGCCCTTTGAAGCGACATTCAGTGATTTATTGGGAACATCATTAGTTCTATTCATTCAGATGCTTATTGAGCACAACGGATTAAGTATGGAGACTCATAAACCAAAGAGCGGCAGCCGCAGGACCCCCCAACACTTCTGGACATCTGATGTGGGACACCTTCAAACTTTGTGTCAGAGTAAATGTACATTTCCTGTAAAGAGTTTGACCTTTTTCCTGGACTCGTGCGGCCATGGACTATGGTAAAGGAGTACGTTCATAGTGTATAAAACATTGTCTGCCTGAGTCACATGGTATCAGGAACTTTCTTGATTTTTTTTTTTTTTTTTTTTTTTTTAATGTAAATTAAAGTTTATATGTATACCTCTATTTTGACTGGTGTGTTTTTAGAGTGAATAAAAAAATTAGATCCGTTCTGAAGGTGGCACATTTCCAGCTATTTTCCAGTAATAGATTTTACCACATACAGACATTCATTGCAGATTTTCAATATAGGACCAGCACAGAATATACATTATTAGACTTGACATACAATAACTGATCTTTATATAATTTCCTTGCCCATAAAATCGTACAGGAGAGAGGCGCCTGCCCATAAGAGATTACAATCTACAGGAGAGAGATATAGGCCTCCTTGGAAAAAATAAATAAATTTCAAAGCACTCTTAAAACTGAGTGTGTTTGAGGATGAGAGTTAGGACTCATGCACACGGCCGTAGTTTCAGTATACAGCTGATGTGTGGGACATCCTCTGTCTGGAGGAAAGAAGGTTTGTACACAAACAAAGAAGAGGATTCTTTACAGTAAGAGCAGTGAGACTATGGAACTCTCTGCCTGAGGAGGTGGTGATGGTAAGTTCACTAAAAGAGTTCAAGAGAGGCCTGGATGTATTTGTGGAGGGTAATAATATTACAGGTTATAGTTACTAGAGAGGGGTCGTTGATCCAGGGAGTAATTCTGATTTCCTGATTGGAGTCAGGAAGGAATTTTTTTCCCTAAAGTGGGGAAAATTGGCTTCTACCTCACAGGGGTTTTTTGCCTTCCTGTGGATCAACTTGTAGTAAAACAGGCAGAACTGGATGGACAGATGTCTTTTTTCGACCTTATAAACTATATTCTATTCATGTCCATGTCAAGGACAAGAATAGGCATTTCTACTATTGGGCCCACTAAAACGCGGTATGCACAAGGCCGGTTTCCTTATTTTGTGGATCTGTAGTTTGCGGAAACTATATGCAAAATACATATGGTCGTGTGCATGAGGCCTGAGAAATGCACACAAGCTCCCCTGCAGGACATCAGTGATGATGAGGCTTCCATAAAGGTAAAGAAGAACTCCCGCAAACATTTTTATTCCATGTCCTGCTAGAAAGGTACATGATGTAATCTGTAGTGAATGTCATTTTCTTACCAGTGTCTGTATTTTTGACTTATATAATCCTGAAGTTTCTTATCTGTGTCATGTGACTAGGAATCAGACCCACCAACTCACACACTTATGTGAGACTTGTGTGGACAGGAAGTCTAATTCTCTATGCATTCCTATGGGAGCCTCACTTTCAGTCTCATAGGAATGAATAGAGAAGTGACTGGCTTCCTGTCCTGGGCCAGTTGGAGGACAGGGAGTTGGTCACATGACCCAGCTACAATACGAAGAAAGTGGATAATTCTCAATTAGAGTCCCTGATAAGAAGATTGCATTCACTATAGATTACATCTTGCACATTTCTAACAGGTCAGAGAATAAAATTTTTTGCGGGAGTTCTTCTTTAAGATGTAAAATTACTTCAGCTTTACTTCTTTCTGGCTCCACGATGCATCATTCACACTTCGGTTTAACATTTTCACCTCTGTTAGAGGGGCTTAGTTGTGTTCATGGGGAGTCATGGAGATAGAAGCCACTTGATGCTGCAGTGGGGAAAATATATAGTTAAAGGGAACCTGTCATCTCCGAAACACCCCCTGAACTAGAGTAAGCGTTGTATAGTGTAAGTTTTATCTTTATACTCCTATTCCGACGTTGTGATCCCACAAACCTGCAGTAAAATGCACTGAGAGGACTCCGGTGCTCACTCACATAATGGAGAGTTCTCAAAGAAAGAGTCCTCTCAATGCATTTTACTGCAGGTTTGTGGGAGCACAGCGTCAGAATGGAAGGGAGTATGAAGATAAAAATTACATATTCGGATTCAGCATCACTTACACTATACAACGATTACTCTAGTTCAGAGGGTGTTTCGGAGATGACAGGTTCCCTTTAACCCCTTCATGACACAGCCATTTTTCACCTTAAAGAAGGACTCCCGCAAACATTTTTATTCTCTGACCTGTTAGAAAGGTGCATGATATCTGTAGTGAATGTCATTTTCTTATCGGAGGCTGAAATTTATAGTTTCCACTCTCTTCTTGTTGTAGCTGGGTCATGTGACCAACTCCCTGACCTCCAACTGACCCAGGACAGCAAGCCAGTCACTGAGACTAGAGACTGTCCTATGAGACCGAAAGTGAGGCTCCCATAGGAATGCATAGAAAATTAGACTTCCTGTCCACACTAAGGTGCTGTGTGAGTTGGTGGGTCTAATTCCTAGTCACATGACACAGATAAGAAACTTCAGGATGATATAACTCAAAAATTCAGCTACTGGTAAGAAAATGACATTTACTACAGATTATATCATGTACATTTCTAGCAGGATATGGAATACATTTTTTTGCGGGAGTTCTTCAAGGACCAGGCCAAATTTTCATTGTCATGTGTCACTTTATGTGGTAATAGCTTTGAAACACTTTTACTTATCCAAGCCGTTCTGAGATTTTCTCGTGACACATTGTACTCCACGACAGTGGTAAATCTAAATCACCTTTATTTATAAAAAAAAATAATCCTAAATTTACAGAAAATTTGGAAAAAATTTGTAATTTTCAAACTTTGAATTTCTCTGCGTTTAAGGCAGATAGTGATTCCTCACAAAATAGTTATTACTTTACATTTCCCATATGTCTACTTTATGTTGCCATCATTTTGTAGATGTAATTTTATTTTTTTGGGACGTTAGGAGGCTTAGAATTTTAGAAGCAATTCTGAAAATTTTTAAATTTTCCAAAACCATTTTTTTAAGGACCAGTTCAGTTCTGAAGTCAATTTGTGGGGCTTACATAATAGAAACCACCATAAATGACCCCATTTTAGAAACTACACCCCTCAAGGTTTTCAAAACTGATTTTACAAACTTTGTTAACCCTTTATGTATTCCACAAGATTTAAAAGAAAATGGAGATGACATTTCTAAATTTCACTTTTTTTTGCAGATTTTCCAATTGAATCCATTTTTTCCTGTAACACATCAAGGGTTAATAGCCAAACAAAACTCAAAAACTATTACCCTGATTCTGCGATTTACAGAAACACCCCACATGTGACCATAAACTGCTGTATTGGCGCATGGCAGAGCGCAGAAGGAAAGGTGCGCCAGATTGTTTTTGGAGGGCAAATTTTGCTGGACTGGTTTTTAGACACCATGTCCCATTTGAAGCCCTCCTGATGCACCCCTACAGTAGAAACAACCAAAAAGTGCCTATTTTGGAAACTAAGGGATAAGGTGGCAGTGTTATTGTTTTTATTTTTTTTTGTACAGTGTTCATCTGACAGGTTAGATCATGTGGTATTTTTATAGAGCAGATTGTTACGGATGCAATGATATCAAATGTCTACTTTCTTTGTTTCTTTTGGTTTTACATAATAAAGCATTTTTTGGCCAAAATTTTTTGTCTCCATTTTCTGAATGCCATATTTTTTTTATTTTTCTGCCGATTGTCGTGTGTAGGGGCTCATTTTTTGCAGGAAAAGTTGACATTTTTATTGGTATCTTTTTGGGTACATAATGATTTTTTGATCATTCGTTATTAGACTTTTTGGGGCAAGGTGACTCAAAAATTGGTAATTTTGGCACAGTTTTTATTTATTCATTTTTACTGCGTTCACCTGAGGGGTTAGGTCATGTGAGATTTTTGTAGAGCAGGTTGCTACGGACGTGGCGATACCTAACATGTATACTTTTTTTATTTATTTAAGTTTTACACAATAATCATGTTTTAGTGTCTCCATAGTCTGAGAGCTGTAGTTTTTTTTTATTTTTTTTGGCGATTGTCTCAGGTAGGGGCTCATTTTTGTGGGAAGAGGTGACGGTTAGATTGGTACTATTTTGGGAGGTATACGCCTTTTTGATCACTTGGTATTACACCTTTTGTGATGCAAAGTGACAAAAAATGGCTTTGACTTTTTTGACTTTTTTTTTTTTTTTTTTTTTACGGTGTTCACCTGAGGGGTTGGGTCATGTGATATTTTTGTAGAGCAGGTTGTTACAAACGTGGTGATATCTAACATGCTTAGGGTATTTAATTTTTTTTTTAACCAATTTCAAATTTGCGTATATTGGGGGGAAAAACAGGATTTTTTAAAACTTTTTTTAAAATTTTTTTACACTTTTTTTTAGACTCAGACCCACTTACCAGTGGTTCTGATGATTCTATAATACACTGCAGTACACTATATAGTGTACTGCAGTGTATTTTCTCTCACTGTAAGGCTACATTCACACGTCCGTTTAAAACATCCGCAATCTATCCGCATCCGTTGCGCAATTGCGGGCGGTTTTTGCAGATATTTTGCGGATCCATTCATTTCAATGGGTCCTGATAATCTGCGGACATTGCACCGTATGTTGTCCGCATCCGTTAATCTGTTCCATTCCGTTTTGCGGATCCGCAAACAGAAATCCTTCTGTCCTACTTTTCTTCCGAATTGCGGTCCGTAGCACAATGAAAGTCTATGGATCCGCAAAAAATGCGGAAGACATGCGGAAAGGCATCCGCATGTCATCCGTATTTGCGGATTCCGTTCCAGGAGGGGTGAAAAAAAAAAGATGTTATTCATCCTTCCGTTTTTGGCGGATCCACAAAAAACGGATGACATATGGATACATCCTTTCCGTTTTTTTACGGAAAGACGGAACGGATGTCCTGGAAAAACTGAGTTTTTTGCGGAACAACGGATCCGCAAAAAACTGACTGTTTTCCAGGATGTGCACACATACGGACGTGTGAATGTAGCCTAAGCCTGATCAGGCTCCTGCCTTTAGCAGGAGCCTGATCAGGCTTAGCTTTTACCATGGCGGCCAGACGCTTGTGAAAGCGTCCGGCTGCCATGGTAACCATCGGGACGTAGCCATAGCAGAGCAGCGTCCTGATGGGAGGGAGCTTCCTCTCTCTCTTCTGGCCACACCATCGGTGCGCTGGCAGCGGACTGCAGCGCCCGATGGGAGAGGGAGGGAGCTTCCTCCCTGTTAACCCCTTCCATACAGCGGTCCCTATGGACCACGGTATGGAAGGGGTTAAACGGCTGACATCGGTGCCAGCACCGATGTCAGCAGGTTCAAGCAGAGTATCAGCTGTATGCTGATACTCTGCTTGAACACCGCTCGGCCATCCTGAAAAACATCACCCCCGTGGAAACCCCCTCCCCCCCATGCCCCCATGTCAGCAGACATGGTGACAGTTTAATGCCGTGACGAGTATACTTGTCATGGAGCGCTAAATAGCAGTGCTCCATGACGAGTATACTCGTCATATAGCGTGAAGGGGTTAATAGGAAATAAAATGCAAATTTGCCAACGCAATTGCTGCAGGTAAACAGAGCAGAGAAGATAGAGTTTGTACGAGTGGATTCTCGTCAAACAGCTGATCGGCGGGGGTAGCGGGTGTCGGATCCCCACCGATCTAATATTGATGATCTTTCCTGAGGATAGGTATTGAATAGTAAAAAGGGGGCAATTTTTCCTGAGATCAAGAGTGGTGATATATCTTGCATTACTGAGCCTCTCAATCCTTGGGCATGGGGTACACATCACATTTTGACATCTCATTCAATCTCCCAAAGTCACCCCCCCCCCCCATGTACCATTTAGCTTTGGGACCAGTACCAATGGGTTTGACCACTCGCTTTTAGACTTTTCAATAACACTCAACTGAAGCATTGACCTCAGAGGACACCGCCTCTCTGCATGCTTTTGCTATCCTGTGTGGCTTACAGTTCACTTTATAACCTGGCTTAGTCTCTATAGATCATGTTTTATTAGGTTGGTACGGCCTAGGTGATCAAAAAAATTACCTTTATTCCTCTTAAGGAATTTCTTAACTTTCTGTACTGACAATGCCTTTCCTATTTTCACAGGGGGCACTGGTTGCAACACATCCTTAATCATGATATGTATAGACACCAATGATTCCCAATCCTTCTAGGACTTGATCAGGTTCACATGATAAACCTGCCCAGGCTCTCTTCTATCTGGTTGGTGCCCTCATAGGGACCCTGTTACTTTGCCAAGAATTCACTTTCCACCGTGGGCACTAATGTAAGGACTCTGTTCCCTGGATTAAAATGCCTTACTTTTATAGACCAATCATAAGTTCTGCCCTGAGCATCTTGTGCTCCCTGCAGATTCTCTTTATAATAGGCATGACAACAGCTATACATCTTTGCATCTGGACTACATTCTCTATGATACGTCTATATGGAGTAGACTCCGCCTCCCATGTTTCCTTGGCAGTGTCCAACACACCCCTGGGATGATAACCATAGACTAATTCCAAGGGACAAAACCCTGTAGACACCTGGTGCACAACTTTGATGGACAATATTAATGCTTCAGAGTCTTGGTAACCTCTTCTACTAACTCATCTATCTGGGGCTGCTACCCAGAGACACATATGAGTGTAATTTTAAACAATTTGCACAGTTGATTTATAACCTTTGTCATAAGGGGTGTACCTAGGTCAGTGAGGATTTTTTTAGGGACCTGTGTGAAGGAAAATGTGAAAACTCACGTGCAATATTTATCATCACCAAGCTTCTTAATGGCATTGCTTCAGCTAACAAGTAGCACAATCCACTACTACCAAAACATAGCTTACCTTACTATGGCACTTCAAGGATTGGAAAAAATTAAATGGCAGAAAATGTTCAAAACCCCATATGCTGTTGCACATTTCTAACCGGGGGAGCAAATCCTGTACATGTGATCTGTTACTAACAGCAATCCCCAGCAAAAATGCATACAATGCAGGATGCCTGCAGCGGACCACATGTACCACAAAACCATCCTACACAGGATAGCAAAATGTGTGGATGTGGCAAACTATATAAAACAGCAATTCACGGAAAATAGTGCACTACAATGGTAAATGCAATTGACAACCCTTATACTGATATTAAAATGAGAGTTCAAGGATTGGAAGAGGACCCATGGGGCTACAAATGTTTGATGTTGGGACACTTATCTGGCATGTGGGACACAACTCCCAATAGTTCTTCACTTCTTGACACACCCCAGGCCAGTAAAATCTTTGTGGAATTCTCTCAGAACTCTATTGTGTCTTGATAGTCCCCAAATGTTCCCCAAGTACATGAAAATGGGCCAGGTCAAGTACCAAACAACAGTATAGCTTTGGTACCAGTAGCTACACCACAGTTCCACTGTCAACTTTGATACTTGTATACAAAAGATCACTCCTCATAGAAAAGTGTGGAAATGGATGGTCGGCATCTGGTTCCTGTGCACCATTTATCACTGTCACACTTTCCTGACCATTTACCAAAGTGGCGTCTTTATTGTCTCTAGACATTTCTGGTTCTTCCTCAATTTAGACCTGCAAAGGAAAAAGGGCATCTTCACCATCTTAATGCCTTTCAGTTAACCCCACATTTTCATTATACATTTCACTTCATCAGGTGGGAAAGGTATGGGTTTTGCAAGAGTTTCCTCTTCCACATAGTTCCTAGAACAACGGGAAATCATGGCCCATGCATGAGGCCATTTACCACACTGATCTCATAAGTCATAGTCCCAATTGGAGTCTCACACTTTGTGAGAGCCATGGGGTAGACCTTGCCATCTCCATGGATGCACATTACACTCAGATGTTTGCCCATCACATAGTTCTCAGCTACAGAGCTCTCAGAGTCCAACAGTGCCTTGACTGGACTGCCATTCACCATAACGTCACATATTTGTAGCTCGGTCTCTAGTCCAGATGACGCAACACCAACCAGCTCGCCATACAGCAACTGACGCCGGCTAACACCACACTTCATGGCCTCAGAGGTACATGGGCAATGGACAGCTATATGTCCCCACTCTTGGCAACTCCAGCACTGGAGCAGTCCTGGTCTCCTTGGCAAATTCCTTTCTGGGTCCACTTTACCACTGGGAACCTCCAACACTCCTTTGCCCATGCCCAACTCCAGAACCTTGCTCCCTTTCTCCACACCTTTCCACGCTCCCCCAGAGAGCTCTCTTACCCAGTGGAGACACGAGACTGGCGCTCCTGGGAGATGAGGGTGATGTAGGGACATCTCCATGGTGGTCTTCATCCTTTTCCTGAAACCCAGGAATCTTTGACCCTTGATTCCTGGTCACAAGGTCACCGCCTAATTCCTCAGTGCAGCGGTCACCACGGGGGACTCTCAAGTCTGGGACCCAGTCTGCTTAAGGAGGTCTTCAATTGAATCAATGATCATAGACACAGCCCCTTTAACTTGGTCTTCTGGCCCTTTAAATTCCAGCAAGGTTTCATGCCACACAGCTTTTTTAAAACCAGGCCTCTGGCCCTTTAAATTTCAGCAGCATTCAACTTCAAATGCTGTTTTGTCATGACATTTCCCCTAGCAACTTGCCCTTTGCATACCTCCACCAATTGTAGGAATCTGTGTAATTGTGGTGGGTTCAGCAATGACAGACTTTCAGACTTCAGGGGTTAAAAAAAGTGTTGAGCCTTGGAACCAAAGCTGAGTTCGTTTTCCACTTTAAAAATCAACTACCGAAGTTATTCAAAGTGCCTTCATGAATAACTAACTGCGTCTCATAGGAGCCCATACATTCTAATACTGTACAGAGATGGATCTCTGTACAGTATTATTCCGAAGTTTTGAACGAAGCGACTTTGGATGAAGCATCGCTTCGCTCAACACTAGTTAAAAGTCCAAATGGTGCTTTATTTTTCACCCAGCCAAACACAATACAGGGCATCCAAGTTAACCGTCACTTGGGTGAATTCACAGCACATTAAGGATAACACAAAACATGAAATAAACACCTGCCCGTCTGGGCTCTCACCTATGCCTTCAGCATGTCAGGTGGATCTGGCTTTGCACAGTCACACGGTCAAACGGCCACCATGCTCTGACCTTGACTGACGCTATGAGGCCTCTATTTATTCCCCAGAAATTAACCCAGTAGCCACACATGCAATGCCTTCAAGCTAGGGGAAAAGTTATGTACTGGAAGGGAGTGACATATATCCCACTACCAACCTACATGCCACCCCATTAGAATCCAGCCTTCTTGTCTCACATCAACAGGGGTGCCGGGTATCAGACCCCTGCAGATCAGATATTGATGATCTATCCTGAAGACAAGTAATCAATATTAATGGCTGAACAACCCCTTTAACCCCTTAGTGACCAGCCTGTTTTTGGCCTTAGTGACCAAGCGTTTTTTTTTTCTTTTTTCATCGTCGTGTTCCAAGAGCTATAACTTTTTCATTTTTCCATCTATATAGATGTATGAGGGCTTATTTTTTACGGGACAAGTTGTAGTTTTTAATGGTGCCATTTTGGGGTACACATAACTTTCAGATTAACTTTTATTAACTCTTTCTGGGAGGGAAATAGGAAAAACTGCAATACCACCACTGCGTTTTTACGTTATAAATTTTACGGCGATCATTTTTCGGTATAAATTACAACATATATTTATTCTCTGGGTCAATACGATTACAATGATACCAAATACATATAGTTTTTTTTGCGTTTTACTACTTTTTTGCAATAAAATCCTTTTTTTTTTAAAGAAAAAAAAGTTTTTACATTGCTGATTCCCAAGAACATAATTTTTTTTTATTTTTCTTTCTATGGAGTTGTGTGGGGGCTTCATTTTTGCGGGACAACTTGTATTTTTCATTGGTATCCTTTTTTAGTAAATGACGCTTTTTGATCGCTTGTTATTACGTTTTTTCGGTGGCAACTAAGAATAAATTAGCAATTCTGTCTTGTTTTTTTTGCAATTTTTTTTTATTGTGTTTACCGTAGGGGCTCATTTTTGTGATATTTATGTAGTCCGGGTCGTTACGGACGTGGCAATACCAAACATATGGGGGAGATTTTTTTTTTGCAATTTTTTTCATTGAAAAGCGTATTTTCAATGGAAAAAAATAATATTTTTTATTTTTTAATGGATTTTTTTAATAGAATAAATGTGTTTTTTTTTACTTTTTTTTACCACTTATAGTCCCTTTGTGGGACTATTAACAATCAATATTCTGATTGCCTTTAAAATGCAATGCATTATCCCTATAGTGCATTGCATTTTAATGACAATGCTATTCAGAATTTGACCAGCAGGTGGCGCCAGAGAGGCGCAGCCTGCTGGTATCTACTCAAGGCTGGTCTGGGGCCTAGATCAGACCCCTGCCAGCCTTCCCACACATCGGCACCCTGCGATCGCTTTTGCAGGGTGCCGATGGGAGACAGAGGGAGACCGCTCCCTCTGTCAGCACATTACATGCGGCGGGTGCCGTTGCCCACGGCATGTAAAGTGTTAAACAGCCCGGATCGGCACTCCTGCCGGTCCGGGCTGTTAGAGCAGGGCCGCGGCTATCATGTGAGAGCCGGGCCCGTGCTCCCCGCTGCACGGGAGACCCGTGCAGCGCTTAGACTGGGCCGCCGTGAAAAAGCGGCGGCCCAGCCTAAGGCCCCTTAGTGGCCGCCGTAAAAAGGCGTATGGGTGGTCACTAAGGGGTTAATGACCAGGAGATGATTTTTTTTATTTTTTCATTGCCGTCTTCCAAGAGCTATTACTTTTTATATATGTAGCCTTGGGCTTGTTTTCTTGCGGGAAAAGTTGTAGTTTTTAATGGTGCCATTTTGGGGTACACATAACCTACTAATTAATTTTTATTAACTCTTACTGGGAGGGAGATGGGAAAAAAACAGTGATACTGCCACTGGGTTTTTATGTCATAATTTTTGCAGCATTTATTTTTTGGTATAAATAACAATAATTTTATTTTCTAGGTCAGTAGAATTACAGAGGTACCAAATACATATATTTTTTTATGTTTTGCTACTTTTGCACCTTTTTTTTAAAGAAAAAAAATGTTTTTGCATCGCCACATCCCAAGACCCATAACCTTTTTATCTTTCTTTCTTCCGAGCTGCGTGAAGGCTTGATTTGTGCGGGACAACTTGTAGTTTTCATTTTGTGATACATAACACTTGTTGGTCGCTTTTTATTTAGTTTTTTTGGTGGCTAATAAGTAAAAAGCAGCAATTCTGTCTGTTTTCTTTTTCTCAGGCGTTCATTGTACAGGATAAATTACATGATAATTGTATAGTGCAGATCGTTATGGACACAGTGATAGCAAATATGCGGATATTTTATTTTTGCTATTTTTTTCATTGAAAGGCATTTTTTTATGTACTTACTTTTTTTTTTATCTTGTGGGACTATAACAAGTGATCTTTTGATCGCTTTTAAAATACTTTGCACTATTCCTGGCCTGCCTGCACTGACACGGACACCCCATGCTCTCATTTGCAGGGTGCAAATAGGAGTTAGAGGGAGTCTGCTCTCTCTAACCGCTTACATGCCAGGGCGATATTCCCCATTGCATGTTAATAGTAAAATGGTCTGGATCGGCCTCCTGCCTGTCAGGGCCATTAGAGCAGGATCGTGGCTCTCGTGTGAGGCCTGGGACCCCGCTCTCCACTATACGGAAGACCTGTGCAGCACTTAGACTGGGCTGCTGTAAAAAAGCAGCAGCCCAACCTAAGGCCCCTTAATGACTGCTTTAAAAAGGAGTATTGGTGGTCACTAAGTGGTTAAACAACCTGTCTTAGCAAACTGTGCTGCTACAAATACAGCTTTCTATCTTAGAGCTTATGCACACGACCGTTGGCTGTTTTGCGGTCCGCAAATTGCGGATCCATAAAACACAGATACTGGCCATGTGTTCTGTATTTTGTGGAATGGAACATCAGGACCCTAAGGCTAGGGCTACACGACGACATGTGTCGCGCGACATAGGGCACAACTACACTGCAACATGTCTCGCGCGACATTGATGTTGCACAACAATTTTTATAATGATAGTCTATGGTGTTGCACTGCTACATGTGACGCGGCAGTCGCAGAAAAACCCATCTTTTTCGCAGCATGTCGCAGTGCGACACCATAGACTATCATTATAAAAATTGTTGCACGACATTACTGCGACAAAATGTTGCATGAAAAATGTCGTTGTGTAGCCCTAGCCTAATAGGACAGAGTTATCCTTGTCTAAAATACAGATGGAGTCATTCCTGTTGTTTTAGTGTCCCCATTGAAGTGGCTCCGTTCCACATATGGGCTGCAAAAAAATGGAACGGACATGGAAAAGAGAACGTTCATGTTCATGAGCCATTAGGCTAAGTTCACACTTCAGTTATTTGATCAGTTATTTCCATCAGTTATTGGGAGCCAAAACCAGGATTGAAGCCTCCTGAGAGATAAGGTATAATGGAAAGATCTGCACCTATTATTTTTGACTAACACCCAGTTTTGGCTCCCAATAACTGATGGAAATAACTGACCAAATAACTGAAGTGTGAACTTGGCCTATCTATCTCAAATATTCCTTGTGTCTCCTTCCACTCTATCTAGGTCGATTACAATAAAAGTTAATTGTCTTATAAGTTGCTGTGTGGCAGACAATGATTGTGGTTTGAGCGGCAGGTTCCTCTCCAGATGGTGTGGGCTAACGGTAGAGACAATCTGTAGAAATAATTGTGGCAACCTCCTTGAGTGCACATGCTGTAGATCTTGTCCCTGGGTAACATGACTTCTTTCTATCCCATCCTGATTGTTGGAATAAGTGGTAAGTAGATTACTAGCCTGTCAGGGCTAATGCTTGGCCTTCTCAGCGTATTACATGCAGTGGTGGAAGACTGATTGTATGAGTCTTGATGTGAAGAGATAATACTGTGATTATTACGCTATAACTGAATTCTAAGGGTATGTTCACATGTGACTGAAATGCAACAGGAAAAAAATGCATGTAAGGGTTTAATTTTTTTCAGAGTGAATTTCGGTGCAGAAATGCTGATTTTATGCAGCTTTCACTGTTTGCATTGCAGAGAGTGAAATCTGCCTCCTGAATTGACATGCTGTAGATTTCAAAACAGTACCACAGATCTCACCAAATGGTGCGTGTTTTTTTTTTAAAGATTTTAGTAAGGAAATACTACTGATTTAACACAGATTTCAATATTTGCACTGAAAAGGGTGAAATCCACAATACCAATTGGAAGATAAATTTCCTCTGCAGGTATGGATGAAAATAGCTAAAAAATCACTTTGCTGGTGTTCTACAAGGTACATGACTGCTGCATGAAAATCCACTATGGCTATGCTTTTTCTATTCTCGTTGACAAAATTGTCACTGAAAGGACTTTCAGTAGATCACATTGAGGTACCTGCTCTGTGGAAACTATAGTGCTGTGCATAGTATATATAGATGAAAATTCTGTCTTTTTTTATAGGGTGTTGGTCATTACCTCTCCCATCATCTTTAACCTTGGTGTGGAGTCTTCAGGATAACAGCCAGAATCAGACCAGTTTTCTCTGTTTGGTGCCAGGCGTATATAATGTGGCTGGAACTGTGTGGTTCTTAAATGGCAATCAAAGTCGACCTGGAATTTTCCACGCATCAACACTGAATACAGCTACATTAAGACTATCCATCAACAGGCAGTACCTTCTTCAGTATGGAGTTACTAGACCTCATATGTTTGTACCTCTAAATCTTAGTTCACCTTCTTGCTTCAAGAACTTGAAAACTTGTTTATCTGAAAGTTCTACCATCTCCTGGCCTTCTCTTCCAAATGCATTTCTCAGTTCTTGGGAGTTCTCCATTCCATCAAATGTCAGTACGGCTTTCATTCCTTCATTAGATGGATATCTGGATTTATTCAATTCTCTAGCACTTACAAATGAGAACGTCAGCCCTCTTCTACCTTCATTACATACACAAGATCTTGGTGCACAGAGAAGTCATATTATATCTCCAGAGACTCTCCATTTATCTGCCTTATCTCCACCTACTGACAAATTTCCACGTGCAGAGACATGCTTTGTAACTAAGACCGAACACAATATGTTGGAAAAACATGAAATTATCTCAGGTAAACTTTTTTTTTATTACAAAAGCTGGTAAACTTTTACTAGTGTTGTGGGTCCTTCGTTCTGAGGATTGGTGGGGGCCTGAATGTCAAATGGCCACCAATTTGAAAGTAATGGAATATCCTACCAACACAGCATCACTTCCTATAGTGGGGAACTCCTTATATCCTGAACACAGACAGACCCCACTTGAATTTACCTACTTCTTCCCCCAACTTCCCTAAGGTGGTGCAGCAACCGTCCTCTTAATAGTGCATTGGTTCCTCAAAACTGCTCAGATGTCCATGATCTTCTGTTCAGATGTTCTGTCCATGGATCTCCTAAGAGGACATGGCCAGAATTGGAAGATCCAAATTTAGCCTGTGCCTGGTATAGGTGGGAAGCTGCTGAATGGGAGAGGGAGGTGACAGGGCCCAGGTAAAAACAATGTCTACCTGCATGACACATTAAACCTTCAATGCATGCTGTGACTACTACGGTAATCTGTGACATCTCCTGAGACCCCTACAATTTGAGAAACACAATTCTTAAAATGCTAATTACAAATAGTGTTAAACATTCTGATGTATTCATTCTAGGAGAAACTGATCAACCTTCCTGTAATGAAGATAAACCTCCTGTGGAGCTGGGTAGGTAAATATTTTTTCCCAGAGCAATTTATTTATTTTTTTTTATAAAAGATGTAGATGGCTTTCACACATTGGGATGAACAGTGGACAGCACTGAGCTTAGTAAGCTGCGTCACTCTCCCGAGTGCGGTGGCTTCTTCAAACAGCTGATTGTCAGGGGTGCTGGGAGTTTACTCCCCAAGGGTAGGTCATCAGTATAAAACACTCTGAAAACACCTTTGTAGCAAAGAAATGCGTAAAAGCTGACAATTAACAGAAGTTATCTCCTTCATCAAACACATCCTTTTAATACATGTATCTACAGTATTTCATATCTGTCATATCTACGTTCTTTTCCAAATGCAAAACCCCTTAAACAAAGATAACAAGTCACAAGATTTGGTGAAATAATGTGGCTACAGCCAAAGTAAAAATTGCTGCACCTCACTGTACTCTTGACAGCAATGATTAGGAGCTAGCTGGGCAGCAGCCTGCACCCATGGCTGTACAACTCCATTGCATCCAATAAGGACCAACCTCGTCCACTGAGGGTCATCAGTCGTACACTGAAATGCCAAGCTCCATGTGGGTCTACCAGTATCAAGCCACTTTTTGGGGAATTTTCACCTTACAATTGAGACAATTTGGCCATATCCACACAAAAAAACACAAGGCCTTTGAGCTCTAATAAGGGAAGGTGGGAGGATAACTCAAAATTGTCCTGGCAATCCCCATGCCTGATTTTTCATTTATACTCTTACCTAACCACCATCTATCCTTGTTTGGGAGTAGTGGTGACATGGCATGTGCGATGCAGTGTGCTGCTGTAACTTTTTGATTATATGGTTACACTCTTGGCTATACCCATAATAGGATATTCCTAAGGGCCAAATTAAGGGCAAATAATTATATACAGGGTACAAACAGCAGATCCATAAACAGTGTAAAATACAGCCATGTACTGTGCAGCTATCCTTTTCTTCCAACTCTAAGGAGTAATCCAGTAACAACCTCAATGTTCCCCAATAAACAGCAAAGCCTAAGGCCTCTTTCACACAAGCGTCGCGGATTTGTTCAGGATGCGTTGCGGCTGCGTTGCGTTAAAAACGCGCGGATTGCATGCGGATACAATGCGTTGCGTTTTTAACACACCCCCATTCATTTCTATGGAGCCAGGGCTGCGTGAAAAACGCAGAATATAGAACATGCTGCGTTTTTCACGCAACACAGAAGTGATGCGTGAAAAAAAACGCTCATGTGAAAAGCCCCATTAAAATGAATGGGTCAGGATTCAGTGCGGGTGCAATGCGTTCACATCACGCATTGCACCCGCGCGGAAATCTCGCCCGTGTGAAAGGGGCCTTAACCTACTCACTCAGATGGACCTTCGCTTTTTATGGGCTCATGCACACGACCGGTGCACGTCAAACTGACGTGGCCATATTCTCATATTTCATTGGCTAGCAGCCAATACACATTAATTCAGAATCCATAGCCCAGGACAAACTAAAGCTGGGCCAAATTTAAAAGGGTTTCATGAATTCTGGAACGGTTGGCAACTATGCAACAAATTTTACAAAATAATACAAGACATTGCGAAATTATTTATATTTCATACCTAAAAAAAAAAGTTATCACCTTTGTAGTGACAAAGGACTAGGAAACGAAAATTGTTCTAGTTGGATAGTGTATGGAGCAGCCTTGGTCCTCCTGAATGATCTGAGGCTGCCACAGATAGGTTCCTATGCAGGACTCCATAGGAACATAGTGAAATGCTTTTAGACTCCAATGCTCATGCATTGGAGAGTATGGGAGAAGCGATAAAATTTAAATTTCCCCCAATTTA
This sequence comes from Rhinella marina, assembly GCA_900303285.1. Taxonomy (NCBI): domain Eukaryota; kingdom Metazoa; phylum Chordata; class Amphibia; order Anura; family Bufonidae; genus Rhinella; species Rhinella marina. Next base: position 419,865 of record ONZH01004266.1, read on the forward strand.
AAATAAAAATAATAGCAATAAAAAAATAAACATCATAGGCATTGTTGTGCTATTAAAATATAACAATGTTTATCCCAAACTGCAAATGGTGTTGCCACAAACTTGACTGTTCCTGCTCCAGCAGTGAGATCTTTGAAGTGGCTGCGTTAGGAGAGACGTGCTGATAGGCCACGTCCCCTGGTGATGCAACAGCGTCATTAGCAACTGTTGCTCTGCTTTTTCTCCCCACAGCGGGCGTGTGCTGGAGGAGAATAGCAGTGGGCTGATTGTTCAGCTGATCTCACCTGTGTGCTGGATGGAGCACGGAGTCATGGACCTATCTGGTTCTGATCCATGTACTCTGTGCTCTATATAAACCCCCTGCTGGCAATACATCCTTGCCAGTTATAGGTTTTCCCTTGCTGTGATCGGCTGCTAGTGTGTATTTGATTGTTGCTATTGGATTTGACCTCGGCTTGACTTGTACTTCTCTCTGCTCAGCGATTTTGTACTCTGTTTTCCCGTCCGATATTGATCCTTGGCTTGACTACTTGAGACCTCCTTCCGCTTTGTGATTTGGTATTGTATTGACCGCCTGGCTTTGACTGTTTTCTGCAGGACTCTGTTTTTTCTGGTTCCAGTGTGTGGACAGGTTCCTGCGGTTTTTACCGCGGGCACTTGGTTTGGCTCCCTGCACTTACCAGTATAGGGATGGTCGACTAGTTGTGGACTTGCCACCTAGGGCTTGTTCTGCAAGTAGGTAGGGTAGCCGGGCTGGGTTCAAGTTAGGGCTCACCATGTGAGTGTGTTTCAAAATTGCTGATTTGCCATTTTTTTCACTTCACCTTTTTCAAAAATTGGATAGAAAGTGATAAATGAAAAAACCATACACACTACAAAATTATATCAATAAAAACTACTGATTGTCCCGCAAAAAATTAGCCCTCACCCAGCTCCGTACACATAAAAATAAAAAGTTCAAACTTAATATGGCTGTGCAAAGAAAAAAAATTTTTTTTTGCAAAGTTATTTTTTTTTCTGTATTAAAAAGCAAGAAAAATTATATAAATGTGGTTTTGTTGTAAATGTACTGATCAGGAGAATTAAAGTTTTACCGCATATGAAACACTGTAAAAACAAAACCCATAAAACTGTGGAGGAATTGTTTGTTTTTTTTTTTTTTTTTTTTTATAATTCCACCCCATTTGAAATTATTTTCCAGCTTCCCACTACATTGTATGTCATTAGAAAGTACAACTTGTCCCACAAAAAACAAGCCCTATGGCTATGTCGATGGAAAACTAAAAAAGTTATGGCTCTGGGAAGGCTAGGAGTAGAAAATAAATAAAATAAAACCCTGAAAATGGCCCAGTCCTCAAGAGGTTAAATTGAATGGTGAATGTGTATAAAATACACTTCAAAGTGACATGCCACTTCTGAAGTGTTTTTTATAACAGCAGCGTAAAAATGTGCATTTGTGCGAATAGAGGGGTTATTTCCTATTTGGTAGCGTTTCAAATGTGAATTACGCTGAGTAAAATGTACAGAATATACTGCTTGAGAAAGGTCCCATTGTGCGGACCGAAACGTCGCGTTTGGGTGAATAAACACCGATTCTATTTTACTTTTTGGAGGGCCGTGGAATTTCTTTAAGTCAGAATATACAATACACATTTTTAGTGTGAACATAGCCTAAGGGTACGTTCCAATGGCATATTGTAGACACTAAAAATTGCGACATCAGATTTCCGTGTCTTTAAACTTGACATAAAAATTTTGAAGGTTTTTTTTTTTAAGGTTAGGGTAGATTCGCATCACTCTTTCGTTCTCCGTTCTTCTGATCCGTCGGAAGAACAGAAAAATAATGGATCCTTTATTTTGAGCATCTATTACACTTATGTTGCATCCGTTTTAGTCATTTCCGTCTGAGATCAGTAGTTCTAGATGAGAGAATGAGTCCTCCACAAAGTACTTTTCTTTCCTCTAAAATAACACGGAACTGGCTGAAACGGATGCAAACTGAGAATATCTCAAATATAAAGGATCCCGTTTTATTTTTCTGTTTTTCTGAAGGACCAGAAGAACGGAAAATGAAACAGTGATGTGAACCCAGCCTTATTTCTATTCTTCACCTCTCCAAGCGTAATACATGAAATACACATCAAAAAAGTGACATGGCACTTATTTTCCTTGCATGTACTGTATTTGCAATCAGCTGCATGAAAATACATTGGTATTTCCCATTGAAATCAATAGAATGCTATTTGTCAGCATATTTCAGTATGTAATATACGCATTATATAAAAAATGCTGTGAACATATCCTAACAGGATGGTGTGAGTGCTCTCTCTCTCCTCCTACTTGTCATCATTGCTGGATGATGAGCAGGGCTCAGCCCTACTTGGCTTCACTCAACAGTAGTGACACCAAGCCTACTTACACACTTGCGTCAGCAGGGTCCAGCAGGCTGTTCCACCGTCCCGCCGGAAGTCCGCTATGACCCCATTCACCATAATGGGGGTGGGCCAAAGGTCCAGCCACAGCACGGCAAACATGCCGACAGGCGGCCGGACAAAAACTACAGCACGCTGCGATTTTGTCCAGCCGTCTCTCGGTTTGTCTGCCGTGTGGCGGCTGGACTTCCGGCCCGCCCCCATTATAGTGAATGGGGTCATAGCGGACTTCTGGCTGCACGATAGGCTAGTGTTAGCTACTTGGCGATATTGGTCGTATAATACAGCCAGCACCATGATGTGCTATTACTTCCATTGATATTTATGCATTGTTCACACAGCCAAAAAATGCAGTGTCCAAATAACCTTATATATTTCTCACATTTAGGTCACCATATGATGCAGAATGTCCTCCTTCTACTAGCCATGAAGATCATCATCTTCAAGCTGATTATCTTTGACCTTCTGATGACAGGGGCAGCCATGGTGGAAACATGTCAGAAATGTCTTCGCACTCCTACTTTTACAGACCTGTAGAATTTTTATAGGCAGAGGAATACAGCAGCAAAAAAAATTGATTATGGGGGTCACTGCATTGACTTTGAGAAGGCCAGTCCCTGATGAAAGAGGATACTGGCTGGCCTACCTGGGTACCTAGAAGTCATCTTGGCCACCCAATATATCTATAATAATAAAATGTTAAATAATCTACCCAGTTTTTACAAGAACATAGGCTGGTTGAGATGCTGTATGCATACTTGTATCTGTATGTAGTATAGTCTACTGTGCCATGTGCCACTTGTGCACGGCATGTGAGACTGGAGGCCCACCTTTCTCTGGTCCCACTAGGGGATTCACCAAATAAGGAGTTCTTAAAGAACCCTACTTCCCCTGGACAAACTAAATTGTGCTCAGTATATCAACCAGACAGATACACAAAACTCTGCTGTCCTGGAGCAGGCATTGGTGTAACCGGCAACGGTAAGAGTTCAGAACCAGAACAACATGGCTGCTTCTTCCAGAAACAGACCCACATATGTCCATGGGTTGTGTCTGTTGAAGTAAATGAGGCTGAACTGCAACACCACACCCAACCTGTGGGCAGGTATGGCCCTACTTCTGGAAGACAGAAGCCATGTTTTTCTAATCCTACCCAACCCGTTTTAGGGCTCACAGATCCTCCATAATGTATGTTAGAAGTAAATATGTTTACATAGATGTGGATTAAAAAATGTAACAGTTCCAACATTGGAAACTTTATCTGTCACCAAATCTTGGCTAGGGCCTTTGAAGGGGTTATCACTTAGGACAAGTGATACTTTTCATGGGATAACACCTTTAATATGAGTCACAGGAGTCCGGTTCCTGAGACCTCTGACGGCTGATTTGCTGTTACAGGGGAAATGTGACATCAAATTGTATGAGTGTTTCTCATCATTAGCAGGTCTGCGAGGTTCCTGAGCAAAGGAAACCCATCTATTAGGTGCCTATGCCCTAACAGGGGGCAAACAGGGACTGTGAAGATAAGATAGGGTATGGCTGTTTTACTTAGGTTCCAGCTCTCCTTTGGCTAGTGCAGGCGGCCTTGGTTCCTTTTCACTGCTTTTTCATACATCCCTCAGCATCTGGCTGGAGTGGAGTGGAGATGGCCGGAAGTCCATCACTTAGTAAAGGCTGGGCAACCCCTTTATATCTGGAGCCAGCCATGGTTAAAAGAGTTCTCCTGGACTGAACCTTTACTGTACTTTTCCTTATGGTCCTTTTACACGGACCGATCTATCAGATTATCGTAGACAAGCTCCTTCATCAAGTGATTGTGATGTTCAAATGGCACAGAAAATCATTGTTCCGTGTATAAGCAACAATCTGCTGCACTTGAACAATGATTTTCTATGGGGACAAGCGATTGCTTGTCCCTTACAGCGGAACTGATTGCTGCATGTAAATGCAGCCCTCATCTCTGCTGATGATCCGACAGTGATCGGGAGCATCTGCTTCATTCCTGATAATCTGACAGATCATTAGTCCATGTAAAATAACCCTTACTGTTACAGTAACCAGCCCCAGCCACTACACAGTGGACCTAATAATAAAGTTCTGGTGCCTGTTAATGGTAATCAGTTTCCTTAAACAGCTGATCGGCAGGTGTGCTGGGAGTTGGATCGCCACTGATCTGACATTGATGACCCATCCTGAGGATAGGTCAAGCCAGGAGAACTCCTTTAATTTTCACCAATATAACTAAGAGCACTGCCCCACAGAAGATTGCAGACACATCCCAGACATACCTGTGTGCACTGTGTGCCAGTATTACATGTCCAGGAAAAGCACTTTTATTCTGCTGGAAAACAGCTCCTAAGTACCCAGCTGAAAATGAAAGTAAAAACAGCTTTCACTCCTGGATTTCTAACAGCTATATCTTCTGATATACTGGATATAATGCTGTGGTTCTGGTATCGTTTGAAAGGTTGGAATGCCAGCTTTCAAGGTCAGGTCATATTTCTAGTGGCTACCAATCCCAAGATATGAGCAACTAAAACAGCCCTCCCTTCTTCAGTCTACTTTGCTTTGAGCACTTGCAGCAGCAGAAATGGACACTTGGGAGCTGTTTTCCAGCAGAATAAAAGTGCTTTTCCTAGACATGGAATACAGACACAAAGTGCACACAGGTATGTCTGGGATGTATATGTAATCTAATGTGGGGCAGTGCTCTTAGTTACATCGGTGAAAAACAGGTGACAGACTCCCTTTAAGGGTGCCATTAGGCAACAAGTACAGCCACTCAGGGTTTATGGGAGGAGGTTTTGAAGCAGATCTGCCTGCAGGATTACGTTTTCTACAGACCCCTCCCAGTGTGGCTGGACCTGCGGTGCTAATCACATTTATCTGATCTCCAACCCTGGGTTTAAGCTCCATCGCTGCCGCTGCAGGTCCAAGGTCTCCCTGCGTTAACATCCAGTTTGACAGGGGTCACATGACTGCTGCAGGCAATAACTGGCTGCAGAGGTCACATATCACCTATGCATCATGGACCTTTGTGTCATCCACTGATAGCTATACACAGGGGAGGTGTTATCAGTGATTGATGGCATTCTCTGTGTAAGTGTGTATACATAGACAGCTGTCAGTCACTGATAGATGTATACAGAGGAGGTGTTATCAGTGACTGATAGCATTCTCTGTGTAAGCATGTATACATAGATAGCTGTCAGTCACTGATGGTTTTACATGGGGGAGGTGTTATCAGTGATTAATAGTATTCTCTGTGTAAGTGTGTATACATAGATAGCTGTCAGTCACTGATGGTTTTACATGGGGGAGGTGTTGTCAGTGATTGATAGTATTCCCTGTATAAATGTGTATACAGAGATAGCTGTCAGTCACTGATAGTTGTACATGGGGAGGTGTTATCAGTGACTGATATCATTCTCTGTATAAGTGTGTATACATAGATAGCTGTCAGTCACTGATTGTTATACACAAGGGGGAGGCGTTCTCGGTGATTGAGAGCATTCTATGTATAAGTGGTCAGTCACTGATACTTGTACACGGGGGAGGTATTATCAGTAATATGGCAATGAAAAAAAAAAAGTTTTTGTACTGACCCAGAGAATAAAGGCAACAGGTCAGTTTTACCGCATAGTGAACACTGTAAAAACAATATCCATAAAACTATGAATGAAAAAAAAAAGGTTACAGCCCTGGCTGGGAGTTTAAAACAAAAGCGCAAAAACAGAAAATATCCATGTCAGTGAGGGGTTAAACTTTCAGAACCACTGTAGGGTTTCACTAAGGCCCCTTAAAGACGAGCGTGCATCATGCACAGAGTCCGCAACGCAGCTCCCGGCCTGACCTACCAGCACTGACGGCGGTCACATAGCATTATATTGATTTATGATGCTACGTAACCCTTAGAGTTCTAGAGTGTATTAGATGACACAGACATAATGCTGTTAGTGTTATCCAATACATTCCTGAACAGTAAGGATTACATAGCATTAGAGATGAGCGAGTAGTGAAATATTCGAAAGTTCGAAATTCGATTCGAATAGACCGCGAAATTCGACTATTCGACCGAATATCGAATCCCATTAAAGTCTATGGGAAAAAAATGCTCGCCACTTGGAAATCTCAATTCGACCACTTGGAGGTCACCAAGTCCACCCTGAAACCTCAGAAAAGGATGCCAACACTGCTGGAATGCAACTGGGACAGCAGGGGAAGCATGTCTGGGTGCATATAACGCGCCCAAGTCGCACTATTACGCCACTATCACAGCCTCTCAACAATACACTCCAAAGACAATGTAACCTCTCTGTAAAGTGAGACCATACAAGGAAACCTTCTTTCCTCTACATTGCCATGGACCCCAAGCCAAACTAGACAAAAAAGAAGATGAAATTCTGCACCCCTTAAAATCACGTTGCCTATGACAACCACAGATGGCATAGGCAAGGGGGAAAGCAAATAGACCCCACCCCTAATTGTCATTGTGTGTGTGTGTGAGATGTGGTCAGACATGTCTTCTTTAAAATGTAAAAACAACTCAAACACATGCAGAAGCCTTAAAATGCCCAAATTGTTGGCGCTAGAGATGTCAGTGACCCGACCTGGCCCAGTGTCATGTCTAGCAGGTAAAGCAGTGGGGATGTTGAGGGATGCGTAGGACCGCAAAAGGCAGGAAGAGGCCGTGGGCTGGCCAGAGGCTCATGGAAAATTTTGTGGAGGCCCAAGAGGTGAGACGTCTTAAAAATTGTGTGGAGGCTAAAGAGGTGAGACCTCTTAAAAATTATGTGGAGGCCCAAGAGCTGAGACCTCTTAAAAATTATGTGGAGGCCCAAGAGGTGAGATCTCTTAAAAATTATGTGGAGGCCCAAGAGGTGAGACCTCTTAAACATTTTGTGGAGGCCCAAGAGGTGAGACCTCTTAAAAATTATGTGGAGGCCCAAGAGGTGAGACCCGTTAAAAATTGTGTGGAGGCTAAAGAGGTGAGACCTCTTAAAAATTGTTTGTAGGCCCAAGAGGTGAGACCTCTTAAAAATTATGTGGAGGCCCAAGAGGTGAGACCTCTTAAACATTTTGTGGAGGCCCAAGAGGTGAGACCTCTTAAAAATTATGTGGAGGCCCAAGAGGTGAGACCTCTTAAACATTTTGTGGAGGCCCAAGAGGTGAGACCTCTTAAACATTTTGTGGAGGCCCAAGAGGTGAGACCTCTTAAACATTTTGTGGAGGCCCAAGAGGTGAGACCTCTTAAAAATTTTGTGGAGGCCCAAGAGGTGAGACCTTGATAAAATTTTGTGGAGGCCCAAGAGGTGAGACCTTGATAAAATTTTGTGGAGGCCCAAGAGGTGAGACCTCTTAAACATTTTGTGGAGGCCCAAGAGGTGAGACCTGTTAAAAATTTTGTGGAGGCCCAAGAGCTGAGACCTCTTAAACATTTTGTGGAGGCCCAAGAGGTGAGACCTCTTAAACATTTTGTGGAGGCCCAAGAGGTGAGACCTTAACATTTGTGGAGGCCCAAGAGCTGAGACCTCTTAAACATTTTGTGGAGGCCCAAGAGGTGAGACCTCTTAAACATTTTGTGGAGGCCCAAGAGGTGAGACCTCTTAAACATTTTGTGGAGGCCCAAGAGGTGAGACCTCTTAAACATTTTGTGGAGGCCCAAGAGGTGAGACCTCTTAAAAATTATGTGGAGGCCCAAGAGGTGAGACCTCTTAAACATTTTGTGGAGGCCCAAGAGGTGAGACCTCTTAAACATTTTGTGGAGGCCCAAGAGGTGAGACCTCTTAAACATTTTGTGGAGGCCCAAGAGGTGAGACCTCTTAAAAATTTTGTGGAGGCCCAAGAGGTGAGACCTTGATAAAATTTTGTGGAGGCCCAAGAGGTGAGACCTTGATAAAATTTTGTGGAGGCCCAAGAGGTGAGACCTCTTAAACATTTTGTGGAGGCCCAAGAGGTGAGACCTGTTAAAAATTTTGTGGAGGCCCAAGAGCTGAGACCTCTTAAAAATTATGTGGAGGCCCAAGAGGTGAGACCTCTTAAAATTATGTGGAGGCCCAAGAGGTGAGACCTCTTAAAAATTATGTGGAGGCCCAAGAGGTGAGACCTCTTAAACATTTTGTGGAGGCCCAAGAGGTGAGACCTCTTAAACATTTTGTGGAGGCCCAAGAGGTGAGACCTCTTAAACATTTTGTGGAGGCCCAAGAGGTGAGACCTCTTAAACATTTTGTGGAGGCCCAAGAGGTGAGACCTCTTAAAAATTTTGTGGAGGCCCAAGAGGTGAGCCATAAATATATAAATTTTTCTTATTTACGGAGCAATTCTACGGCAGTTAAGGAGGAGGTGGAGGAGGAAATGGCACTTCATACAGATGGCACTTCACTTTTGGCTGCTTTCCACTGTTGGAGAAGCAAAGTCCGGGTCAATCCACTTGCTGTTCATTTTGATTAGCGTCAGCCTGTCGGCACTGTCGGTTGACAGGCGGCTGCGCTTATCGGTTATAATGCCCCCGGCTGCGCTGAACACCCTTTCTGATAGCACGCTGGCGGCAGGGCAGGCAAGCACCTCCAAGGCATACAGGGACAGTTCCAGCCATGTGTCCAACTTGGAGACCCAGTAAGTGTAGGACGCCGAGGGATCGGGGAGGACAGGGGTACGGTCTGCCAGGTACTCCCGCAACATCCGCCGATACTTGTCCCTCCTGCTGATAGCGGGCCCCTCAGTGATGGAAGTTGCACGAGGGGGTGCCATGAACGTGTCCCACACCTTGGAGAGTGTTCCCCTGGTGGCTGTGGGCCTGATTGATGTTGTGGGACTCTGGGAGACCCTCTCCTCTCTGCCGCCAGCGATGGTGGGTGGGAAAATCTCCATCATGTTCTGCACGAGTTCCCTCTGGTATTCCAGCAATCGATTCGTCCTCTCCTCTACCGGAATAAAAGAAGAGACATTATCTTTATACCGGGGGTCCAGGATTGCGAAGACCCAGTACAGTTTGTTCTCCACTATCCGGACAACACGTGTGTCCCGGGAAAAGCAGCCCAGCATGAAGTCAGCCATGTGTGCCAGACTCTGAATAAGCATGACCTCACTGCCCCCACCAGAATGATCACTTGCCATTTCCTCCTCTTCCTCTTCCGCCTCCTCTCCGCCCCATCCGCGCTGAACCAATGGGACGCACACAGCCTGACTGCTACCCTCGCCGCCAGCATCCTCCTCCTCTTCCACAGCCACCTCCACGTCGTCCTCCTCCTCCTAATCCTCCTCCTCCTCCTGCAACTGCCACCGAGAAGCAGACAAAAATGTGGTCTGACTGTGTAGCTCCGTTGCGTCTCCTCCTACCCCCGTCTCCTCTGCGTGCAATGCGTTCTCCCTTATTGCGATGAGTGATTCTTTAAGGACGCATAGGAGCGGGATGGTTACGCTCACTATAGCGTCCTCGCTGCTGACCTTCTTGGTGGACTCCTCAAAGATACGCAGTACATCGCATATGTCTGCCATCCATGGCCACTCGTGGTTGGCAAACTGAGGGAGCTGAGTTGGAGGCACGCGTGGATTCATAATCTGGTACTCCATCAATGCTCTCTGCTGCTCACACACCCTGGCCAACATGGAATAGGTGGAATTCCAGCGAGTCGGCAGGTCGCACAACAGCCGATGTTCAGGCAAATGGAGGCGTTGCTGGAGTTTTTTTAAGCTAGCAGCAGCTACAGTTGACTTCCGAAAGTGAGCGCACAAGCGCCGCACTTTCACCAGTAGCTCTGCCAGGTTGGGGTAAGTCTTTAGAAATTTTTGGACTACCAGATTAAAAACGTGGGCCAGGCATGGTACGTGATTGAGTTCGGCAAGCTCCAGAGCCGCCACCAGGTTATGGCCGTTATCGCACACGACCATGCCTGGTCCTAGCTGCAGCGGCGACAGCCACATCTCCGTCTGCTGCAATATGGCGTCCCTCACCTCTGGGGCGCTGTGCTTCCTGTCGCCCAAGCTGATGAGCTTAAGCACCGCCTGCTGACGTCTCCCCGCGCCAGTGCTGCAACGCTTCCAGCTAGCTGCTGAGGGCAATGTTAAGGCAGAGGAGGAGGAGGAGGAAGAGGAGGGGGGTGTATCAGAACCCATGCTGGCAATCTTGGGCGGGGGTGGTAGGTAGGCCGTCTCTGTTTGCGACCCCGTCCCCACTTCCACAACATTCACCCAGTGTGCCGTCAAAGAAATGTATCGTCCCTGGCCGCAAGCGCTTGTCCACGAGTCGGTGGTCAAGTGGACCTTTGCGCTGACTGCGTACCTCAGGTCCCGCCTGATGTTACGCGACACGTGCTGGTGCAGGGCGGGGACGGCACTCCGGGAAAAGTAGTGGCGGCTGGGGACGGAATAGCGAGGTGCGGCAGCCGCCATCAGGTCGCGGAAGGCCTGCGTCTCCACAAGCCTAAACGGCAACATCTCCAGGGCCAGCAGTTTGGAGATGTGGCAGTTTAAGGCTTGGGCTTGGGGGTGACTCGAGGCGTACTTCCGCCTGCGGTCGAACGCCTGCGAGATGGACAGTTGTTGGGACGAGGAGTGTGAAGGTGCAGGCGAAGAGGCGGGGGAAGGGGAGGCTGAAGGAGAAGGCCCCAAAGTAGCCGAGGCAGAGGCAGATGTGGAGGTGTCCTGGCTGGAGGTCTGGACCGCAGTGGCAGCACACAACACAGGGGAAGAGGCAGTGGCAGCAAGACCGGGCGCAGGTTGTATTGCGTTTGCTCTCTCCCACTCAGCCCAGTGCTTGACTTCCAAGTGACGCCGCATGCCTGAGGTGGTCAGATTGCTCTTCTCAGAGCCCCTACTCAGTTTTGAGTGGCAGAGTGTGCAAACCGCGCTCAGTTTGTCATCCGCACAAACATTAAAAAATCTCCACACCACAGAAGTACGAGGCCTCGATGGGGGAGCTTCGCGCGACTGCCCGCTGCCGGGAACAGCTTCGGCCCTGCTGGCTGTGGCCTCACTTCTCTGTCTGGACTGTCCTCTGCCTCTGGACATCCCTCTGCCTGTGGACATCCCTCTGCCTGTGGACATCCCTCTGCCTCTTGCTGCCTTTTTCGGTGCTGCGCAGACCACCACCTCTCCACTACTTTCCTCGCTGGACATCACCCCTGGCCAAGTGGGGTCGGTCATTTCGTCATCCACCACCTCAACTTCCTCACTCTGCTCCTCCTCCTGCCCACTGGACATTCCAACAGCCTCCCTTGATGGCAACTGCGTCTCATCATCATCATCGCTCATGATAACAGATGCTGGCTCAGGGTCCACATCAGCAGGAGATGGCGAAAACTCAAGTGTTTGGGCATCACTACAAACAAATTCCTCTGCTAGCTCCTGGGATTCTTCCGGCACATCTGAAAAAGGACCCGAAAAGAGCTCCTGGGAGGGGTCAATGGTGGGATGACTCTGTTGGCCAGGTGTGGAGGAAGGAGGGTCAGAGTGAGACTGTGTGGATGACTGGCTGGTGGACAACTGTGTGGAAGCGCTATCGGCTATCCATTGCACCACCTGTTCAACCTGCTCAGGCCTCAACAGCGGTGTAACCCGCCCCCTGCTTAACTGTCCCATAAAGGCAGGGATTCTGGATGAGCGGGATCCTGGCTGACCCTCACCAGCACGCATTGTATCCCCACTGGCTTCAACAAGGCCCCCAACAGCATTTCCGCGCCCCCGTCCTCGTCCACGTCCTATTCCGCAAGCCCCCCTCCGCATTTTATTTTTTTTTGGTTACAATATTTTGCCTTCACAGCCGTGAAATTATTTTGCAAGAGAACGCACAGTACAGTTGCCAATTATAAGGCCTATATATATTTCATAGTTCAAGGTACACAGCCGTGTACTAACTTTTCAGACGGTGGGTATTAACACCAGGTATTTAAATAATTTTGCAAGAGAACGCACAGTACAGTTGCCAATTATAAGGCCTATATATTTTATAGTTCAAGGTACACAGCCGTGTACTAACTTTTCAGACGGTGGGTATAAACACCAGGTATTTAAATAATTTTGCAAGAGAACGCACAGTACAGTTGCCAATTATAAGGCCTATATATATTTTATAGTTCAAGGTACACAGCCGTGTACTAACTTTTCAGACGGTGGGTATAAACACCAGGTATTTAAATAATTTTGCAAGAGAACGCACAGTACAGTTGCCTAGTATAAGGCCTATATATTTTATAGTTCAAGGTACACAGCCGTGTACTAACTGTTCAGACGGTGGGTATTAACACCAGGTATTTAAATAATTTTGCAAGAGAACGCACAGTACAGTTGCCAATTATAAGGCCTATATATTTTATAATTCAAGGTACACAGCCGTGTACTAACTTTTCAGACGGTGGGTATAAACACCAGGTATTTAAATAATTTTGCAAGAGAACGCACAGTACAGTTGCCAATTATAAGGCCTATATATTTTATAGTTCAAGGTACACAGCCGTGTACTAACTTTTCAGATGGTGGGTATTAACACCAGGTATTTAAATTATTTTGCAAGAGAACGCACAGTACAGTTGCCAATTATAAGGCCTATATATATTTTATAGTTCAAGGTACACAGCCGTGTACTAACTTTTCAGACGGTGGGTATTAACACCAGGTATTTAAATAATTTTGCAAGAGAACGCACAGTACAGTTGCCAATTATAAGGCCTATATATTTTATAGTTCAAGGTACACAGCCGTGTACTAACTTTTCAGACGGTGGGTATAAACACCAGGTATTTAAATAATTTTGCAAGAGAACGCACAGTACAGTTGCCAATTATAAGGCCTATATATTTTATAGTTCAAGGTACACAGCCGTGTACTAACTTTTCAGACGGTGGGTATTAACACCAGGTATTTAAATTATTTTGCAAGAGAACGCACAGTACAGTTGCCAATTATAAGGCCTATATATATTTTATAGTTCAAGGTACACAGCCGTGTACTAACTTTTCAGACGGTGGGTATTAACACCAGGTATTTAAATAATTTTGCAAGAGAACGCACAGTACAGTTGCCAATTATAAGGCCTATATATTTATAGTTCAAGGTACACAGCCGTGTACTAACTTTTCAGACGGTGGGTATAAACACCAAGTATTTAAATAATTTTGCAAGAGAACGCACAGTACAGTTGCCAATTATAAGGCCTATATATTTTATAGTTCAAGGTACACAGCCGTGTACTAACTTTTCAGACGGTGGGTATAAACACCAGGTATTTAAATAATTTTGCAAGAGAACGCACAGTACAGTTGCCTAGTATAAGGCCTATATATTTTATAGTTCAAGGTACACAGCCGTGTACTAACTGTTCAGACGGTGGGTATTAACACCAGGTATTTAAATAATTTTGCAAGAGAACGCACAGTACAGTTGCCAATTATAAGGCCTATATATTTTATAGTTCAAGGTACACAGCCGTGTACTAACTTTTCAGACGGTGGGTATAAACACCAGGTATTTAAATAATTTTGCAAGAGAACGCACAGTACAGTTGCCAATTATAAGGCCTATATATTTTATAGTTCAAGGTACACAGCCGTGTACTAACTTTTCAGACGGTGGGTATTAACACCAGGTATTTAAATAATTTTGCAAGAGAACGCACAGTACAGTTGCCAATTATAAGGCCTATATATATTTTATAGTTCAAGGTACACAGCCGTGTACTAACTTTTCAGACGGTGGGTATTAACACCAGGTATTTAAATAATTTTGCAAGAGAACGCACAGTACAGTTGCCAATTATAAGGCCTATATATTTTATAGTTCAAGGTACACAGCCGTGTACTAACTTTTCAGACGGTGGGTATAAACACCAGGTATTTAAATAATTTTGCAAGAAAACGCACAGTACAGTTGCCAATTATAAGGCCTATATATTTTATAGTTCAAGGTACACAGCCGTATACTAACTTTTCAGACGGTGGGTATTAACACCAGGTATTTAAATAATTTTGCAAGAAAACGCACAGTACAGTTGCCAATTATAAGGCCTATATATTTTATAGTTCAAGGTACACAGCCGTGTACTAACTTTTCAGACGGTGGGTATAAACACCAGGTATTTAAATAATTTTGCAAGAGAACGCACAGTACAGTTGCCAATTATAAGGCCTATATATTTTATAGTTCAAGGTACACAGCCGTGTACTAACTTTTCAGACGGTGGGTATTAACACCAGGTATTTAAATTATTTTGCAAGAGAACGCACAGTACAGTTGCCAATTATAAGGCCTATATATATTTTATAGTTCAAGGTACACAGCCGTGTACTAACTTTTCAGACGGTGGGTATTAACACCAGGTATTTAAATAATTTTGCAAGAGAACGCACAGTACAGTTGCCAATTATAAGGCCTATATATTTTATAGTTCAAGGTACACAGCCGTGTACTAACTTTTCAGACGGTGGGTATAAACACCAGGTATTTAAATAATTTTGCAAGAGAACGCACAGTACAGTTGCCTAGTATAAGGCCTATATATTTTATAGTTCAAGGTACACAGCCGTGTACTAACTGTTCAGACGGTGGGTATTAACACCAGGTATTTAAATAATTTTGCAAGAGAACGCACAGTACAGTTGCCAATTATAAGGCCTATATATTTTATAGTTCAAGGTACACAGCCGTGTACTAACTTTTCAGACGGTGGGTATAAACACCAGGTATTTAAATAATTTTGCAAGAAAACGCACAGTACAGTTGCCAATTATAAGGCCTATATATTTTATAGTTCAAGGTACACAGCCGTATACTAACTTTTCAGACGGTGGGTATTAACACCAGGTATTTAAATAATTTTGCAAGAAAACGCACAGTACAGTTGCCAATTATAAGGCCTATATATTTTATAGTTCAAGGTACACAGCCGTGTACTAACTTTTCAGACGGTGGGTATTAACACCAGGTATTTAAATCATTTTGCAAGAGAACGCACAGTACAGTTGCCAATTATAAGGCCTATATATTTTATAGTTCAAGGTACACAGCCGTATACTAACTTTTCAGACGGTGGGTATTAACACCAGGTATTTAAATAATTTTGCAAGAAAACGCACAGTACAGTTGCCAATTATAAGGCCTATATATTTTATAGTTCAAGGTACACAGCCGTGTACTAACTTTTCAGACGGTGGGTATTAACACCAGGTATTTAAATAATTTTGCAAGAGAACGCACAGTACAGTTGCCAATTATAAGGCCTATATATATTTTATAGTTCAAGGTACATAGCCGTGTACTAACTTTTCAGACGGTGGGGATTAACACCAGGTATTTAAATAATTTTGCAAGAGAACGCACAGTACAGTTGCCAATTATAAGGCCTATATATTTTATAGTTCAAGGTACACAGCCGTGTACTAACTTTTCAGACGGTGGGTATTAACACCAGGTATTTAAATAATTTTGCAAGAGAACGCACAGTACAGTTGCCAATTATAAGGCCTATATATTTTATAGTTCAAGGTACACAGCCGTGTACTAACTGTTCAGACGGTGGGTATTTACACCAGGTATTTAAATTAGTTTGCAAGAGAACGCACTGTACAGCTGCCAATTATAAGGGCTATATATTTTATAGTTCAAGGTACACAGCCGTGTACTAACTGTTCAGACGGTGGGTATTTACACCAGGTATTTAAATTAGTTTGCAAGAGAACGCACTGTACAGTTGCCAATTATAAGGCCTATATATTTTATAGTTCAAGGTACACAGCAGTAGTGCCAAATATAGTTTGGTATGTAGCAGAGCACCTAATACACCACTAATGCCTCTCTCTGTCCCTACTCCAGCAGCTATCCCTGAATACAGCAGCCGTTCTCTGTAAAGTCTATATTGTAGTAAAGCTATCACTGTACTGCACTATAGTAGCCCTGATAAGGGCTTTTAATCACGCTCCTGCCTGTCCAACAGCTAAAACCTGTCTCTCCCTTCTCCAGCCTCTGTCCCTGACTAAGTTCACGCAGCATATGCGTACGAGCAGGAAGAGCTGAGTTTTTAATATTCGAGGTCACATGGTTTTTCCAGCCAATGCATGTAGACGCCGTTTTCGCGCTGCCAGCGTGCTCAGCGTGCCTGTCATACCCCCCCTGCATGGTGATTGGTGGAAAAAGAGCGCCAGGGAAGGTGGGAGGGGAAACGAATTCTAAGTGCGCCATCGCCGTTATACTCGAACGAAATCGAGTACGCCAAATAGCGTAGTATTCGATCGAATACCAGCTCGATCGAACACTACTCGCTCATCTCTACATAGCATCATAAATCAGTATAATGCTATGTGACCCCGTCAGTCCTGGGAGTTCAGGCCAGGAGCTGCGATGCGGACTCGGTGCGTGACACATGCTCGTATGCAAGGCAGCCCTCACTGTCCCTCCTTAACCTTCATTTTCATAGTTTTCTTTCCTAATACAAAAAAATCCAGTAGCATGTTCCACCAGCAGCTTCATGCACCACTTCTCCCCTGCTCCATACATACACACTGAGAGAGCACTGTACACACTGGGGGAGATTTCTCAAACTGGTGTAAAGGGAAAATGGCATAGTTGTCCATAGCAACCAATCAGGTTCCACCTTTCATTTTTCAGCGTTCCTTTGGAAAATGAAAGGTGGAATCTGATTGTTTTCTGTGAGCAAAAGCCAGTTTTCCTTTCATCTCGGCGTGTATACAAGTACATTCATTTCCAGAAACCAAATCTACGTTCCCATCTGTATCATCCCGAATCCAGCAGAGAACTGGGGCCAGGAGTTCTCGGGATCCGGCATTAGAGCCGAATCCCATTACAGCCATATGGGGTCCGGCGGTGCGCTACTGTGCCGGATCCGGGATGCTGCAGATGGGAACATGGGTGCGCAAGCGCAGTGGGATTCTCAGTTCCACTCAGCAGACTCGCATTTTACCGAACTGGGAAAAAGAGAAGTGGTATCGAGTGACAGGAGGAAAGGCGCGCTCTGTGATTGGCTGCTGTGCCACGTGACAGCAGAAAGCGGAAGTTACCGGAGAGGAGCAGCGGGTACGGGTGAGGTATATGTCATACACAGCACATATGATACTGTACGCCGTGATACGAGGGACGCACCGTCAGCCTCTGTTATAGCTTCTCCGCATTTAAAGGGAAAGCTCCCCATTCTGTATGTTTCTAGGTTGCGCTCTCTTAAAGGACCCTTCACATTAGCAAATGCTGGGGACTTGTAGAACTAGTCGCCCCCTATGTATTTGTATGCAGGACTTGATACTTCTGTTTGCTGTCTCCTGTGCCCTATCACTATACAAAGTCAGAGTGGAGAGCCCCTGCAAAGAGTGACTACCAATGGAGAGGAACAGGAGAAATGTGATTTTTGATATGTAAATGAGTTGTTTGGTGCGATTAGGGCGTCACTGTGTCTCCAAAACCTCTGCTCCTTATTGTGTCCAGCAGGGGCGGACTGGGAACTTAAAGTGGCCCTGGAAAAAACACTAAAAGTGACCTCATTTTGTAGTTGGGTCCAAATTGATGTAAGGCAGGGACAGCAATACCATATTGTGCCACATTATAGCACCCCAACAGAGCCAAATGCCACAGTCCATCACAAAATACATCCCCAAAAACTTCCACTGGCCGGCTATGAGGAGGGTCCAGACGGCCCCCTGGGCATCGGCCCACCGGGAAATTTCCCTGTAAAGTCTATGGCCAATCCGCCCCTGGTGTCCAGAGCTGCCCCCCAGCTCTCAGTGATGGGTGCACCAATGCCAGAACCCATCTCCCCTGCCCACCGGGGGGCAGGGCTTTTGGTGTAATGCTGACGCCCTCATTGCACCAAACAGCTCGTTAGCATATGAGAAAATCAATGATTTCTCAGTAATGCCAGTACTGATTGGGATAGGGGAAAAAGCGTTGGAATCAGGACCAGAGCACATGTAACACTTGACTTGGATTACTATGGAGGTGACAGATTTTCCATGAGCCTGACCACTGGCATCCTTACCCATCTTGAGAGGTCAGCATTATCGACATTATCCGTACAATTATTCTCAACCCCACTGGTCATACAGTTATGGCATATCCAATCAATTTAAAGGGGTTGTCTTATCACCCATTTAATACCGGAACCTGCGCAGAAACCAGCTGATCCCTTCAGGTCAGACTCCCAGCAAATAGATGATTTTGCCAGGAAAGTTGCCCTTCGCTGCTCATTTTTCCTACAGGGGAAATGTAGGATTATATAAAATATAATGGAGGTTTGTGAACAGGGGCCTCCATTGATGTCCGTTTAGATAAAACTGTCCCTTTAACCGCAATGACCTAATGTAATGTTAGGCTGGGTTCACATCTGTGCTTTGAACACCTGCAGAGGAACACACTGCCGGAGTTCACAGTATCCGGCATAGCTGGATACCGCCGTATCCCCGTTTACTGTAATATGATCTGGACGCTTACCGGCAAAAAATGCTGCGTGTAGAATTTTTTTTGTCCAGCCAAAAGCCGGCATATACACTGGGTGCAGTGAATTCCGTCAGTCTGCTCCTCCACAGGAACAAACCGCCGGGGTTCAAAGCACAAATGCGAACCCAGCCTTAGAGATTAAAGGGTTATTCATGGTGTTTTATTTTTTAAAGGGGTTATCCGACCCCCTGAAATGCTCCCCCCATATGCCCGGGCCCCTCACACACAGTGTACCTACCCCGGTCCCCACATCGCAGGTGACGCTAGTGAGGCTCATCCCCGTTACCGCCTGCCATAAGCTGCCCCCCTCCCCCGACAACGTTTTCATCTGCGCACGGAGAGATGCAGCGGGTACCAGGAATGACGCAGGTGCCGGGGAGCAAGGCAAGTACATTGTGTGTGAGGGGCCAGGCCATAATGGGGAGGCATTTCAGGGTTACACTGAAGCACTCACCCTGCTCATTTACATCTAGCACTTCTAGACACCCCCTTTAAGCTGGCAGCTAGAGGGCATCTCTAAAGGGCTGATTACACATCCCGATGTTCGGACAGATTCGTACAGACGCTCATTAGCGATTGTCTGCTGGTGTAAAGCAGCCACCAGTTACCTGTTGCACAAGCAAAACACTCATTCATTGGGTAATAGGTTATCTGAACATCCTCTGCTGCCGGCAGACGAGTGATGGCATTAGCGATCACTCCTCTCTATACCGTGGAGAAGATCGCTGCTTGTAAATGCAGCACTTCACCCCCACAGATGAGTAGGCAATTGTTGGGAAGGAACGCTTCCTTCCTGTTGGGCTTTAAGACAGGGCT
Source organism: Rhinella marina (assembly GCA_900303285.1). Lineage (NCBI taxonomy): Eukaryota > Metazoa > Chordata > Amphibia > Anura > Bufonidae > Rhinella > Rhinella marina. The sequence continues at coordinate 439,544 of ONZH01004266.1, forward strand.
GGTCATCCTCTGCCCACGTCTTCAGAAGGACATCTGGAGTCCCCCTAATGTTTTCCCGCTTTATGAGTATCTTATAGATGTTCCTATTCTGATCATCACTGTCTCGATGATGGTGATTGCATGGGCACAGAAGCTGTCTGTGCAGTCCACTGGAGGACAGCTATGGCTGAAGTAATGGGTGGGAATGGAGAAAACACAGATCCATGTTTACCCCTTTCTGCTCCGTGACCTAAACCGGTTGTGGTGATGTTAAAAGGGAGGGAGTTTCTACTGTCAGGATATACCTTTACTTGTGTACATGTGAGATTAGGCCATCAGCATTTAATATACAGGGGTCTCCCATTCTGGATCTTCAGTGGAGAGCACGTCTGATCTGTGATTTGTTTCCCTGCAGGCATCAGCTATGTGGTTCCCGCTTGTTCTTCTTCCCCTCGCTGTAAGGCTGGCAGACGCAGTGGACAATGAATGGGTACATCTTCCCAATAAATGTGAAGGTACGACCTATATGTAGTTGTAAGAAGAAGTTTCTCAGTCCTTTACCTGAAATTCTCCACTCAGTGTTGTTAGTTCTTTGTTTCTGAGAAGCAAATTCTGAAGTTGTAGTTTTATAAACATTACAGCTGACAGATAAACAACATGACCATCACCATAAGCCCTCACTCACACGTCAGTGTTTGGTCAGTGATTTCCATCAGTGATTGTGAGTGAAAACCCGGTGCGTCTCTAAACACAGAACAGGTACATCTTTCCCTTATACCTTATGTCTGTGGAGGCTCCAATACTGGCTTTGGCTCACAATCACTGACGAAACATTGACGTGTGAATGAGGCTCAAAGGGGTTGTCCGGGTTCAGAGCTGAACCCGGACATACCCTTAATTTCACCCAGGCAGCCTGCCTAACAACAGCATCGGAGCATTTCATGCTCCAATGCGCTCCCTTGCCCTGCGCTGGATCGCGCAGGGCAAGGGCTCTTTTGTTTACAATAACAGACTGCCAGGCTGAGGCTTCCACCCGGCAGTGTGTTCGGTGACGTCACCGGCTCTGATCGGCCGGCTTTAGTGCTGCCCTAGCCGTTCTACAGGCTAGGGCAGCGCTAAAGCCCGCCATCAGTGCCCGTGACTTCACCGGCACTGATGGGTGGAAGCCTCTGCCTGGCAGGGCCCAGTTCGTCACCAATTTAGTGCAGGGCAAAGGAGAGCATTGGAGCATAAAATGCTCTGATGCTGTTGTCAGGCAGGCTGCCTGGGTGACATTAAGGGTATGTCCAGGTTCTGCTCTGAACCCGGACAACCCCTTTAAGTGGCAGGTAGCAGCATGCTCACTATTGTCATCCAGTGAACACTGTCGTGTACATGATCAAGAAAACAGCTGTAATACTCATATACGTTAGTCTAAGGGCTCATTCACACGGCATTATGCCGTCCACAAAAATGCGGATCCGTTTTTTTGACAGACAGTTCAGCATGTCCGCAAAAAAAAAAAACGACTATTTCATTTGAAACAAATGTTTATCGGTTTAAATTTCACAACGAACAATCGTTTTAGCCGACCACGGTTAATTTTTTTCGTTCAATAGTCAGACGAAAGATGTTTCACTCGAAGGATTGTTTGTGAATGAAAGAAGGTTCCCAGAAAGATCTTCCCCCAGTTTCATTGAACGTGTATGGGCAGTTTGAATAACGGTAACAGCCAATATGGACTAAAATGTGAATGGCCGTGCCTGCGACATGAACGTTCAGCAGTTTAACCATCACCCAACTTCTACCTAATATGTATTGCCACCTCAATGGTTGTTATCAGTAGGGGTGAGCGAATTGCGCTTTGGATCCAAGATCCGAAGTCGATTTGCTTCCCTAATCCATTTTAATGCTGTACAGAGACCTGTCTCCGTACAGCATTAAAATGTATGGGCTGCGTGGAGGCAAAATTCATAAAGTCCAAAGTCTCGCAAGACTTCGGTGAAGAACTACGGCCTTCGATTCTACAACTTTAAAAACGTTTTAAAATATGAATCCGAAGTCGGCTCTGGGACCGAGTTACCAGAATCAAAGTCTTGTGAGTCTCTAATTTTGCCTCCTTGCAGCCCATACATTTTTATGCTGTACAGAGACAAGTCTCAGTACAGCATTAAAATGAAGTTGGGGAACCAATTGACTTCGGATCTTGGATTCACCCCTAGTTATCAGGAGAAACCTTGGCTCTATGTCACTCATCATGTGATTGGTGCCCGTATCATGCATTCCTCCATTAATGGACCCCAGGGATGTCTGACCATATCCTATAAAATAAAATTATAATTTGTATCCAGTATAAAATGAAGAAAATGAAAAGCTACAAAGGAATTGTTTTTTTTTCTTCCATTTTTTAATTCTACATTTCTCCGATGTGTACAGTATTGTGCAAAAGTTGTAGGCAGGTGTGGAAAAAATGCTGCAAAGTAAGAATACTTTAAAAAATGAAAACCTTAATAGTTTATTTTTTTATCAGTTGATAAAATGAAAAGTGAAAGTGCAAAAGAGAAATCTAAATCAGACCCCCACCACCCACCCTTTGCTTTCATAACAGCATGAATTCTTCTAGGTACACTTTCACACAGTTTTTGAAGGACTTTGGCAGGGAGGTTGTTCCAAACATCTAGGAGAACTAACTACAGATCTTCTGTGGATGTAGGCTTGTTCAGATCCTCATGTCTCTTCATGTAATCCCAGACTGACTGGATGATGATGAGATCGGGGCTCTGTGGGGCCATATCATCACCTCCAGGACTCCTTGTTCTTCTTTACACTGGAGATAGTTCTTAATGACATTGGATTTATGTTTTGGGGTTGTTATTCTGCTGCAGAATAAATTTGGAGCCAATCTGATGCCTCCCTGATGGTATTGAATGATGGACAAGTATCTACTTTTATTTCTCAGAATTGAGGACATCTTTAATCCTGACCAAATCTCGAACTCCATTTGCTAACATTCAGTCCCAACTTGTAGGGAACCCCCACCATGCTTCACTATTGCCTGCAGCACTGATAATTTTACTGCACCCCAGCCTTTCAGTGAAGAAACTACCATCTATTGCAGCCAAATATTTCAAACTTTGAGTCATTAGTCCAGGGAACCTGCTGCCATTATTCGGCACCCCAGTTCCTATGTTTTTATGCGTTTGGCCTTGTTTCCACATCAAAGGTATGGCTTTTTGGCCACGATTCTTCCATGAAGACCTCTTCTGGCCAGGCCTCTCTGAACAGTAAATGGGAATAGCTTGGTCTTACTGGTTTCTGTCAGTCCTGATCTTATTGGCACTGCTGGACATCTTCTATTTTCGAACTGAAGTAAGCGTGATGTGTCTTTCATCTGCTGCACTAAGTTTCCTTGCCGATTACTGCGTCATTGGTCCTCAAGGTGGTCACGATTGGTCTCAGTCCTCTGTGCTGAGAAATATAGGCAATATAGCAAACATTAAGCAGCACTCCAACCCACCATAGGTAAAATTAATTATAATCCTTAGGGTACCTGATAAGATGATTTTCTTGATATGTCTTGAAGGAATGGCACCTTCAGGTGTGTCTTGGGAGTAGCATTCATGTGCACTTTTGCCCCACCTATCTAACAGGCAACATATAGGTGTGTGTGCTCCTCCTCTCATTGGTTGCTGATGCATACAGAGGTAACTAGGAGCAGCACACTATATGTCTGCTCTCCTGAACATAGATGCACAACTGCATAGGTAGGTTTAGCGTAGGACCTGCCTGACCTGAGACCACCGTGGTGCTGGGTAGGTGGGCATAGATGTGTTTTGATCAAAATATATTGTCTGAGAGTCTCAGATTTTATCATTAGAGTGAGGGCGTAGTCCATATGTTATGTTTGCATCTATTGTTATAGTACATTATTTTCTGTGACTTTTTACCTTATAGAGGTCTGCAGAACAAGGGGTGCATGCGGATGGGGACCCAGGCTTGAGGGTCCCAGTCAATATCAAGCAATTAGAAAGGATCCACAGCACTCAATTCAAAATATCTTGTGGTTTATTTAGAAGACAACAAACATGGTGACATTTCGATATGCAGTCTTTATCAAGCCTTGAAAAAGACTTAAGTCGAAACATCGCCATGTTTGTTGTCTTCTAAATAAACCACAAGATATTTTGAATTGATGCTGTGGATCCTTTCTAATTGCTAGGGAAATACAGGCAGACGTGTCCCTTATGCAGTACCACCAGGGAGGTGTCTGATCAGCAGAACAATGACCCCAAAAGCACAGCCAATGTCATTAACCCCTTCCCATGGACTGTACATATACGGCGCAGCAGGAAGGGAGTTAATGACCCACACCATACTATTATGGCACACTGATCAGGCAGGCACAGAAGCTATGTTTAGTGACAGCCAGGCCCCCTGCTCTAACTGCCAGCATCAATGAAAACTCGGATGCCTGTGGTTTGACCCCATAAATGTGGGGGCCAATGCTGACCAACAAATTTAAGTGGTTTGGAGAAGGAGGAGGCTCCCTCTCTTACCCCATCGATTCCCAATTTTACCAGTAACGTGAAGTATTGATGTCTCACAAAAAAACGGCCTCAGAATGATTTGGATAAGTTAAAGTGTTTCCAAGTTATTACCACATAAAATGACACATGTTGGATTTGCAAAATTAGGCCTGCTCAGGGAGGTGAAAACTGGTTGTGTCTAGAAGTGATTAAGAACTATCTTCAGCATGACGAAGAACAAGGTGTCCTGGAAGAGATGACATTCAGTCTGTCTGGGATTACATGAAGAGACTTGAAGGATCTGAACAAGCCTACATCCACAGAAGATTTTTGGTTAGAAGGTTAGTTCTCCTAGATGTTTGGAGCAACCTCCCAGCTGTGTTCCTTCAAAAACTGTGTGTAAGTGTACCTAGAAGAATTGATGCTGCTATGAAGGCAAAAGATGGTCACAGCAAATATTGGATCAGATTTACATTTCTGTTTTGTTCATTCACATTACACTTTGTTAATTGATACAATAATAATTAACACTTCTATTTTTGAAAGCATTCTTACTTTGTAGTATTTTTTCCCACATCTGCCTAAAACTTTTGGACATCACTGTACATTGACATCAATTTAATGTTAATGTATATGCACTAAGTGATGTCATCTAAGAAAACCACAGCTTCATCCCTTCCCCCATGCTTTACACTGCAGCTCTGTTGTCTCTGCTTGACTGTTGGCAGAGAGAGATTATCAGATAACTGTCAGTGAGCCACGGTAGGGGGGTGTCTTGGGAATCTATGTGAATGCAGTGCCCTCCTGTGTGCCAGTGTCAGCAGGTGTTGGAGTTTCTCTCTTGCAGTCTGTAAATACGTTGCCGTGGAGCTGAAATCTTCATTTGAAGAGACATCGCGGAGAAGTGAAGTGATTGATACTCACTATGGGTTTCTAGATGGTGCCAAGAAGCAAAATAAGATCAAGTACAAAAATTCGTGAGTAATCCATTTACTCTTCTTCCAGTTTTGTACAATGCTAGTCCACAGGATTTTCTTCTCTGCCGCTGTAGCATGTAAGTTCCAAATTACTGATCACTCTGGGAGAATCATATGTGCCAGTATGGCAGTCAGGGAAGGGTACTGCCTCAGTACCCAGGTTCTCATCCCTCCTCATCCCTGTGCATATCTATGAGAGAGGGAGGTTTGCATGTTACACGGTGCAACCATAGTCTTTGGATTTAGCATTATTTCCTGTGATGGCTTCTAAGACCCCCAGATTGTTTAGCCCATGGATGCCCAACCTGCGGCTCTCCAGCTGTTGCAAAACTACAACTCCCAGCATGCTTGGACAGCCTACAGCTATAAGGGCATGCTGGGAGTTGTACTTTTGCAACAGCTGGAGGGCCACAGGTTGGGCATCACTGGTTTAGCCTATATAGTGCAGGATAGACCATTATTAAAGAATAAGATAGAGGCTCTTATGTATACCTGTTTTATTTGACGTGTAAGTTGTGGACCAGACATGGTTTTCCTAATGCATCTTACATTTCCCATCATGCCTAGCTTTGTAGAGACAGAGGAGACGGAGTCTCACCACACTTCATTGCGTTTTCTGAGGGCAGCCATGACAGATTAGTGACACAGCTGCTTTCCCCATCACACTGCAGGGCCTCCATGTTCTCCTATGTGGTGCAGCTTGAGCCTGTCTGCCTTGTCATCTGTTACATGCAGGACGTACATGCACTCGCTATAAAATGACAAAGCAGTCCAGGGATGAACATGTGATAATACATTAGATCCAGCGAAGGCCTGAAACCTAGTGCAACTTCTTAAACTCTTACTAGCATGTGTAAAAATAATTTTGTTTCCATGTTTAAGTTGTTCAGAGCATTTAACCTTTTTGGGGCTGCAAACAAAAGGGCGTGACCAACAGATATTGTTAGGGAAACCTGCACAGTTTACGCAGGTCCCGTTGAAATCAATGGGTTCATTTGTGTAAGGTATGGACGCGCCGGGTTCTCCAGAATGAGAGTACTCTTTGTAGCTGCTTTATGATCTGGCTTATCAATGAGGGTCCTTCTTAGGCCTCATGCACAATGTGGATCGGATGCGGACCCATTAATTTCAATGGGGCCGCAAAAAATTCAGACAGCACTCCATGTACCATTCTCATCTTTATGTCAGTTTTGTGGCCCCGCGAAAATAGAACATGTCCTATATGATCGTGAGGCCATAATCAGAGAGCCTCCATACATTATGTGACAAATGTCCCCACCTCTGTGACACACTGTAGAGGCAGTTATCTGTACAAAGCCATGAAATCTGGTGGACCCACAGGCAGAGAATATGAAGACACATACAGTGTACTCCACTGGAGAACAGAAAGTGTCCATGTTTGGTGCAGTATTTCCTAATGTACAAGGATATACGGCATAGGCAGAATCGGCATTGTAAGGCAGGAGTACATAAGGACTTTAGAGTGTTAGCTTTACTGCCGGACAACTCTTACTAATGATTACACTCTTGGCTTTTTCCAGGGACATCCGTTTTATAGAAGTCACTGAAGGCCTCTGCCAAAGACTGCTGGAGTACAATCTTCACAAGGAACGTTCTGGAAGTAACCGTTTTGCCAAGGTATTGTCAGTGTATAGAGGATTATACATATACTCCCGGCAGTGTATAAATGAGCATGTGGGTGACAAATGATAATGTTGGGTCTGATCAATACACCAAGAGTTATCGAAGCTATCGACTGAAATCATCTGTACTCCCGCTTTCCGCTTACTTTTGGGCTCGTAGATTTTCTACTTTTGGTACACTTGCTTAAGATGTGCTTATTCAGCTGTTTTCCTTTTTTCATGAAATATTGACTCACCCTTATTTAGAAAAATATTTCAGACTTATTAAGACTTGCATAGTGGTCCATCGTAATGGTGTGAATGTAATGTGACCAGGTCTAGGTTAGTCGAGAGGTTAAGTAATATTTGATTACCTGTGGTCTAGGGTAGAAGACAGGATTGACATTGCAATTCCTGGTTGTATAGGGTAATGCTCATTTTCTTTAGTGGTCTTTGGAGAAGAGGTGTTAATATTTAATACCCTGGTAGTCTAGCCTGTTATGTGCTTTTCCTTGGTAATGTAGGGTAAAAGACACAGTCAGTATTTGAATACCTATTGTTTTAGGTTAAAACCTCCTTTCATGTTGGTCTACGGTAAAAGATAAGGCCGTATTTCAATCCATGGTGTCTAGGGTAATGCTTTCTTCCTTAAGTGGTCTTGGGTAGAAGCAATGGTTAATATTTGAACCTCTGGTATTGTATGGTAATGCCCCCTTTCATTAGTGGTCTGGGGTAGAATAAGGGGTCGATATTGATAGCCTGCTGGTCTTGGGTAAGTTGTTAAAGAAGCTCTCCCAAAACATTTTATTCTCTGACCTGTTAAAAACATACATAATGTAAACTGTAGTGAAAGTAATCGTCTTACTAGTGACTGTATTTGTGAGTTATAACCTCCCTTCTGATCCTCAGCTGTGTTATGTGACCAACACTGATTTCTAACTAACATAGGACAGGGAGCCAGTTACTTCTCTATTCATTCCTATAAGACTGACATTGGGACTCCCATAGGAATACATAGAAAAACTGGCTTCCTGTGCACATATAAGATGCTGTGTTATTTGGCGAGGCAGAATATTGCCCACATGACACAGTCAAGGATCAGAAGGGAGGTTATAGCTCACAAATATAGTCACTGGTAAGAAAATTGGATTCACTACAGTTTCTATTATATACCTTTCAAAGTCAGACAATAACATTTTTGTGGAAATGCTTCTTTAAAGAACTCCCGACAAAAAATGTATTCCATGTCCTGCTATAAATGTACATGATATAATCTGTAGTGAATGTCATTTTCTTACCAGTGTCTGAATTTTTGACTTATATCATCCTGGAGTTTCTTACCTGAGTCATGTGACCAGCAATTAGACCTACCAACTCACACATAGACTTATGTGTGGACAGGAAGTCTAATTCTCTATGTATTCCTATGAGACTGAAAGTGAGGCTCCCATAGGAATGAATAGAGCAGTTACTGGCTTTCTGTCCTGGGTCAGTTGGAGGTCAGGGAGTTGGTCACATGACCCAGCTACAATAAGAAGAGAGGTTTTTACTCACAGAAACAGTCACAAAATGACAATCACTACAGATTATATCATGCCCCTTTCTAACAGGTCAGAGAATAAAAAGTTTTGCGGGAGTTCTTATTTAAGCTAATATTGATGTGTGTTCTACTTCTACTCATTCAGTCGTCTTGTCCCTGCTCAACACTAAATAGCTGCAGAGCTCATTTTCTCTTTGTCTTGCACCATCCAGCCCTCCTTACTCACCTTTTAGCTAGAGTTATTCTCACTAAAATGCTTGTTAGCATCTACAATATTTATTATACAGCACTCAATGATGAACACTGATGTTCCATGTTTGCATATCTGACCTCCTCAATTTTATTTCATTCAGGGGATGTCAGAAACCTTCCAGACGTTGCATCACCTTGTTCATAAGGGTGTGAAAGTTGTGATGGACATACCGTATGAGCTGTGGAATGAAACGTCTGCTGAGGTGGCTGATATGAAGAAGCAGGTACGTCCTGAGATAATAGAGGATGTGCTTGTGATGGTACCATCCCTGGTGACACCACTGTTTACATCCATGCTCTTATCACCATCAGTGTGATGTCATGATGGAGGAGTTTGAAGATGTCATCGAAGACTGGTATCGGCATCACCAGCAAGAGGACCTTACTGACTTTCTATGTGCGCAGCACGTCCTGAAAGGGCAAGACAAAAGTGAGTAGTTAATTAGAACATGGCTACTGCCTCCTTGTCTAAGGACCATTCAAACTGGTCAGTAGTTATGGATACAGTTTGGGTTATGTTATTTTTTTTAAACTGGCCTCAGGCATCACCACTCCTGTCTGTAATACCAGATGCAGCCTTGACATGAGGGGAAAAAAAAGTTGATGTGGCCAATAGATTGTTTATTGAAGACTAGACATTACTGAGTTTACTTGACACTTAATGCACAAGGCAGAGCACTATATGGCAGCCTGCGGTGCCGATCTGGTCACTCTGTGTGCAGTCATGTAGTGCTTTTCTATCAGTGCCACCATAGTATAGTGTTCAGTGGTGTTTTTCATGTGGTTATAATTACAGGATTCCACAATTGTGAAGTCTCATTTCCGTTATCTATATACAGTGGGGAAAAAAAGTTTTTAGTCAGCCACCAATTGTGCAAGTTCTCCCACTTAAAAAGATGAGAGAGGCCTGTAATTGACATCATAGGTAGACCTCAACTATGAGAGACAAAATGAGAAAACAAATCCAGAAAATCACATTGTCTGATTTTTAAAGAATTTATTTGCAAATTATGGTGGGAAATAAGTATTTGGTCACCTACAAACAAGCAAGATTTCTGGCTCTCACAGACCTGTAACTTCTTATTTAAGAGGCTCCTCTGTCCTCCACTCATTACCTGTAGTAATGGCACCAGTTTGAACTTATTATCAGTATAAAAGAAACCTGTCCACAACCTCAAACAGTCACACTCCACTATGGTGAAGACCAAAGAGCTGTCGAAGGACACCAGAAACAAAATTGTAGACCTGCACCAGGCTGGGAAGACTGAATCTGCAATAGGCAAGCATCTTGGTGTGAAGAAATCAACTGTGGGAGCAATAATTAGAAAATGGAAGACATACAAGACCACTGATAATCTCCCTCGATCAGGGGCTGCACGCAAGATCTCACCCCGTGGGGTCAAAATGATCACAAGAACTGTGAGCAAAAATCCCAGAACCACACGGGGGGACCTAGTGAATGACCTGCAGAAAGCTGGGACCAACGTAACAAAGGCTACCGTCAGTAACACACTACGCCGCCAGGGACTCAGATCCTGCAGTGCCAGACGTGTCCCCCTGCTTAAGCCAGTACATATCCGGGCCCATCTGAAGTTTGCTAGAGAGCATTTGGATGTTCCAGAAGAGTACTGGGAGAATGTCATATGGTCAGATGAAACCAAAGTAGAACTGTTTGGTAGAAACACAACTCGTCGTGTTTGGAGGAGAGTGAATGCTGAGTTGCATCCAAAGAACACCATTCCTACTGTGAAGCATGGGGGTGGCAACATCATGCTTTGGGGCTGTTTCTCTGCAAAGAGACCAGGACGACTGATCCGGGTACATGAAAGAGTGAATGGGGCCATGTATTGTGAGATTTTGAGTGCAAACCTCCTTCCATCAGCAAGGGCATTGAAGATGAAACGTGGATGGGTCTTTCAGCATGACAATGATCCCAAGCATACCTCCAGATCTCAACCCCATAGAAAACCTTTGGAGGGAGTTGAAAGTCTGTGTTGCCCAGCGACAGCCCCAAAACATCACTGCTCTAGAGGAGATCTGCATGGAGGAATGGGCCAACATACCAGCAACAGTGTGTGCCAACCTTGTGAAGACTTACAGAAAATGTTTGACCTCTGTCATTGACAACAAAGGATATATAACAAAGTATTGAGATGAACTTTTGTTTTTGACCAAATATTTATTTTCCACCATAATTTGCAAAATAAATTCTTTAAAAATCAGACAATGTGATTTTCTGGATTTGTTTTCTCATTTTGTCTCTCATAGTTGAGGTCTACCTATGATGTCAATTACAGGCCTCTCTCATCTTTTTAAGTGGGAGAACTTGCACAATTGGTGGCTGACTAAATACTTTTTTCCCCACTGTAAGTATTCATATCAAAGGAGGCACTGTTGTAACGTGTATTGTCTTTGACCAGGCTGCCTATCTGAGATGTGGTCCAGTAAGAAAGGGGACCCTGGACCTTCATCTGGGAAGAAGAAAACCAAAAAAGGAGAGAAAAAGAAATCCAAGAAGGCAGCAAAAGACTCAAATGGTAAGCGCAATAATGGAGCAATCCCCGAGAAAATGGAAGCTCTGGAGACTCAGATTCCTCAAAGCAGATCTAGTGATGAGCTCTGACACTGCCTCCGGCTGGAAGGAAATTGGACTGGTTAAGATGGCGCCTTCACCCTAGGCACGATTCCTCTGGGTACTATTCCCTGCATATCCCTGTTATTAATAACACTGCATCCTTCCTATTCAAGTCAGCTGGTTTTATGGAAGGAAATTGGAAGAATGGTGAAGACAATATGTACATCATGTCTAGGCTCTGAGGGTGGATCCCATAGATAATATATGTAATTACTCTGAAGTGCTGATTCTGTTTTTAGATTCTCTGACTTAAAGTGACTGGCTATCTTTTTTTCTACATAGGTCAGTATTTCTGTGCTGGCATATAATGAAGTTCTGTTTGCCTTCAGTCACCACTAGGGGGAGCTTGTTGTATATTATTATGTTATTGAATTAAAAGCAGAAACGGTATGCAATAAGCTCCCTCTAGTGGTGACTGCAGGCAGACAGAAATTAAGCATATAAAGGGGTTCTGGTTACATCAAGTTATCCCCTATCCACAGGATCGGGAATAACTTTCAGATCAGTGGGTTCCATCCACTGGGACCGGCACTAATCACTAGACTCAGCCCTGTACTCTGCTGGGACCTCAAAAATGAATGGAGCGGCAGATCAAGAATACACACTGCCGTTCCATTCATCTCTATAGTACTGCCAGAACGAGCCGAGCACTTGTACTTGGCTGTCTCCCCGGAATGACAGGGGATCGAGCAGGTGAGTGAGGCTTATATTTTTTATTTTACAGCATTCCTGGCCCGTATAATTTTTTTGGGTCTTGGAAGACCCCTTTAACTTTCACATGTATAGAAGAGGTCTATCAAAAGTTCTGTTCCAGGCTGCATCCAGTATTATTACTTTACAGTGTTACATTTATTACAGATCATGTCATCTTACATCTTTGGTTATTTCTCTATCACTTATCTTTCTGCGACTCCTACCCTGATATCCACCACATTTCCCCTCTATGCCCATCAGTATTCCGTTTTCTTTTCTCTCCTTTGTCTCTCGCCGCTCTCCTCCATGTTTTTCTAGAACATTCTTGCCCTGTGTTCTGTGAGTTTCTTGTGTGTTGGTTTTCAACTGATCATGACTTGTTCTGCAGACTGTTGTTATTTTCTTACATTAAATAAAGGTATAAGTAATAAATGTTTGAGTTTCATCTCTCCAGACTGGCATACGATACATGGGTGGAAATTTGCGCATTTCAGGTATGTGATATGTTGTATGCTCAAAAAAGGATACATTGTCCTAATTGTGGTGATGAGTTGTCGGAATAGGAACTGGCTGCACCACTTTATGGTAAAAAGGGTCTTAGCTACTTGTCTGGCAATGTAGTGGAGATAAGCTATTTAATATGTAAGGTTAGTAGCTGTTATGTTTTAACCCTTTAAGAGTGTGTTCTAATTTGGCTTCCAGGACATGGGGATTCCTTTCACTCCATATTTCAAAAGACATAACTTTTAAAAAAATTTTGTCAATGTGTGAGGACACGGGACGTGTTATAGCACATGTAATTATTTTTAAGGGCATGATGGTGTGGACAAAAGACAGTTCTGCCATTGTTTTTTTGTTTTGTTTTTATGGTGTTCACTGTGTGCAATATAAGCGACCTGATAACTTGTTTCTGGGGGTCAGTACTAAGGTTTCGGTTCCAAGTGGTACCTTGGAACCGAACCAGAGTTCGGGAAAAGGTTTTTAACAATAGAAATTAATTTTTCAGCTTATTACTCGAAGTCTCGCGAGACTTCGTAAAGTAATAACTTTGGCTCATCTGTGCCAGTACATTCTAATACTGTACGGAGCGCTCAAAGTCGATTTGCTCATCCCTAGTCAGTACAATAACGTCAATACTAAATATAGTCTTTTATGTGTTACGTGAGCACAGTAAAGACTTGAATGGGGCTGAGCTGTTCCTATGGCACATGAATGTGTTGTCACTGGCCTAGGAAAAGCAGAGAGAAGGCAGCGGCGCTCACAGGAGTGTTAGACCCCTACTGATCAGTATAAAAATCTCTGAACACCCCTTTAAACCTGCAGTTGCCCATATGATACACTGCAGTACTTGTATTGCAGTGTAATATGTCAGTTACAGTGAAACTTCCAAAGACAGGGCATAATAGGTATCAGTAAGTGGCAGGCCTTGGGGTCACTGTAAGGCCCTCGTTGCCATGTCAACCCCTTGGCATTATGAAGGGCTGATGAGGTGAGAATAAAACATTCTCCGTCTCTCTAATAACTTAGATGCTGCGTTCAGCATTGACAATGGCATCTAAGGGGTTAGAAGTACAAAAATTGGAGTTACATCTGATCCTGGTAGTGAGAGCAGGAGCTCCTGAATCCGCATCATCACTATGTCACAATAGCACATTGGTTTGCAGGAAGTATGTACTTCTATGACAAGCCATCAAATAGACAAAATTAAAATGCATAAAAAGTTATGTATTTTGAGATGCACCAATGAAAAGACATTATTCCCAGTGCTGATGTCCCTACGTAGGCTTGTATATTGAAATATTCTGCTGCTATATAAGCAACTGGACATAGTAAATACAGTGTGGGTATGCAGTGGATACAGTGCTAGTGGTATACAGGAGACTCAGTTTCCTGTGCTTTTAACCAACTTTTCAAATTTTATAGTGATAAATCAAAGGTTTTTATTAGTGGGGGGGTCTTACTGTTGATATTCCCTATAGATTGCTAAGAAGAAGAAATTAGAGGCACTCACACAAAATTCTGTCAGTCCTCACTGCTGAAGTTGGGCTATGAGTCCGTCACCTGCAACAAGGAGGGACAGCGCTTTTTTTTCCTCATTATAGTGAACAGTCTGTCTCCTGCAGCACTCGGACTTCAACCAATCAAAACCGTTGATATATCACTATGACATATGAAAACGTTAATAGTACAGGGACACTGTAGTGAAGCTGGTGCACTGCAGCCTATCCATGGCGTAAATATGGGGACTTCCCAAGTACCCAAATATATCCCTCTGTGCTAAAATTATTTCTGCCACCACTAGGAGGCGCTCACTGCATTTGAATTTCTCATTTGTAGAGTATCAGGCCTCATGCACACGACCATATTTTGTATTTGAGTCTGATCTGCATTTTTTTGTGGATTGTACATGGATCCATTAATGTCTATAGGTTCACAAATTCTAGAACATGTTCTATTTCAATCCGTATCACAAACGAGAATAGTAATTTCCAGTAATGGGAGTGAGAAAAATGAAGATTACACACGGAAGGTGTCATCCGTGGTTTGCGGACAATAATACAGATACGGTCGTGTGCGTGAGGTCTTACAAAAACAATCCAAATGTATAGTATTTTTTCTAAAGATAGCACTATACCTGACTACAAGTTATATGTGCAGTTCCACCTCATTCAATTCATCTGCAAAACCAGATACTGTAGACAAATTAGCCATGTTTTTCTAATTCTGGAAAACTCCTTTAAGTTCAGTGTGAGCTGATTAAAATCCTTTGCAGTGAGCTCCCTCTAGTGCTGGCTACAAGCATACTATTTTATCATGTTACACTAAGGCTGTATGAATGAGACATGGAATTAAAAAAAAAAAAAAAACACAGCTTTGACCCCTATAAGAATTCTGCACCTATAATTAATTACATTATATATAGGTACAAATTCCTGTCTGACACCATCGCCATTAACCCCTCAAACAATGTAATAACAATATACTGTAAAATATATGTTAACAACCCTTATTAAGTCAGAACATCATGTATTGATAGTGTAGAGGAATTTTAACACCATATACCCCTAGAGACATTGGGTATTAGCCACCATACCACTCTAGTACACCAAGAGTATGACAGTAATATCAACACCCGTATGAAAATTGGACAAACACAATCTTCTCTAGATGAAAGTATTTACTTTATACAAATATTGCAAATATTGCAAAGTCCGTAAGTGGTGTCCATACCCAGTGGTTAAAATATTAAAAAGTAGAAAATCCATTCAGACTAATTAAGTAATGTCATCGACAGACCCTTATTTCTGATGTTTAAGGACTCTATACTGACGGGGAGTGTTCCACAGGATTGGCGCATAGCAAATGTGGTGCCAATATTCAAAAAGGGTCCAAAAACAGAGCCCGGAAACTATAGGCCGGTAAGTTTAACTTCTGTTGTGGGTAAACTGTTTGAAGGTTTTCTGAGAGATGCTATCTTGGAGTACCTCAATGAAAATAAGCAAATAACTCCGTATCAGCATGGCTTCATGAGGGATCGGTCATGTCAAACCAATTTAATCAGTTTCTATGAGGAGGTAAGTTCTAGACTTGACCGCGGTGACTCAATGGATGTCGTATATTTGGACTTCTCCAAAGCGTTTGACACGGTACCACATAAAAGGTTAGTATACAAAATGAGAATGCTTGGCCTGGGAGAAAATGTCTGTATGTGGGTAAGTAACTGGCTCAGTGATAGAAAACAGAGGGTGGTTATTAACGGTAGATACTCAGATTGGGTCACTGTTACTAGTGGGGTACCACAGGGGTCTGTATTGGGTCCTATTCTCTTCAATATATTTATTAATGATATTTTAGAAGGTTTGCATAGGAAAATATCAATTTTTGCAGATGACACTAAACTGTGTAAAGTAATTAACACAGAGGAGGACAGTACACTGGTACAGATGGATCTGGATAGACTGGAGGCTTGGTCAGAAAAGTGGCAGATGAGGTTTAACACTGACAAATGTAAGGTTATGCATATGGGGAGGAATAATACAAGTCACCAGTACATACTAAATGGTAAAGCATTGGGTAACTCTGACATGGAAAAGGACCTAGGAATTTTAGTGAACAGCAAACTAAGCTGTAGAAGCCAGTGCCAGACAGCTGCTGCCAAGGCCAATAAGATAATGGGTTGCATCAAAAGGGGCATAGATGCCCGTGATGAGAACATAGTCCTGCCACTTTACAAATCACTAGTCAGACCACACATGGAGTACTGTGTACAGTTCTGGGCTCCTGTGAACAAGGCAGACATAGCAGAGCTGGAGAGGGTTCAGAGAAGGACAACTAAAGTAATAACTGGAATGGGTGAACTACAGTACCCAGCAGGCCCGCCGATAGGGCAGTACAATTGGTACTGCCCTATGGGGCCCGGACTGTAGGACACATGGGGGGGGCCCGCCGGCCCGGGTGGCCCGCCTGTAACGGGTCCCTGATGCGAGTCCCTGAGTCCGGCTCTGGTGGGCGGCGCACTGTTGTGACGTGGGCGGCGCGATGACGTAATCGCGCCGCCTGCGCCGTTCCTCAGGAGACCGCCCGGAGGGGAGACCGCGCCAGCTAGGACAACTCTTGGACACCAGGACAACTTGGACAAGAAGTGAGTGTAAAATGAGAGTTATGTTATGTGTGGTTTTATCTTTTTTTTTTTTTTAGGTGTAGAGCTGCTTGAGCCTGACAATTACACATCTGGATCTGGTCAGCGTCTTTTGCCCCCCTCAGACCAGGGTCTTGTGCCCCCCTCAGACCAGCGTCTTGTGCCCCCCCTCAGACCTCAGATCAGCCCACCCAGCCACTTTAAAAAAGCATACTTACCTGTTCTGCGCTGGCGCTGGCATCAGGTTCCGCGCTCCACTGTCTTCGGGAAGACAGTGGAGCGGGGAGCCTGATGGCAGCGCCAGCGCAGAACAGGTCGGGGGCACAAGACGCTGGTCTAAGGGGGGCACAAGACGCTGACCTGAGGTCTGATGGGGGCATAAGACGCTGACCTGAGCTCTGATGGGGGCACATTGTGTTGATCTGAGGTCTGATGGGGGCACAAGACGCTGATCTGAGGTCTGATGGGGGCACAAGACGCTGATCTGAGGTCTGATGGGGGCACATTGTGTTGATCTGAGGTCTGATGGGGGCACAAGACGCTGATCTGAGGTCTGATGGGGGCACATTGTGTTAATCTGAGGTCTGATGGGGGCACATTGTGTTAATCTGAGGTCTGATGGGGGCACAAGATGCTGATCTGAGGTCTGATGGGGGCACATTGTGTTGATCTGAGGTCTGATGGGGGCACAAGACGCTGATCTGAGGTCTGATGGGGGCACATTGTGTTAATCTGAGGTCTGATGGGGGCACAAGACGCTGATCTGAGGTCTGATGGGGGCACAAGACGCTGACCTGAGGTCTGATGGGGGCACATTGTGTTGATCTGAGGTCTGATGGGGGCACAAGACGCTGACCTGAGGTCTGATGGGGGCACAAGACGCTGATCTGAGGTCTGATGGGGGCACAATGTGTTGATCTGAGGTTTATTATTCCTGTACAGTGACATCGCTGTGTTTATTATCCCTGTACAGTGACATCGCTGTGTTTATTATCTCTGTACTGTGACATCGCTGTGTTTATTATCCCTGTACTGTGACATCACTGTGTTTATTTTCCCTGTACAGTGACATCGCTGTGTGTATTATCCCAGTGCAGGAAGAGGTAAGTGGTCTGTGTTTGTGTGTTTGTTTTCTATTTTTCAGGGTCGTGAATGCAGAGGACTACGTCGGATTCGGTGGACTACGTCGGACCAGCTTCTTTTTTTTTTTTTTTTTAATAAAATGGTCAAACAGGGGTCTGGGGGAGTGTTTATTTCAATA
The DNA here is from genome assembly GCA_900303285.1 of Rhinella marina. Lineage (NCBI taxonomy): Eukaryota > Metazoa > Chordata > Amphibia > Anura > Bufonidae > Rhinella > Rhinella marina. Next base: position 457,647 of record ONZH01004266.1, read on the forward strand.
AAATGTTTTATACTTGTGTGTGTGTATTTTTTTTACAATACTACAGTTTTAGTAATTATGGCTAACTACTGACGGCCCTCATTACTAATACTGGGCTTAGTGCTTGCCGGTATGGCAGGCCAGCACTAACCCCAACATCTATTACCTCGGCACCCACCGCCACCAGGGGTGCCGGGAAGAGCCGGGTACCCGCAGGACCGGACCTTCTAAATTGAGGGTCTGGCTCTGGGGCGGCTGCAGGCTGGTACCATTAGGCTGGGAAGGGCCAATAACCGTGTCCCTTCCCACCCTGGTAGTGCCAGGCTGCCGCTGCTGGTTGTATCTGGCTGGTGAAGGAAAAAAGGGGGGGACCCCACGCCATTTTTTTTTAAATTTAATTATTTTTGTAAAAAAATGGCATGGGGTCCCCCCTTTCTTCCTTTGCCAGCCAGATACAACCAGCAGCGGCAGCCTGGCACTACCAGGGTGGGAAGGGACACGGTTATTGGCCCTTCCCAGCCTAATGGTACCAGCCTGCAGCCGCCCCAGAGCCAGACCCTCAATTTAGAAGGTCCGGTCCTGCGGGTACCCGGCTCTTCCCGGCACCCCTGGTGGCGGTGGGTGCCGAGGTAATAGATGTTGGGGTTAGTGCTGGCCTGCCACACCGGCAAACACTAAGCCCAGTATTAGTAATCAGGGCCGTCTGTAGATAGCCATAATTACTAAAACTGTAGTATTGTAAAAAAAAAATACACACACACCAGTATAAAACATTTTATTGAAATAAACACTCCCCCAGACCCCTGTTTGACCATTTTATTTAAAAACAAAAAAAAAAGCTGGTCCGACGTAGTCCACCGAATCCGACGTAGTCCTCTGCATTCACGACCCTGAAAAATAGAAAACAAACAAACAAACACAGACCACTTACCTCTTCCTGCACTGGGATAATACACACAGCGATGTCACTGTACAGGGAAAATAAACACAGTGATGTCACAGTTCAGAGATAATAAACACAGTGATGTCACTGTACAGGGATAATAAACACAGTGATGTCACAGTACAGAGATAATAAACACAGTGATGTCACTGTACAGAGATAATAAACACAGTGATGTCACCGTACAGGGATAATAAACACAGTGATGTCACTGTACAGGGATAATAAACACAGTGATCGATGTCACCGTACAGGGATAATAAACACAGTGATGTCACTGTACAGGGATAATAAGCACAGTGATGTCACAGTACAGGGATAATAAGCACAGTGATGTCACAACCCTGCTTCACACTGGAGGACCCAACGCCTCTCCTGGTCCAGGAGTCATGACATCATCTGCTCTAGCCCGCCAGCGGCTCCAGGACTCTGGGAACCCCTGCCCAGGTAATAAACACCTTTATAAAGTATATCAGAAAGTTGTTTTACTTTCTAATATACTTCTGGGCAGGGGTTCCCCAGAGCAGGAGGACCCCTGTAATGTGAAAAAGTGACACAAGTTTAACCTTCTTAACCACCATATGATGATCCCTTAACAACCCATGAACAGCTTAGTGACAACATCCTTAGGCCTTGTTCACATTGTGTTTTCGCCCCTTCTTGCCGGGATACGTTGGTAATTAGAATCAGCTGCCAACATATCCCTGCAAAGAGAACTGTAGGCACCCTTCATTTTAATGGCCTGCACTTAAGTGGGGCCCACAGTTCTTGCTGGGATAAGCTGGCAGCTGATTCTGACTGGTTACCCACGTATCCTGGCAAGAGAGGGCGAAAACGCAATGTGAACAAGTCCTAAGGATTTGGTGAAAGGGCTCTTTTAAATGGTACTAGCCGTACTGTGGGCACCTAAACATATATGAAATAAAAGGTTTTTGTACAATAAATCCCCCTCATAATAAAACTTCAAAAACGCCCTTTTCCCATCTTCCAAATAAATAATGTAAGGCATCCAGCACACATCAGTGCGCTGAGGCCGTTTTGGCATCCCATGGTCTGTCATTCTGATTGCAGCCCCCATTCACTTGCAATGGAGGCAGCAATCAGCAATCGTGCTTTCACACGTAGCATGTTTGCTGCATGTTTCCCGCTGCGTGTTTCTCGAGACCAGCTCAGCAAACCCGCTGCGGGTATTTTCCCCATTGACAATCCACAAATCCAATACTACTGCGGATTTATTCCGATCCCATTATAGTCAACAAGGAAAATACCCGCAGTGGGTTTGCTGGGCAGGTCCCGAGAAACACGCAGCAAACATGCTACGTGTGAAAGCACCCATTGAAAGACTTTCTTTGTTAGGGTGCCTTCACACGTTGCACATTTGGTGCAGATTTGTTGCTACTGAAGCTGCAGCAGAAAATCTCCACCAAAATCTGCAGCGTGTGAAGGCAGCCTTAAGAAGAATCTGATTAAGCCTGGTAATGCTAATCACATTACAAAACCAGTACAGGAAATTTTGATTCTTATTATGTTAACAAACAAAAACCGCTATAAAATGTGAGAGTTGGAACACAGCCTTATAGATAACAAGCAGTGTTTCATATACCTTGATTACTAGCAAAAGTCCATTATTTTTCTCTTGGCTAGTAAATTCTGAGAACCCTAACAATGTACCATCACAAATCTGGCTCTCAAAAACGGAAGGAGCAAAGACAGCGTAAAGCTGAAGAGGAAAAGTTAAAGAAAAAAAAAGTCATAGAGCAGTACTTTAAAAAGCCAGAAAGTGACAGGGGAGATGAAGTTCAAGAAGTACGGACAGAAGCTTCTGAGGAAATGATTGTGCAGACTGCTTCATCATGTCAGGCTACATCTGAAAGCATTTCTTCAGTGATGGAAGAAGAGGATGAAACATGTAATGTGCCACCTTGTGCAGTATTAGAAGAAGGTGTACAAACACAGTCCTGCACCACGTCCCCAAAAAGACCTGTCACTATAGAAGAAGATTCTTCTTCATGCTCAGTTATGTCTTCCAGTGCTTGTACAGAGATGGAAGAAGAAACACCTTCCAGCACAGATGTACGTTCTAACCCTGAGACTCGAGATGTTGCCCTTAACTTCCTTAGAACAGTCAAGTGAGGAAGAAATTGACTGGAAAGACCCAGCACTTTGGCCAGATGTCCTCAAGGACAATGAAAGGGAGAAGATTGTCCTCTCTGGACTTTTCAATGCCGAACAATTAAAGAATATGGCACAATCGCTACCTAAAGATGTTAAGGACCATTCTTTCAGTGACTTTCTTCTTTATGCCAAGTCATCAAATGGACGTGAGAAGATTTTAAGAGACTGGCTGAGATGGAGTCCAAGCAAAAAAGTGGTCTATTGTGTAACTTGTATGGCATTTTCTAATGACCGATTCAGTAAAAAAGGAAGCATCCTCTGTAGGAAGGATGCTTTTGATCCATCACAGTACATGTGGCATCGGTTGTACATGAAGTTGCCAGAGCATGAACAATCTGCGCAACACAGAAAGCACTACTGGAGCTGGAGAACACTTCAGAAATCTATAGGTGGTCATGGTGTTGATTTTGAGATTCAAAGAAATTTGTCAAAGGAAGCTGATAAGTTTGTGGCACTTTTAGAAAGACTGTTAGATGTCACATTGCATCTAGCTTCCTGGAATATGGCATTCAGGGGGAGCTCCCAAAGGATAGGAGAAATCCATAATGGCAACTTTCTGGGAACCTTGGAAATATTGGCAAGATACGATGTTGTATTGAGAGAGCATTTAGAAAAATTCAAGGCTAGCCAAGAAAAGGGAAAGAGACTTCCAGCTCATTACCTCTCTTGGGCTACACAAAACGAATTCATTAATATTTGTGGAAAACATGTCCTAAATGCGATACTTTCCGAAAGGAAAGCAGCAATTTATTTTGCAATAATTTGTGATGCTACCCCTGATGTGTCACACACCGAGCAAAATGTAATTGTTTTGCGATACGTTTACAGAGCTCCCCAAAATGGAAAATGGAATATAGAAGAAAGATTTATTGAATTCTGTGATTTTTTTCAGAAGACAGGTGAAGAAATCGCTGATATGATCATGTCAAGACTGAATGAACATGCCATTGATCTCCAAGATTGCAAAGGGCAGGGATATGATAATGGAGCCAACATGTCTGGAAGAATTAAAGGTGTAAGAGCCAAAATCCAGGAGACATGCCCAATAGCGTTGTTTTGTCCCTGTGCTGCACATTCTTTAAACCTTGTGGGAGTGCATGCAGCTGCAAGCTGCCCTGAAATGAAGACATTTTTTGGTAGTGTAAACAGGCTATATATACTGTTCAGCAGCAGCCCTGCAAGATGGAACACACTGATTGAGGAAGTCGGAAGGTCTTTGCATGGTTTAAGTGAAACTCGGTGGAGTTCAAGATTAGAAGCTGTATGGCCAATTGCACAGAACCTACCAAGCATTTTGAAGGCTCTGGAAAAAGTTCTTGCTTCCAGAAAACTTTCAAATGATGCACACTTAGATGCCCAAGGTCTGTATGACTATTTTTCATCTTTTTGGGCAGTGGTTTTAGCAACATTCTGGGTAAAAGTTCTTACCAGCTTTGAGGAAAGAAACAAAATACTTCAATCAAGGTCTATTTCAATGGAAATTGGAGTTGCCAACATTAAAGCTCTTTCTGACGAAATGAAGCTACTTAGAGAAAAGTGGCCTGTTTTACTTTCTGAAGCTAGTGCAGTAGCAGACTGTATGGAGATTCCCAAGGAACTACTGAACCCCCAACAACTGTGGCAAAGGAAGTCAAAGCATCATGACGCAAAAGATCCCGAAGAGCACTTTAAAGCTAATGTCTTCCTTGTGGAAATGGAAACAATAATTTCTGACCTTCATCAGCTCTTCCAATCTATGGAAGAAGTCTGCAAACTATTTTCTCCAATCTTGAAAGTGAGAACAATAAGCGAAGAAGATCTGGTGGCATCGACTGAAGAATTGATCTCAGCATACCCTAATGATTTCACATCATCTTTACTCAGTGAGCTACAACATCTTCAGAAAGTGTATGAAGCTACATTTCCAGAAAACATGGGTCCCTTAGATTTGCTAAACGCAATCTACGAACTAGAGCTTCAAGGAATATTTGGAGAGGTGTGTATTGCTCTTCGGATTTTCACTACCCTCCCACTTTCAGTGGCAGAAGGAGAGAGGGCATTTAGCAAACTTTCATTGATCAAGAACTATCTGAGTTCTACAATGAGTGAACAACGTCTAAACAGCCTAGCAATCCTCTCCATTGAACATGAACTTGCGAGACAACTCTGTTATAAAGATTTGATAAAAGATTTTGCAAATCAGAAAGTAAGAAGACTGATTGCTCCGTGAATCTGAATTTGCGGTTACTTTGCTCAAACTGAACTGCTGATTGGATAGAAAGTTGATTTTTGCTACCCACTAGATTTTCCAGATACTGTGAACATCTCTTGAAGAAAATAACAGCTTTACTTTACCCCCATAGATACTTAGGAACATGTTATTATTAGTAACATGTTATTATTAGTTTACTCTAGTTACCAAGATCTAGCTGATGTGGCTTCAGGCCAGAGTATAGTTTGTAGAACATGGTCCTTGCTGACCATGTCACAAGGACTGCACCATAAGCCAGTTATAATGCAAGGAATTCCACAGTGCTTGGAGTGGCAGTGCACTGTAAAGACAAACGCTGTCATTACAGTGCACTGCAGCTCCAAGTGCTCAGAGCTCCCTGCATCATATGTGGGTTATGATGTGAGAAGTGCAGTCCTTGTGATGCAGTCAGCACAAGGACCATGTTGCACCAACTGTACACTTTTTTTTGGAGCTGCTGGGACCAGCTGTTTGTTGCAATAGAGCAGGGGTAGTGAACCTTGGCTCTCCAGCTGTTGGAAAACTACAATTCCCGTCAGGCATGATGGGAATTGTAGTTCTGTAACAACTGGAAAGCCAAGGTTCCCTACCCCTGCAATAGAGGCTCAAAGTGATTTGAGTTGGTTTAATTTTTTGTTTACACCTATGGTGAAGTTTACATATAGTTATAAACATTGTTGCATTTACTTTATCCATTGAATGCTGATGCTTATTTATTGGCATTCTTCTGACCACACACTTATAGATGCATGCATCTAATAAAGTTATTTTTATAGTGTGGTACATGAGTATTTTGTCTTTATATATCCCTTCTTTAAAGGGAATCGAGCACCAGGTGCACAGCATAGTACCTGAAGGTATCATGCTATGCACCTGATGACCCTGACTTCAGCACTGTAAGTTCCATCAAAATGGCCTCTATGGTTATCCTTTAATGCTTTTATAAAGAATTATGTTAATTACCAGTTTAGGAGCAGTGGGAGTGCTCCAGTGCACCTAAGGGCTCCTTATGTCACCCAGCCGCCAGTCCTGCGGAAATCCGAAGTCCCGGTACCTATGCCTGCTCAGCAGCCTCTGTGAATCAGTGTGCAGGTGCTGGGACTTTGGATTTCCTTGGGGCATGCAATGAACGCTCCTTCTTTTCCTCCCCATTGGTTCTGAGGAAATATGAAGTCCTGACCCTTATGCAGTGATTCACAGAGGTTGCTGAGCAGGCACAGGCACCAGGACTTCAGATTACCTCAGGACTGGTGGCAGGGTGACGTAAGGAGCCCTTAGGTGCACTGGACCACCCCCACTGGTAATTAACATAATTCTTTATTAAAACATTAAAAGATAGTGGCGGCCCTAGCAGTTGCACTTTATAATGTTATATTTGTTATATGTTGTCTGTTAAACACTTTTATATGTTTACTGTTCACCATGTTTTAGTTTTTGATGCCACATTTGCACTATAATAAATATACTTGACCAAAAGTATGACTCCTATTGACTCCTATTGGTAATCTACCAAAAGAGTGTGCCTTGTCGTAGCAACAGGCCTCAAACCCTGTTTGTGAAAGGTCACTGCGGGGGGCAGGAGGCTTGTTCGGTTTTGGGGCGTGTTGGGGGGGCCCAGACACTTTGGCTGTATGGGACCCCGAATTTCCTGATGGCTGCCCTGGTACCCAGAAAGACTATCAAAATTAGGGTTATTCACTTTAGAAAAAAGACGACTGAGGGGAGATCTAATAACTATGTATAAATATATCAGGGGTCAGTACAGAGATCTCTCCCATCATCTACTTATCCTGAGGACTGTGACTGTGACGAGGGGACATCCTCTGCGTCTGGAGGAAAGAAGGTTTGTACATAAACATAGAAGAGGATTCTTTACGGTAAGAGCAGTGAGACTGTGGAACTCTCTGCCTGAGGAGGTGGTGATGGTAAGTTCACTAAAGGAGTTCAAGAGAGGCCTGGATGTATTTTTGGAGGGTAACAATATCACAGGAGAGGGGTCGTTGATCCAGGGAGTTATTCTGATTGCCTGATTGGAGTCGGGAAGGAATTTTTCCCCCTAAAGTGAGGAAAATTGGCTTCTACCTCACAGGGGTTTTTTTTGCCTTCCTCTGGATCAACTTGTAGGAAAACAGGCCGAACTGGATGGACAGATGTCTTTTTTCGGCTTTACAAACTATGTTACTATTCAGACAGGAACGGAGGTAGACAAATTAGTATGCCCACACGCCCAGTGACATTTCAGGGGACATGCCCCCTTTCTCAGGCATCTCAGGTTGCACACATTATTAACAGTGCTGTAATCTCTTGGATTTAATTACGTTATATGCATACCAACGCTACATAAAAATGTGCTAGTTCTGTAGAAGGCCTTGTTCAGAAGGCCGTAATGAGGCCCATTTAAATGGTCACTAACTTTTTACACAACTTGGCATAAATCAATAGTACAAGTGACCATAATAACACCCCACCCCCTGATAAATGCTTTTCTCTTGAAGCCCTCCAGGATGGACTAGCTCACTGAAGGATCAGATTACATATGTCAGTACAAGTATATGGAGAGGGATGGGGGTAGGAGTGAGCAGGAATTCAGAAACAAGCACAGCAAGAGATACTGCATAGACAAGTGCTAAATTCACATCAATGCAGGTCAGTACTTCTCTATAATGTCCTCCATGATCCTGGGGCTGCTTCTGAGTGAGTAAAAGAAGCAGATTCTCCTCTACTTTCTGTGTGCAGTGTATAGGAGCTAGTCTTCACTCACCAGAGCTAGGAGAACTACAAGCTAGAGACAAAACCGCTTAAAAAATGTTAGATACAATTGATATAGTGACCAGAAATAGTGTTATTCCTCATGTACACACACTGTACTATAGATTAATGTAAAGTTTGTTGAAAGGTTAGCTACGCTTTAAGTGTCTGTTTTACAGATGCAAATCTCAGCTCCACTGTGGGTCTAGTAACCCAAACTAACAGCACCATAGAAATCTGTTATGCTATACATACGGATCATTAGGTCCACAGATGAGCTAAGATTTTCAGCCCACATTGCAGCCCCCTGAATGAGGTCCAAGTTTGTATAACTAGGAGAATTTTGTCTTCCTTTTGACCACCAAAGCAGTAGGAACCCCCTGTAAAACCCATATAACCCCATTATGACGGCTTTCATATATCTATGAGCATGAAGCATTTTATGTGGCATAATGATGGGAAATATATATACTTCATAACCCTTTGGCAGGGATGAACAGATAAAAATAGCAGTTAACCTGTGACATAATATAAATTGCAAAGCGGCAAAGACACAACTTCTGCCGTGTACATTCTCACTGTGAAGCCAAGAACGAGAAGTTTTTCATCTCTTGGTCCCCACAGCTCAAGCCTGGTCTTCTGCTTCACCCCTGCTACTCTCCTTATCTGCTCCAGCTAATTATATCCCATTTCCTACAGGCCAACAGGAAGTTCATATCTGCGGTTTACAGGCCAGTCTTAACCTCTAGCAAATGCCTAATAAAAACAGGGACAAGAAGGTAAACATCTCATTATGGTGGGATGACGCTGATAAGGATGACCTCTTATTCAGCCCAGTAATGAGCAGGATTTTTTAGCTAAAAGTGGGGTTGTTCATAACTCGAGTGGACACAAGGTGGCGCTCTACAACACTAAGATAAAATGAGGATGGTGTACCTCACGCTGTATATATTGACACTATTTAGCCATACATTCATGTCGATGACACGTGAGACATTTGACTGCCAGGCTCTGGCACCACTTATCTCTATAGAGACAACAGGTAGAATCCATTTTTTCAGATTTGTACGATCAAGTTCAAAACTAGTTTGTTTGGGAAACATGTATAACATCTGATCCAATTTGATCCTAGGACATAACTATAAGGGGTTTGACAGGTAGCAAACACACCTAAACAAAGGAGCCCAGTAGATCTCTCTGTCCCATATGAGACCAGTGATAAAAATGACATGTGGTAATCAAGGGCATTGCTAGGGTCTCAAAAGATCTGGGGCCCAAGCCCCAATGAATATGGCCCAGTTCTCTAAGTCGCACCCCCACCCCCTCCCCCGCATTTTGCTGTACTTGCTATACAGCACCCCATACCTCTCACATCCAGGGCCTCCCAGGTGACGTCTCCTCTGATGTATATCTTCTCAGTCATTATCTTCTCCATTCGGTCCAGACAACTTCTCTCAGCCGCCTCTTCACTGCAAAGTGTGACACACGGACATCTTAGCTTCCTCACATTTCATCATCCCCCAACCTGGATTCCCAACTATGTTATCCTGCTGCTCGCTGTGCTCACCAATACCTCAAATACTATCCTGAAGAAATATCAGTGCTCCCCATAGTAATAGTGCCCCCCATAGTAATAGTGCTCCTCATAGTCCTATGAATAGTAATTCCCTTCTAGAGTGCCCTCATTAGTAATACTGCCCCCAACAGTGATAATGCCCCCCAAGAGTGCCTCCATTAGTAGAAAAGCCCTCCAGTATTAATAATGCCCTCACAGAGCTCCCAGTAGAAATAAAGCCCAATATTGTCCCCAGTGGTAATAAAGCTCTCTATATACCCCTCAGCATTAATAAGGCACCCATAGTGCTTAGTAGAAATAAGGCGGATCTATAAGTCCCTCCTATAGAGACCCCATTAGTAATAAGAACAACTATAATACCCCTACAGTGCCCCCAGTATTTATACTACCCCTTACTGTTATAATGCTTTCCCTGCAGTTCCCCCAGTATTTATAATGCCCCCTATAGTGCTCCCTGTAGTTATATTCCTCCCTCCACCATACAGTCCCATGTAAATAACATCACACCATCTCTCCAGCCCCCTCTAAAATACAGTCCCATGTAAATAGCATCACTCCCCTCCCTTCAGCCCCTCCAACATACAGTCCCATGTAAATAACACCATTTCTCTCCCTCCCGATAGAGTCCCATGTAATTAACATCACACTATCTCTCCAGCCCCCTCCAACACAGTCCCATGTAAATAACATCCCTCTCTATCTACAGCTCCCTCCAAAATACAGTCCCATGTAAATAACATCACCTCCTCCCCAGCCGCCTTCAACATACAGCCCCAAATAAATAATATCCCCCCTCCCCAGCCGCCTCCAACATGCAATCCGATGTAAACATCACCCCAACATTTAGTCCTATGTTAATAACATCATCCCCCCCCCACCAGTCACCTCCAACATACAGTCCCATGTAAATAACATCACTCCCTCCTACAGCCACCATCAACAATACAGTCCCATGTAAATAACATGACCCCCAAACACAGCCACCTCCAACACAGTCCCATGATAATAACATCCCTCCGTTCAGCCCTAACATACAGTCCCAGTTAAATAACCACAACTCCCAGCATCCCTGGGAGACGCATCAAAAAGCATGGGTGACATTACCTCATGACTGGAATCACAGACGCAGTGTTTCGTGTAGTTTTATGAGCAAAAGCCAGGAGTAGATCCAAAAGAAAGAAATGTATAAAAGAAAAACTAATGTGTCTCCTTTTTTTTTTTACATGGCATTTTGCTATATTCACAACTTCGATCAAGACCAGTTCGGCAGATTTTCTACAATTGGCTGATGTGTTTACAAAAATATTTTTAATACCCTATATATCCCCACAATGTGATACAACTCCACAAAATCAGGGACAGGGCATACTTTGGTCAGCAAAAATAATGTAGAATGCCCAACAAATGAGCTACTAAATAAAAAGCAGGGCAGAAAAAGTTGACAAAGATTATATATAGGAACACAGCCTAGTAACAGCAATAAGGGGTTAATCTGACGATTCATAAAGTCCATTACTTAAACCGTGGATTGCACTGGACTAAATATGGTTCTCCACTGAAAAAAAGGTTAATAGATTCACTTACCCCTCCTCAGACATCACCACAGCTTCTTCTCTTCTTCATTGCCGTCCTCTCCTCCAGTGGTCACATGGTGGTGACAACATCGCAGGTCCTCTTCAGCTACTACATTTAGAGCTGATCACATGACCTATGATGTCACCACAGGTCCTTCAGATCTTCCAGTGCATTAGATTCAATTGTATTGCCGTCCTATGGATGGCAATACAGTTGTATTTAGCAGGCAGGCAAGACATTCGGGGCCTGGGACAAAACATCAGGGGCCCAGGCCCCGAATGTTTTAACCTAGCAACGCCCCTAGTGATAATTGAGGGGCCTTGATATGGGGGTTTAGGAACTTCTAGTTACCTCTCTGATTGCATTCACAACTGCACTAGAGGATCTGATCTCTCCCTGAGGTCATGTTCACATATGACATTATCTGTCTCACCGCTTGTCATCTGTTTTGCTTTTTTTGTTTTTAAAAAGGAAAATGGCTGCCATAGATTAGGGAAGGGAAAGCACAGTGTCCAACTTGCAGGGACTGTCCCTGATTTTTAGAGACGGTCGCCGGCTGAAAATGGGTGAGGCTAACAATAACCACAGCCACCCAAGTATCAGGGGAACTCTAGAGCTGCAAATCCATTCCTTATTTTCATAATATACACACCACTACTCCATATCCTCGGGGAACTTAAAGGGGTATTCCCATCTCACAAATGTAGTTTGTGTAGTTAGATATAGCCATATCAGTATTTTTACTAATAGAACGTATTTATATAAAATGTACCATTTAGAAGTTTTGCCTATTTGTATATTCATTGTCCCACACACATCAGTCAGGCCGTTGCCCCTAGTTATGGCCACCGTGGCTGTGTATTAGTGGTGGTCGGCTTGCTCCTTTTCAAACCCAATCTGAGGTAACTGCTGTATTGTGAACGCTCATTGCATCAGCATGCGGAGACACATCTTAAGGTACTTTCACATCTGCGTTTTGGACGCTACCCATCCAAAACGCAATGGTCAGGATCCATCCAAAATGCAGACTTTGTAAATGGATTCTGCTCCATAGAGATGAATTGATCTTGGAACAGGATCCGTTTCTCTGTGTTTTGGAAGCGCAGACAAGAACTTAGCTTGTAGCATTTTTGTCTGTGCTTCCAAAACGCAGAGAAACGAATCCTGTTCCAAGATCATTTCATCTCTATGGAGCAGGATCCGTTTATAAAGTCTGCGTTTTGGATGGATCCTGACCATTGCGTTTTGGATGGGTAGCGTCCAAAACGCAGATGTGAAAGTCCCCTAAGATGTCTCCCCGCATGCTCATGCAATGTGTGTTCACAATACAGCAGTTACCTCAGAGCGGGTTTTAAAAGGAGCAAGCCGGCCACTACTATATGGTCACAGTGGCCGTAACCAGGGGCAACGGCCTGACTGATGTGTGTGGGACAATGAATATGCAAATAGGCAAATCTTCTAAACAGTACATTTTATATAAATACATTCTATTAGTAATAATATTGGTATGGCTGTATCTAAATTTATAAACTACATTTGTGAGATGGGAATACCCCTTTAAGTTGTTCTCAGAAGCTACGGAACAGGGACACAGAAAGTAAAAGAAGAACCTAGATGTTTCTGAGTATTAGGGCTGACTTCAGAAATCTAAACGTGTATTTTTAAAGTAATATTTTTACATGGCCATTTGGCACAGAGGGATAATAACTACCACAGTACCCACCAGTTAGCAGGACATGGCACTGGCTGTCAATGTGGAAAAATCAAAAGGGGCAGGTAAATGGGAAACCAAAGAACACTGTGAAGTTAACACCATTTGCCGGTAATACAATATCCCAAGCAGTATTCCCGTATTATTTTTGTCATCTACCCCCCCTCATGGTCCGTGAGATTGCAGCCTATTTATTAACCTTGCCCCGTCTCTTTGTCAGTCATCCGTTGAAGAATATCTTCTGCTGGTCACAGCATGGTAGAAGAAGTTAGAGCAAAACTAGCTCCAAGAACCAGGATAAGTGAGTATTTACTTACCAAATGGTAACTGGATGAATAAAGATATCTTGTAGACCTTCCAAGTATCCAGAGGTGGGCAGTAAAATGTCACACTTCTTTTTCTTCGAATGGTTAAACTGTCAGAAATTAGGTTGGAAGATATGAGTAGCAAGGTAGCTACTGATTATTTCAGAATGCGAGTAGGTCTTGCAATATTAGACAACCTTCCACATTTTGAATGACTGGCAGAAAAAAGCTGTGGTTGACTTAATGATTTATTGCCATACCTTTTAGAAGGGTATGTCCACCTTTTCTTTTCAATTTTCTTTTTATTAAGAAATATAATGAAGAGCAGTAGAGGAGTGAATAATGTAGAATATTAATACAGGCATAGTGTGAGCAGGAGTTGTGAGTACAATATGCACAATAAGTCTGTAATAGTCCTTTGTTATGGACTTTGCATCCATGATGTATCTTGGTCATTCATGAGGCTGGATAAGTAGTGGTAGGGCCGCTCCAGATTAGTATGTCCTATGTAAGCATAACACCTGCTAAAAAGTTCAATTCTCTGAGAAACTTACTACAAGAGGATGGGGGGGGGGGGAGGTTAATTAGGATGTAATCACCTGAAGTAGCATCAGTAAATGTATGGCTAAATATGTCTCAAAGAAATGTCAGGACTAGAGATGAAGAATGTCAGGAAGTCGATTCGCTCATCCCTAGTCAGGACCATGAGGTGTAATTGAAAAAGGAATCTGTAGTGCAGAAAGAAAGAAAATTTAGCATGAATGATATGAATATGCAGCTACTTCTTCAGAGTGATATATTTGGTCAACTTTAAGAAACCATTGAAAAACAGTGGGACAATTAGTGGTTCTCCATAGAACCGGGATAAGTATCTTAGCGGCGGCTAACAAATAAGAGAGAAGGGTGCGATTCGGCATGCCCTGCTGGTTCTCTATCCAAAGGATATGTCCATTTTTTAATTCCATTTTTCAGTTAATACATATATACAGAATCCAGCAAAAGTTGAGTACCTTTCTGAATATATTGAATTTTCTATTTTGTACTGATTCAAAATGATAGCCTCTATGTTAGCGTTGCCATTGGTAACAGACTACAAGTTTGTAGTCAGACAGCCCCTAACAGGTTAACTGTGCTCATGTAATGCAGGGCGACATTAAGTTTTCCAGCGAATGCGGTTGAGCTGAATGAAGGGGCAGTGGTAATACTTCATTATGATGGTCTTAGTATTCCCAAGGTTCAGACCACCAGTGCTCACACATGATCACTTGTCCATTTATAACATCCCTGTGAAGAGTCAGTGGCTTTTTTACCTTTTCTACATTCCTGTAAAGAACAGATTATACTAACTATTTTTATTCCAGGAATGTCCATCAAATACATGATGGATTTGCTCAAATAAATAAGGATTGGTCATGCTTTTAGACTTACAGTGGATTTATTATATTTGCAGTAGATTGGTTATCTGGTAAAACCTAAATCTCCCAGCATGTAGCCCGACACAGAACATTATAAGGGCCCATTCACACAACTGTGTTTACAGGTCCGCACCTATTCCGCAAAATTGTTCACTTCAATGATAGCGAGCAGCCACAGCTCCGCAAAAACAAAACAAAACAAAACATGTCCTATTCTTAATAGGCATTTAGAACGGGGAACGCAAATTGCGGAACACACGCTGGTCGTCATCCGTGGTATTGCGGATCCGTATTTTTGCAGATCCGCAATACCACGGCTGTCTGAACGGCTCCTAAGGGTTTTACGGAATGGATGTGTCTATTTCTTGGAACACCCTTGACTAATTCTAGTAGCTAGGGTGGCAACAATGGGCGTTATTTATTAAAACTGGCGTTTTCGACTTTAGATTTGTTAACCCCTATTGACATGACTATTTTTAGCCTTAAAGGGGTTCTCTGGGAATTAAGAAACTGAAAATACTTAAATATTACTTTATTTATGCTTTATTATTTTTTATATTTATGTATTATATGATCTTTGGCTGAATCTCTGGGGAATGGAGTTCATGAGGAGACATCAAGTACAGAGAGGAGGGTGGGGATGTGGCTGATGAGCAGCAACACTTGTATGCAGTCTCCAATACTAGTACTTCACAGAAATTCAGCTGAAGATCTTATTATCTGTATTCAGGATCGTTATCCCTGATAAGAGTTGGATGAGGCAGCTCATTACCTCAGTACTCTGAAGTTACTTGTCCTGCTGTGTGGACAGGTTTTGTGTGCACTAATAGGACGTCGGACATTTTATTTCTCCTAATGATTGCACCCTAGGCAAAATGAGCAATTATAACTAAGGAAAGGTATTCGGGAATATATTTAGAATAAAGTAATATTCAAGTATTTTCATTTTCTTAAATCTTGGAGAACACCTTTAAGAACCAGTAACATTTTCCCCTTCAGTGTTCCAGTGGTCATAGCTTTTGTTATTTTTCTTGAATTTAGCTGTATGAGACCTTGAATTTTGAAGGATGAGTTGTAGTTTTAGGGGTAAGAAAACCCAGAAATGTTACTATTATTTTGTGTGATTTATTTTTATGGCATTCACTGTGTGGTATAAATAACATGATACTTTTATTCTGTGGATCAGTACGATTATGATGTTGCCAAATTTATATATTTTATAAAATATTTTTTCTCTTCTCCCTGCAGCCTGTCAGCTGCCCCACTGCCCCTTCACCTTCTCCAGGCTGGCCGAGATTACATGTAGCTGAAGGGTGGGTGGGGGGGGGTGTCGCTGCTTTAACTTTTCATATCTCAGACTGCACGATTTTGGGACAATTATCTGGAATACGAGTGTTTTCGTTTCCAATAATAGAGCAGCCAATCAGTCGATGAACAAGCAAACGCTCATTTATTGGCTGATGGGCATCTTTCATCAGGAGCTTTGTAATTAGGGCTGTGCTGCCATTCATCTATAGAAGAGAATGAGGGAGTGACAACTGCAGTACCAAGCATTCCTCCCTCATTCAAAGTTTGCACTGGCCCATGTAATCAGACGAATGCAAACTTGGGGCCAGTGGACGATTATCGGGCAGTGTAATACCACCTTGGAAAATTAAAAATAGCCATCAATAATTATTTATGTTTAACGTAAAAACTTGATTGAAACAATAGGTAGTTTTCGGATGACACATTCCCTTTAAAGGGGATAATATGATGCCATATATACGCACCATATGGCGTCACATAGAGTGCCTACGGTTACATAGTACAGAGCTGCAGATGCTCCATATTCCTCTGTCCTGACTCAGTGCACATGGCTCTGCGGTGAGGTCTTGGTGTGAGCAGTGCAGACACCCTGGAACTGTGGAAATGGTAATTTGACCAGTTTAAGCTTTCACTCTTCTGTTTGTACAAAGATTGCTCTGAAAAAGATTGACCGAGACATGTTGGGTCAGGAGAGTAGTTACATGTTAAGACTTTCTAAGGCAGACTGAATTCCCCAGCCAAGACCAATAAACACAGGAAATTGCAAGTGTAGCTTAATCGCAACTTAACTTCCCCACCTATGAAGACGACTCAACATATAATTTATGAACATGGCATCAACGGTATCACTTATGGAATGTATAAGTATAAACATGGGGTTATAGTGCCGTGACCTTACAGTGAATGTCCACCTTTTAGCACCATGTTGTTTTAAGTCCGACATTTTGTGCTGACTAATTTCTGTTCTCACCAGGTGTGGTGGAGCCGCTAAGCAAGTAAAAACGTAGCAATGGGTGGACATTATATCCATGTCAATATGTTTAACTGTTTACCCTCCCTTTATGTAAATGTTCATCTTAGCTGTCAGTTGCTTTCACCATATCTTATATTTTCGTCATAATTCTCCTGCAGATACACAATGATTAGCAGCAGGGTAATACAAAGCCCTGTTCCTGTCCCAACTGTTTGAAATGACCGCGCAGACAATCACTGGCTGAGAGGGGTCACTGCTGCAGCCATTAATTGGTTGAGCAGTGATTTCTTGTGTGTCAAAAGGGACAAGGAAGTAGAGACCAGCCAAGACCCGGGAAGCATCATGGGAGCAATGGTGAATTGATTAAAGGGGGTTATCCCATGATTAATGTAAAAAATTTAAATCTGATATCATATAGTACATCATTATCTCTTTCTAACAAAGCTGGAACCAGCTCTGGGTCCAGAGATCTCCCCATTCTGCAACTGCTCTGCCAGATTTATTTCAAGTTGGAAGCTTAGAGGGTGTGCACTTTTTTTCAGTGGGCATGTCCTGCCTGCTGCAGCTGGGATTGAAGGATGGAACTAAGCAAATGCTTCAATCTCAATCAGCAGGACATAGAAGTTAGAAAAAGAGCGAAAAGCAGGTGGCGCTGTACAGACAGAGTTCAGTGAATAACACGGTGGCTATACAAAATTTTTAATTACATGCAATTATAAAAGTGTTCAGATCCAGGTGATAGTTTGAAAAATGCTGAATATTTTTCGTGGGACAACCCCTTTAAGTATCACTCAGGTTTTTTAATGCCATTCTGACCTTTAATAACAAAAAGAAAGGAAAAAATGCCATTTGGACAACCCCTTTAATATTCTGATAAGGTTCCTTAACAACTTAAGGCCCTTGACATATTACTATTTTGTCAAGGTGTGGAAAGTGGTTAAGAATTGGTGCTTCCTTACATGATCCAATCAAATATGACAAATATTGAAAGAACATCAAAGACAGAAGCCATGCTATGCGCCCCTCTGGCACTTCTCATGCACACTGCTATATTATGGTATCATGTGCTACAGATATGTAATTAGGCACCCATATTTCAATAGTCTGTGCACACGTATAAAACTGAAACAGCGTTCTGTCTAGCTCACGGCCTAAGAGGACAGAACATGACACAGGAATTCAGAGAGCACCAAACATAATAGTCATGCTCCTGCCCTTCAGGCCCCACACTACGCTTAATACAGTGTGTCAGTTTTCTTAAATTATTTTGAAAAACTGTGAACAAAATGTAGTTTGTGTCATATTCAATTGTTTTACTACCCATGATAAGCAGGAAAAAGGTATTGACTTCGACTCTTAGCCAAGAACTGGTCACTTCTGGCTGTACTCACAGGCTTTACCGAAAAGAAACAAAAATATTCTTGGGCAGCTTTAATTTCTTGTCATCGGGGGAAGAATTTATGTGACTTACTATTTGGCTTCCTAAACAAAAACAAAGTCCTAGTGATATATCCTCCCAAAATGGAGCCATATTTCTAGTTCTCTCCAAGTTTACTTAGGACAAAATGGTTAGCTGTTTGTCAAGTTTAATCAGAGGACAGAGTTAAAGGGGTTGTCATGGATTAGTAACAAAATGATAAACTACTCTTGTCCATGGGTTATGTGTAGTATTACCTATAATGTATACAAAAATATTATCCAATACCAATATCTGTTTTAAAGTAAAAGTCTCTAATGAGACAAAATACCTACTAAAAATAACTCAATCATGTGAGGATAAAAAAAAATAGCACAAAATACAAAAATGCAATAAACACAATTTTTAAAACAATTCTCTTTAAACAGCTGATCGGCAGGGGTGCCAGGTGTCGTACCCCCACCCATCTGATATTGATGACCCATCATGAGGATATGTCATAAATATTAAAATCCTGGAAAACTCCTGTAATGCTTCTGTACTTCATTCCCACTAGGGCACTAAAAAAAAGTTTAAAAAAAATATAATAACATACTTAAAAATCGAAAGAAAAAAAACACAAACAAACCTTTTCCCCTTAAAAAAATGCCTTATTATTGAACACTATAAAAAGTACACATAATTGGCATTACCACCACTGTAACAACCCTGTAATATAAAACAAGAACATGCGTCTTTGAAAGTCATAAGTATTTTCGGTTTGGTTATTTAATTTATTTTTGTGTCTTTTTTCGGTGATAGATTAGACCTTATGTTCATGTAATATGTATTTTAGGATGTTTTCTTTTTATTTTTTATACCTAGGAAACTGTTAAAAGGAACAAATAGTCTGTGTTTCACACTTTTTCATTTTTTTAATGTCACACAGTACAACGAAAATATATTTTTTAAATAACCTGACAAAAAAATGACACATCGATAAGGAGATGTTGGTATCAAATGAAACTTTCTGTGTGTGAATGTAATTGTGATATATATATAATTACAATATTAGAGCAAAAGAATACGTTTATTGGGGAAAACTGTACAATTGAAAGGATGATCTAGTTGGTTCGACCTGTTGGTTCGCCTCTAGCTATAGCACAGCTACAGCACACTCATAGGTTGCCAAAGTTGGTGTCCCAGCTGTTCATACAAATGGTCGATTGGTGATAAATCTGGTGACCGGGCAGGGCAAGGAAGTGTAGCAATTTGGCAGAAACATTTGCTATGTGTGGGTGAGCATTATCCTGCTGAAAAGTACCAGTTGGAAGGCATGGGAGGCAACAGGAGCGTAGCTAAAGGCTCATGGGCCCTGGTGCAAGAGTTCAGCTTGGGCCCCCCTCCTCTTAGTGCTCTGTGTGGCTTCTTATGAGTTACAAGGGTGTTTGGGCCCCCTCAGGCTTCTGGGCCCGGTACCGACTGCTACCTCTGCACCCCCTATAGCTACGCCCCTGGGAGGCAACACATGTGGCCTTAGGATGTTCTGCACATATCACTACATTGTTAGGATCCCTTGTATCACTCCTAGAGTGACTGACTGTTGTATACGACGGCTCCCCAGATGATCACAGCAGTAGTTGGTGAGTGTGTCGCTTCACATCAAAAGTAGAATTGAAGCCATCACCATGAGGCCTCCATACGTGAATCAAACCGTTATAGCATTCTAAACAGAACATGGATTTGTCGCAAAAAACGATATGGTTCTAATCCGTAGCAGTACAGGCTTCTTGTTCATGACATCACTGCAGACAAAGGTGATGGTGGCAGGCTGTTAATGCAGAACATGTAATCGGCACCATGACTCGAAATTCTCTTCTGCTAAGCGTCTGGAAATGGTTTGGGCAGAGACAGAAATATATAATGAAGGTGCCCTCCCATAACCACTGCTCCCAAGACCTCCTAACAGCTAGGTCAGAACAACCTAGATGGCTGGCAGTTTGTAGAACTGACCATCTTCTCTCAGTCCAATGATGTGTCCCTTTTGAAAGTATGTCAATTGCGAAAATGTCTTCAAGTGCATCGTAGAAGTGTACACCACCTGAAAGTAGACTTTGAGAACCTTTTTATAGGGTAACAAGGGAAGCACTTTTACGCCCTCTTGCGGCAATGCCCAGTGTGTAATCAGACCACATCTGTAATCATTTAAATATCTGCCTGAGACATACGAATGCAGCAGGGTTAACACACAAACTCTTAACTCAAATTTCTTAACTCATCGCGTTATCTTGAAACAAAAGCCATTGAAAAGCAATTGAAGGTGTTTGCTTAACGCATTTAGTTTAGATAACACGTCTCAGAAAGCATGTGTGTTAACTCTACTACATCGTAACTGCATGCCTAGTTTTTCAGGAATATGGCATGGATGCATTATTGTTTTGTCAATGACTGCATGGAAAGGATCTCATGACGAAACATGGCTAAGGCTACTTTCACATCTTCGTTTTTGCTGTCCGGTTTTGAGATCCGGCATGGGATCTTGAGACCACAGCAAAGCTCATCCATTTGAATAATACAACCAGCTGTATCCATTCAGAAAGGATATGCTGTATCATATTTAAAATTAAGAAACCAGAAATGGCACTAAAACCATTTTAAGTCAATAGGCGCCGTTTTATTCGTGTCTGACTCCAGCACCATTGACTTACATGGTTTTTGGTGCCGGATCTGGCTTCTTCAGTTTCCCATTCTGCACACAAAAATGTTGCTTGCAGCGGTTTTGTGTCTGGCGTGGGAACGCAGCAAACCAGAACGGAGTGCATCATACATGTGCTGTGTAAGTCATTAAGGGGTTAAACATGTGTTTAGGGCTTAATAGGCAAACCTAGATAGCAGACTTGAGGGCCATTGTTAGGTCCCCTGGCTGTAACAATCCATCCACACCCCATGATTGTTTTGCAGAGGATCAGATGGGGTGAAAGAACCTCTTAGATACCATGGTTGCTAATAAATGCAGTATTCAATGAGTTAAACTGCTACACATGTAATGACCAGAATAGACACATGCAGTGAACCCCCAAAGAGGGTCAACCGGAGGTGCTGAGTTATTCAGTACTGGAGGTCGTTCGTGAATCCCAAAGAAGAGGTGACTGGGACCAGCGCATCCTGCAGAAGGAATGCGAATGGATATATCGCTTTAGGTCCCAGTCGCCTCTTGGGCTTAACGAGCGACTTACCTTCTTTTGTTTTCTCTAATTCTTAGCATCTGCTTTGAGCCTAGGTTATGTATTTTCCTCTTTTCATTTATGGATCCTCATTCATGCTTTATGACCATCCGTAACCAGCCTTTAATATCGATGCGGGAAGCATCTTCTGTGATGGTCAATTATAACTAGTTATCGACTGATGATATATTTCAAAAATAAAAGGGGGAGGGTCTGTTTATCCTGAACCTCCCCAATCCCTCCCTACTGTTCCCTGTCCCAACCCTTTCCTCCCTCACCTAATTCCCTCATGTATCTTGTCACCTACCCCTCTTGTTACTTCACATTCTTGCCCATTCCTTCCGACTCATGAGGCATGGTGTATTCATTTTTGATACATGATTAATACCTAGGGCGATTCCTTTTAGTCGATGGTTCATTAGACACCTGTATAATATCGGGACTGGGCACTGTTGAATTTTCAGCTGGCTACTACTAATGAACCAATGACCGCCTGGGTTGCTGAATGGATATGGATCGCCCGTAACCCGCACTTACATGACAGGATGCGTCTATGGCTGTGTTCCAGAGTGAAGCGCAGAAACCCAACCCACCGTCGGTTTCCCGATCATGTGGTCCGTTTGCGATCACATCACCGGATATGGCACCGCCTGAATGGTGAGACGCACCCCCGGCGTGCGGTCCACGGACAGGAAGCTCGGCATGGTAAGTGCCTGTGCCCGCTGTATTTAAATTGGAGCGAACACATGCCACTTCCCACCTGCTCAACCAAGGATCCTGGCCACTCCAGACTCCCCCTAGGCCCGGTCATCAGTATACCTGGCTACCTTACAGATTTGGGATATCGAGACCCGATACTGGGGTCCACGTGAGTGGTCTTCTGACCAACATGTTCTTACCTGCCATTGCTTACCAACTGTAATCTCTGGGCAATGTATTATTACATATATAGAATAAGAAGGTCTGTATTACCCCCCTCTTTTTCTTGAACTATCGGTCAGTGAATTCAGTCTTGTTGCTCCTAACGTATCTGGGCAACATATATGATCAAGCCATCAGTATCGCCTACAAATGAATTATTTCACCTATTTTTAGCCATCATGCAGTATGAAATATCTAAAAATCTAAGTGGTGATTCGCATGGCCCTTCACTGATACATTAGGGTCTGGCCCTTTATTGGTTTGATGGCTTGGCGACTATCTTGTTATCGCCACCTGGGGGGTTTTATATATATAAAACCTTTACATGTTGAGCATAATTTTTGAGCAGTTTATCATTTTGGGCACTTTTTATGATTATAGATTTTGTATCATATTTGCATTCTATATATCTCCTTCTGATAACCATGAATTTCTATCTATGAATTAACTACTATAGCAAACCTTCCCGTATTAACCCCTGATGAACCTCGGACGAGGGGAAACGCGTCGGGTTTAGTTACCGGGTATCTTGTGAGGGAGGGACAAGGGATAGACAGGGCAGGTTCGAGACCAGGGAGCATCCACCCTCAGGATCCGTCCCTGGGTTGAGGAGTAGTGGCAGGAACTGTAATAGGGATTGTCACTTCCCCTACCTCTGACCTATAGATTACCATATATCTAATCCCTGTCCACCCCATGGTATATGTATCTATACTTTCACTTTTGATTTATTGCTCTTGATATCGACATTGATGAGAGGTGTAGGTTTTGTAGCGTATAATTTAGCATAAAAATATCCAATTTTATTTCAGTGCATATTAAAAGTTACGTTTTAACTATCCAGCTTTTCTGTGAACCTGTGAACCCCCAAAGAGCTAGTGCACAAGATGGCAGTGGTAGTGGCCCTGATGTAGCATTGTAATGACACGGTGTCCTACCTCTGGTTGTCGCCCCATGGAGTTCGATGTAGTGAAAAAGGTGATGATGAAAGGAACCAGGTAGAGATTGTGGAACAAACAATGTCTTTCTTTACTGAGTGCAAAAAACAATATCATGACTCTATGTACAGACTCTATATCAGTAATGTAACAGATTAACTATGAATGTCGCAGCAGTTGAACAAGATAAATGTGGTGATATATTACACCGAGGGCCAGTTTTAGACAAAATGTGGCCCTGGGCAAAATCAAAAGTGGGGCCCCAAATCTTGTAATAATGTACTAACAACACAGTTACATTCTGTCGATTCCGTCCCTCCCTCACAGATTTACACCCCATAAAGCTCCTCACACAGTTCTTCACCCTCATGACCCCAGAATACGCCAGATGCCCCCTCCCCTCATAGCAATGAGTTCCCCTCACTCACGGCATCTGAGAGTGTTAAAAACCGGAAGCGTGGGATTCCTCTTCAAGTGCGCTTTCCCCCACCGGACTCTAGGGAAAGCACCCTGTTCTATAAATAAGCCACAGCCTGTGCTAGGCTTTCAGGCTTATTGTTAGCATATCCCAGTTCAGGCCACTAGATGGAAGCACTGAACTGTGATATAGTGATTTCTATACAGAATAATGGAGCAATTTACATCTGATGATTGTAAGTTGTGGTCTCACTTCAGTAAGTGGCATTTATCATGTAGAGAAACTTAATACAATGCACTTACTAATGTATTGTTATTATCCATATTGCTTCCTATGCTGGCTGGATTCATTTTTCCATCACATTATACATTGCTCGTTTCCATGGTTACAGACGACCATGCAATCCAGCATCGGTGGCTGTGCTTGCACAATATAGGAAAAAGCCCTAGCCTATGTGTGCTCCTATGGTCCTGGCCACCAGTGAGGCTGACTCTTTTTCTTATAGTGTGCAAGTACGACCACCGCTGATGCATTGCAGGGTGGTCTGTAACCATGGAAACAAGCAGTATATAATGCGATGGAAAAATGAATCCAGCAAAGGAAGCAATATTGTTAATAACAATACATTAGGCTTGTATTAACTTTCTCTACATGATGCATGGCACTTGCTGAAGTGAGACAACCCCTTTAACTACTGGGTTTTTTTCTCCCTTGCAATACAGCAGGAAGAGATCATGTATTGTTATAATTGTCAAAGGTTGTTTTTCCTAAACATTCAGTATACTAAGGTTATAGTCCTGGTTACCTACAGTTCTCTCCATTCCAGACAAGACTGGTCTGTTTTTAGTGATAGACAATATCATGAAAACGTTATCTATTTCCTTTTTACCATTCATCTTTATTAGAAATTCACATATGATGATGATAAATCCCTATTGACCTAAGGGACAAGTGACCTGTTTCTGGTGACCCACTGGGAAGGCAGTTTGTCAATGTAGAGGTTATCATACTTGGAAACGGTGCATAAATGGCCACATGCAAGCGGTGCGCATTATGTGCAGATTTTCTGTTAGTATTTTCATGTGGAAAATCTGCAACATAATACAGTACCAGCTAAGTAGATGAGATTTTCAAAATCTTATCTACAAGGTATAGAAATTTTCTACATGGAAATTAACCTGTGGTGCGGATTTTGAAATCCACTGCATTTTAATTTTGTGCAGATTTTGCAAAAGGTGAGAACTGGTGCAAATCCACAAAAAATTCATGACAACTGCAAGTAACACTTTGGTGTGGAAAGCATATGAAAATCCTCATAAGGGCTCGTTCACACGACCGTATGTATTTTGCGGTCTGCAGAAAACAGATCTGCAAAAAATACGGATGACATCCGTGTGCATTCCGTATTTTGCAGAACGGAACAGCTGACCTTCCGTTTTTTTTTGCGGACCCATTGAAATGAATGGTTCCACATACGGTCCGCAAAAAAATGGAACGGACACGGAAAGAAAAATACGGTCGTGTGAACGAGCCCTAAGACTACACTGCCATGTGCATATACCCTAACAAAGTATCCACTAACTATATAGCTGTCTAGAGGGTCCAGTACCTCTTCCTTACTGCGCTGCGGCAAATTCTTTTTACACTAAGCCACGGATCTAACTTTGTCTAATGCCTATATACTGTACAGACCAAAAGTTTGGACACACCTTCTCATTCAAAGAGTTTTCTGTATTTTCATGACTATGAAAATTGTAGATTCACACTGAAGGCATCAAAACTATCAATTACCACATGTGGAATTATATACTTAACAAAAAAGTGTGAAACAACTGAAAATACAATATGTCTTATATTCTAGGTTCTTCAAAGTAGCCACCTTTTGCTTTGATTACTGCTTTGCACACTCTTGGCATTCTCTTGATGAGCTTCTAGAGGTAGTCACCTGAAATGGTATTCCAACAGTCTTGAAGGAGTTCCAGAGATGCTTAGCACTTGTTGGCCCTTTTGCCTTCACTCTGCGGTCCAGCTCACCCCAAACCATCTCGATTGGGTTCAGGTCTGGTGACTGTGGAGGCCAGGTCATCTAGCGTAGCACCCCATCACTCTACATTTGGTCAAATAGCCCTTACACAGCCTGGAGGTGTGTTTGGGGTCATTGTCCTGTTGATAAATAAATGATGGTCCAACTAAACGCAAACCGGATGGAATAGCATGCCGCTGCAAGATGCTATGGTAGCCATGCTGGTTCAGTATGCCTTCAATTTTGAATAAATCCCCAACAGTGTCACCAGCAAAGCACCCCCACACCATCACACCTCCTCCTCCATGCTTCACGGTGGGAACCAGGCATGTAGAGTCCATCGGTTCACCTTTTCTGCGTCGCACAAAGACACGGTGGTTGGAACCAAAGATCTCAAATTTGGACTCATCAGACCAAAGCACAGATTTCCACTGGTCTAATGTCCATTCCTTGTGTTCTTTAGCCCAAACAAGTCTCTTCTGCTTGTTGCCTGTCCTTAGCAGTGGTTTCCTAGCAGCTATTTTACCATGAAGGCCTGCTGCACACAGTCTCCTCTTAACAGTTGTTGTAGAGATGTGTCTGCTGCTAGAACTTTGTGTGGCATTGACCTGGTCTCTAATCTGAGCTGCTGTTAACCTGCGATTTCTGAGGCTGGTGACTCGGATGAACTTATCCTCCGCAGCAGAGGTGACTCTTGGTCTTCCTTTCCTGGGGCGGTCCTCATGTGAGCCAGTTTCTTTGTAGCGCTTGATGGTTTTTGCGACTGCACTTGGGGACACTTTCAAAGTTTTCCCAATTTTTCAGACTGACTGACCTTCATTTCTTAAAGTAATGATGGCCACTCGTTTTTCTTTACTTAGCTGCTTTTTTCTTGCCATAATACAAATTCTAACAGTCTATTCAGTAGGACTATCAGCTGTGTATCCACCTGACTTCTGCCCAACACAACTCATGGTCCCAACCCCATTTATAAGGCAAGAAATCCCACTTATTAAACCTGACAGGGCACACCTGTGAAGTGAAAACCATTTCAGGTATCTACCTCTTGAAGCTCATCAAGAGAATGCCAAGAGTGTGCAAAGCAGTAATCAAAGCAAAAGGTAGCTACTTTGAAGAACCTAGAATATAAGACATATTTTCAGTTTTTTCACACTTTTTTGTTAAGTATATAATTCCACATGTGTTAATTCATAGTTTTGATGCCTTCAGTGTGAATCTACAATTTTCATAGTCATGAAAATACAGAAAACTCTTTGAATGAGAAGGTGTGTCCAAACTTTTGGTCTGTACTGTATACAGCCACCAAAATCTGGGACGGTTGGGAACTTTGCCCCTTGGTTTAGTGCTTTAGCTCCTGATGTTTGGGAGTTTGGTGTCTCAGTATGCAGCTTCGAGTGTTTACTATGTTGGCCATAGTGTCTTTTGGTTTAGTATTCTAGTATCCTAGTTTTCTTCCTGGTTTAGTGACAGACTTCCCAGGATATAGCAATCACTTACCCCTCTTAGAAACATATACATGAGTCTAGCATCGGAGATGGCCATACTGGTCAGTGTTAAAGGGACACTACCATGATTTTTTAAAAATCACATATTAACAGGCTTATGTGAATATTCTGTGTATTTTTTTTCTTGCAAAAGTGTGGCTGGTTTATGGATATAATGTTTTTCAACCAAACAATTCATACAGGACAATTACAATCCCCAGAATATACAGAACACATACTAGACTACAACAAGATACAATCATGGCACTGCAAATCCCAGAATACACAAAAAAGACCACTAAACTATAACAAGATACAAATGTACAACCACAGATCCCAGAATACAGAACTAGATAAAATATATCTATAACAGAATGCATTGAGCAAACGCTATATCTGGCAACCAGAATGGAGTAAGGCCTGGATATAAAACCAATCAGCAACTCCAACCTAATTAACCATTACAAGCTAGGTGTTAATCAAACTCAGATTCAGATGCAAAGCAGTTTTGCATAGCAACTTCCCAAACAAAGCTAGTAACTAGGTGATACCCATTGCCAGGGGAGTAGCTATAGGGGGTGCAGAGGTAGCAGTCGCTACCGGGCCCAGGAGCCTGAGGGGGCCCCAATGACCCTTGTGCTGCATAAAAAGACACCAGTATTATAGAAAGTGCATGCTGATCAAGTTAGATCTATGGCTGGAGGGAAGGGGTTAGGTCAAGAATTTGGCATAGGGGGTTTGCCAGTTCAATTTTTGCCTCAGGCAGCATGAAGGCTATGTGCTTCGCTGCCCCTGACCACAAAGTACTGAGGGAAGGGGGGCCCAAGCTTAACTCTTGCACCAGGGACCATGAGCCGTTAGCTACGCCCCTGCCTATTGCTTGCATCATATAACATTTTCTAACGGAACATATAGCCCTGGATCCGCACAGCAAATGAAAACACCAGACCAGTGGATTATTGCAAAATATGGTGGAGGTTATCCAATTTCAATCATAATACAGAGCATGAACCTGGCCTAATCACTATAACACATCCACTAGCTAAACCCACCCCCCAGCTTCATTATCCTCATTTGAGCCATCTGCCCTTACTGCCACTTCCTGGCTCCCTGGACAACTTGATAGAGACCACAATCCATGAATATCCTAGAACTACTAATAGAAGCTATAGCCCCTACAGATTTTTTTTGCTGTGACCCCTTTTGGAGGTAACACCCACAGATGATGTAACTCACCTGCAGCTACATCTCTCTTAAATTCCCTTTGACTTCTCCCATTGACTAGTCACGTTTTTGCTGCCATTTTGCGCCCTATTGTTTGTGCCCTATTGTATTGTAAATCCTGAAGCCAGTGAACATGAGGCCAGTGACGCCTTGCTAATTCTTCACCATTAGCTCTGTAATGTTGTCTTTGCTTCTCCTAACCACCTTAATTCTCCTTACATGGAGCATCATTTGAGTAACATTAGTTATCATTACTTAGTAAAATTCTATGACACGTAGCAGTTGGTGAGAAATATTTTTGTATCTACTATGTTGATGCGATAGATCTTAGGTGTTCTAACTGTAGTAAAACTGGTGAAACTGAGAAAAGAATAGCTGAGCTTTCAGACATTAATAGGTTAATAAACCAAAGGAGCTCCTGCGGCTGGTGGGGGATGCCAGTAACCAGAACCTCTGTCTCTGCTACAGGGCGGATATTTGGTGTTTGTGGAAGTCCAGTGAAAATAATCTGGGTGCCAGCAGTATGGCTCCCCGCAGGACTACACACGGAGTGTGTGTGAGGTGTGCTCCTATAGAGCACCCTGCTGTGAAGTGCTGCCCCTGCCTGACTATTCTGAATGCTTCCTACTAAGCTGCTCTGACGCTGGAGTGGCCTCCTTAACCAGCTCCTTATGTCGCCTGTGTGTGAAAGTTACCACTTAGAAGGTACATTAAAATTAAATATTTTTTTCCCATTGCCTGTCCCCTACTTAGCATAATGCACAACATATGGCGTGTTCATCACACATTCAGCCTTTAACACACACAGTGCTACTGGACAGAGGGAAGCCCCACTACCCCACATAAAAGAGGGGCAGGAAGCATTTTACTTAAAATAAAAAAATATATCTTGAAACCAATATAGACACCATACATATTTCTACAGTAGTAGTCACCCAACTTTCCCTGTCTGACCTATCTTCCTGATTATGCACTATTATTCCTGATGATCTAACACTCTAATAATGCTACATAATTAGCTACAGTTGCCCCCTAATGACCAAGTAACAAAACTGTACACAGAGTCTGTCTGACCAAACCAAATGCAGGATGATCCTCTCGTGGACCTAGGCTCTGATACAATGATGGTCCCCAAAATTCCAGCAGAAGAAATTCTAATTTGAAGCAGACTGTGGAACCAATTATGTTCTGTATAGAAAAAACCTACATGAAAAATGAGCCAAATGTACCAAAAATATAAAAAAGTCTTTATTGAATATAAATACATAAAAAACATACCAGGAAAAGTACTGAATGCAAAGACAAGTGAGGCAGACAAAGCGGCCTCCAAGGATCTGTTCTGTATAGATAGAACTATTTCCTCTGGTAGGTCCAAGGAAGCCCACTCTAAGGAATTTGAGGTAGTTTTATGTAGCTACTGGTATATAGAATGCACCAGTGCCTACCAGCTTTATTTCTTGCCAACCACTTGTTTTGGAAACTCCCTCCTAGAGTCAGGCTGAGGAAACCACAATGGGGTAATATTGTAAGAGGATGCTTAGTCCTCCAAAACAGTGAGCTGAGCCTAATGGAGTTTTTGGCTCATAGACAAAGGAAAGTGTGGGTGGAACAGTACATGGAGCCCCTATGGTGTTGCGTTTTTGTTGTTGGGTGATACATCCTTCCATAGGTACACAAATATTCTACGTCATCCATGTAGTTTATGCAGGATATTTCTGGCAGTAAGTAAAAACATGATGAATGCACCAAATGGGACACTAGTCTTAGCGTAGCGTTGGCATGGATCCCTCATGTCTAAGGCCTAGTAAGGTAACAAAACAATTTAGATATTACATTCTCTTCCATGCCGAAAAGCACTGTCTCATCTCTGCTGATAAAGACAAGCACTGGTAGAAGTTAGGGCTGTGAAGGCCCACATTTTCGGGTAGTCTAGCACTGTTAATAGGGGCAATTTAGCTGTTGTTTTTGGCAAGTATTTGTGGACCTTCCTGAAGTATGTTCTCCTTGGCTAAAGCTCTGACAGTCCAATAGACATGAGATTCACAACCAAAATTCAATGTGTTTGGGCAACTCATGTTTCCTAACGGACACAACGTTAGCAAAGGCCATTTCTTCTCTTACTGTGAGATTCTATGAAATGAGTAGCATGAGATAATGGAGATTAGAGGTGTAGCCAGCTATAAGGGGTTCACAGTCTGGTATAAGGGCCCCTGATTGTCTGCCAAAGACTTAAATAGTATAAATGGAACATAATAGTTGAGGGACCTTTTATATGATAGTTTGGGAGCTTTAAGTTACTACTCTGATGGCAAGATAGGTTCACGCTTTTGTCATGTGGTTGCTCATCTTAGAAGCTGAGAAGGATCATGATATTTTATTCCCACAATTCCATGTAGTTCAGAAGATTGACCTAAAAGATACAAGGTCTTTAACAGCAATGCTCTTTGTTCTTGACTGTTCTCTCTGGCAAGGTAATGGTTACTAACTATCGGGAAAGTCATTGGAAATGTAGTTGAAGAGAAGGGAAAAGTCTCGGCACTGCAGACGGACGGAGTGTAAAAATATCAGCTCTCTCCAAAATCAACTCCTGGCTGGCGGCAGCTGCCCCTATTAATGCTGGCTACAGGTTTGTTTTCCTGCGTGGTGGAGAGAAGGCTGCTATTCATACTGTAACAGGTAGCACCAGGGACAGCAGAGAGGAATGGAGCGAGGGGGCAAAGGGAGAAGGGGCGTCAGGGGGGAAGTCGGGTGCTTTTCTTTCCAGCCAGTTCTTATACATACAAAACAGAACATCTATGTGGACAAGAAAGTAAAACACTGAAGCACTCAGCATAATGATTTGCCTCTGAGAGAGATGTTTGATTTATATTAAGACTTAGGGGTAACCAATGACATGTTTAATGTGACAGTTCATCATGGTAGAAGTGGTGACATGTTTAAAGGCCAGGTCCTCCATGAATTTGGGTGTAGTTGACCATGTAGGTTTTGTATTGTTTTCCAGATTCATTTACAATCTTTAATAAATTCAGTTAAAGGGGCTGTCTCATTACAAGAACTTCGTTCCATTGGCACTGTTAGGGCATATGGACATCATAAAGGGACCTTCTCTATGAGTCAGAGTTACTCGGAACCCTCCTTCACTATATGTAAGCCAGACCAGAAGGAATGGGCATTTTGGATTTCAACATGCCTGATCACATGGAAGATAAGACCATCTTGCATGTCTATAGTGGAGTTGGAAAGAATCGCTGTTGAGCCGGCAGTTGTATAAAGCATATGATCAGCTTAAAGGGGTTTTTGGGGAATATGAACAGACAAGGGAATGCCCCCAAGCCTGCGTTACAACTTGAAATATTCATACTTACCTTCTCTCCACACCTCCGTTCTACGTGCTACCTAACATTCCTCCATCTTCTGGTCCCTGGCTTGTTGCCTTCTGGCCAAGTATGGAGATGGTCTCGAGTGCTGCTGCAGCCAATGATGTGCAGCCAAGTGACATGTCAATACTAAACCCATCATTGACTGCAGTGGTGCAGGTGACTATGGCCATATCCATAACGTAACTGAAAGCCAACAAGCTGGGGACCATAATATGGATAAATATGATACAGCACTTAGGACTGGAGTGGCAGGGAGCAGGTAAGTATGAATATTTAGGCTAGAAGCCTTCTCAAAATAGTTAATACTCCTGGAAAACCCCTTTAAGACACAGTAAGACACAGAAAACATGAAGCAATTCAATATATTATAGGGAAATTCTCTCACACCTGGTACAGAATGACCTGTTTTTAGATTTAGAGGTGATAAACTAATTTAAGAAGCATTAAAGAAAGTGGATCCCAATTCTGGTTAAGTTGGAAGGAGATGTGTTTGAACTAGTGGATGGAAGTAGAATAAAGCTGGTACTGTGCATAGAGTTAGGAGCTTTGGTGGAGCCATCATGCTTTAAAGGGTTGTCCAGTTTTGGATTCCTCCTTCTAACATGTCTCTTTGGGTAATGCTTAGTAAATAGATCAACGCCTCTTATGTTTGGCACTGCAGGACTAAGTATGTAGATCGTGGACAACAGAGCTCCAAACGAAGTTACAAGTCATGGCATTGGCATTAAGAAGCAGGCCACACATAGGCTGATCCCACTGCTTGCCTAAGTGTCGAGTGACAGAATAATCCTCTAGTTCGGCCACTTGTGGTGAAGATTATTATTATGGAAACAGGAAGGGACTGGCGGATGTGGGCAAGCAGCCTAGTCCCTCTTTTCACTTCAGTAATAAAAAGGCAAACAATCAGTAGGTCTTCTTTTAAAGATGAATTTTGTTGCAGCAAGAAAGGAAAACTAGAAAATGAAATTGTACAAAATAATAAGCAATACTTTCTACTTGTTTAGATGACCAAAGACTGATGAAGGATGCCAACAAGTATATTCCTACATAGATCTGCCTCTTGACACCCCCGCTGATCAGCAGTTTGCGGGAGATGCTGGGTGCCTGAACCAGGCACCGATCTACCACAACAACCAGGCATGGTCACTACACATTTTACAGAGCTCTGGTGTTCCTGCAAACAGTTGATTTTGGGGGGTTTACTGGGAAACTGATGCCGTCAACCGAATATTGATGACCTATCCTATACTTAGAATAGTTCATCAATATTAAATGCGTGGAAAACCCCTTTAAGGGCCATTTTATTGTTTTCTTTCACGTTTTACTATGATCATGCTTCAGGGTTAACCACGCTGATTAAAATGATACCTTTATCTCTGTAGGTTCTAGAGATATCTGCTTCTTTTTTTTAATAATATGTAAAAGAATTGGTTTAAGCACCGAGGGACTGGCTAGAGCCCTTGGAGCACCACTTTGCAATGTCGCTCTGCTGTGGGCACTGCACCTCACCCTTGATTGACAGAGCTAGACATGTTGTCTAGCCCTGTATTCTTGTACCTGCACTGTGGCTCAGTGACTCAATGCTTATGGGCCGCTGGGGCAAGACTAGACTCAGAGATGGAGCAGTATAGTCTTGTGCCATCTGCGCATGTGCAGTCTGGATCTGCACTGCTTGGGAAGTAGCAACATAATGAGTACGCAAGCACTGAGCCACAGCGCAGGCGCAGGAATCCAGGGCTAGATGAATCAGGGCTCTTCACATCTGCATAAAATGACAGGCACATGAACAAGTCACTGAGCCACAGTGAAGGAGGAGTGCCCAGAGCAGAGAGGTGTTACAAAAGTTGTGCTCCTAGGGCTTTGGCTGGCCCCTTGGTGCTCAAACTAGCTCATTTACATATTGCTAAAAAAATCAGATATCTTGGGAACTGTTGTACGTACAGAGACAAAAAAGGTATAGTTTTAATCAACATGATCAACCTTATCAGACTAGGTTTAATGGGGTTGATCATGCTGACAGATGTTCTTTAAAGTGTATGATGAATAATGAAATTCACTACAAAGTGTTTTTATGCCATTTTTTTCATTGTCTTTGTTCATAGGGCTGAAAATGCCTTTTAAACTATTCAACAACCAAAAAAACTGCAGAAAAGTTGCAAAGTTATTTTTGTTTGTAGAAGGCCTACAGAAAAGTTTTCCAGTGCATTATAGTTCTCTTTTCGAAAAAGTCATGCTCCTGTGTCAGATTGACATGATCAGGAAGGTTTTGAGTCCTGACTTATAGCAGTATACCGGTACAATAAAGTATTGCAGTCTATGATGGTGCGCTGCCCACGCCCTGATTTAGTAAAGCAGCCTCAAACATTTCCACCACTTTTACCGTTGGTACCAGTTCTTTTGTAGACTTATGGACTCTGAAATCAACTATCTTGTTAGAAATATATTTCAACATTTTACATTCTGTTCTCAGGTTCCATTTGATGTGTATGTGAAATCTTCTTGATTTGTAGATGATCCTCTGGAAAGTGGAATGATTGATGTCCAGTTGTTTATCCATCTTTCCTTCCCAGACTCATAGGCAATGATAATTTTCTTTATGAAGACTTAGTAAGCTCCTAGATATAGACATACAGTAGTGGAACCACACTTGGTACCAAAACAAAATGTCTGTGGTGTAAGTTGGGCAAGTTCCTTAGTCAAGTCCAAAGTCTTGGCAAACTGAGTGAACACATGTTCAATATCCTCTTTAACAATGTTCAACCTGAGGTGTTGTACTTTGGTTTTTAAGACTGTGATGAATGAGATGAATGTACCTTTTCTGGAGAAACAAAAGACATATCTGTAATTTTTTTATGTGATCTGTTTTCACCAAATGTTAATTTATGGCTAGATTTTTATTTTTCTGTTTTTCTATATATTTTATTTGCTGTTTTCTATTTCCATTTTTTGGCGCCATTGTTTACCAGTCATTATATATTCATATTTTACTTTATCTGGGTGACTTATTACATATTCATCATTTGATAACTTTGGTAATGTATAGTTCCCTTTTTGACTTTTGTGTTTGTTCCACGGCTCTTGAAGTAAAGGATTATGGTACGGTATGTGGGTGATCGCAAACCATTTTTATTTATGGTCCAGATTTGCTGAGCTGTACCTATGTCATAGCATTAAGCTTTCGCGCATGCACATCTTCATCTTACTAGCACATGTGCATGACATAATTTGAGCAGCAGGAACAATGTAACAATTCACATACTATTAGTTGTATATCTAACTTTCTATGTACCTTATGGAACTGGATCTGGAGCCTCTGTATTTGTAAGGGATCACTCTCTCTCAGGGGGTCGCCATCACAGACTTCTTCCAACACACGGAACAAAGCCAAACAAACACCTGCCCAGCTGGGCTCTGACTAAAGGCTCATTCACATGAGCGTGTGCAGTCAGTGCCCGTGCTGTGGACCGTAATTTGCGGTCCACAACGCACGGGCACCGACATTGGGGCCACCGCATGCGGATCGCGGACCCATTCATTTGAATGGGGTCCGCGATCTGCACCGCAAAAAAGTAGTGCTTGCGCTACTTTTTTTGCAGTGCGGAGGCACGGCCAGAAACACCACGGAAGCACACCGTAGTGCTTCCATGGTGTTCCGATCCGTGCCTCCGCATCTCCCGGATTGCGGACCCATTGAAGTGAATGGGTCCGTGATGCAGGCTGCACACGGCCGGTGCCCGTGTATTGCGGACCCGGCGTATGCGTGCCGCAATACGGGCCCGATAGCTCACCTAAAAAAACGCCGTTCACACACAGCTTTTAGATGCGGCTTCCTCAGCCATCCAGCAGCCTCCTGGCTGTGACCTCACCAGCACCTTTGGGGGAAGATGGTCCAGTAGTCCTCCTGACTCTGACCATGCGACCCTCTAACCATAGGCGTAGCTGGGCCCCCCAAACTTTAGGCTATACCAAGCCTTGTGGCCCCTCAGCCCTCCTGGCTGAGACCACACAGATCCTCCATAGGCTCCAACCTTTTAGGCTTCCTCAGCCTTTCTCTCTCTCTCACAGGTTTCCTCAGCCTTGTGGCCCCCCCAGCCCTCCTGGCTGGGACCACACGGGCCCTCTCCAGGTCTGTTCCCTGGGGCCCTCTCTCTCTAGACTCACACACTGCAGGTTAATTTATCCCTGCCTAATTGAACCAGCTGGCCTCACCTGCAATCTCTTCAGGCCAGAGGAAAACCTGTAATGGACTAGGGGTGTGGACTGGAAGACTCCCACTTCCAACCTGTCTCCCAGTCCAAGAAATCCAGCCCAGGCACTTTAAACAAAACCAGCTCCAGCAACTATGCCTTGCTGAAGCTATACCATATCTGGATTTCAGTTCTCACCAGGCTAAGGCTTCATTCACACATCCGTATTTTGTTTCTGTGTCCACTTTTTTTTTTTGCGGACCATATGCGGAACCATTCATTTCAATGGGTCCGCAAAAAAAACGGAAGGTACTCCGTATGCATTCCGTTTCCGTATGTCCGCATTTCCATTCCGAAAAAAAGATAGAACATGTCCTATTCTTGTCCGTTTTGCTGACAAGGATCGGCATTGTTACAATGGATCCGCAAAAAAAACGGAAACACGGATGACCGCATCCGCAAAATACGGAACGGAGTACACATACGGACGTGTGAATAAAGCCTAAACGGACAAACCGGTTGAGATACACACCCCCACACCCGTACACATTACCACACTATGCATTCCAGGAGCGCTTAAATGTAAAGTTTGAATTGGATGTGCTATAGTTTTGGAGCAGGAATTGACAATTACTGTTAGGCCCCATTCACACGACCGTATATTTGTGGGCCCGCATTACTGCGGACCCGCAAATATACGGAGGCCGCCCGGCGTGTGTTCCGCAGCGCTCGGAACACACGCTGCGCGGCCCCATTGAAAATGTCTATACTTGTCCATGCGCACGGACAAGTATAGGACATGCTTTAAAAGAGCCGCGGCACGGAGCTAGCTAGAGGTGAATGGGGCCGCATCTATTCCTGCATTTTTGCGGATAGATACGGCCCCATTCATACTGTCGTGTGAATGGGGCCTTATGTTGGAGTGGTATTTGGGGATTTACTGAGACCCCGTCAAACAAAAGTGGAGGTAAACTAATAATGTATAGCTAATGTATACCTTTATCCTATGTGTATTAAGTTAAAATCATCCAATTTTAGTATTTCTGGCGCTATATAACACAGACCATACACAAACAATTACCTCTGATAACCTGTGTGCAATTGAGATATGAGTGGGAATCTCTCACACACTTCTTTTTTCTAACAGGGTATTTATAAGCAATTTTACAAATTCCCTGTGATACTGAATTATTATATTAGAATTATAATTGATGCATATTTGTTCATTAGGATTGTGTAATTGATTACTTTTTATTTCTCTTGTACATCTTGTCACCATCATTTGTTGCATCATAATTTTTTGTGTATTGGTATAATTGAATCATTTTAACATAGTAAAATCTAATGTATGTATGTATGTATGTGTGTATGTCCGCTAAAGGAATCTGAATCGTCGCAGCTACAATCACGAAATTTGGCACACAGGTACATCAGGTGTCTGGGAAGGTTTTAGACCAGGTCTCCGCACTCTGTTATGTACCGTTCCTGAGATATTCCCAAAAAATGCCTTAGCCAATAGAAGCCTGGTCACATGACCATTATCAGTCAATAGAAGCTCGCAGGCCCTTAGCCTCCACACACACCAGGTTTCCATTACAACCCAGCCAGTTCACTGCTGCAGGTCAGCTTTAAAGGGGCAGAGCGCTGTGAATGACACTGTTAAAGGGGTATTCCAAGTACCATAAATATAACTTATGCTTTAGTCTAATTCATTATCAATCATTACCTAATATAATGTAAATTTCACATATTTACCATTCAGTAGCAATAAAAGATGTTTTCTTCCACTGCTACCCACTGTGTTTCCTCATAAATTACCATGGCATCGACCTGTAATTCAGGCCACCCTCAAGAGAAAGACTTAAAAGCCCCGCCCCCAGATCCAGCTAAGTCACGCCCCTGGTTTGATCAGACCACAGCATGACTCGGTCTCACTCTGCAGCCGACAGGGATTGCAAAAATGAAGGTAAAGATCAACTTCTGTCAGCTGTAGGGGTGGGAGGGAGGGTGACTTTCTCCCTGCAGCTCATGCTTAAACTGCATAGTGCTGCTGTCTGAGAGTGAACTGTTCAAAAGGACATCCCTGTGTCTATCCAGGCCCTGCGCCGGATGGAGGACAGGGAGTCTGAAACCCGGACTGTCCGGCCTAAAAACGGACCTCTGGCCACCCTAGGGGCAGGCTGCTGTGGAAGTCACAGTTAAAGGGAGTAACCAGAAGAATAGGGGGCATAATAACAATAAAAACAGAGTGCACAAGTGGTTCAGAAACAATTATCACAGAACCAAGCAAAGAAAACCACAATGAAGTACACATCCAAAAATGGTAAAAGCAATAGAATAATTTTATTGGACAACACAATTATACATACATCTAAATACAATTTTCAGATGTATGTATAATTGTGTTGTCCAATAAAATTATTCTATTGCTTTTACCATTGTTGGATGTGCACTTCATTGTGGTTTTCCTTGCTTGGTTCTGTGACCGTTAAAGGGGAGGGCATTGTGGATTTTACCGTTAAGGGGGCAGGCTGCTGTGGAGGTTACTGTTAAAGGGGCGGGCACTGTGGAGGTCACTGTTAAGGGAGGAGGGGACTGTGGAGGCCACTATTAAAAGGGCAGCAGAGTACTGTGAGGTTATTGTTAAGGGAGCGGGGTACTGTGACAGTCACTGTTAAAGGGGCAGTCGCTGTGGAGATTTCTGTCAAGGGGGCCAGGAATGGTGGAGGTCAGTTAAGAGGACTGTAACCTATGGTCAGTGTTAAGGGTTGGGTGCTGTAGAGGTCACTTAAGAGGGCGGGCCCCTGTGGAGGTCACTGTCAAGGGGGTGAGGTGCTGTGGAACTCACTGTTAAAGGGACAGGCTGCTGTGAAGGTCAAAGTTAAGGGGTTGGGTTGCTGTGGAGGTCCCATTTTAAGGAGACCGGGCACAGAATTACAACTTCCATCTCAAGAAAACTCCATTCATCTACAACATGAAATGAACTGTGGGAGCACTCATGTAATACACCTTTTGAAATGCCCGTGCAACTTATATTATGTAGGTCGCACTACTCAAGCACTGAGGGAATGGATCACCGTTCTAATATAAAGCGAAAAATAGCGACTCATAGTGTATCACGCCACTTCTCATTGGTACACGATGGAGATCCAACTAAATTGCGAGTAATCCCGGTAGAACAAGTATCCTTTTCTTTCCAACAGCTCTGCAGGAAAGAAATGTACTGGATCTATAAATTAAATACCCTCACACCCTAAGGTTTAAATGAATCCCTGGAATATGTATATTATTAAAATAATTCTTTTTTTTTTCCCCTCTTTCTTCTCCCTCCAGTGGACGTATGTTTTTTATCCTTAGGTTTTAATTTACTTTCTTCCAGAATTCGTGTTGCTATTAGCTTTTATGTCATTTTTTTTATAGGTATTCTTTGAGCGCATAACTTGTGCGGATAATCTGTAAGGGCTGAGATGTCCTATATTTTAATATTTCAATTTTATATATAAGTGGGACATATATATATATATATATATATATATATATATTATTTTTATAATCACATTATGCATTTTAACATCTTTTTAAAGGGGAGCCTTTCTCTATATGAATATTTTTTTATATGAATATGTTTTATATACTTAAAGTGACACATCACATTTATTTATAATCTATTTTATACGTACCTGTTATTCTAATGCACCATATATATTTATCCATGTATTTATCTATTTATTCATTTACTTATTTATTTATTAATCTATAATGGAGGCACCGAGTGTAGCACTTATTTGTTAATATTACTAATATTACTATATGTGGATCGTAACAATAAGTCCAGTAAAGCATAATAATATGGAACCCAATAGAAGAACACACTGACGGCGATCGATTACTGAACGCAGATTGAGCTGAATCAGAGTATCGGAACCCTCCAAAGCTCTGATGCGCAGATGAAGCTGGGCAAGCCCTGGGCACCCCCCTGTGAAGTAAGTAACACCTGTTATCACCTTTGCTTTTATATTTTAGGTATTATACCTACAATTTCATTTATGTGTTTTAATGCAAACTAAGTGATACATAAGTGCTCCTGGTGGGAGTGATTACAATAGCAGCGATATATGTCCTCTTAAATAACTACACTATTTAATCGGTGTGAATATTACTATATGTTATACAATGTCTGGCGCTCTGGAATATAGGGGTTCTATCTTTACATATGTGACTAAGGCTACTTTCACATTAGCGGCAGCACGGATCCGGCGGATGAAGGGTGTCACCGGATCCGTGCTGCCGCAAATGCACGTGTGGGGCCAGAAACGCGTTCCGGCCCCACATGTCTGACAGTGTCATACATACATACACATACACACATAAACTTACATATATACTTACATAAGCCCGGACAGCAGGAGGAGGGCGGCGCAAAACAGGAGGAGG
This sequence comes from Rhinella marina, assembly GCA_900303285.1. Taxonomy (NCBI): domain Eukaryota; kingdom Metazoa; phylum Chordata; class Amphibia; order Anura; family Bufonidae; genus Rhinella; species Rhinella marina. The sequence continues at coordinate 498,214 of ONZH01004266.1, forward strand.
ACGGCGCGCACAAGGGTAAGTTTACCCACATCGCCACCTGCTGGAGGGAGGGGAAATTGCAGGGAGACGGATCCGGAATGACCCCCCATTGAAAGTCAATGGAGGACGGATCCGTTTACCATTGTGTCACACCAAACAGATCCGTCCCCATTGACTTGCATTGGGGGTCATTCCAGATCCGTCTTGGTGCGGATGCCCAGACCGGAGAGCAAACTGCAGCATGCTGCGGTTTGCTATCCGGTCTGAAGACGGAACGGAATGCTTCTAGGAGCATTCCGTTCTCTTCAGTTCAGTTTTGTCCCCGTTGACAATGAATGGGGACAAAACTGAAGCGTTTTATTCCGGTATTGAGCCACTATGACGGAGCTCAATACCGGAATTCAAAAACACTAATGTGAAAGTAGCCTAAAGGTCCTTTTACACGGGCCGATTATCGGCCAAAAAATCGTTCCTAGGAACGCTAGTGCCGATAATCGGCCCGTGTAAAAGTGGCCCTAATCAGCCGACGAACGAGCAAAACGCTCGTTCGTCGGCTGATTGGATCTTTTGGTTTCTACAAAAGATCCAATCTGTCGGGCGCACATCGGCCTGTGTAAACAGGCGATGTGCACCTGACAGTATGGAGCTTCCCGGCCGCACGAGTGATACAGCGATCACTCGTGCGGCCCGGCGCTCGATTCATCGGGCCGTGTAAAGGCTCCCTGCTCGAGCGCCGATATCGCTGATCGGCGCTCGGGCAGGGAGACACATCGGCCCGTCTAAAAGGGCCTTTAGTCTCACGTCTTTTTGTTTCACTGTGGGGGGGATCTCAGTGTTAAGGGGCGGCTGTGGAGGTCACTGTTAAGGAGGCGGGGTGCTGTAGAGGTCACTCTCGATATATTTTAATGATACACACATAAACATTAAATTAAATAGATGAAATATACCTGGGTGAGGCCGGGTCCTTCTGCTAGTAGTTTATAAGGCCGATAAAAGACATCTGTCCATCCAGTTCAGCCTGTTATCCTGCAAATTGATCCAGAGGAAGGCAAAAAACCCCTGTGAGGTAGAAGCCAATTTTCCCCACTTTAGGTGAAAAAAATTCCTTCCCGACTCCAATCAGGCAATCAGAATAACTTCCTGGATCAACAACCCCTCTCTAGTAACTATAACCTGTAATACTGTTACACTCCAGAAAACATCCAGGCTCCTCTTAAACTCTTTTAGTGAACTTACCATTAGAGATGAGCGAATCATTCAAAATTTTATTCGGCAAATATTCGCCGAATTTCTGACAAGATACGTATTTAAACTAACTTATTCGTCGAATCTACGTAAAAAAAAAAAAATTGTTGTTTTGCTAACATTCCTGCGTAAATTACGTACGTACAGTCAGCGTAGTTAAATGTACGTAATATGTAAGCATTAGCGTACAAAAGTGCGTACGAATACTTAGTGTACCATTGACACGAGAATGCGTCATACGCACGAGGCTAGGCGGCGTCCTACAGTCTTTAGAGCAGACTATATGAACTAGAAAAATAAGGTGCTCACTGCTGCTAGCCTTCAATAAGTTAATAATTTACTAAAAACACCGTACAATAAGTGCATAATAGGACACATTGAAGTACCAGAAAAAGAATACACACAATGGGCTAAAGTGCTGTACCATTAAAAACAGTGTAGCTAAAATACAGCAAAGACATAAGTATGCAAACATTTTAGTGTAATCAATTTCACATTTGCAAGCATAAAAGGCTCAGATATACGTTTGAGTCTCTCTCCTTATGGATCCTAATTGGCTTGGCAATGATAAAACAGTCTGTCTGGAACACATATTCCAAAATTCAATTGTAAGCCACGTGAGGTAAAATTGTAATCCAAACAGGTAATGTGTAATCCACATGGATAATAGAGAATAGCAGCAAATAGAGAACCCTTTTTGCAAAAGAGGCTCCCAAATAACCTGAGAAGGGGGGAAAAAGGAGAATAGGCGCACTTCGGCGCAACAGGGAATCTTCTGCAGAATGGGGGGAGTCCTGACAGCCATTTCCATCTGGGTGAGAGTCAAACGGGTAATACAAACAAACAAACAAACAAACAAACAAACAAACATAAAAGTGCCAACTAGCTCTGACCCGTCAGGTGCAGTCCATGGTGTGGCTCCCATAGGTCCTCCTGCAGTCCTTGACTGCAGCCAGTAGTAGGTTCCTCAGATTAGGGACCTGAAGTCCTCCTCGCTTGAGCTGCTGCTGAAGCTCATCAGAGGACGCTCCTGTCTCTTGTAGGCCATGCTCGCTGCGGTGGTGGAACTCCAGCCTCTTCTTCCTTCTTCCGGACTTGTCCGGGTCCGGGTGGTGGTCACGCTGGTGAGCGCTGCAGCCACTTGCGCTTTTCTGGATCCTCCTGCCGGGACAGCAGGGGTAAGGACTTCTGGCTGCAGCGGTGGAGGCAAGGTTGCATCCAGGGAAGAAGGCCCAGCTTCCCCGGCTGCTGCTGGCTTCACCTTCCACGGCAGCTAGTACTGGTGGATGACCGTTGATTGGAAGGTGAATGATGATGTTGTGAGTTGACCCAGCTGAAAGGACTGTGGTGGTGGTGGTGCTGGCAGTCCAGGAATCAGAGGCTCCGACTGAGGCTGTGGCTTTTCCCTGAACCGGAGGACGCCATCTGGGAACTCCTGCAGGCAGCGCAAGCGTCCTGGACCTGGTGGTTCATCCGGCCACACTTCTGGTTCCGTTTTAGGCACCAGAGGCTTTGACAGGAGGGCAACCCCAGTCGCAAATGGGCCTTTCAGGGACGCCATGGGGGTGTACTCCACCTGATCCCCCATGTACAGGCTATGACGATGTTGTTTCACCGACGTGCGGCCCACAAAATATTCCTTTCCATCTTCGTCATCCTGCAGGAAGCCAGACCCACTCCCAACCGAGAACCAAAGCACAGTTCCCTTCCTGCGTTCCAACGAAGGATCTCCCGGCCTACGGTGGTCATGAACTTGTATGACCCAGTCCTCCACTGCGGTTTTATAGTCCCAGAGAGTCTGTGCATGGGCCGTCACAGATGGTGGAACAATTGGGTTCTGGTGTATGGAAGGGGTGGATCTCCTCCTGGGCGGAGAAGTGAACGCTCCAGCCGCCTCTGCCGTACGAGACATAGCGGAAACTCCAGCCGCACTAGATGCTCCAGCAACTTCAGCAGGTGGTAAGGACACAGGCACTGAAGCTTGGTTTCTCTGGCAGAGATGAACTTGTGACATCCTGATGTCTGGAGCACGCGGTGGTACAGGGAACTCGAACCCAAAGCACATTTCCTCCCAATTTGGGCGCAGCTGTTTCTTAGCCATGATGCTTGCTCTAAAGTCAGCACTGGTCTAAACTGGTTCAGAGTGGCTTCAGAGGACTGTGGAGTACTGAGGGAGGAGTCTTCACTCCCTATACGTGCAAAATAGTTAGATCCCGGTGGGCTGTTTTTTTCCACTTCGGAGGGGGACGTATCTTCACTTTCCCACTCTTGCGTGGGCGTATCGTCATTTTTCCGCCTCACGCATAATGCGTACGATTCATACGTATCGTATGTATAGTTAGCGTGTAAAATTGTGAGCATACTTGTGAGCTCATTATGAGTCCAAGACATGCTTGTTGAACTGCTTTGTGCTTTTTAAATTTTACGCTGTTCACCATGGTACATAAATAATGTGTTACACTGGATCAGTATGATTATGAAAATACCACATTTATATCGTTTTTTTATGTTGCTAACTTTGCACAATATTTTTTTTTTTCATAATTTGTTTTTGTGTCATATTCTGAGAATCATAACTTTTTAATTATCTGTCAGTGGATATGTGTGAGGGACAAGCTGTAGGTTTCACTGGTATCATTTTGGGTTACTTATGATGTTTTGATACTTTTTATTCCATTTTTTTTGTAGCAGGTATGAGCAAATTATTAAATAGTTCATTTTGTTTTTTTCTTTACTAGAGCAGAGATGCTCAACCTGCAGCCATCCAGTAACAAATCCCACCATTCCCTGCTGTAGGCTGTCCGGGCATGCTGGGAGTTGTAGTTTTTCAACAGCTGGAGGGCCACAGGTTGGGCCTCTCTGTACTAGAGAATAAATAATGTATTATTTTATAGTGCAAGTTGTTATGTATGCAATAATACCAAATACATGTATCCCCCCCCATAATATAGTATTTTTGTATTATTGAAATGTCTACATTTTTTTCTTTTACGAGTGGGTGATGGGCTGCCAGAGGAAACTCTCTCCCACTGTCTATTAAATTGCTCTAATATAATACTGCTGGCTTTTGCTGCAGACGGTGTAGGCACAGCTTCAGCATTATATACTGTCACGTTAATTCAGACAAGCTATAATATTTTTTTCTGAAGTCTATTTGTTAGTGTTAATGTCCATTGACATTACCTATATACAGTATTTTTATAAATATAAAATATTGGCACGTCCACATGTCAGTTTTTTTTTTTTACATGGGACGTCTTTCAAAATGACTGTAGTTTTGCCATACAATGCTTAAAGGAATTGTCTCACTTCAGCAAATGGCATTTATCCTGTAGAGACAGTTAATACAAGCCACTTAATGTATTGTGATTGTCCATATTTCTTCCTTTGCTGGCTTGATTCATTTTTCCATCTCATTATACACTGCTAGTTTCCATGGTTATGACCTTCAATCCATCTGGTGGCTGTGCTTGCACACTATAGGAAAAAGATCCAGCCTATATAGTAGTTGGGACAGCAGGAGGCACACATGTGCAGTAGCCCCCGTCCTGGCCACCTTGAATCTGTGCTGCAGCGGTGACCATAGTCCCTGGAAATGAGCAGTGTATAATATAAAAATTAATAAAGCCAGCAAAGGAGGCAATATGGAATACATGAGTAAGTGTATTAAACTCTTCCCGACCAGTGTCGTACTAATACAGTGCTGGCCCGGGTCTTTAAAGCCATAGCAGACATGTAGCACTTCAGTTGCCGTGGTCAGTCCTGACCACGGCATCTGAACGCATGCAAATCCGGCTTCCTCCGCCAGCGAACGGAGGAGCGTGAGCTTGTATACAGCAACCCCTGTCATAGAGAATGACTGGGGGCTGCTGCATAGTGTTTAAAAAAGGTTAGAAAGTTTTAAAAAGTTATATATATATATATTATATATATTCAAATCACCCTCCCTTTCCCCAAAATAAAAATAAAAAACTAGAAAAATAAAAAAAACACATATCATGGGTATCACCACCTGCGAAAATTCCCATACTATAGAAATATTTTCCCCATATGGCGAAATGGAAAGAAAATGTCAAAATGGCCTATTTGCCATTTTTTGGTCGCTTCATTTCCCACAAAAAAATAAAAAAAAAAGTGATCAAAAAGTCATACACACCCCAGAATGATATCAATGAAGTACAGATTGCCCCCCCCCCCCCAAAAAAAAAAAAGAATGCTCACACAGCTCTATACACAACTACAAAAAAGTTACAGGGGTCAGACTATGGCGACAAAAAAAATAAAACTGATTTTTTCTAAGGTTTTTATTATTTTATCAGTATCAAAATGCGAAAATGCGAGAAAAACTATACATATAAGGTATCACTGCATTCATACTGACCTATAGATTGAAAGTAAATGGTCAGTTTTGTAGCACATTGAACGCCGTAAAAAAAAAAAAAAACTGTAAAATTTTTGTCCTGCTTCCTACTACATCATATGCAATATTAAATGGGGAAGTTGAAAAATACAACCTGTCCCGCAAAAAACAATCCCTCATATGGCTATGTGAACTGAAAAATAAAAAAGCTATGGCTCTGAGAAGGGAAGGGAGCACAAAACGAAAACGCAAAATTCTCCGGGGTAGAAAGGGATAACTTTGTCTACATGATAAATGCCATTTGCTGAAATGAGACAACCCCTTTACAGTGTAACTGCTTCATGAAACTTTTGATGTCAGTGTGACAGAATCACTTAGAAAGCACTGTACACGAGTCTGCATGCAGTAGAAGTGGCACAGCTCAGTACCTCTGCCCCTTTTCTTCTGCAATAATTTTGGGCACTGATAGATGTGAAGGAATGCTATCACCATTGTATAGGGGAGAACTATTAGTGTCATTGTTTTGAATACTACTACTGTGTCCTAAATTACATCTGCTGCAGTTTAGTAAATAGGAGCAGTTCTGTAGTAACCAGCCCTGTCCACTATACGGTGGATGGAGCTGTTTTGCTCCCATGTCTGTTTTCAGTGCTGTAGCTACTTCAGAACAGCTGATCGGCGGTGGAGTGGGAAGGTGGGTCCCCGACGATTTGATGCTGCTGATGACCCTAAGGATAGGCCATCAGTATAAAAATCCTAGAGAACCCCTGAATTATGGCCGGGGTGTCACTGAAATCAACCATGTTTTTCTAATCCTGTACAACCCCTTTCAGCCATTTTGTAGAGTGTCCATTACATGTCTTATGGGAAAGAGTGTCATGGATAGAGTTATCACAAAATGTCACATGAAGAAAATGTCAATAATGGTGACAACAAATGAATTGCGTTCAATGGCAGTCCAGTTCTCCTAGAGATGGAAGGATATAATCAAGCATTAATAGGAACAATCCTTTAAGAAGTGATGAAGAGTGAGGGCCCCATGGCAAAAATTTAAATAGGCCTCCATTATTGTGCCAGATTTTGCTACCCAGGACAAAAGAGTCTGGTTTTTGTTTCCTCATCCAAATACAGTTTCTATAACCCTTGTAGCATGCATTGATTTTTACATAGTAGCTCATAAAAATAATGTAGTGGGAGGCCATCATCATGGGACTGGGAGAAGCAAAAAAAAAAATCTGAGGTAGCAAATGTGTAAAGGCAGTAGGTGGTGTGTTCAATTGAGGCAGTGTTAAGTAAAATTGTTATTACTTAAGATGAAAGGTCCGATGGATTACATGTAGCTTTGAGTGGGTGACCCCGAGGTTAGGGAGATTAGACAGCAAAAAATGGGCTCTTAGAAATGTGAGCACAGATGCACAGTATAACAGAAATGGTATCATATTGTCTCCATGGGTGAGGGCAGAATCAGATACCCGCCCAGGTCAGTGTCTGACATCTCCACATTTGCATCGCTTAGTTGTGATCAGAGAGCAGACGGGATGAGAGGAGAAGGTCAGATAACTTCAGGCAAAGGGGTCAAAAGCTTGTGATTTGATAGTCAACCCCACGCACAACTGAAAGTATCAGCTTTAAAGGGATAGGAACCTGCTGCTAAAAGTAGTCATTGTATAGGTGACTGCAGAGTCTTTGTAAAATAGAAATGAGTGTAAAGGAGCATTTCAATAGAGCTGTGTTAACTATTTTAAAGACTCACTTCACACTTCCAGTTCAATTGGGTTATCTCAGGATAGACATTGGTGGCATATACAATGCATTCAGAAAGTCTTTAGAACCTTTCATTTTTTCACATTTTGTTAAGTTGCGGCTAAAATACAAAAAAATAAAAAAATCAAGTTTCCCCCAGAAATCTGCACTTAGTACCCCAGTGAAAACAGAATTTTAGACATTTTTGCAAATATGTTAAAAGCATAGACATAAGTATTCAGACCCTTTGCTATGACAGTTGACATTAACTGCATGGGGAGCCTTCCATTTCTGCTGTTGATCTTTGAGATGTTTCTTGATCGGAGTCTACTTGTGGTAACTTGACAGTTATATAGACAGCCCTGTATATATAAGGTTTCACTGCTGACAATGGATATCAGAGCAAAAATCAAGCCATGAGGAGGAAATAACTGCCTGTAAAGCTCAGTGACAGGATTGTGTAGATGCACAGATCTGGAGAAGGGTAGAAAAAAATTCTGCTGCACTGAAAGTTCCCAAGAGCAAAGTGGCCTCCATAAATCTTTAATGGAAGAAGTTTGGAGCAACCAGGACTCTTCCTAGAGTTGGCTTCCCCACCAAACTAAGAAATCAGGGAAAAGGGGCCTTGGTAAGACAGGTGTCATGTCTGGAGGAAACTAGGCACTGCTTATCTCCCTCCTACACAATGCCATCCCTACAGTGAAGCATGGTGGTAGCAGCATCATGCTGTGGCGGTATTTTTCAGCGGCTGAGGCAGGGAGAATGGTTAGGGTTGGGAGAAAATTGAATGGTGCAAAGTACAGAGGTATTGTTAATGAAAACGTGATCCAGAGTGCATCCTACAAGACAATGACCCTAAGCACACAACCAATACAACACATGAGTGGCTTAGGGACAGCTCTATAAATGTACTCCGGCCCCACTGATATGAGCATCGGAGCATTTCATGCTCTGATGCTCTCCTTTGCCCTGTGCTGAATTGCACAGGGCAAAGTCATTTTTAGCCTCTCCATAGAAACTTCTAGGCAGAGGCTTTTGCCCAGCAGTGAACCTGGTGATGTCACCGGCACTAATGGGCGAGCTTTAGCACTGCTCTAGCCTGTAAAATGGCTAGGGCAGCGCCAAAGCCCACCCATCAGAGCCAGTGACATCACAGGCAACACTGCTGGGCAGAAGCCTCCACCTAGCAGTGTACCAAAATAAACAAAAAAATGAATGCTCACAAAATCCATCAGATTCTTCCAGTTCTAGGGTCATGGCCACTTGCAGGTTGTATTAACTTGCAAATGGAAAGGATACAGGAAGGCTTAAATAGACTGTCATTTCATTAACTAGATAAGTGGCCTTACCTTTTTATCTGTTTTGAAATATCCTGAGGTAAATGGCACAAAATGACCAGCTTTGAAAAAAAAAAAAACCTTTTATAAACAGAGTAATGCATTTTTTTTTCCTAAAAGGATGTCATCTTGTGTCATTTATCTCGGGATATGATGAAATATGCAAAAAGGTAAGGAAGAACACATCTACTGCACAGAGGTAGCAGTTGCACCTGGGCCTGAAAGGGCCCAAAGGCCCCTCTAACAAATAAGTAGACATTACTATTATAAATGGAACATGGTGGACCTTGTTATAGATATTTTACGAGAGTCCAAGAGCTTCAGATTACACCCTTTTGAGTAGTAAATAACAATAGACAAAGTGGCCACTAACTTTCCAACAAATCTTGTGTTCTTTCTGTCTCGAATAGTGGCAACATTCAGGGAGTTTGGCAGTATTATTTATGTCTAGCCGGAAGGCATCTTATTGTGGGTCGAGGACTCTCCTCTGTTTGTAATGGAGAGCAGGCAAGCTTTAACCTTTTCTGTAATGAAGACCTAGCAAGCGATGTCCTTCTCTGCATGGAGACCAGTCAAGCAATGCCATGTTCTGTAATTGAGGCCTGGCAAACTTTGTCCTGCCCTGCATGGAGACCAGGCAAGCTATGCCCTTTTCTGTAATGGAGACCTGGCACGCTGTGTCCTGCTTGTAATAAAGATCAAGCAAGCTATGTCCTGCTCTCTAATGGAGACCTGGCAAGCTATGCAATGCTTTTTTATTTAATCTAAACCCTGCTCTTCAACTGGTCATCGATGAAAGGAGAAGGACCCGTATGTTATCTACCAGATTTAGACAAGGCAGGAGGATTTTAGAAAGAATTTAACCATAGTCCTTTTTGAAAAGCTGGTCCTGCAGCCAAAATATCTAAATATGCTACGTGCTTGTGTGGACACTGGGGTTACTGTGTAAATCTACTCAACACACATTCTTTCCCAATGGTTAATATAAGTGCTGGAATGACCTTGTACTAAACCTGATGACCTGTTAATACATTTGTATATATGCACTTTCCTGTCTCTACATGAGGCCTTCTCATTAACTCTGGGAAGGAAGATTTATCACTCGGTCAGATTTAGGTCCTAGTCTTTCCTGACGCATATTCCCTTGGTAGATGTACTTGGCTTTTGGCACCATGCTAGACGGCCTCTGTAAAAGGGTCTGTATTTGTATTCATTTGTGGGTTTGCCACCTGGCTAGAAGGTCTGAAGGAGAGGAATGTTTCCTGGGATTACATAAATGCCTTTCTCAGTTCTTTGTTCTCCTGTTGTCTCTGAAACTCAACCCAGCGGGATGAAGAACTACAACAACGATGGTGTAGTGCCTGGCTCTCTAGATTGTGCTCCAGGACAACCAGCCATTGTCGGGCCTTCACCGTGAACTCTGAACAGCTTGTGTTTTTGTTGTCATTTCTCGATTATTTATTTCAACAGAAAAGATTGAATCTATCAATATAAACAACCAATACAAAGCAGCATTTCTCAGATCTCAACTCATATGTTGTCCTAGAGAAGACCTCCCATGACACTCTGTAGGGTTACTGTTTTTATAACCTCATGACTTGGACTTGAATAGACTACCAAAGAATGTATACACATGACCAGAGGCTTAACTTGAAGATCCCGGGCCTCATCATTTATAGTACTAGTCTCCTCGCACTGGAAACTCTTGGTCTGCACAGGCTTCATGGTCCAACTGCATCCCCTATAGTTCTTCAAGATGCACACAACAACAATTTCTAATGCCCATTAAAGCAATACTTACTTTGGTCGTAAACTTCCAATAATATATCTCTTAATAATATAAAAATGAGTTTCTGTCTGTCTGTCTGTCTGTCTGTTCTCTATGCGCGACCAAACTACTTGACTGATTTTCACCAAATTCGGCACACAGGTACATCAGGTGTCCGGGAAGGTTTTAGACCAGGTCTCATCTCTCTAGAACATACCGTTCCTGAGATATTCCCAAAATATGATCTCCATTAGCCAACATTACAACTGGGAACTTTGGTTTTAAACTCCAACTGCCATTCTCTGCAAAGGCAAACACAGGGAGGGCAGGTTTCCATAACAACCAGGTAATTATCAGCAGCTGAGGATCTCATCCATTTCTATTTACTGACACTGTTAAAGGTATTCCGGTTACCATAAATATAACTTATGTTTTTTTCTATTACTACAGTTCAGTAGTAATAAAAGATGTTTTCCTCCACTGCTGCCTATTGTGTGGGCTCATAAATAAGCATGGTATTGACCTTTAATTCAGGCCACCCTAAAAGAAGTACTTAAAACCTCCGCCCCAGGTCTCACTAAGCCACACCCCCAACTCTGTCAGGCCACACCCCCTTTCACTCCGCAGCCAACAGAGATTGAAAAAATAAAGGTAAAAATCAACTTCTGTCAGCTGCAGGGATGGGTGGGAGGTTGACTTTCTTTCTGCAACAACACACAGAAACATTAAATAAAATAGATTAAATACACCCATGTGAAGCGTCTTGCTAATCCACGCCCCCGACTCTGTCAGGTTACGCCCCCTCCCACTCCGCAGCCAACGGGGATTGAAAAAATAAAGGTAAAAATAAACTTCTGTTTGCTGCAGGGGTGGGAGGGTGAATTTCTCTCTGCAACGACACACTAAAATTTTAGATAAAATAGACTAATTATAGACTACAACTGTTCGAATCGTCTTGCTAAGTCACGCCCCCAACTCTGTCAGACCACGCCCCCTCCCACTCTGCAGCCATTCTGCAACGACACACAGAAACATTAAATGAAATACACCCACAACTCTGTCAGGTCATGCCCCCTCCCACTCCACAGCCAACAGGGATTGAAAGAATGAAGGGAAAAATAAACTTCTGTCAGCTGCAGGGGTGGGAGGGTGAATTTCTCTCTGCAATGAAGCACAACATTTTACATGAAATAGACTAATTTCAGACTACAACCGTTCGAAGCATCTTGATAATCCACACCCCCAACTCTGCCAGGCCACGCCCCCTCCCACTCCGCAGGCAACGGGGATTGAAAAAAATCAGCTGCACGGGTGGGAGGGTGAATTTCTCTCTGCAACGACACACAAAAATCGTAGATGAAATTGACTAATTTTAGACTACGACCATTCAGTACTAATAAAAGATGTTTTTTTCCACTGCTACCCATTGCAGGTCCCCATAAATTACCATTTCATCGACCTGTAATTCATGCCACTCTGACCCCCGCCCCAGATCTCGCGAAACCACGCTCCGACTCTGTCAGGCCACGCCCCCTCCCACTCCGCAGCCAACGGGGATTGAAAAAATGAAGGTAAAAATCAACTTCTGTCAGCTGCAGGGGTGGGAGGGAAGTTGGATTTCTTTCTGCAACGACACACAGAAACATTAAATGAAATAGATTAAATATACCCGCGCAAAGCAATGTTTTCTTCCACTGCTACCCATTGTGTTTCCTCAAATTACCATGGCATTAACCTATAATTCAGGCCACCCTGAAATGAAGGACTTAACCCCCCCCCCGTGTCCCATTAAACCACACCCCCTCCCACTCCGCAGCCAATAGGGATTGAAAAAATGAAGGTAAAAATCAATTTCTGTCAGCTGCATTGACTTTCTCTCTGCAACGACACACAGAAACATTAAATAAATAGATGAAATATACCCAGGCGAAGCCGGGTCTTTCTGCTAATACAGAATATATATGAAAAACATAGTCACACATTGGTACAGTATGACCTAATAGCAAGTGGTGGACGCCATTTTGTGTATCCATACAACTCAGATTTATAACATGCGTGTGAGGCTTTACTTGCAGAGGGTTTCAGCTGGTTCCCAAAATGTTACATTAATTTGACCAATTAGAACTTAGAATATTAACTACTCATAGGCAATAGATTATGTGATATAGAAATGGTCTATTCAGATTGGTAGTTAAAAATATATCAGCAATGCCATGCTAATTATCAAAGGTATATTATCTTCTCTCGTGCTATACCTATGTTGTGGAACTCACTGTCCAGACCATTAGACCTCCTCCTAACATTTTCAGTTTTAAGCATGCCTTGAAAAAATGTCATATAACTAGTGCATGGCCCAAACAAATTCTGACCTGGTCTCAAATATCTCCACTCCATTCTGTCCTAAACAAGCTTCCCTTGTACAATATTCTGCAGTTGGCTCATATACTGCACTGATGACAGGTTCATGCCCATGCCAACACAAGGGGACAGTTCCCTGGACAAAATTGGTACCATGTACCTATTGTGTCACTCCTGCCATTTCATTTAGATTGTAAGCTCTTATGGGCAGGGACCTTCCTTTTGTACATTATAAGCTCTTATGGGCAGTGACCTCTCCCGCAGTTTGTAAGCTCTTATGAGCAGGAACATCTAAACTCTTAGGGACAAGATCTCATACTATAGTAGTTAAAGGGAGTCTGTCAGCACGATTTTGCATATAAAGGTAATGCCACTACTGGATTCAACTGAGCATTTTAAATTCAAAAATGTTATTATTACAGTTCCTAGTAGTAGATTTAATGCTGAAAAAACGTTTTTTATAATGTATCAATCACTCACATAAGGAGCCCAAGGGGATGTGCCCAGCCGCGTTCGAGCCCGGGCTCGCCGAGACAGTTGGAGCCCCGTCATTGTTGTAATCCCGCGCATGCGCAGTACCTTCTCTGAGGCCGATGCCCGCAGACCGCACGGGCTCAGACCGCTTGAGGTACTGCGCCTGCGCGGGATTACAACGATGACGGAGCTTCACTGCTGGAAGCAGTGAAGTGAATATTAATGAGGTGGGCGGTCCTGTGCTCCAACTGTCTCGGCGAGCCCGGGCTCGAATGCGGCTGGGCACATCCCCTTGGGCTCCTTATGTGAGTGATTGACACATTATAAAAAACGTTTTTTCAGCATTAAATCTACTACTAGGAACTGTAATAATAACATTTTTGAATTCAACATGCTCAGCTGAATCCAGTAGTGGCATTACCTTTATATGCAAAATTGTGCTGACAGAATCCCTTTAAGCTTTCCAACCATTGTGATCAATTTTATATTATACTAGCAGAAAGACTCGGCTTCGCCTGGGTATATTTCATCTATTTATTTAATGTTTCTGTGTGTCGTTGCAGAGAGAAAGTCAATGCAGCTGACAGAAATTGATTTTTACCTTCATTTTTTCAATCCCTATTGGCTGCGGAGTGGGAGGGGGTGTGATTTAATGGGACACGGGGGGGGGGTTAAGTCCTTCATTTCAGGGTGGCCTGAATTATAGGTTAATGCCATGGTAATTTGAGGAAACACAATGGGTAGCAGTGGAAGAAAACATTGCTTTGCGCGGGTATATTTAATCTATTTCATTTAATGTTTCTGTGTGTCGTTGCAGAGAGAAAGTCATCCTCCCTCCCATCCCTGCAGCTGACAGATGTTGATTTTTACCTTCAACTGTTCAATCTCCATTGGCTGTGGAGTGGGAGGGGTCATGGCCTGACTGAGTCGGGGGCGTGACGTTGCAAGACCTGGGGCGGGGTTTTAAGTCCTTCTTTTGATGGTGGGCAGAATTACAGGTCGATGCCATGGTAATTTATGAGGACACGCCATGGGTAACAGTGGAAGAAAACATTGCTTTGCACGGGTATATTTAATCTATTTCATTTAATGTTTCTGTATGTTGTTGCAGAAAGAAATCCAACTTCCCTCCCACCCCTGCAGCTGACAGAAGTTGATTTTTACCTTCATTTTTTCAATCCCCGTTGGCTGCGGAGTGGGAGGGGGCGTGGCCTGACAGAGTCGGAGCGTGGTTTCGCGAGATCTGGGGCGGGGGTCAGAGTGGCATGAATTACAGGTCGATGAAATGGTAATTTATGGGGACCCGCAATGGGTAGCAGTGGAAAAAAACATCTTTTATTAGTACTGAATGGTCGTAGTCTAAAATTAGTCAATTTCATCTACGATTTTTGTGTGTCTTTGCAGAGAGAAATTCACCCTCCCACCCCTGCAGCTGATTTTTTTCAATCCCCGTTGCCTGCGGAGTGGGAGGGGGCGTGGCCTGGCAGAGTTGGGGGTGTGGATTATCAAGATGCTTCGAACGGTTTGTAGTCTGAAATTAGTCTATTTCATCTAAAATTTTGTGCGTCATTGCAGAGAGAAATTCACCCTCCCACCCCTGCAGCTGACAGAAGTTTATTTTTCCCTTCATTCTTTCAATCCCTGTTGGCTGTGGAGTGGGAGGGGGCATGACCTGACAGAGTTGTGGGTGTATTTCATTTAATGTTTCTGTGTGTCATTGCAGAATGGCTGCAGAGTGGGAGGGGGCGTGGTCTGACAGAGTTGGGGGCGTGACTTAGCAAGACGATTCGAACAGTTGTAGTCTATAATTAGTCTATTTTATCTAAAATTTTAGTGTGTCGTTGCAGAGAGAAATTCACCCTCCCACCCCTGCAGCAAACAGAAGTTTATTTTTACCTTCATTTTTTCAATTCCCATTGGCTGCGGAGTGGGAGGGGGCGTGACCTGACAGAGTTGGGGGCATGGATTAGCAAGACGCTTCGCATGGGTGTATTTAATCTATTTTATTTAATGTTTGTGTGTGTTGATGCACACCTCCCACCCATCCCTGCAGCTGACAGAAGTTGATTTTTACCTTTATTTTTTCAATCTCTGTTGGCTGCGGAGTGAAAGGGGGTGTGGCCTGACAGAGTTGGGGGTGTGGCTTAGTGAGACCTGGGCGGGGGTTTTAAGTACTTCTTTTAGGGTGGCCTGAATTAAAGGTCAATACCATGCTTATTTATGAGCCCACGCAATAGGCAGCAGTGGAGGAAAACATCTTTTATTACTACTGAACTGTAGTAATAGAAAAACACATAAGTTATATTTATGGTAACCGGAATACCTTTAACAGTGTCAGTAAATAGAAATGGATGAGATCCTCAGCTGCTGATAATTACCTGGTTGTTATGGAAACCTGCCCTCCCTGTGTTTGCCTTTGCAGAGAATGGCAGTTGGAGTTTAAAACCAAAGTTCCCAGTTGTAATGTTGGCTAATGGAGATCATATTTTGGGAATATCTTAGGAACGGTATGTCCTAGAGAGATGAGACCTGGTCTAAAACCTTCCCGGACACCTGATGTACCTGTGTGCTGAATTTGGTGAAAATCGGTCCAGTAGTTTGGTCGCGCATAGAGAACAGACAGACAGACAGAAACTCATTTTTATATTATTAAGAGATAAACCATTAAAAAAGTCAGTGAATTGGATGTTGCTCTATGGGATACCTACACACAGCTTCATCCAATGTGAGCTTTGTCCAACTTCCTGCCACACAGTTACGGGTATTAAAGTCTCGGAAAACCCCTTTAATTTAGTTATTTCCTCCCTGCTTTCAAAGAGCCGTAACTTTTTTATTTTCCCATTCACGTAGATATATATATGTATGTGTGTGTGTGTGTGTGTGTGTGGGGGGGGGGGGGGTTTGGTGTGTGACAAGTAATATTTTGTAATCGCACTATACAATATCTTGGGAACCTGAAAAAAAAATTACTAAAGGGGTGCAATTGGGGAAAAATGCAATATTGTTGTTCTTATAGATTTTTGTGTTTACAGAGTTAGTTCTCTGGGCAGTAAAAATGGCATACCACCTTTCATGTGCAGGTCAGTATAGTGATACCAAATGTATATATTTTTTGCTACGTTTTGAAACGTTAATATTTAAAAATAAAAAATTTGAAATAAAATTCTTTGCATCACCCACACATTTTTATTTTTCTTACTAGGTAGCAGTGTGAGAACTGTAGTATGTGTAAGGTATTTTATATGTTCATGGTCTTGAATTAATAGAACCCTAAATAAATAAGTATATATGGCGAAAAGTGGGGTTTTAAACATGGAGACCACTCAGAGGCCCCATAGCCAGCCGGTGACTGCTGTGTAATAACTCTGATCATGAATATTTAACCCCTCAGCGACCACGGCAGCTGAGGGATCATTTACCGGGAGCAGGCTCCTTCCAGTGACCGATTACCCCCCCACCAAGATCTGGGGGGCTAATTGGTTGCAAAGTTCCTTTTGAGCCCTGCCTGTGCAGAGCACAATAGGAAGTCATTCACCGAAGTCTTGCGCAACTTCAGCCGAGACGAATTTTGCCTACACGGAACCCATACATTTTAATGCTGTTCAGAAACGGCATTACCAACGAAATTTCTTAGCCAATCAACTTCATATCTATGATTCCTCAAGCCTTGTCAGTGCAAAGAACTGGCACATGATTTATTCATTCTAAGGACTTTACAAAGGAGCAAGCGACAGTCATTACATGTGGATATAGATATCCATACAGGAAGGGATTCTTTACAGTAAAAGTAATCAAACTGTGGAATACCCTACCCCAAGAGGTAGTACAAAGTGCATCTCAATAAATTAGAATATCAAAAAGTGAAACACATATATTATATAGAGTCATTAGAAACAGAGTGAACTTTTTCAAGTGTTTATTCATGTTAATGTTGATGATTATGGCTTACAGCCAAGGAAAACCCAAAAGTCATTATCTCAAGTTAGAATATTATATTAGGCCAACTGTAAATGTTTTTTTAAACACAGAAATGTTGGCCAAATGAAAAGTATGTACAGTAAATGCACTCAATACTTGGTTGGAGCTCCTTTTGACTGCATCAATACGGCGTGGCATGGAGGCGATCAGCCTGTGGCACTGCAGAGGTGTTATGGAAGCCCAGGTTGCTTTGATAGCAGCCTTCAGCTCGTCTGCATTGTTGGGTCTGGTGTCTCTCATCTTCCTCTTGACAATACCCCATAGAATCTCTAAGGTCAGGTTAAGGTCAGGCGAGTTTGCTGGCCAATCAAGCACAGTGAAACTGTGGTTATTAAACCAGGTGTTGGTACTTTTTGCAGTGTGGACAGGTGCCAAGTCCTGCTGGAAAATAAAAGTTCCATCTCCAAAAAGCTTGTCGGCAGAGGGAAGCATGAAGTGCTCTAAAATTTCCTGGTAGACGGCTGCACTGACTTTGGTCTTGATAAAACACAGTGGGACCTACACCAGCATGACATGGCTCCCCAAACCATCACTGATTGTGGAAACATCACACTAGTCCTCAAGCAGCTTGGATTGAGTGCCTCTCCACTCTTCCTCCAGACTCTGGGACCTTGATTTCCAAATGAAATGCAAAATTTACTTTCATCTGAGAACAACACCATTGACCACTCAGCAACAGTCCAGTTCTTTTTCTCCTTGGCCCAGGTAAGACCCTCCAGACTAAGGGACCTTTTTAAAGGCTTAGGAAGCCTCTGCAGGTGTTTTGGGTTAATTATTCTAATTTTCTGAGATAATGAGTTTTGGGTTTTCCTTGGCTGTAAGCTATAATCATCAACATTAACATAGATAAACACTTGAAAAAGTTCACTCTGTTTGTAATGACTCTATATAATATATGTGTTTTACTTTTTGAACTGAATTACTGGAAAAAAACTTTTTGAGGATATTCTAATTTATTGAGATGCACTAATATTCAGTCATAGTATGATGGTATTATTCATTCACGTTATGGTAGTATTATTAAGTCATGGTAAGGTGGTACTATTTAGTCACTTTTTGTTGGTATTCAGTCTGTGTTGGTGGTACTAATTTAATCACTGTATTCTTCAGTTACGTATGATGGTATTATTATTTAGTCACTGTATGGCAGTATTATTCAGTCAGTATGACTGTATTATTTGGTAACTATATGGTGGTATTATTCAGTCGCTGTACGAAAATATTGCTTAGTAGTTTTGTGGTGGTATATCTCTTTCAGTGCATAATGGTAATATTCACTCATTGTATGGCAGTAATAGTCAGTCACTGTATGGTGGTATTATGCAGTCACATTATTATGGTATTCTATTTCTGTATGACATCATTATCCAGTCACTTGGTGGTGGTATTACCTAGTCACTGTATGATAGTATTACTCAGTAACTTTATGGTGGTATTCTTTCACCGTATTAAAAGATCATTCAGTTACTTTGTGGCAGTGTTATTCAGTCACTGTATGACTGTATTATTCACTTTATGGTGATCTTCTTTCACTGTATGACAGCATTATTCAGTCACATTTTGGTCGTATTATTCTATTACTGAATGGTGGTAGTCTGTTACTGTATGATGGTATTATTTAGTCACTATGTGATACTATTACTCTGTCACTGTATTGTGGTGTTGTTCAGTCACTTTATGGTGGTACTATTTTGCCACTGTATTATGATATTATTCAGTCACTGTATGATTTTATTCTGTAACTGTATTGTGGTATTATTTGGTTGCTTTATGATGACATTAGTCACTGGATGACAGTATTATTGAGTCACTTCATGGTGTTTTTCTATCACTGTATGGTAATATTATTCAGTCACTGTTGGATACTATTATTCTGTCTTCGTATTATGGTATTATTCGGTTGTTTTATGTTGACATTAGTCACTGGATGACAGTATTATTGAGTCACTTTATGGTGGTATTATTCTATCACTGTATGGTGATATTCCGTCACTGTTTGATACTATTATTTTGTCTCCGTATTTTGGTATTATTTTGTCACTGTATGGTGCTATGGTTCAGTCACTAAACAGTAGTAATGTTTAGTCACTGTGGAAGATGATGTTAGGAGGTATACAGTATTCTTCCCTAAAATTATTATGACATTTCTTTAAGAAGGGCACAAATGTCTGTAGCTTACATTATATCAGCTAATTACAACAATTAGTTACATGACATACACAAGACAACTTTCAGTCATCTCAGAGCGAGGATGTCTCAATAAAAGGCAGTATTATATTATCTGGGCTCTTTTTTTTATAATAATTTTTTAGCTAAGGCAAGAAGGTCTGGCCCCAAGTGTTTATTTCTGTTGGAATCTGTCATTCACTGAAGGAGTTTTATTTCATTATATGAATTCTTGATGCCTGTGATGCGTGGCAGGAAGGAACAGCAGGAACAAAAGCAGACCACACAACTCCCCCATCCCTCCTCTGTCCCAAACTGGATGTTTACATTACGGATAGAAATCAACCAGCCATGTAAACCTATAGGACAAGTCAGTTCTTTTACAAGGCAATGCACAGGAGCCTGTGGGACAAACTGTTTCCTGCAGAGAGGGACATGTTAATACAGTTTACTAGACTGAAATATCTATATTCACTCTTCTACCACCAACTCCAGAAGAATAGTACTCTTTTGATACATATTTTGCATATTTAGGTTAATGTCTAAATCAAGCCATACTGATAGGGCCACACTGAATTATAGATTTTTGAGTAGGCAGAAATCAAGATACAGAGATATACACTTTTTACCTCAATATCTACAGAATATTGCCATACAACGCAAAATAATAATTTTATAGAACGCCTACACAGTACAGCTAGTCAGTAAATTCTCTACCTGACCATAGGAACCCCAGGGACAACCTGAGAGTGGAGTGATAATGTTTTCCCACTTTATTTATTCAAGTTGCCTATGTAGCGCCAACATATTCCATAGCGCAGTACAAAGGTTGTCATCATACACATGTCCTAATTTGTTTTATCTTAGACACACTAAGGCACATTTTTATAGGAAATTGGTTAACCTATCGTGTTTTTGAAGGGAGGGAGAAACCTTTGCAGACATGTTGGCCAATATAATGCCAACATATTCCACAGTTCTACTGAGATTATCATCATATACAGCAGTCCCTAGGGGACAACTAATTTTTATCTTGGGTAACGGGTATTAGAACCAGAAAGAAGTTTCCTTGTTCAGCATAAATCAGGAATTCAAACAGGAGCATCTGCTGCATGGATGATGAGGAGATCAGAGTAGATCAAACCTTTACTCTGGGGGTACTGTGAGAGCATTTGTGCTGCAAGGGTGCATCACTACTGTGTGGAGGCACTAAGAGGGCATTATTGTGGGGGAACTTACTGGAGGCTTAATTACTGTGTGCGGCACTAAGGGAACATAACTACTGTGAAGGGCATACTAAGGGGGAATAGCTACTGTGTCGGGGCACATAGTGGGAATGATTACTGTGTAGTGGCAGAAAGGGGACTGGGCAACATTTAGGCCATGTAAAGATAGGCATTGGGTGGAGTTAGAGGTGTGTCTTAAATTAAAAAAAACTGCCACATGCCACTGCTGTTGTCCCTCCATGGACTTTTCAAAAGTTGGTAGGTATGGTTATCACCACAGCTTCCTCTCCACATGGCAAAGTACTGCACAATCTGCACATTCGCAACCAGTTGTGGTATTCCATTTCTCACAACTCACAGTCTATCCCACAGAGTTAGTTACAAGCTGGCTGGTCGCAGACTTATTATGTGTCCAGCAGCAGTATCCCAGCTCACTCTTCCCAGCTCAATTCATGGTTATCCCAAGAAAATGATTTATCACTTATCCACAGGATAGGTGATACATATCGGATCGCATGGGGGTCCCTGAGTCTCCCGTGTAAATGAAGCAGCAGTGTTCATTTCTATGGGGCTGATTTACAGGACAGGTGATAAATATCAAATTGCAGTGAGTCCAACCACCGGAACCCCCTGCAATATGATATTTATCACCTATCCTGTGGATAAATACTGTGATACTTTTCATTAGATAACTCTTTAAATGGAAGCTGTCACCCCAATTTCGGATTATTATCTACAATAATACATGAGTAGTCCTGCAGATAAGGAGTCCAGATCACTATATAAAAAATAGTGATCTGGACTCCGTATCTACAGTGCTGCTCATGTATTACTGTAGAAAATGGTCCAAAATCGGAATGACAGATTCTGTTTACAGACCTGAATAAATTAAGTTAAATTAAAGGGGTTCTGCAGTTGCTTAAAGCTGATGATCTATCCTCTGGATAGATCATCAGCATCTGATCGGCGGGGGTCCGACACCCGGGACCCCTGCCGAACAGCTGTTTGAGAAGGCAGCGGCGCTGCAGGAGCGCCATGGCCTTCTCTGTGTTTACCGCAGGCCAGTGACGTCACGACTAGTATCAGTGGCCTGGGCGGGGCTAAGCTCTGTTCACATGAATGGAGCTTAGCCCCGCCCAGGCCAGTGATAGTAGTCGTGACGTCACTGGGCCTGAGGAAAACACAGAGAATGCCGCGGCGCTCCTGGAGCGCCGCTGCCTTCTCAAACAGCTAATCGCCAGGGGTCCCGGGTGTCGGACCCCCACCGATCAGATGCTGATGATCTATCCAGAGGATAGATCATCAGTTTTAAACAACTGCAGAACCCCTTTATGTCAGGTTTCAAAGGTCCTTGAACCACACATATAGGGGCGTAAGTACCATAGTGGCAGGCCATGCAACTGCTCTGGGGCCCAGGGCGAGAGGGTACCCAGTCTTAGTTGGGATTATCTCCTCTTCTACTGCAGGTGAAAACTTGGTCAGAACTCTACCCTCTAAAGGAACAACATTTAGCAAATGAGGCAGTGGAAAAATGGTCCAAAGGTCATTGAAATGGGTTTAGGCAGAAACCCTTCTGTCCTGTGTGGGGGGCCTGGTTTTAACCTTGCTACGATCTGATGAAGGTTCCGAAGTAATGCTTGATCTGAGCCCAAAATGAGACAGGGATATGGGTGAGGATGATCTGCAGTAGATAATGTAGTCTGAGCAGCAAGGTCATCTTGAGAATGGTAATTCTCTGAAACCATAAGAAGTCTTTATGACTTCATGCCTCTATATCTTTATGAAAATGTGCCATGCGTCTAGATCTTTATGAAAATACGCCAAGAACACAACAAGGTTGTTAGCACATAATTGGGGCAATTTGGAGGAGATTTTAATACCTAATTAGAAGATGCCGTCCGGAGGCCATGTGAAAGGGAAATTGGCTTTTAAAAGAGAAGACAGTCTGAGGGGAGAAAGAAACATTCAGGGCTTCAGATTAAAAAATGTTAATTTTTTATTTTTTTTTGAACAATAGTTTTTATTAGAAATTTTGGAAAGAGTAACAGAGTAATGACATTACACATTGTAACAACACGCAGGTTGTTAATGTCATAGTGGAACATAATAAAAAGGGATAAAATAAATAAATATGCATAGGGGCGAAAATAATAGGGAGTGAAAACAAAATCAAAAGAATATATATCAAATTCTCATGATTAATAAGAGATATTACATCTTGTATGCTCAAAAAATATAAATTAGGAGTATTTGTTCCTACGTACATTAATCACGAAGATCATATATAAGTTCCAGCATTTAAACAAAATAATACCTAGACATGAATATAAGACAGCAGATTTCTGGTTACATGTTATAGGTTACAAGTTATAGGTTACATTGGACTCAAATGCCTTGTGATAAGAAGGGTGATAAATCACAATGAGAGTTGGAAAGCCAGACATTCCATCTTTTATTAAAGGAAACCTTAGTATTCATATAAGAGGCCCAAGAACTTTCATACCAACAGTTAGTATTAACAGTTCTGATTATATTTATGATATTTGGTAAAAGACTAGATTTCCAACATAAAGCAATCTTATGCCTAGTAGCTATCAAAAAGTGTATGATTACTGAATGATATTCAATTGGGAAATCATCTAGACCTATTGATAATAAAGCCAATTCCGGTGATGAAGGAATTGAAAATGGACATATTTTTGAAAGAAAGGAAAAAACTTGTTCCCAAAGTTTCTTTATCATTGGACATTCCCACCATATATGGATATATGACCCAACTGCGGACTGACATCTCCAACAAGTAGAGAGGGTATTTGGGAATATTGAATGGAGATATTGTGGGGAATAGTACCATCTATATAAAATTTTTCTAGCTGTTTCTATATGGCATGCACATTTGGAGTATTTGGAAGTCACAGTGTAGGAAGTTTTCCATTGTTCTTCAGAGAAATGTTTATTCAAGTCACAATGCCATTTACCCATTATTTGAGACAATGGTTCCATAGATGGTATTTTTAGTATTTGGTATCCTTTAGTTATACCTCTGTCTGACTATAAAGAAGAATTGAGCCAGTTATAATAGGATAATGAAGTAGGGGTAATATTGATAGGTTTGATAGATGATAACAGGTGATGTATTTGTAAATATTTATGAAAGTCCTTGTTGGAGATGTCATATCGCCGTTTTAGAGAGGCAAAGTTTACCATTATATTATTGTCCCATAATTGAAAAATAGTGTTGAGACCCGAGTTTATCCATTTTCTCAGCTGTAGGTTAGGAATCGCCAACTCACATAATTCCAGAGGGGCAGAAAGTAAAGATACCAGGATTAGGTTATCTGTGTGAACTAGAGACTTCCAAATTCCCGAAACAGTTTGCAGACATATAGGTACATTTGTAAATGTTGTGTTAAACAAAGAATGTGAGTACAAATGCAAGCCTATGGATTTAGAGCCTAGGAAGTGTGACTCTATTTCTACCCATTTTTTAGATATATCTTTAGTATATAGATATCTGAGTTGATCACAGATAATGGCTTTATAATAATGTATAATTGAGGGAAAGTTTATTCCACCTGGGGCTAGAGGCTTGTAAAATATAGCAGCTTTGATTCTAGGTTTCTTTTTCCCCCACAAATGGTGGGATAAGATAGATTGCAGTCTATATAAGTATGATTTAGGGAGAGGTATAGGAACATTGCGCATAATATATAATATCTGAGGTAGAATAATCATTTTAATTGCAGCTGCTTTGCCCAGCCAGGATAAGAACTGAAGATTTAGATCAGCAAAGGTTTGCTTAATATTTGTGAGGAGAGGTTGAAAATTAAATTCATAAAGTAATGTTGTAGGATAGGTTAAATTTATACCCAAATAACGAAGGCTTTTGTCAGCCCAGGAAAACCCAAACAAGTTAGATATTTTATTTTTAATATAGGAAGAAAGGCCCAAATTGAGCATCTGAGGCCTGTCTATTTTTGACAAAACTAATCTGATCCCAACAAATCAAGGAAGGGAGAATGTCCACCAGTCTGGTAGCTAACATTTTGGCATAAATCTTCAGATCTGAATTAAGAAGAGAAATCGGTCTGAAATTAGCAGGTGAGTTCGGAGTTTTTCCAGGTTTGGGTAAGGTAATAATTTTTGCTTTCAACATATCCTGTGGAATTTGGCCTAATGTTTCTAGTTGGTTATATGTTCTGACAAGAAAAGGGGTAAGAACATGAGAGTATGTTTTATGATATTCATTGGTTAGACCATCAGGTCCAGGCATTTTATTAGATTTTAGGCTAGAAATAGCTTTTAAATCTCCTCTGAAGTTATTTCTTTGTTTAATTCTGAAATAGTGCGGTGGGATAAGGTAGGAAGATGGATACTATGTAGAAAGTCTTTTATAAGAGCAGGAGTAGGTTGTATGGTTTCATGAGATTTGTCTAAATTATATAACGTGGCATAGTACTTTGCAAATTCCTCTGAGATATCTTTAGGATTGAGTATTTTTTGCTTGTTGCTATCCAGTAAATATCGAATCCTGATTTAGCCTTTTTTTAAAATTCTATTAGCCAAGAGCTTCGTAGCTTTATTACCTTGCCAATAGTGGTTAGATCTGAGTTTTCTGAGTTCATATTTGTTTTGTAAAAGAAGATAAAGTTGATGTCTAGCTTCTTTTAATTTGGGGAGAAGAAGATGGTTAAGAGAGTTTTTGTAGTCATTTTCAAGTTGCTTTATTTTGTTCATTAGGTTATCAACTCTTGCGTTCCTAATCTTCTTTTGTATGGCCGCAAGTTTCAGAAAGTGACCCATCATATATGCTTTATGCGCACACCAAATAGAGGTATCTGAGGCGAAATTATTGTCGTTGAAATTAAAAAACTCGGTTAGCGTGATGTTTGTCTTTTCTACATAGGACTTGTGTTGTAATAGGGAATTATTGAGTCTCCAAGAAGAGGTGAAAGGGGTATTAAATGTTTCAGATAGTGTAAAAGTGATTGGCAGATGATCCGACCAGGATATGTTGAGAATTTCTATTGATTTCACTCTTTGTAAAAGCCTTTTATCTGAGATGCAAAGTTCTATACGTGACCAGGATTTATGAGAATTAGAAAAAAAAGTATAATCCCTTTCATTTGCATGGAGAACACGCCAAATATCATACAAGTTTTCCTGGAATAGAAATTCTTGTAGAATAGCTGTCCCAGACTGGGGATTAGGGGGAGGATTTTTGTCTATTTTAGGATCTGGGGGGATATTAAAGTCTCCACATATTAGTAGTGAACCTTGTTGTATATTTATGGCTTTTTGGAATACATCTTTGATAAATTTGAGTTGGTGGTTATTAGGAGCATATAAATTCACTAAAGTATAGAGGGCATTATTAATGGTACATACCAAAATGATACATCTGCCATCATCATCAATAACAGAATGTTAATGTTTAATACCAACAATAACACCACCTTTCTTTTGTTTGGCATGGGCGTAGAATATGTTGGGAAAGGATTGGTTGAAAAATCTGTGGGAGTCAGATTGGTTCAGATGAGATTCTTGAATGCAAAAGATATCACATTTCTGCTTTTTTATTTCACCCCATAGTGTGGATCTTTTAAAAGGGTTGTTTAACCCTTTAACATTTAGAGATAGGGTTTTAAATACCATTATAAAATAATAAAAGCTCTCCTTATGATAATGAGAATTATGTAACCAAGGACAATATAAGAAGGCATTGAGTCCTATGTAACATACCTTACTATAATAGAATCACGTGGTAACTGTTCTCGCCGTAGAAGAGATATGAGCCGGAAACATTCTCCTAATTGTTTGAGGGAGATGGCTTCAGTGATAAATAGTCTATAAAAAAATAACTGAAAAAGAGAAAACATCTCATAACTAGAACTGCTAGTAACTTAATACCAGTTATGGTGGGTGGAGAGTCTTTGGGATAAGGAAGAGAAAAGACTCAGGCCTTCATACTGAGCCATGATCACTATATTAATGCTTCCTTTCTGATTATAGTGTACAATATTGCCCAATAGAGTGAAAACTTTGAGAAAGGCACAAATTTCCTAACTTATAAAAGAGAGATAGAAAGAAGGATAGTGCAAAAGGAAAGTTAGCGGGATAGAGAACAGAGAGTTATCGGACTATAAAAGAGTATGAACTTAATAAGTCCCTGTGGTGATCTTCACGGAGAACTGGATCCGACCTTTGTCCACTCTTAGGTGAGAAGTGTTGGTTTTTTCCTTGGCGGAGATGTAGAAATATCTTTTTCTTTCCCCTCAGTGGCGTCTTGTGTAGTAAGTATATTCCATTTACTTAAAGTAGGAGAGGAATCACAGTAGTACTGACAAATATACCGTCAGACAGGCTGAATAATAAAACTGAGGTTTCAATAATTCATGTAATCACAGAAGAAGTAACCTCTAAAACATAACTTTTAATGATAGATTATATTAAGAAGAGACTGTGTCCAATCTCAAAAAGGGCATATACAATAACAACACACTCAAGTGCCAATGTGTCACATATTGTTAGTATGGTCTATCTAAGGGCTCCTATTAGAGTGCATATATCGAGTAGGGTAAAGCTGGAATCAGGGCGATGTACTGACTCAATCCTAAAAGAAAAATACACCCTAATGCTAGCCCTAACAGCTATTTAAGCCCAGCCTAAAGAACGGAACACCCGCCCCGATAGGGGCGATCCCGTGTCAGGAACCTCCTAAAGTCCCTGTAGTGTCCCTGACATAGGAAAGATACCCGCCACCATTGGTCCTGATCCAGGTATAGTCATGTCAGTCATGTACAGAGTAGCAACGCATAAATCACTGTATATACAAGATAAATGATGATGCTGATCAGATATCAGATATACTTTCTACCATGATCTATATACAGAGTAGCGGCGCATAAATCACTGTGTTTACAAGATAGATAATAATGCTGATCAGATGTCAGATATACTTTCTAACACAGACCAAAAAAGATATGCAGGATCAATTAGGCCATACTTAATATGCGGTCCACACAAGAATGTACCAAAAAGATAAATGTGAAAAAGTGCATAAAAAAACACAAACAAAAACCAAAACACATTCCACACTATAATTAACCCTTTGGCGCATTTGGACATAACTGTACGTCCAAAGTGCAAGTAAGTTGCGGCATTTGGACGTGCAGTTACGTCCAAACTGCTTACCGGGACTGTGACACTATAAAGTGTCACAGCCCCGGAGTCTCCGCTCTCCCGGAGAGCAGAGACCTCAGGGAAGCCGGCAAGGGACCAATCAGAGTGGTCCCTTGCCAGCAAGCGCTACGATTGGTTAGTCTCTGCAGACTAACCAATCGGAGCGCTTCAGTGCTAAAATGCCGGTTTCAGGCTGCGATCTCCACTCTGGAGATCGCAGCCTGAAACCAGGTAACATGTCTGTGCCCCCCTTGTAGTGCCCCCCCTGTAGTGCCCCCCTTGTGCCTCCGTTGCCCCCTCCTATTGTTGTTCTGCCTCCTCCTGCTGTGCTGTGTTATATGATGGCAGCGGCTCAGGATTGGAGCCGCTGCCATCAGCAGAGAGTGTGAGCTGTAATTACAGCTCACACTCTGCTGCTACAGCTGAAATCGGTGCTGGCACCGATTTCAGCCGTTTAACCCCATAGATGCTGCGGTCAGTAGCCGCCCGCAGCATCCATGGGGTTAAGAGGGAGGGATCTCCCTCTCTCTTCAATCGGCCTGATGGTTACCATGGCAACCGTACGTTTTACCAAAGCGTCCTGGTTGCCATGTACCTAAGGCTGATTAGGCAGGGTCTTATCAGCCTTAGTGTAACAGATGACTATTGCAATGCACTGTATAGCCATCAAGCCCACTGGATCTTCAAGATCCAAATAGGTCTTGATAAATTAAAAAAAATATATAAAAGGTAAAAAAAAAAAGAAAGTAAAAAAAAAGTGTAAAAAAGTTAAAAAAAAGTTTTAAAAAAGTGAAAAAAGCGCCCTTTTACCCCAAATGAAGTAAAAAAAAAAAGTAAAAAAAAAAGAGAAAAAGTCCAATATTAGGTATCGCCGCGTCTGTTTCGACCGGCTCTATAAAAGCATCGCATGGTCCACCCCGCCAGGTGTACGCAAACATTTTTTTTTTTTTTTTTTAAAAAGCTATACCAAAACAGCTATTTTCTGTCACCTTGCCACACAAAAAGTGTAATAGCAGGCGATCAAAAAGGCGTATTTACCCCAAAATGGTACCAATCAAACCGTCATCTCATCCCGCAAAAAATGAGCCCCTACCTGAGACAGTCGCCCAAAAAATAAAAAAACTACAGCTCTCTGACTATGGAGATACTAAAACATGATTTTTTTTTGTTTCAAAAATGATATTATTGTGTAAAACTTAAATAAATAAAAATAAGTATACATGTTAGGTATAGCCACGTCCGTAACAACCTGCTCTACAAAAATATCACATGATCTCTCCCCTCAGGTGAACACCGTAAAAAACAAAAAATAAAAACTGTCTAAAAAAAGCAATTTTTTATCACATTTCATCACAAAAAATTTAATACCAAGCGATCAAAAAGGCGTATGCCCCCAAAAATAGTACCAATCTAACCATCATCTCGTCCCGCAAAAAATGAGCCCCTACCTGAGACAATCGCCCAAAAAATAAAAAAACTACAGCTCTCTGACTATGGAGACACTAAAACATGATTTTTTTTGTTTCAAAAATGATATTATTGCGTAAAACTTAAATAAATAAAAATAAGTATACATGTTAGGTATCGCCACGTCCGTAACAACCTGCTCTACAAAAATATCACATGATCTATCCCCTCAGGTGAATACCGTAAAAAATAAAAGAGACACTAAAACATGATTTTTTTTGTGCTTCAAAAATATTGTGCAAAACTTAAATAAATAAATAAAAGTATACATATTAGATATTGCCGCGTCCGTAACGACCTGCTCTATAAAAATATCACACGATCTAACCTGTCAGATGAATGTTGTAAATAACAAAAAATAAAAACAATGCCAAAACTGCTAGTTTTTGTTACCTTGCCTCACAAAAAGTGTAATATAAAGCTACCAAAAATCGTATGTACCCTAAAATACTACTAACAAAACTGCCAACTTATCCCGTAGTTTCCAAAATGGGGTCAGTTTTTTGGAGTTTCCTACTCTAGGGGTGCATCAAATGTGACATGGCAACTTAAAATTTTTCAAGTTAAATCTGCCCTGGCGTTCCTTTCCTTCTGCGCCCTGCCGTGTACCTGTACAGCAGTTTATGATCACAAATGGGGCATTTCTGTAAACTACAGAATCAGGGTAATAATTGAGTTTTGTTTGGCAGTTAACCTTTGCTTTATTCTCGGAATAAAATGATTTAAATGGAAAATCTGCCAAAAAAGTGAAATTTGGAAATTTTGGCTACATTTTCCTTTAATTCTTGTGGAACACCTAAAGGGTTAATAACGTTTGTAAAATCAGTTTTGAATACCTTGAGGGGTGTAGTTTCTAAAATGGGGTCATTTTTGGGTGGTTTCTATGATGGAAGCCTCACAAAGTGACTTCAGACCTGACCTTTAGGCAGGGCTTAAATAGCTGTTAGGGCTAGCATTAAGGTGTATTTTTCTTTTAGGATTGAGTCAGTACATCGCCCTGATTCCAGCTTTACCCTACTCGATATATGCACTCTAATAGGAGCCCTTAGATAGACCATACTGACAATATGTGACACATTGGCACCTGAGTGTGTTGTTATTGTATATGCCCTTTTTGAGATTGGACACAGTCTATTCTTAATATAATCTATCATTAAAAATTATGTTTTAGAGGTTACTTCTTCTGTGATTTCAGTAGGAGAGGTAAAGATATGTGAGGAACCATTGTGACGTACTATTAGCTTCACAGGATACCCCCACTTGTAAGGGATATTATTCATCCTGAGGATTTTGGTGTACATAATAAATTCTCTTCTTCTTGAAAGAGTTGCTGGAGATAAGTCTGTGAAAAGTAGAATTTGTTTAATTCTCTGGTAAATCAGGTGTATTCATGGCTGCTTTCATTATGGCTTTCTTCAGGTGATAGAAATTAATTCCGGTTAGCACAACTCTAGGAACACTGGCTGGAAGTGCTTTTGGCTTAGGAACCCTGTGGGCTCTGTCGATGACCAGATCTGAGCTTGGGGTATTTGGAAGGTACTATGAGGTCGGTAATAAAGTCCTTTAATTCGGAATCTGTTATGTTTTCTGGAATGTTTCTGAGACGCAAGTTATTACGCCTAGACCTGTCCTCTAGATCTGCAAGCTTCAGTTTTATAGTTGCTAAATCATCTTCAACAGCATTATGGCCGTCCACTAGGCTGTTGTGAACCACCACAAACTCCTCCATTTTGTCTTCTAAGTGCGCAGTGCGCTCTCCTATGGCAACCATATCAGCATGTAAAGTTGAGATGGCCTCTTTTATTTCGTTTTGAATAGAGTTCTTTAATTCATTAAACATTAGCTGTAGGTCCGCTTTCACCATGGTGGGATTAATATTGGTTACACAGCTGGTATCTGTTATCAGTAGCGACGGAGAAGAGGCTGTACTCACCACAGTTTGAGTGTTCTTTACTTGTTGGGAATTATGGTAGGTTGCTCCTATGGATGTTCTGGAGTCTTTCGTGGTGGGAGAGGAGTCGCTCAGGTTGGAGTTGCTGCTCGGAGTTTGAGGTGGTTTGCTGTGTTGGTGGGAATCAGCGCCATCTTGTGTTGCAGGCGTAGCGTAAGTGAAGAAAGCAGTCAGTTTAGTTGGGCTTGCACCCTTCTTTTTTCCCCTCGTCATCATAAAGGATCACCTCTGATGTTGATAGATGATTATCTTTCACTCTGGGACAGTGAAGTTCTATTGGAGGCAAATGCTGTGGGCCACTTGTGATCTATGGCTCGGAGCTCCCAGCTCACACGTCCTTCTCTCCCGGCATCCGGCCACTAAAACATGTTAATTTTAAAGTTGGACCAGGCGCCAAATCGAGACAGCACGGACACCAAAGATGGCAAGAGTATTTGAGAATATGTAACATAGACCAAGAGGTCGTCTGCAAACATTTGTACTTCTGCCAATGATAATGCCCTTGATATCTGAGTACATCTGAACGGCCGTCATCAGATGTTCCATAATCAAGATGTATAAAAGAGGGATAAGGGAGCACCCCTAATGAGTGCCATTATTATATTATGAATAGAAAATGAGGCAGATAAGGATCCATTAATTTTCAATTTGGCAGATGGGGAATTGTAAAAGGAGAGAATTTGGGGAGAAAATAGAGCCGAGACCGTTTTGAGAAAACGTGGAATGCAAAGAGGGCCAAGAGATTCTATCAAAGGCCTAGGCAAAGAATCATAAGGGGTACCTGATGAGTTTGAAAGTAGTGAATAACATCCAGCATTTAAAGGGTGTTGTTGCAGGCCTCACTCCCCAGTATAAAGACCACTTGGTCGGGGTGAATAAGATAGGGGAGGTGGGGATTTAATCGATTTGCCTGAGGTTTAGCCTATATTTTAAGATCGACATTCAGTAACGATATTGGCCAATAGCTAGACCAGACACAAAGGTCCTTTCCCAGTTTAGGGAGGACCGTGACATGTGCCAATGATTGGGTGGGGTCTAATTGGTCCAGAAAGGTTTTGAAAATGTGGAGGTAAAGTCATCAGACAGGCAAATCCCCCACCACCCCAGCCAATTCCGGGACAGAAGAGGGCTCCTCAAGCAGCAGATATTCTGGGGGAAGAGGCAGATGGGCTCAGAGGAGTCAAAGTTGGGGTTGGAAGATTATATAAATCGGCGTAGAGCATATGGAAGGAGGTAGCGATCTCTGGAGTAGTATGTACTGTAGAAGCTGAGGGAGTCATTTATACTGTATATGTATGAGTGGGCTAGGTTACCTCAAAGGGCCCTGACTAGCATATGAGCACTCATATTGCTATATTCCTAGACCTGGCTGCGTCATACCTGGAGCGTACGCTTCAGAGAGGTGTCTAGAAGATGTTGGCTTTTGAGATTACTAACTTGTACTGTAGTTCCCTGAAAACCAGGACCTAGAGGGCGTGTCTATAAATAATTCTATAGCTACGACTTTTTGGAGGGCTAACCTGAGAGATTGTGCTTTTTCCTTTTTGATGTGTTTCCTATGTTTAATCAGTGATCCGTGGACCACACACTTGAGGGCCACCTGATCCATTGTGAAATTCGAGTTTGTTTGCTTTATATCAGCCAAGAAAACTGGGTCAAGTGGCATTGATACACATAATTTCCATGTCCGGTCCCCCTTGGGGAGAAAAGGTAATTGTAGAGTGATAAAACTGAAGCATGGTCTGAACAGGGAATATTACCAATATGAGAAGAAATCAACCAAGGGAGATGTTGTAGTCAAATATAATATATGCAACTGTGTCATGAGGGGGGGGGAGTTCCCATCTGAGGGATGCTTAATCCTCCATGTGTCGCATAACTGCAGCTGGTTCAAAGCCCGTTTAAAATGTCAAATAGCCAGGTATGCCACGCCAACCCTCCCAGTTGAATTGTCAAGAATAGGATCTAGTATGAAATTGAAATCCCTGCAAAAAAAGTCCTCCATACCACTAGGAGAACAACCAGCTGAAGGAGAAAAGGGACCTGAGCCTGGTTCAGGTCAATAACAATAGTAAACTCATGACTTCCAATGGAAAGGGAGATGATGAGGTTGCAGGCTTCAGTGTTTACAGAAAAGCTCAGAATTATAAGGCTGGAATTCGATGGATATACAATTTATGTATGGCTATAGAATGAGGGTAGCTGGCAAAGTGCCAGGATGTATAATGTTTGAGACCTATTGTAGGGGAATGGCATACTTTGAGTTGCGTCTCCTGAAAACAAATAATATGTACCCTACGACGATGGAAGTGATGCAGAATCTGTGCCCTCTTCTCCGGAGTATTCTGTCCTTTGCGTTGAAGAAGGCTATTTTTAGATCTGCCATCTACCTTCAAATATCCTCTACATAGAATCCAACAATTGCTTCCAACCTAGTGGTGTTTTCAAGGCCTGCAAATGATGGCTCAGTGTATGGAATACTCCATGCTGCAAAAGGATTCAGCATCTGGGAGATTCCCACACTCACCAAACGCAACATTTGACTTACGGTACTTCATCTTCATCCTGTCTTGTCAGATCAGAAGAAATACAAGCCATTGCGTAGTATACTAGAATATCACTCTCAGAAAGTTACCTATTCTGGGGTTGGAAAGAGTGGTGGTGATTTTTTTTTAGAACTTCTCCTGGACACTGACACCTGTATCTCTGAAGACTTTTTATCACTGTTTTATGACATTTTGTTGAAAATGTTGTTTCTTCTAGTTATAATACAGCCTTGATGACATGTCAGTGATGTCTGCAGATGATGCTATTGGTTACACTGACAGTGATGATGGTTTTGGTCTTGTTCCTAGTTGGGTATACAGGAACTATACAGTAGTGGGAACACAGATGGGACATCATCCTTCTGTTTTTCAGCTGCTCTTTGGTTGTTGAATGCTTCTAGCAGAGAAGTAGAGAGCAAACTGATAATGTGCAAGTGTGGCTTACAGCGAAGTTCCAAACAATTTTTCTGCATGAAAGTAAGCTGTTGCTCTAAAAAGAAAACAAAAGGTGACAGGGAGTAATCCAGAGGTAGCGTAAGAGAAAATAAAAGGGTTGAAATAACTGATGTAGGTGTCAGGCCTTTTGACAGGTGGCCTCCTCAGAAGATCTGGGCAGGTGACAGACATCAATGATGAGTTGCCAATGTCTGAACTCTAGTGTGGCTTTTTGCTCACCTGTTAATAAGATACAATGTGGCAGTTCCTCACAATAGATGAATGGCAGAGTGACGTGAGGGAAGACAAAAAAGTTTAGTCACCTTGCCTTTGAGACTGGGAGGGAAATTCTTGCATGGAGGTTAAGGAGTTCACAGGGAGAGAAATGCCATAAATCTGCTGAGGTATCCACAGTTCAACTTCTTGGCTCCCGTGTGGTTTTTTGCAGGATATTATAGACATACACAGTTGCTGTCCTGGTGGTATGTACCTGCAGAGAAATGTAAAAAATGCACGGTTACCAAGAGGGGCTATGTTATTGTAGAAGTAGTAGCATTTAATCGCTACTCACCTTAGTCAGTTGGAGACGTTTACCACTATCCTTTGCCCATTTCTTAATCTTGAACAGCCCACGACTTTTCTGTTGTTGTCTGTACCAAATTTAATTATGGTGATCCCATCTGTGATGTTGTGGCAAGCTTCTCCCTCACCCTTTTCAACTAGTGTCAGCATTATTCCATCATCTTCCTCCTTATGGCTCTGTTGGCTAGTGTCTAAAGACAGTGTGCTTAAGCATCGGTCCACTTGAATATGACTAGCATCATTTATTTCTGTTCCTCTACTTCACTAAGTTCTAGCATGTGAGGTGATGCTGACAGCCCAACATAAGAAGTGAAGTGGTTGAGGAAACACTAACATTGAAAGTTCTGGAAAGGGTAGAGAAGCTAAGCTGCTATAGCAACACAGATCTTCTTGCGAGTGCCTCAAGCGATCCATCTACCCCAGGGGCGTAGCTAAAGGCTCATGGGCCCTGGTGCAAGAGTTCAGCTTGGGCCCCCCTTTACTCAGTGCTTTATGGCCAGAGGCAGGGGAAACGCATAGCCTTCGTGCTGCCTGAGGCAAAAATTGGCCCAGTAGCGACTGCTACCTCTGCACCCCCTATAGCTATTAGTAATAGACTTGCCATCTTAGTGTAGCCTACTGAGGTTACCTTTTTAGATATATAAGTTGCATCTCTTACTCCAGTTCCTACAGGTCCCTTGGCAACTGGCATCTCACACTGGAGGATGTTGTGCCTTACCCACCTTAATTTTTCTGCTTGCTTTATGCCATATCACTCGCACTGCCCAGTGAGCTGACAAATATTTTTGACTTTGCACTAGGGGATTCTTAGAGAGACCCTCTTCTATTATGCATATGGTTGGAGATTTATATCTATTCTCCCTACCCCTATCTGCCAAGCTATTAGGCTAAGCTCACATGTCGTGGATTTCATGCAGATTTGCAATGTGGAATTTGCATAGCAAATGCAAATCCATAGAAAATTACAGCACAGTGCAACTGACAAGACGTGTACATTTTTTCCATGTGGATTCCATTTTGAAATCTGTAGCATGTTCATGAATTTGCGGACTTAACTCGGATTTTTCCTTTGAACTCGATGGAGTTCAAAAATTCTCATCTAAATCAAGACAAATTGGATTTGCATATTAATGTGTGGATATTTGTGCAGATCTGGGAAGAACAGTATCTTTGTGTACCACAATATATTCTCCCAGATATATTTAGCATGAGTCTTTGTTTCCAACAAGAGATGACATCAAGTGGTGTTAACTCTGCACTGCAAATCCACAATGAATTCTCAGTCAGAGGGTAGATGATCTCCATGTCTAAATCTGCATAAGATTTACGTGCAGCTTTACGCATTTCATGCAGATTTGATGCAGATTTCATCCCTATGAAAATTGATGGTTTTAGATTAAAAATATTGTGCAAAGAAAGGTTATTCACACAAGATCCACTTGTTATTCCGAATGAAACTTCCCAAACTCACTTATTAGGGCATCTTTTTGGGCATTAAAGGACTGCATGGGATGGTAGAACAGTTCAACAGAATTGCAACCATGCCCATGTTACAGCCTTTCGGATTTCCTTTGTTCTGAAAAATGCATTTAATAACAGCATCTCATGTATGCAATTCGCATACCTGGAGTCATGGAGCAGTGCAAAAGCCTTACAGAGTCATCTCTCTGGCACCAGTGACAGAGGGAAGTCGATCGCCGAGGGGTGAGCTTGCTTACAAAAATGACTTTGTATTTACATGACTATTGGAATCATGTCTTTTCTGTTAAAGGGGTTATCCCATGATTGATGTAAAAAATTCAAATCAGACATCGTACAGTACATGACAATCTCTTTCTAAGAAAGCTCGAACCAACCTTGTACCTCACATGGATCTAGAGATCTCCCCATTCATTGCTCTGCTAGATTTATATCAAGCTGGCAGTTCGAGTATCTTTTCTGCTGCAGCTCTCTTCCTGTCACAGCTCAGGAGGCAGTTGAAGGATGAAACTGGGCATGTGCGGCCTTCTCAGTGAGCCGGACAAAGAAATAAGAAAAAGAACAAACAGCAGGTGGCACTATACAGATACATTTTATTGAGTAACTCAGTGGCTATGCAAATGTTTTATTACATGCAATTGCAGGAGTGTCCAAAATACAGGTACTGGTTTGAAAACCCTGAAATATTTTTCATGTGACAACGCTTTTAATCACTGAATCTCTTAAAAAGCAGAAAAAATTGGACCACCTCACAGCCCGACAGTAGGGGCCACTATTCCACTTCCTCTAGATAACAAAATAATATATACTGTTGGTGTCCTGTTTTGAGGGTGTGTTTAGTATGTTCTGTCTCCACTTCTGAATAATGGAGGAAGAGGAAGCGTTCAACAATATATAATGCATACTGAAAAGTTAAAGAGGTATTCCTGTTGGTAAAAGCTATCCCCTATGCACAGAATAGCTGATAACTATTAGATCGGTGGGGG
This sequence comes from Rhinella marina, assembly GCA_900303285.1. Classification (NCBI taxonomy): domain Eukaryota; kingdom Metazoa; phylum Chordata; class Amphibia; order Anura; family Bufonidae; genus Rhinella; species Rhinella marina. The sequence goes on from ONZH01004266.1 coordinate 535,476, forward strand.
TCCTACTGCTGGGATGCCCACCGATCATGAGAACAGGGGCCCTGTACTTCCTGCAGCTCCCTGAAGAGAACGGAGAACATATGTGTGACAGCTCCATTCATTTCTATGGGAATTCCGGAGATAGTGGAGCGCTGTACTCAGCTATTTCCAGAACTCCCATAGAAATGAATGGAGCGGCCACACTCACGTGCAACTGGCCACTTTTTTTCAGGGGGGCTGCAGGGGGTACGGGGCCCTGATCGGTGGGGGTCCCTGTGGATAGGGAATAACTTTAACCAAACAGAATACCCCTTTAATGTTAAGTCCAGCTAATGTTTTATATTTCTGGTACATGGAGCCATGCTTAACCATTTGTTAGCTTTGATATATGTAGAATATGCTGAATAGTTCTCTAAGCACTGAAACGGTCAACAACTTTTCACAAAACTTTTGCTTAAATACAAGCAACCATAAGAAACTTTGTAATACGGTCTTATCAAAGAGAAATGTATAGTTCTCCTGTTATCAGCTGTTTAAACTACCACCCTTTTCTGCTTGCTAAATTGTTTCTCTTTGAAATTTCTCTTGAAATTATCCGAGATGGACAACTTTACTGACAGATCAAGTTATAGATTACACAATCCTATACCACTCTATTGAGAGGAAAAAGGAGATGGAGCAAGAGCTGAGTAAAAAAGGACTTAAAGGACACCAAAGAGACTGCTGCAGCTAAATAGGCAGTTTCTATCTAAGTTCAAGTGTTTTATTCACAGGTCAGTTCTTTTCCGGGGCTGCTTCTGAGTAAGTAATAGAAAGATATGAGGCAGACTCTCCTCTACTTTCTGTGCATGGTGTATGGAAGCTACTCTTCAGCGAGCAGTTCTGGGAGAACTGCAAGCTAGAGATTTAAAATGCACAGGGGAAAGTGGTAAAATATGCCAGATGCAAGTCATATGATGGCCAGAAATAGTGGTATTCCTCATGTACACATTGTACTATTGATTAATGCAAAGTTTGTTGAAATGTTTAGGTTTAAAGTTTACCTATTGCTCAAAGGTTATGTTTCCCTCTGTAACATTGTTTTGTTCCAATGCATCTAAATTTAATAATGATGCAACTTTGTAAGTATTTACTTTGTCAGCACTGGACAACTGTTTGGAGACTGACACAGATTTTGATTTTCACAAAGTATTCCGCTTTAGCTTTAAGGTGGCAATTTGCATTACCTATAGATTTTTATGAACAGTGGTTAGATGAATTGCAGTTAATTACAAAGTCATTCCTTGTCATGAAAATTAACTTACAAAACAAAAACATTTTCACTTCATTTCTGCCCTACCACAAATTTACCTGCTAACATCATTTCAGTGATCTTCTCGTTAGCTCAGGAGAAAGTGTCAATGAGGGCAAGGCAACTGATATCACTCTGTTATGCTGGTTGAATTAGAAGAGCAGACTGGTTGCTTTAAAAGGAGGGGTGGTGCTTGAAAGCATTGTCTTTTTCTGTTAACCATGGTTACCTCTAAGGAAACACGTGCAGTCATCATTGCTTTGCATGAAAAGGACTTCACAGGTAAGGACACTGCTGCTTTTAAGATTGCACTTAAATCAACCATTTATCAGATCATCAAGAACTTCAAGGAGAGAGGTTCAGTTGCTGTGATGAAGGGTTTCGGGGCACCAAGGAAAGGCCTGCAAGCGCCAGGACCATCTCCTAAAGAGGATTCAGCTACAGGATCAGTTCACCACCAATATAGTGCTAGCTAACAAATGGCAGTAGACAGGTGTGATTGCATCTGGACTGGTGTGAAGAAGGGTAGTAAAGAAGCTACTTCTCACCAAGAAAAACATCAAGGACAGACTGACAATTTGCATTAAGTACAGGAATTGGACTGCAGAGGAGTGGGGTAAAGCTATTTTCTCTGATGAAGGTCCTTTCAGACTGTGTTAGACATCAAAAATGATTTTCCAGAGAAGAAAAGGTGAGCACTACCATGAGTCCTGTGTCATGTCAACAGTAAAGCATCCTGAGATCATGTGTGGTTGCTTCTTATCCACGGGAGTCGGCTCACACAAAAGTTTGCTCAAGAACACTGCTGTGAATAAATAATGGTATCAAAACATCCTCCAAGAGCAACTTCTCCCAATGATCCAGGAGCAATTTAGTGAGTGAACAATGCCTTTGCCAGCATGATTGAGCACCATGTCACAAGGCAAAAGTGATACCTAAGTGGCTCCATAAACAAAACATGACCAGGAAACTCCCCAGACCTGAATCCCTCTGACAACCTGTGGTCAATATATAAAAGCCTATCCAGTTGGACCCACATCAATGCGTCTGTACAAACTGAAATAAAACGTATCCAAAAATAGTAATATAATAACATAATCAATATTGGGTGCTATAATGGTATGATGATAAAACCAAGTTTAGAAGGAAAATACCACATCTCATAATAACACATAAAAACTAATAAAGCGCAAGTGATAAAGTGCTCCCCCAAGTGATACAAAATGTAAAACCAACATGTAACACAAATTAAACATACAAAAATGAATAAAAACACACAAAATGCCACATAATATGTTGAGGTAGTATATAACTAGGCAACATAATGAATACAGTATGTGAAAGAGTATAATAAAAAAATAATATAATAAAAAAATCAATAAAATGTGTGTGTTACATGATCCAAAATTAAGGGACATATAACTGGTTATGATTAATAATATACATACATTACTCACAAAAAGGTAGAGATATTTGACTTATGGGTGAAATTTCAGGATGAACTTAAAGTGCACTATAACCTTTACAGGTGAATGTGACCTTCTCTAAACTTTTGTCCAACTGTTCAATGTTTCAGTACTTTTTTCACAACTTGCTGTTCTCTAACAAGGCGCTTAACGGCAAAATTCATAACAGGTGTTTGATCCATGAATCGCCCCATAAAGTTTCCTGGTTCAATTAGGATTGGTATTTAAACCGACCTCCTCATCATGCTGTTCACATTTTGACATCATGAGACATCATGACATCAAGACTACACATAACAATTGATCACTAGTACCTCGCCATTGCGAGGCTTCAAGCAGGATGTTTTTAGATGGAAGTGGCCACTGAGTTTAGAGTGTCACAGAGTGTCATCAGCAGGTTGCAACAGAGATACAGAGAGACTGGAAGAGTCACCGAAAGGCATAGAAGTAGACGTCCTTTGGCCACATCCCACACTGATAAACTACTTCATTGTGAACAATGCCCTGTGGAACCGGAAGATGAATGCCACACAACTCTAGGCATATTTAAGGGAGGTGAGAGGCACCCAAGTATCACGTCAGACCATTAGAAACCATTTACATCAGTGTGGTCTGCGTGCTAGGGTAGCTGACCACAGGTGTCATCATCTTGCATGGGCCAGGGAGCATCTACACTGGATGAGGGACCAGTGAGCCTCAGTGCTGTTCACTGATGAAAGCCATTTCACACTGAGCAGAAATGATGGGCGCCAACGATGTTGGAGACATCAAGGAGAGCGCTATGCATTAGCCACTGTTGTCACCAGACAAGCCTTTGATGGTGGTGATGTTAGTGTGGGCAGGTGTCTCGTCAATACAGAACTGCCCTACACTTTGTGAATGGTACAGTGACGAGCCCATACTACTTGACTAACATCATTAATACAGTCATTATCCCTCTGCATGAACAACACAGACCTAATTTCAACTTCATGGATGACAATGCACCAGCTCATCAAGGTCGCATCATAAGGGAACGGTTGTGGAAACTGGGGTACCTCAAATGGAGTGGTCTGCACTTTCCTCAGACCTGAATCCTATTGAAAACCTATGGGATCAGCTGATTCGCCGTGTAGAGGCTCGTAACTCTGTAACCCAAAACCTCAATGACCTGAGGGCCGCCCTTCAAGAAGAGTGGGATGCCATGCCTCAGCAGACTGTAAGTCGACTTGTGAACATCATGAGACGTTACTGTCAATATGTAATTGATGCTCAAGGCCACATGACAAGTTACTGAGACACTGGCATTTTTGTGGGGGTATACCCACCACTGTTGTTGGCTTTTTTTCAATAAATTGAAATCACCATTGATGATACATAAATAATTGTAAAAAACATGAATAAATCTATCCCATTGTTAATTTAAAGGGAAATTAAACATGTCACTTGCGAGACAGGGGATACATACCCAAAAGAAATATGTATATATATACAGTGGGGGAAAAAAAGTATTTAGTCAGCCACCAATTGTGCAAGTTATCCCACTTAAAAAGATGAGAGAGGCCTGTAAATGACATCATAGGTAGACCTCAACTATGAGAGACAAAATGAGAAAACATTTTTAAAGAATTTATTTGCAAATTATTGTGAAAATAAGTATTTTTATAATTATAAGTCACCTACAAACAAGTAAGATTTCTGGCTCTCACAAACCTATAACTTCTTCTTTACAAGGCTCCTCTGTCCTCCACTCATTACCTGTAGTAATGACACCTGTTTGAACTTGTTATCAGTTTAAAAAGACACCAGTCCACAACCTCAAACAGTCACACTCCAAACTCCACTATGGTGAAGACCAAACAGCTGTCGAAGGACACCAGAAACAAAATTGTAGACTGCACCAGGCTGGGAAGACTGAATCTTCAATAGGCAAGCAGCTTGGTGTGAAGAAATCAACTGTGGGAGCAATAATTAGAAAATAGAAGACATACAAGACCACTGATAATCTCCCTCGATCAGGGGCTCCACGCAAGATCTCACCCCGTGGGCTCCATTCATTCTATAGAAATACAAATTAATGAATATAATAGTGTAAATAAAAATTCATATATTAGCCAAAAGAAAAAGATATATAAATACCATGTCAGAAAGCTGATATCATATTCTTAAATAGAGACAAATTCCTTTTGTCATAATAACAGAAATGCTTCCCCATCCCATTTGTATTCAAGGTTGCTGTAAGAGAAAACATAAAATGGGGGAAAAATGCCCCTGTGTCTTATGGGGTGAATGCTAATGAGTGCTTCCATTATGGAAGCGCTCATTAGCACCGGAGAACAGGGAAGTTGTGAAGACTCTGTACTCACCGCTTCCTGGTCCTCCGGTCGGCTGTGCAGGGCTGCGCACAGTGTGGGGGCGCTATGTGACCTCACGTTGTGCGTGCCTGGTCACAGCACAGCCGCAGCAGGATGAAGACAGAGCGCATTGGAGGAGAGGAGCAGCAGCATCCAGGAGCAGGAGAGGTAAGTGGTTTATTTATTTTAACTGAGGCATGCTGGGCTCATATAGGGGCTGAATAGAGCCATGGGGATTCATATGGGGGCTGAATAGAGGCATGGGGATTCATATGGGGGCTGAATAGAGGCATGGGGACTCATATGGGGGCTGAAGTGAGGCATGGGGGCTGAAGTGAGGCATGGGGGCTGATATGGGGGCTTAAGTGAGGCATGGGGCTGATTTAGGGGCTAATTACAGGCATAGGGATGATATGGGGGCTAATTCCAGGCATGGGGGCTAATTACAGGCATGGAGGGCTAATTACAGGCATGGGGGCTGATGAGAGGAATGGGGGCTCATATGGAGGCTGAAGAGAGGCATGGAAGCTCATATGGGGGCTGATGAGAGGCATGGGGCTTTTATCTGAGGTCTGATTGGGGGTCATTCACATTGGAGTCTGAGCTGAGGTCTGATTGGGGGTCTGATCTGAGGTCTTATTGGGGTCTTATTAACATTGGCGGTCTGATTGGGACTGTAAGCTGAGGTCTTATTAACATTGGGGGTCTGATTGCTGGTCTGACCTGAGATCTAATGAAAAATATTTTTTTCTTCGAAAGCATACAATGCTGCATGTCCTTCAAAGCTTTAATCCCTAAGACATGTTCATGAATATGACAAAGTCATTGTCTATATGTTAGTCCTCCATATATCAATTTACAGGGACATGTGGGCCAGTAGATGATCATACTACAAGTGATGGGATATGTGATCCTAAATTCCACCTCACCAAATGAGTTCCAAAAGCTGTCAGCCCTATCCACATTGCAGCAGGCCAAACAATTCCCACATTCTCTGCAGCCCCAGTTAGTCCCTTTTGACCCAAACATCTGACCAATGCGAGGGTCTGGATAATAGCTTGTGGCGATTAGCTCAAACGGCAACTTCAGTGATAGTTGAAAACAATAGTCTTTTATTTTGTCCACAGAGGATTTAACAAAAACTTGTTTGCTCCAGCATATAACATCCACAAAATACAGTCTATTTGTATTGGGTTGACTCACGTTCCTCTGTAGTCCTGGTTTCCACCACCAGCTTGAGGGGGAAAAGGCTTTACACAGCAGGCTTCTCTGCTGCAGCTCCGCACACAGCTCTGCTCCCTGTCTGTCTCACTTCAGACTAGGAACCACACACACCCAGCTTTCCTGAGCTTCCTAGATTATTTATACCAGCCAAAACCTGGCCTGGATACGTGGGAGTAGTCATCCCACCCAGCTCTTTGACTACTCCAATGAAATCTGGCCCAGATCAGCTGCAGCCAGCAGCTAAGCTAGCACTAACAAGTGTCAGTAACCTAGGGTTACTGACAAAACATTACCAGTTCATTTCACCGAGGCCAGGCACCTCGGTGACACGTATCTATCATCTATTATGGCACCTTGTGCCTTCTCACAAGCTCCTTACCAAATAATCCTTCAGATTTCTCAACCTTTGATATGTAATGGAGGATGTATTTTGGCAGATGGGGATCTATTAATAAAAGATCTCAATATTTCAATGGAGCCTGTTTGTCTCCAAATATTTAATCCCTTAGAGTACAACCCCTGCGGTGCAGCTGGCTGCATAAAAGCCAAGTCATGCCCACCCATGGCAAACAATGACACTCAATTTTGCAGTAAAATCATGCCGTCATTGACTGCTACTGGTGGGCATGGCTTGGCCTCGTGCAGCCAGCTGCGCCATTGAGCCATATCCTTACATTCCACACTCAAAAAGGTTAGCTAGGATGTTTGACAGAAGGCTCTCTCTATCAGCAAACTGGCCCCCTCCCAAAATGACATGATTATGGTGAACCAGTGCTTTCTGATGGTGTAAAATGATAAACCACAAAAAAACAATGGTAATTTTTTTATGTGCCCTTCACCCCCAGAGGTTTTTTCGGTTATGCATTTTCGTTTTGCGCTCCCTGCCTTCAAACATCCATAACTGTTTTATTTTTCTGTTAACATAGCTGTATGAGGGCTTGTTTTTTGCGGGACAAGTTGTACTTTCCAATGCCACCATTTAATATTGCATATGGTGTAGTGGGAAGCGGGAAAAAAATTCCAAATTGGGTGAAATTGCAAAAAAACGCTATTCCGCTACAGTTCTACGGGTTTCTTATTTACAGCGTTCGATGTTCATTAAAACTGACCAGTTACTTTCATTCTACTGGTCAGTACGAATCCGGCGATACCTAATATGTATAGTTTTTCCTGCGTTTAGTTGTTTTTTTTTTCCTTGTCATATCTTGACTCCTATAACTTTTTGGAATTATGTGTACGGAGCTGTATGGGGGCTCATTTTTTGCGGGGCGATCTCAAGTTTTTATTGATACAATTCTGGGGTGTGTATGACTTTTTGATCACTTTTTATTTAATTTTTTTTAGAAAATAAAAGCGACAAAAAACGGCTAATCGCCATTTGGACGCTTTTTTCCACCACACAATTCGCCGTATTGGAATTTTTTTTTATATTTTAAAAGTACGGGCATTTTCGGTCACGGTGATATCCATGATGTCTATATTTATTGTTATTTAGGTATTTATTTTTTCATTATACGGAAAGGGGGGTGATTTGAACTTTTATATCTTTTTTATATATTTTTTAACATTTTTTTAAAATTTTTTTGTGATTATTTTAAATCTCAAATATGAGCTGATATAATGTGTTTTTTTTTTCTTTATGAGCAATCAGGGATTTACTAGATGAAGTTAAATCCCAAAATTGCTCATTTCTTATCCTGACCAGAATAAGAATTGCAGTTTGAAAACTGTAATCCTCACCAGCGAGGATTACAGTTTTCATATGGTGTACAGACACCCCGATTGGCCACTCGGGGCATCTGTACACCACCCGGAAGCGTAGGCTTCCGGGTTCAGACGCATCCTGATGCTGTGATCACGTGTGATCACGGCATCAGAAGGCCCAGGAAGACGCCGCCGATGGAGTTAAGTAGCGGCAAGTCTCTGCTGTTAGAAACAGCAGAGACTTGCCGGCCATGATGCCCACCGCACCCGCGAGCGGGCGTCATGTCCCCACACCGCACCAGCGCTGTACATGTACACAGGTCAGGAAAGGGTTAATGTTTGTGTGTGCCATTAAAAGATATCAACAGTATTCCCCCATAACATGACCTTTACAGCACCCCGCTCCCTTAACAGTGACCTCCAGAGCACCCCAGCCCTTAACACTGACCCCCCCACAGTGACCCACCTCCTTAAAATGGGACCTCTACAGCAGCCTACCCCCTTAACTTTGACCTTCACAGCAGCCTGCCCCTTTAACAGTGAGTTCCACAGCAACCCCAACCCCTTAACAGTGACCTCCACAGGGTCCTGCCCCTTAACAGTGACCTCTACAGCACCCCACCCCTTAACAGTGACCTCCATAGGGGACAGTCCCCTTAACTGTGACCTCCGCCATTCCCTGCCCCCTTAACAGAGAAAAACAGCACCTGTCACAGTGACTGCCACAGTACCCCGCTTCCTTAACAGTGACCTCAAAGTACCCTGCTGCCTTAACAGTGACCGCCACAGCAGCTGCCCCTTTAATAGTGGCCTCCACAGTCCCCTGCCCCCTTAGCAGTGACCTCTACAGCGGCCTCACAATCGTCCAATCAAATTCCTTTTAGTTATTGTCTTTAATTGACAGTATATAAAACCCCACAGAATTAGTATACACTTAAGGTCATTGAGTTACATCAGCCTCTACAACAACGTTGGCTATGTGTCGCAATTGAAATCATATTAACACATGAGCTGTCTTATACTAAGAATGTCCTTTGTTGCCTATAGCAACCAATCAGAATGCATATTAATGACCTTTAGCAAAATAGAAGCTGAGCTGTGATTGGTTGCTATATGCAACCTGATAAATATCCAGGCTAACTGCCACAACAGCCAACAGACAATGGCTTCTGTAGTCTGGCGGTTAGGTTACTAAGTGTATTTTTTGGCAAATAATTGAAAAGTGTGGGGTGAAAATTTCCACTCAAAACATAGTCTACGATGTTCCTGAGTCACAGGAGGCGGCTGTGCAAAATTTCGTGATTGTAAATGCGATGGTGCTGATTCCTTTAGAGGACATACATACATACACTGAGCTTTATATATTAAATGTACGCCAAAATGATGCCATTGAAAAATACAACTTAACCCACGAAAACCAAGTTTGTGGTAAAAAGGTGGTTTCAGGCATTTGGATTGCTGGTTGTTGGCCTGCTGACTGGATGGCCATTTTATTTGCACTCAAACACTGGGTTGCATATATGTCAAATCAGTCAGTAGTAGAGATGAGCAAATTTCTTGAACTTCGTTTAGGGTCAAACTGCACAAATCAGTCCTCAGATTCAGATGGGGTCCAAATAAACTTGACCCAAATCAAAAGTGCAAAACTTCCTTGCAAAGTTGTGTATGACTTTCTGGGGTCTCCTAGGGCTGTATCCCACCCCTTTCAAGATCTTTAACGCCAGGATAACAATAGTAATGTCAAAGTGACAGCGACATATATGTCTATGGGTGGTAGTTAATGGCAACAAATGCTGCACTGCCAGATATTTTTTTGCATTTTAAAATGAAAAAAGTCCAAAAATGATCCGTTTGTGGGGAATAGCAACAGGTTCGGAATTATGTTAAAGAATTTGACACTAATTCCTTACAGGGACCACTATCACATCTAGTAAGTTAGGTTTATCTGAAGCAGATGTTATACATTTGGGGAGCTGGCAATCTGGTTACAAGTTCCACATTTGCTGATTGAGTCAAGGCTCTCCTGTGTCCACAGTTTAGTCAACCACACTGGAGGACACTGTATTTGTCATGTTTGGTTGGAAAAACTGTTGGCTGAGATTTAGGCTAGTTTCACACGAACGTTGTGTTTTGCAAATTGCAGATCCGCAAAAAAAAACGGATGACGTCCGTATGCAATCCGTTTGTTTTGCGGATCCATTGTAACAATGCCTATCCTTGTCCGCAAGGGTCCGCATTTCATCAGCAAAAAATGCGGCTCGGAGCCTGCAAAAAATACTGTCGTGTAAAGGGGCCTTAGATCGCTCTCATTTCCTTTTTTGAGAAGAATATTTGGTTTGGTCCGGTGGTCCTCATGCTGTATGATCTAATGCTTGTGATCTGGCTATTGTTGAGGGTGTCAGGTTTTCCAGATTTGATAAGTCCAGGGATGGTGTAGTTATTTGTCTATAGCTGCTGGAATGGGACAATAGGTCATTAATACTTCCAACTGGTCTTAAACTCTTTGTCCAGTATGCAGGATGGTGTTGGTTTCTTCTCTTATGGGTAAGGTCCGGGCAGGTGTATGCTTATGTGTACTCCTAAGAGAGTGTGTGTGTGTGTGTGTGTGTGTGTGTGTGTGTGGTGGGGGAGGGGGGTTCCTTGTGGCTACATGCTCATGCTTCACTGGATTGCCTGGCATTTTGGTAACATTTACTATGAATTAAATCATGTTGTAAAAAAATATCAATTTTTTTTTACAAAGATATGCTCTAAAAGTTATTTTATAATTTTCTAATAAATACTGACCCCATTGACATCCCACAATGGTGTAGTGTCTTTCATCAGGCCGAACCGTGGGGTATTTTATTCATTAGATATTTTATTATTTTATTAGACCTTTCTAGGCCATTAACACAACAAAAGAAATTGCTCAGTTCCTCCTGCTCTATAATATGCCGCCTGCAGATTGCATTTCATTTCATGGTAACAGGTTTTCTTTAAGCTGTACAACTTGCAAAGAGACAACCACCATAGTGTGGAGGCAGCCCACCCTCACATGGGAAGTTGTCTTCCGCTGCTGATCTCTTCAGCGGCTGCTACAGGAAAAATGTAGTATAACATGTGATCATTCAAATAAATGGAATACATTACATAGATGGTATAGGTGTGCCATGGAGAGAGGGGTGCTGCTTGTTGGGGGCACTCCACTCTGGCTCATGGATCACAGCACTCCGCTCTGTGATCTGAGTATGCCCTGATAGGAATATGGAAAGGGGTTAATGAGACGACCCTCTTTATTCAAAAAATAGTTGTATGTTCAATGATAGATTACATAGTGTGGAAATGTTCTAACCTTTCTGTGACCTGAGAATTTGCACATTTGTCCCAAGGGGCTTATTATCAAGAAACAATTTTTAAGAACGGTATCTAAATTTAGAAAATAGGGAGAAGGATGATAATCGTGACTAGAGAACCACAACCTATATACAGTGCCTTGCGAAAGTGTTCGGCCCCCTGGAACTTTTCAACCTTTTGCCACAATTCAGGCTTCAAACAAAGAAGAATCGACAACAAGTGGGTCACAATTGTGAAGTGGAACAAAATTTATTGGATCATTTCAACTTTTTTGTAATAATAAAACTGAAAAGTGGGGCGTGCAAAATTATTCGGCCCCCTTGCATTAATACATTGTTGCGCAACCTTTTGCTGCGATTACAGCTGCAAGTCGCTATCAGTCTCTATCAGTTTTGCACATCTAGAGACTGAAATTCTTGCCCATTCTTCCTTGCAAAACAGCTCGAGCTCTTTGAGGTTGGATGGAGAGCGTTTGTGAACAGCAGTTTTCAGCTCTTTCCACATATTCTCAATTGGATTCAGGTCTGGACTTTAACTTGGCCATTCTAAGACCTGGATACGTTTATTTTTGAACCATTCCATTGTAGATTTTGCTTTACGTTTGGGATTATTGTCTTGTTGGAAGATAAATCTCCGTCCTAGTCTCAGGTCTTTTGCAGACTCCAACAGGTTTTCATCCAGAATGGTCCTGTATTTGGCTCCATCCATCTTCCCATCAATTTTAACCATCTTCCCTGTCCCTGCTGATGAAAAGCAGGCCCAAACCATGATGCTGCCACCACCATGTTTGACAATGGGAATGGTGTGTTCAGGGTGATGAGCTGTGTTGCTTTTACGCAAAACATATCGTTTTGCATTGTTTCCAAAAAGTTCGATTTTGGTTTCATCTGACCAGAGCACCTTCTTCCACATGTTTGGTGTGTCTCCCAGGTGGCTTGTGGCAAACTGTAAACAATACTTTTTATGGATATCTTTGAGAAATGGCTTTCTTCTTGCCACTCTTCAATAAAGGCCAGATTTGTGAAGTGCTCAACTGATTGTTGTCCTATGGACAGACTCTCCCACCTCAGCTGTAGATCTCTGCAGTTCATCCAGAGTGATCATGGGCCTCTTGGCTGCATCTCTGATCAGTCTTCTCCTTGTTTGGGATGAAAGTTTAGAGGGACGGCCGGGTCTTGGTAGATTTGCAGTGGTCTGATACTCCTTCCATTTCAATATAATCGCTTGCACAGTGCTCCTTGGGATGTTTAAAGCTTGGGAAATCTTTTGGTATCCAAATCCAGCTTTAAACTTCTCCACAACGGTATCACGGACCGGCCCGGTGTGTTCCTTGGTCTTCATGATGCAGAACCCTGAGACTATCACAGAGCAGGTGCATTTATACGGAGACTTCATTACACACAGGTGGATTCTATTTATCTTCATCAGTCATTTAGGACAACATTGGATCATTCAGAGATCCTCAATGAAATTCTAGAGTGAGTTTTCTGAACTGAAAGTAAATGGGCCGAATAATTTTGCACGCCCCACTTTTCAGTTTTATTATTACAAAAAAAGTTTAAATAATCCAATAAATTTCGTTCCACTTCACAATTGTGACCCACTTGTTGTTGATTCTTCACTAAAAATTTAAAATGTTATATCTTTTTGTTTGAAACCTGAAATGTGGCAAAAGGTTGAAAAGTTCCAGGGGGCCGAATACTTTCGCAAGGCACTGTATTTACGCTGTAGTTGATCATCCTCCGTTCACTGAGAATGAAAATATAAGTATAAATCTACTGTAACAACAGGTTGTGCTATATAGCGTTCTGCCATTTAAGAGATCAGGATAAGGCTCCATTCACACGTTCACAATTTGCGGACTACACATAGCCGGTTCTATAATAGAAATGCCTTTTCTTGTCCGTGTATCTGGACAAGAATAGGACATGTTCTATTTTTTTGCGGGGCCGCGGAATGGAAGTGCGGATGCGGACGGCACACTGTGTGCTGTCCGCATCTTTTGCGGCCCCATTGAAAATGAATGGGTCCGCCCCTGTTCCGCAAAGTTGCGGAACGGATGCGGATGCATTTTACGGACGTGTGAATGGGGCCTAACAGTGTGTGAAGTGACAAGGAACTGAAATGATGATTTCTCTATCAACAAAGTGTTATATTGGCAGTTTTCGGCTGCTGCTGCCCCACGCCCCTTCTTCTGCAGTATTGCTAGGGTTTAGCCCTCCTTTGTTTTTGTATTTTAATATTCTCTGCAGCACTGCAAGGGTTAATGCTACTTGGGTTTTTTGTGTACATGCTTGTCTATAGTCTAATTAGCCCTGCTATATATTCTGTGTGCCGTGTCCCATCCCTTGCTTGAGCAGAAGGTTCTGTCTAGTGTTTTTGGCTTGCTAAATCCTGTGAAGGAGCTATAATCCATTAGTCTGTCTGTTAACCCTGTTCTGCCTGACTCCCTAGTGTCTGTCTGCTGTCTGACATGACCTGTGACTGTTACCCTGGTATGCTGGTCTGTCTGTGTTCCTCTTCTGCCTGTTGCCAGGATTCTAACTCCTGTCCTGACCCTGGGACTGTTTCTCAGATTCACATGTACTCTGCCTGTCTGACCTCAGCCTGGTTATGACTATGTGCTTTTGCCTGATCCTATTGTTCAGCTGTCAAATACACCAGGGCTTTTCCAAGAGATAGTGGCCTGGTTGCTCCCCTGGGAAAAATCAGATCCCTATACAGGAATTAACATAAGCACTATCCATAACAAAAAGTGAGTACCATGTTCAGCCTTAGAATGGATGGAAAGGAATCTTTGTCATTTGGGCTGTTGCTATGTGTCTCCATGACATCACGGATCAATGCTTTATGTCACTTTGGAGAAAAGAGGGTGCTTGGATTTAGAGATGAGCAAATTTCTTGAAATTTGTTTTGAGTCCAATTTGCCAAATTTTTCAAGAAATTCGATTTGGACCCTAATCAGATATGCTCCAAATGCTAAAATTTTGTATATAACACTCTTTGGTCTCTTAAGACTCAGATTTTTTTCCGAAAAGACTCTGGGACAAGGGAGAGACTAATATGCTACTCTGTGTTTCTGGCCTTTTTTCAAAAGTTACTAAAAAAATTAATACAACATATTATTTCTAACTTAAAGGGGTTGTTTGTTTGTTTCCTATATTGATAACCTATCCTCAGGTCTCATATCCACTACGCCAATCAGATCCGACACCTCCATAAATTACTTGTTTTAAGAGAATACAGCTCTCCTACGAGCCCTGCATTCTCTGCACTGTTTACTTACATACCATCGGCATCATAGTGACCAGTTGTAATTACAGCTGTCCACTCCATCGCTGCTGCAGTGCTGACGGCATGCAGGTAAACAGTGAAGATAATGCAGGGCTCGTAGGAGAACTGTGTTCTCTCCAAACAACTGATTGGTGGGGTTGCTGGATCTGATCGTTGGGTGACGGATCTGATATTAATGACCTAACCTAAGGGTTATCAAAGATTGGAAAAAAAGTTGTTGTTTTTTTTTCCAGAAAAGCCACCACTCTTGTCTATGGGCTGTGTCTGGTATTGCAGCTAATCTCCATTGAAGTGAATGTTGTGATGAACATATTTGGTTAATCTTTTATGTCTGGAAAAAAGCAACCTCCTTAATGATCACCAATTTTTGGCTCCGCAACCACCTCCTCCACGTGTCTAGCATAAAAATTTCTGAACACCAGTGCTTCAGCCTTAGAATGTGTCTATCCAGTAGGTGGAACTATGCTGTTGACATTCATGAATCGAAGAACATTGGTCTCTAAAGGGTTATAACTCTGCAGCTTTAAGCAAATCTCTCAGAATGACAGTTAAGAGCAGCAGTGGTAGGGGTTAATACAGCGGGTGGTTAACGATTAAAATAGAGCATAAGTTCTTGCTGACCAATCCTTGCCCACAATAGCTACTTTGTCTCACAAAGTGTAATATTTGTCTTAGGGTGGGAGCAGCCTCTGCTCATGCCGCCGTATTCACCAGTCATAACCTACCATCTCTCCCCAATGCTATAAAAGACCGACTGACTCAAACAATAATGGTGGAGACAGAGGGTCCGATCCCCACTGAGATTTAGACCCCCAGGCTCAGCAATATGCAGGCTTTTCACAGGCAATGTCATCAGGTTAACCACCAGGATGGAAGAAGTGTTTGATCCTGGGGGAAAGGGGAGTAAGGGAGGGATACAGCAAGCTACATGAATGCTCCTCTGGTAATTAAGCATGGTGGGATCATAAACTAGGAGTATATATGTATGCATATGCAAATATATGCAAATCAGGCACTTACATAGAAAATGCATGAATCATTTATTGGATATTTTGTTTGGATCCATATTTCCCCATGTGTAGTGCTTTTACTGACAAGTCCTCACATCACCCATCTATATTTTGCACCATTAATGTCTTCATTGTGCTTTATTCAGTACAAAATGGGTTAAATGAATGAGTGTCACCACTAGAGAAAAGTGTGAGTGCCAGGGGTCTGAGGAATGTGCTTTTAATTGTCTGCATCGTAATCTCCCCCTTATGCCCACAGTGTAAGAGACACTTGGGAGGTGTACACAGACATTGATTTAGATGCAAGTTGAATTGGAAAAAGGTGAAGGAGGACTGGGGAAGGAATGCTCTTGGGTATGTACTGAGGCCCCAAATCCTACCTACTGGAGGTTGTGTTATTTTCTTATTTAACCATAATGGTAACCAGACCTCTGTTCACACAGGTCAAAGATTGAGTTTAGTGTCTCCATCCAACGTAAAGGTGGCCATATACTTTAGACAGAAGTTGTTTGAAGGTTGAACAGCAGTTGAACCAACGACCTGTTCAATGACCATTTCTCAGACACAGCCTTAAACCAGGAAATGGGCAGATGATCTTTCTGTGAATGTTCTTCTAAAGAAAGATCTTTTGTTCAACAAAAATTGACAAAAATTTCAAACACAGCCAACTTCTTTTCAGGCGTCTGTCATCTGTTGGCAAAAACAATCATTAAATTTCACCCGGCGAACAATTGTTTTGGTTGAAATCTTCCGCTTTTATCAAATACTACTGTGTAAGGTCGGCTTAAGAGAGGATGGCCTGTTGGCTTTAGCGCAACCTCTTTTCAGGGAATGCTGAGTCAATAGAGGGGATCTTCATCTCAGACCCCTTTAATTTGCAAGAAGTGAATGCTCCATCCAACATGGGTCTTGGGTCTGGAGGAACTTAGGTGTCCATTGATGGATGCCATGCACAACATCTTGTAATGCTTTCTCAAGGTCAGTAGTTTTTATTGGATTCCCACCATGCCCAAATCAGACTTTGCCTTATATCCTCTTGGCCTGATGCTTTTAACTTTGTATAACTTCTGTAAAAAAAAAGTTCTTAGAGCCAAGAACTCAGTTTTGCTTCAGAAGAGGATGATGATAAAATGTGTGCAACAGGTAGTTCTCCAGCTTCTCCAGAGAGATATAATGGAAGCTGCCCAGATTATAGGGACTCACTTGAGGTCATGCAGTATAGTCAGGTGACAGCATTTCTCTGGGTATTCTCTTTTCCTTGTTGGCATTTACATGTGACATGTTTGGAGCGTGGTGGCCTTGCAAGTAAAAGGAAGATAAAAATATAAAAAATTCAAATCACCAACCTTTTCCAATTTTAGATATAAAAATATATAAACAATAAAAAAAAAATTAACAAAGCAGGTATCAATGCGTCCGAAAATGTCTGAACTAGTAAAATATTCTTCCTGCGTGCCCTAATGGGAAAAAAAAAAAAAAAAAAAATGCAGTTTGCCTCCACCCAAAAAAATTGAATAACAGTAATCAAAAAGTTGTACATACCCCAAAAATGGTACCAATAAAAAAACTACAGTTCCTCCCACAAAAAACATACCCTGTGGATGGAAAAATAAAAAAGTTATAGATGTTAGAAAATTGCGATGCAAAGAAAATTTGAATTCTTCAAAGGTTATTTTTTTAAAGCAATAAAATGAAATAAAAACTATACAAATTTGGTATCGCCATAATCGTATTGAATTGAATAAGGATGTCATATTATTTTTAGCGCACAGTGAATGTTGCAATATCAAAACCTCAAAAAATGTGAACAGAAAACATAAAAAGTTATGGCTATTGGAATGTGGTGAGGAAAAATAAAAAATGTAAAAACGAAAATAGGCCCAGTCTTTAAGGAGTTAAAGTTTTTTTAGTAGTCTGTGTATTATTCAATAAAGGTTGCTATATATTTTTGTTATTTTCAGACACGCACATTTTTTCTGTGTTCAGTGTGTCGTGGTGTGCCACTTATTGCGTGTGTAGCACCCCATGTTCTTGCTACTAGCAGCGCTGGTTAGTATATTTATTGACTCTAGATTGTGAGTAAGTTCCTGAGATTTGCATTTCTCATGCCCACTGATGACTTCTCCTCTGCATGGGTAGTCAGTGACTTAATGAAGATGGATGAGCAATTAAGGAAGCCGGTTTGTACTGAACATCATCACGCTGGTATGAAGTAGGGGAAAGGCCACCACTGGGTCTTCCAGCTCTCCACTGTGCATGTCTGCTTCAAGTTGGATTCTACTAATTCTGCTTTGTACATCAAGTAATGACCAAACTCTTTCAGTACAGGATCTACTTTTTGTGGAGACTAAGGTGGCAGGTACATACGCTCTAGTTTTTTTTTTTTGTATGACCCTTTTCAGATGCCCTGTGTCACTATATTAATAATAGCTGCCACAGTTACATATTCCTCTTCCTCCACATCCATGTTAGGCATAATTGTTGGTGTGATTGAGATTCGCAGGTCTCAATAAACACTTAATATGACATTCATACTAACATATACACCATCTACATGTAGACAGCTTTCCTGGCTCTTTGTTAAAGGGAATTTCCAGAGACTCCATAACTTGACCCTGTCAAACAAAATAACTTTCTAATGTACTCACCATTTCAAAGCACTCAATTCAAGCAGGACGCGAAGTGAACAAGCCTCCCTAGCATTGTGGGTGACGCTAGGGAGGCGTATTCCCATTGCGGCCTGCTATTGGCTGCTCCACCCCCCTGCCTCAGCTCAGCATTGTACGGGAGTACATTTTATCAATGGGGCCACAGCAGCGCTGTGAGTACAGGCAGGAGTGCATAGTACCCATGTACTATGCCAGGATTAGCTGAGAGCTCCGCTCAGCTACAGAGTACCCATGTGCTATGCCAGGAGTTAGTAACAGTCCAGGGAGCACAGGCAGGAGCAGCAATGTGCGCTCCTGCCCGTACTCACAGCACTGCTGCTGCCCATTGAGCTGTCAGCAGTGTACAGAGAACAGAGTTTTAAGCGCATAAGTGAATGGTGCGCTTTAGGTAGTAAAAGGATTAGTAAAAATAAAAAAATCATTAATACAATATATTATAAAAATAATAAAAATATGGCAGCACAACATTTCACATGCAAACAATAGAACTAAGGAATGGGGATCATTCTAAATTAAAATGGTATTATACCTACTAGAAATGAAAAATGAAAAAATAGAAGCTCTTTGCGCACATTTTTGATCAAACGTGTGCCATATCCCCATTCCTTAGTTCTATTGTTTGCATGTGAAATGTTGTGCTGCCATATTTTTATTATTTTACTGCATGCTTGCTGTATGAATATGCACCCGTGAACATGAATTGCTACTGTAGTCTAAATTTTCTTGTAGTAAAGAATATTAGAGTTAGTTTTATTAGGGCATTAGGGAGAACATATTTAAATTTTAGATAAACATTCAGTTGCTGCATGTACGCAGTGTGGCAGCAATCTTCCAGTGTGTAAATAGGTGAAAATTAGCCTCAAGAATCCATTTACGTATATTCAGTTTCCACACGGTTGGAATAAATTTTTTTTTAATGAAACCAGCATATATATGTGATTATTACAAGACACAAGGTATAGCAGCAATCTACCTGTGTGTATCAATGAAAAATGAAAAAATTGAGCATCAAGCCTCAATCGTTCATTTACATATATTCAGTTTCCTCACCATTGGAATTTAAATTTTTTTTGGGACTTGTTCAATTTAATTAAACCACCAAATAGGTGATTACTACACCAATACACAAGCCAGAACACAAAAGTATCTGTGAGGGATAACAAATGTAGGCCTAAATCAGTTTCCCTATTTTCACACGTTTTTAATTTTTTTTCCTTTAATTTTTTTTTTTTGGGGGGGGGAGGGGGTATTGATTATATTCAAACTAGCAGCATATATACGTGATTACTACACCAATACACAGGGTAGTACACAACATTATCCAAAAATGTCTAGGCTACGGAAGGGTTCCAAACATAAGACCCATAGCCAGAATGTTGGTAGTAGCAGCACCAACTATCCGGCCAGAAGTAGTAATAGTAGGCCATAGTTGTCCCTGCTGGCTTTGGAAAGGCACAACATTATAGTTGAGGAGAAGGAAGATGAGATAGTGGATTGGATGGCTCACTCCTTCTCTCAGTCACAGCAGGATGACGTGGAGGTGACATAAGAGTCCGATACCGCACTGTGGGGCCAGGGATCACAACATTCCTTTTTCTAAGAAGTGGCAAAGAAATCCTACCACGCCCTATGGCAAGTCAAGATAGTCTCCCTGTTGCAGACTACAGGCATTGACGTGTTAGTGGTGATAGTAGTAGTAGTAGCAACGTGCTATTGGCGTTGAGGGCAGTGACAGTGGCAGTTGGAGAAGAGCAGGGGAGGGGGGCCAAAGACCCCACCATGATATCCCAGATGACAATTGTGTGCTAGTCAGGACCTGGGAGCCGGAACAAGATGCTGAGGAGGAGGCAACATCAGAGGAGGAGGGTGATGTGGGCAGCAATAAAGAGCAGATGCCACGTACCTCCCAAAGAACAGCCAAGGCTACGTCTGCTTCGGGATCTGGTGATGCCAATGATGCTGTGGGTGGGTTAGGCCCAAACCGTGCCAGAGCTAAGTCCAGCTTGGCTGCCTCTACTACTGCTGTGCAAGTAACTCCCGTCTGTCATTTTTCCTCCACGACAAAAGCATTGCCTAGTGCAAGCTGTGCAAGAGCAAAATAAGACATGGGCAGGCAAACACAAACGTAGGTACAACAGCTCAATTGAACCACATGAAGCGGCAGCACCCCATCTCGTGGTCAAAAAGAGGTGGCAGCCAGCCACTGCAGTTTCCTCCTTCTCCCGGTACCCTTTGTGCCAGCCAGGCTGCACCCACGAGCAGTACGGTGTCTTTAACATTGTCATCTCTTTCTGTGTCTTCTGCTCAGACTCCTCCTCCTCTGATCTATCATCAGCTTGTCAAATTTCTTCAATCAGCATAAATGTGTGTGATCCATGCATCAATACCGACATTTTCTGACAGCTCAGGCTGATTACGATGAATAGACCTCGCCTTGATGGCGTTGCCTTCTGTTTCTGTCTGTCTGCCTACCATCCTGTTCTATACGGCTGCTGCTGCAGCCTACATTATGCCCCTTGTGCCACTTTCCAACCATCACATTCTGTAAGGCTGCTGCCGCCGCCTCCATTATGCTGCTGCTGTGACCTGCCTAACATCATTTTCATTAAGGCTGCTGCTGCCACCGCCTGTCTGTCAACATGTACCATATGGCTGCTACAGCCGCCGCTGCCTCGGTTGCTGCTGCTCCTCCCTGTTAATCCCCTACTGCCACCACCATTAACGTAAAGCATCTACCATCACTATCACACCATGTGTGTTTAAACATCATCTGCCCCTGATAAGGGACAATTTTTGGAAGCTTTGAGAAATGAAAAAGCATAATACATGCTGGCACACTGTGTTTTTAAACGTGATGTATGTTAACACCCTCAAACGTGTGTTTACCCACAGCTATGTATGTCAGTGTCACTCAGGCATCATTTGCTATTGCTGTCATAAAAAATGAACGAAAATACATGTTTTCCTAAAAATTCTGAGTCCTGGGAGGTTGGAGGGGGTTATATACCAACTTTCAGGGTAATTGGAGCAACTTTGGTTTGGCCTGTACCAATTCAGGTCTGAACAAACTTTTT
Organism: Rhinella marina; assembly: GCA_900303285.1. Classification (NCBI taxonomy): domain Eukaryota; kingdom Metazoa; phylum Chordata; class Amphibia; order Anura; family Bufonidae; genus Rhinella; species Rhinella marina. The sequence continues at coordinate 556,856 of ONZH01004266.1, forward strand.
CAAAAATTTGGCGAACCAGACCTGAAACGAATCTCGACGTCCGCTCATCTCTAGCCTTGGGGTTCAGTGCAGTGAATAAGTGATGTGAAGGAACCAGGAAGAATTTATATAGAAGAACAAAGAACATCTTTCTTTACTGAATGCAAAAACAAATGGAAACACATCCAGCAGAAGTTCGTGCAAAGTGCATTTTCTCCTCCCAGATAATGGTGGCTGGCAATGTGGCAAAAGATAACAGCAGACAATGTCTCTTTCCTGATTCCCTTCCCTAGGGCTGTACTTCGTGCAGGCTTCTAGCTATGTCTGTCCTGAACCATGGTGGTGGTGTTTTAATGTGTTTACCCTCACCTTGCAGCAGAGTCTATATAGCTTGATTTCTTACTCACTCTGATGGCAATAATATGCCATATTTTACAGATTTTTTGTAGCCTGGGACCCTGCTGGCTCTCTGAGGCATTGGTCTTCCTAGACGAGCCGACTCTGTGGTCCTCACAGCCCGGAGGAGCAGGATCTGGATACATGCTTCCTCACTCTCCTCTTTCTAATACCTCCAACTCGCAGGAAATCCCACTCCTACCCAGGTAGAAGAATGGGATGGTAAGCCCCATGCCTGTTGCCAAACACTGCCAAACATACCCCATCTGTTGGTGTACAAAGTGTATAGCATGACATTACATTACATTGCATCACATTACAAATTATTTACAATAGTAGTACACACAGATTTTTGCCTCCACCTCCTTCCTGTGTTTATGGTGTTTTGTGTTGTCTTTTCTTGTACTCATCACTTTTGCGCTATTATATAGCTCCACTGGCTTCATAATATTGTCTTATACTTGTGCTGAACGTTGTTCATAGTACACAAGAAATACATATTGCACAAGAGATAGTATATCACATTTTATTATGGTGCCTAATAAAGATTAAATTTATCCTGCAAACTAGATTTTGAGTTGAGTGTCAAAAGCAATACACAGTTTGCTGTCATAAGGAGCCATATACAGTTGTTTCTGACAGAATATTCTAACTTAGGCTCCCTGCTGTAGCGTACAGAAAAGTACAAAGCTTATAAAACCTCTTCTGGTAATTTAGTTGCATAAATTATTTGTCAATTTCTTTTTCGCTCAGAGCTATAAGAAATATTGAGGCCACCAGGGGATCCTCTAATGACCGAAATAGTATGATACTACCATATAACATGTAATGACATCCAGTTTAATATCCACCTTTCTGTTTTGGTAATTATTCATATGCCCCAAAACTTCTACTTGTTTTTATGTGCTTTGGTTGTTTTGTACTTAACTCTTTAATGGGGTTGTCTGACAGTTTTTACAATCTTCATGAGGTAAGACAAACCTATAATCAAAAGAAATAGCTTAAAGGGGTTGTCCAGGATTTTACCATTGATGGTCTATACGCAGGATAGGCCGATCAGCTAATTTGGGGTCGCTCCGTCCATTGTGTAGTGGACAGAGCCAGTTACTGGGAGCAGAATTGAAGTAACCAACTCCATCAACTATACAATGGATGGAGCTGTGTAGTTCTGGCACTGACTTCTAAACCACCCCGAATCAGCTGATCGGTGTGTGTAGGGCTGTGATGGCCAACCTCCGGCACTTCAGCTGTGGTAAAACTACAACTCCCAAGATATACCCTTGTTTGACTGTTCTCAGAACTCAATAGAAATGAATGGAGCATGCTGGGAGTCGTAGTTTCACCACAGCTGGAGTGCCGGAGGTCATCAATAGAGATGAGTGAACGTGCTCGTAACGAGCACTGTAGCGCTCGGCTCCCCTGCGCTCGCATGGGCGCAGGCATCCGGATCCGTCGGGTGAGGAAGACGGATCCGGATGCCTGCGCCCATGCGAGCGCAGGGGAACCAAGCGCTACAGTGCTCGTTACGAGCACGTTCGCTCATCTTTAGTCATCAATAATAAAATCCTGGAATACCTCTTTAACTCACCTCTGTTCCACAGCTATGGGTCCGGTTCTTGGAGCTTCTGATCCCTACACTAGAAGTGGTGATGTCAAGTCCATTGTTTACATGACTGCTCAGCCAATCCCTGGCCTCAGCTGTCATGTGCCACTCATGCACATATACATATGACCACTAAGGCCACTGATTAGCTGAGCACACATAGGAGTGGTGGACGTGAGTGATAGCGGATATATATCTGCTCAATGGCGGCCTGACCACTGGGACCTGCACAAATCTGAAAAATGAGGTTCCTGTTCCCATGAATGAGTGGAGTGGCAGGTTGATCATGCATGCTGCTGCTCCATTCACTCTCTCTCACAACTGCTGGAGATTGTCCAGCACGGTGCTCAGCTAGTTCAGGCAGCCCCATAGACAGTGAATTGAGTGGTATTGTACATGCTCAGATTTCTGCTGTGGATTTTCAGTTTACTTGCTATGAGTCAACTCGTCGATATGGCCACGTTCATTGTGGCTAATCTGCAGGCAGCTACTCATTGTGGAAACTGAGCCAAGTGGGAATATGGTCATTCTTTTTTGCCATGATGTACATTACAATTCTGTGTAAATATGGAAATATCTGGATCATCACTACAGTGCAGATTTCCCTTATGATCAATGGGTAATTAGTGTTAAAAACATAACATAACCTTAAGGCTCCATTCACACGTCCGCAAAATGGGTCCGCATCCGTTCCACAAATTTGCAGAACGGGTGGAGACCTATTCATTTTCAATGGGGCCGAAAAAGATGCGGACGGCACATGGCCGGTTTCCGTGTTTTGCGGATCCGCAATGACATACTGACGTGTGAATGAAGCCTAAGGCATAGTTGCCGACTATACTGAATTTGCTGAGACAGTCCCTGATTTTCACAGACAGTCCCAGCAAATTCAAACTATCTGGGGCCAAGAATGGGCAGAGCTAGAGATAACCCCATCCATATGTAGGCATTCCTGGGCAAAGTCTAGGCGTTTCTGGGGTGGTGTTTTGGAAGCCCCGATTTTACAAACCTAAATGTTGATAAGTATGTTAAGGTTTTGTTCACATAGCCTGTTTTTTGAGCAGATTTTGGGGCATATTTCAAGCGAAATCCACCTGGAATCTACTTCCATTTATTTTCAGTGGTAAACCCAATGCATAACATTAATGTGGGGCATGCAAATGGTGCAGCAGAGGGAGCCTGCAGATTCTGACAAGCCAGTTGCCCTGGCGGTGCTCATGTGCTCCATGGTGATGATCATGTGCTCCTACTTACCGATGGAAACCCACTTTCCTGCAACTCCCCTTCCAGGAAGACCATAGGGTGGAGAAAGTAAGTTTGTGGCTGGAAGTGACATTCATTATAACACTGAAAAAGTCATCTGTCCATCCAGTTCAGTCTGTTATCCTGCAAGTTGATCCAGCAGAAGAAAAAAAAAACCCATGTGGTAGTGACTGTGTCTTTTTCAGTTTGCAGATTTATATGCTGCCCATCCACATGTGGATTTACCACTATCGCCAATTTTACTAACTGTCCCATCTGTACCATCTACCCTTGTAGAATAGTTGTGTAATGACGAAGACCTGTGTCTTTTTGGAGAAGATTGTGTTTCCCTGCTTGGACATACTGCAATACTGCCACATTACTTTACTGCTATATCCTCTGTAAAATTAACTGTTGTGCTGCACCTAGTGTCTGTCTGTGATATAATTTTCTGCTCAGTGTGATCTGAACTTCAAACAATTCGTCTACTGTGTCATGCCATATGTTACTTCTGTATAGAACTGTATCTTGGAAATAGTTTTAAAATGATGTCATGCTTCTCTATGAAATTGGAGGTGTAGGGAGGTGCAGTAGGGTCATATAGACCTCAATAGCACTCCGAAATTGTATAGACCCCTAATTCTGTAGTGCTAATAAGGCCTTGTACTGCATTCTGAGTTGTATGGAGCCTTACTATGGAGCTATTAGAAATATCGGGGGAGATTTATGAAACAGGTGTAAAGTATAACTGGCGTATTTGCCCATAGCAACCAATCAGATTCCACCTTTCATTTTTCAAAGGAGCTGTAAAAAAAAAGGTGGAATCTGATTGGTTGTTATGGGCAACTAAGCCAGTTCTACTTTACACCAGTTTGATAAATCTCCCCCATTGTTGCTAAGAGTGTAGTGTAACACTGTATGAATGCATTATTTGGAGGTACAAAGTGCCTACTGCTGTATAGTACAGATCTTGTGTGCCGCTGTACTGTGTTCGAGTACCTCAGGCCTTAGTGAAGTAAAGCATTGAGATAGTAATAACCTTAACTGAGCTTGTGGCTGGGTCCACCTTTTGCTGAGCACAGAGCTTCAAGTGTAGCACACAAAATGCTAACTGTTACTTCAAGCAATTCTACATTTGTTTTAATTTCTAAATCCAGCCAAAGTGTAAACAGTTAAAGAATTTACCGCGCTATACAAGGGAAGGAGGATTTGCACAGTGCTCTGACAGCTCATTCATCTAGAAGAAAATAACACCATATCTGAATAATTAATTACCAGCAGCTACTCATTATGGTGGCCATACAAATATAATAATAACGAAGCTGAGAAAGCCGTGGGTATCAAGGATTCAATCCGGCTGTGACTGGCTATGAGACAGCACTAGGGAGGGGAATATAATACACTGAGCCACTATACATCATGGGAAATATCTTCCAAATGGCTGCTTGTGTGTTTTAGATGAACACGGCTCTGATTTATGAAGCCAATATAAATGATTTTCTTGGCCATCTAGGAAAAACCTCCTTCTCAAATTGCCATATTTTCATTTCATTTTGAAAAAAAAAAAGCCTGAACACGAGAAGAAAAGCAAAGAGATGTTTTGTACTTTACATGAACAAGAACCACTGTTTGACACTGTTTGGCTAACATTTTCTCGAGTCACAACAATGGCCTCACACTCTCTTCTCAGTCTGGTCCATCACACAAGATGCCAATGTGGCCCCGAACCTAGACATGACTACTTGTCATGGAGCAAGGCAAACTGACCAAAAATAATATAATACAGTCAAGGAGACGTCAAAGTGAGAAGGTTATACTTCAGTAAACCAGATTTAAAGTCTGCTGTTCACTTAATCATACCGCTCTGCTGGTTCTCCAGTACATGGTTTTTGAAGCTAGGCTGAAGAACAGTTAGAGGGTTTCCCAGCAGCTGAACATTTTTTAAAACCAGGTCAGGTCAGTGTAAAACACTGCAATAAAATGGTACTTTACTAATCCACAACCATTCCTATTTCAACACTTACCAGGTGCAGGTCTCTCCTTCCTGGCCCAGGCTCAACCAGTCACTGGTGACAGGACCAAGACAGGACCAAGAAGTGGAGACCAGGAGGGACTCAGTACTGTAGGTGGAATCACATTAACCTATTTAGATGTTATTAATGGCATGACCTGTGCGTTCAATGATAACAGCTGTATAGATGACAAGTCGACCATTTCTTCAGGTGTACCCGCTGTAATATAGTCCATTGGCATTGATCCAGGAGAGAGGTAAAGACAAGCCCTTGAAATCAGAAGTGTAACTAGGCTATCTTTTACCCAGGGCAAAGGATCAGTCCACATACTAGTTCAGTATCCACATATCCTGACCAAGGCAAAGTGACAGTATCCACATGTCCTGACCAGTGGCTTTTTGCCACCCCCAATAGCACCCAGCACAGGGATGTATGCCTCAGTGGCCCCACCTAGCTACACCCCTGCTTAAAATAGTAGTAACAGACTTATTTAGACTCAAGCTCTGTTAACTTTTGTCTTTGTAACAAGGCTCACTTGTATCACATGTATATGTAGGGCATTGGACTGGGAATGTAAAGTCTCATCATGCAGACATGCTATTTTTTCATTGTTTGATGGTGGACATAATATAATGTTGCTATGGGATAACATTGCATTCTGTATCGTCCTGCTGTACTCAGTGCTACAGAACAGACTAAAGTAGTCATATTTCACATAAGAAAACCTGTGGATTTTCATACCTGAACTGGGGACGATGTTCAATTATGTCCATATGCCCTGACAGGGCTGCCATCAGGAATTTCGGGGCCCCCTACAGGCAAATTTCGCGGCCCCCCCCCTTTCAGGTAAACTTTACAGATTTGCTTAATATGCAGCAGCCTCCACATAGCACATTACATCTTTCTTTTTTACGGCATATCACAACTGCTTTTTTTGCCCAAAAGATTAGTAAGCCTGCCACCGCGACAAGGTAGACTCTTTAGGCAGGATCCTACCCTAGGCTAATGTTTTTACGCTACATGTTATATTATTATTATTCACACACTGATAAACATTTTCAACACAGTTGCCATTAAATTCAGTTACATGCTTGTAAGTGCAGAGTGTTGAGGCACATTGTGTTGATCTAAGGTCTGATGGGGGCACAAGACGCTGATCTGAGGTCTGATGGGGGCACAAGATGCTGATCTGAGGTCTGATGGGGGCACAAGACGCTGACCTGAGGTCTGATGGGGGCACAAGATGCTGACCTGAGCTCTGATGGGGGCACATTGTGTTGATCTGAGGTCTGATGGGGGCACAAGACGCTGATCTGAGGTCTGATGGGGGCACAAGACGCTGACCTGAGGTCTGATGGGGGCACAAGACGCTGATCTGAGGTCTGATGGGGGCACAATGTGTTGATCTGAGGTTTATTATCCCTGTACAGTGACATCACTGTGTGTATTATCCCTGGACTTTGACATCACTGTGTTTATTATCCCTGTACGGTGACATCACTGTGTTTATTATCTCTATACTGTGACATCACTGTGTTTATTATCCCTGTACAGTGACATCGCTGTGTTTATTATCCCTGTACAGTGACATCGCTGTGTTTGTTATCCCTGTACAGTGACATCGCTGTGTTTGTTATCCCTGTACAGTGACATCGCTGTGTGTATTATCCCAGTGCAGGAAGAGGTAAGTGGTCTGTGTTTGTTTTCTATTTTTCAGGGTCGTGAATGCAGAGGACTACGTCGGATTCGGTGGACTATGTCGGACCAGCTTTTTTTTTTTTTTAATAAAATGGTCAAACAGTGGTCTGGGGGAGTGTTTATTTCAATAAAATGTTTTATACTTGTGTGGGGGACCCCACGCCATTTTTTTACAAAAATAATTAAATAATTTTTTAAAAAATGGCGTGGGGTCCCCCCTTTTTTCCTTCGCCAGCCAGCTACAACCAGCAGCGGCAGCCTGGCACTACCAGGGTGGGAAGGGACACGGTTATTGGCCCTTCCCAGCCTAATGGTACCAGCCTGCAGCCGCCCCAGAGCCAGACCCTCAATTTAGAAGGTCCGGTCCTGCGGGTACCCGGCTCTTCCCGGCACCCCTGGTGGCGGTGGGTGCCGAGGTAATAGATGTTGGGGTTAGTGCTGGCCTGCCATACCGGCAAGCACTAAGCCCAGTATTAGTAATCAGGGCCGTCTGTAGATAGCCGTAATTACTAAAACTGTAGTATTGTAAAAAAAAATACACACACACAAGTATAAAACATTTTATTGAAATAAACACTCCCCCAGACCCCTGTTTGACCATTTTATTAAAAAAAAAAAAAAAAGCTGGTCCGACGTAGTCCACCGAATCCGACATAGTCCTCTGCATTCACGACCCTGAAAAATAGAAAACAAACACACAAACACAGACCACTTACCTCTTCCTGCACTGGGATAATACACACAGCGATGTCACTGTACAGAGATAATAAACACAGTGATGTCACTGTACAGGGATAACAAACACAGCGATGTCACTGTACAGGGATAATAAACACAGTGATGTCACCGTACAGGGATAATAAACACAGCGATGTCACTGTACAGGGATAACAAACACAGCGATGTCACTGTACAGGGATAATAAACACAGCGATGTCACTGTACAGGGATAATAAACACAGCGATGTCACTGTACAGGGATAATAAACACAGCGATGTCACTGTACAGGGATAATAAACACAGCGATGTCACAGTACAGGGATAACAAACACAGTGATGTCACAGTACAGACATAATAAACACAGTGATGTCACCGTACAGGGATAATAAACACAGTGATGTCAAAGTCCAGGGATAATACACACAGTGATGTCACAGTACAGGGATAATAAACACAGTGATGTCACAGTACAGGGATAATAAACACAGTGATGTCACTGTACAGGGATAATAAACCTCAGATCAACACATTGTGCCCCCATCAGACCTCAGATCAGCGTCTTGTGCCCCCATCAGACCTCAGGTCAGCGTCTTGTGCCCCCATCAGACCTCAGATCAGCGTCTTGTGCCCCCATCAGACCTCAGATCAACACAATGTGCCCCCATCAGAGCTCAGGTCAGCGTCTTGTGCCTCCATCAGACCTCAGGTCAGCGTCTTGTGCCCCCATCAGACCTCAGGTCAGCGCCTGGTCCCCCCATCAGACCTCAGATCAGCGTCTTGTGCCCCATCAGACCTCAGATCAGCGTCTTGTGCCCCCATCAGACCTCAGATCAGCGTCTTGTGCCCCCATCAGACCTCAGATCAACACAATGTGCCCCCATCAGACCTCAGGTCAGCGTCTTGTGCCCCCATCAGACCTCAGGTCAACGTCTTGTGCCCCCATCAGACCTCAGATCAGCGTCTTGTGCCCCATCAGACCTCAGATCAACGTCTTGTGCCCCCCCTCAGATCAGGGTCTTGTGCCCCCCTCAGACCTCAGATCAGGGTCTTGTGCCCCCCTCAGACCAGCGTCTTGTGCCCCCCCTCAGACCTCAGATCAACATCTTGTGCCCCCATCAGACCTCAGATCAGTGTCTTGTGCCCCCCTCAGACCAGCGTCTTGTGCCCCCCCTCAGACCTCAGATCAGCTCACCCAGCAACTTTAAAAAAACATACTTACCTGTTCTGCGCTGCCGCTGCCATCAGGTTCCCTGTTCCACTGTCTTCCCTGCGTCAGGTCATAGTGCGCGTCGGCAGGGAAGACAGTGGAGCGCGGAACCTGATGGCAGCGGCAGCGCAGAACAGGTAAGTATGTTTTTTTTAAAGTGGCTGGGTGGGCTGATCTGAGGTCTGAGGGGGGGGCACAAGACGCTGTACAGGAGCAGGCCGGGCCATTAAGGGGGCGCTCTGGCAGGGCGCCCCCTTAAATGGCCGGGAGTGAAGCGCCCTGTGCAACCGCATGGGTCGCACACCCCAAAGGCCGACCCTGTTGTTGACAGGTGCCCGGGCCCCCCTTTCTTGACGAATCTGCCCGGGCCCCCCACAGCAGGTTCTGCTGTACCCCCCTGATGGCGGCCCTGTGCCCTGACAGCATATAAGTAAAGGGAGTGTCCAGATGTACAGGATATAGCAGGGATACTCAACTAGTGGACCAGGATGACAGCTGTCTGAAATCCCTGCATGTCCTGATATCAACTGTATCTGCATCCTAGTGATTAGCTCTCTGTTTTAGCGTTCCCATGCCATCAGTGGTTCAGTGCAGGCAAGCACAACACAGTGACATCATTGTACCTGCTGGACTGAGCCACAGTCACTGCACTGACTGGAGCAGACCTGCTCCACTCAGTTTGTTTGGGGTAATGTGGGGTAGTTGAGTATTCAAATTTATGGCAATAAGGGGGCATCACTCGTGGGGGGGGATACTGTACAGGAGGCACTTAAAGGGCATCCCTCTATGAGGGCAGCACATAACAGGTGGCTCTTAGAGGCCATCTCTGTGTGTGGGGCACTACAGAGGGTATCACACTGTGTGAGGGGCACCAAGAGATCATTCTGCTGTGAGGGTCCACTTAGAGGACAGCCTACTGCATGAAGGGAGTATCATACTTTGTTGGGGCACCAAAGAATCACATTGCTTTGTGCAGGGATGCACCACCAATGAGATGAGGTAAGGCAATTGCCTCAGGTGGCGCCAGGTAGGGACAAGTCGGGGGCAGCGGAAAGACTGTGAGCAATGAGCATTTCCAAATTGAATGCTGCAGCGGGGCATGGGTGTGATGTCTTCCTGCCCCGCCATTGCCTCTTATAGGCCGTTGTCATCATCATCCTGCTGCCTGACTTGGGCTGCATACAGCTCAGGGCACAGACCAGAAGAGGTCTGTATCTTGTACCACATTGCTTACAGCAGAATAGAGGTAAGTATTTAAATGTATTATTTTTATTTGGCAGCATGCAGTTCAGCCACAATGGGGTTGGGGTTTCATTATTTTGTAACTGGGGAAAGCACTATGGCGACAGTGGGGGCTCTAAAAAGGGGACTGTTTTTTAAGTATAATATTGGGGAGCACAGTGGGCAAAGTATTAGGGGTGACATGATGAAGTGTTCAGAAGATGGGGAGGAGGATGGAAAAGTAGGATACTACGATGTCTGTGTGCCAAAGTTTGCAGAGACAAGAGATGGCTGAAAGAAATGGAGAAGATAAGAAAAGAGAACATCTACAGATGTCCAGAGGAGTCATCCAGTTACTGGATGTAATAGGTACTGTATGTGACGCCGTATTACTCTGTATGTTTTGTAGCGCTCTATGTAATGTTTTCCAAGTATGCCTTTAACACTAGGGCTGGAGGGAAGGGGTTAAGTTGAGAATTTGGCATGGGGGGCCGCCGTTTCAGTTTTCGCCTTAGGCAACAGAAAGGCTAGGTGCACCCCTGGCTGTGAGGAGGAAACTTAGGTGACATCCTAAAGGGCCACTAAGGGGGCATCATACTGTGTAGGGAGGAAATAAGGGGCATCATACTGTGCTATACTTTACTAAAGTGGCATCATTATGTGTGGTGGGCAATAAGGGAGCATGACTGTTTGAAGGGCATTATTATTGGCAGAGGGGCACTAAAGAGCATAATTACTGTCTAGGGGGCACTAAGGGTCATCACTATTGTGAGACATTCTTACTGTTTTGGGGAACTAAGGCAGCATCCTTACTGTGTGGGGAGGCACTAAGATGACACCATTACTGTGTGTGAGGCACAGAGTGGATTGGGTTGGATTAATGGCATGGCTTATTGTAAAGATAACAAATTGTTGCAGCGACCTAGGAACCTCTAATGCTGCCCCTCCTTACAGTTTTTTTGTGTACCTTCACCTGATGACAGGTTTTTTTTTGTGTACCTTCATCTGCCGGCAGACCCAGGTATGTGGACCTTTACAAAAGGTACTTGAGTACCCCTCAGATATAGAGTACAAGTACACGATAAAGTACACTACCAAAAACTGAAAATATTGCTTACAATCACTGAAGGAAACAGTTCAGCCATTGCTATAAATTAATAAACAGGATTAAACTATTTTAGGGAATGTTTGGCTTAAAATGTAGAACAAAAAGGTCAATTTCCTGTATTCAGTAGAATAATATTAAAGTCCTTCCTTAATGACTGAAAAGGTTCTCCCCAGAAGATGAAGCTATGTCTGTGCCTTTCAACATTGTACTTGATTGTCCTTCAGCTTACCCTTCTCCTTTGCCTCTGACAGCCCTCCAGCATGCCTAAAGGGTTCACTCTGCCTCCACTGTTTACAATTTGAGATTTTTGGCCCAGAGATCTCATTCTGTGGGTTTCTCAGCTGAAGCGTGTAATGTCTTCAAAATGAAACCTACCGCCACTTGTCACTCTCATTACTGCTGAATCTATGAATAGCCCTTTCTCTGGGAAGCAATAATCACTTGAACATGGGGCTGTGAGAAGTCTACCTAACTGGGTGTACAGATTAATTATCTTGTGGTACATGATCTGGTGTCCTTCACTGCTCAACAACTTTGTTGTCTGAACTTGATAAGTTGTTTATTCGATGTCTGTTGAATAAAGTACAGAAAAAAAGATTTACCCTATCCCGGGCAACGGATGGACAGAAGGCCTCTGTGCTTCACTAACTTGCGATGCACACCATGTTTGCATCAGGTCATACCAGTAGTTCATTGTACAAAGGTTTCCTAATTGGTGGTTCTAGCTCCAGATTAACCTATGTCCATTTCTTCTCTGACCAAAAGTAACTCCACATCAACTACTACCATTGAAGATCCACTTTACTATTTACTCCTATGTCCTCTTTATCAATTATTGGTAGTAAGTTGATGTCACTATTTGCTCGACAGCGGTGCTCCATGAACCAGTTCATAGTGCTAAATATCCAGTAATCTGACACTTGTGAGATGCTGCAGAACAAGACACCTCTCTCTCTCCTGTAGTCTGGGCTGCTGTAGGCATCTGCTGAAGTAATCATGATACTACACAGCAGAGAAGGCATATTGGGTTGTGACTATCAGTGAAATCATGATTAAGAGAGTTTTAGCATTAAGGCCTCCATACACATTAGTGTATTGTTGGCTGAATCAAGAACGGCATGTGCTACCAACTCTCCTCCCACAGATGATGTCGGGGGAGAGAAGGATCATGTGAAGTGAATATTTTCGACCTATCTTTTTGTTCTCCCAGGCGGTACAGTAAGCAGGTGCTAGAAGTATTGGTCAGCGGCTTTTTCCTCTCTCCCCATTCAATACACATACACGTTTGGCCCATTCATGAAACCTTTGCACTGGGCCCTCCAATACATTAAAACAGCCCTGCTGCTGGGCTTGGAAACTCCTGGAGATCACATTGCTTAAACTTTTTTTTTCTCTTGAAGGTGGCTGAAGATTGTGATTCTTTGCCCTTCTGGGCCCAGGTAAGTTGCCATTCCGGACCAAGGTGAGGTGACCACATACTGTTGACTGTAAGTGCCATTCATGACAAGTAAAGGTCAATAATGTTCATAGGACATTGCAATAATTTCTGGTTATGCCTTTTATATAACAAGGTTACTAGAGTCGTAGATTAGAGCAGAATTTATACTTAGCCCTTTTGAAATTTGGGGACGGGGTCTAGACTAAACATTTTTCTGATGCTTATAGGACTCTAGTCATGCTAGTAGTGGGAGCCACTAGACATGCTCGCCCACTCTGCAGCTCAATTCAATAGCCTGATCAAACCAAAGAACCAATTTCCACTCATCTGATGCCCGCCGTTTGTATTCCTTGGCCTGAAAAGGTATCTTCTTTTTATTTCCCTCCTTCAGTAGTGGTTTCTTTGCAGCAAATGTACCACGAAGGCTTGAGTCACAGTCTCCTCTGAATATATTGAGATTTATCTACTGCCTAAAGTAAGTGAAGCATTTTACTTGGCCTCTAATCTGAGCACAGGTAACTCTTGGCCTGCTTCTGAGGAACCTTAGGAGAACCTGTTTCATCATAAGATTTCATGGTTTTTGCCAGTACATTGGAAGAAACTCAAGGTACTTGCATATTTCTGGATTTTCTGACCTTAATTTCTTAAATTTCTTTTGCTGAGATGAGCTGTTTTTGCTATATTATGGACTATTGCCACCTGAAAAGAAGATTTAAATTAAAGACGCACCTTACATTTCTATTACTCAACTTATCGACTTTAAAAATGGTTGTTCAATATTTTCCTCTTGAACATTTTCTGAAATTCTAAATGGAAATTATTTGTTGTTGGTGCATTTGAAAAATATTTAGAACATTAACATTTTATTCAAAAAATATTCTTTTCAACCTTACAATTTCAAGCATTTAAAAGACATTTTCAGTCCCTTGGACTAGAGTCTCATCTTATTGTGTATGTGGCATATGGAAGCTATTTCCAATAGTAAACGTTCTATACAGAATGCAACCTGCATGCTCTTTAAAGGAAATAGTATTGAATTCTAATATTAGGCACAAGTTTTGGAGGTGGTTTCAGACTACCCTATCCCTCTATGTCCTAATGTGGAAAGCGGAAATCTGTTGAAATATTGGGAATCTGAAGCAGAAAATACATTTTGGTGTAAAAGGTAGACCCCTCAACATAAGAGATTGAAGGTCACCAGTCATAATTGGTATTTTAGAATTGGATTGGTGGCAATGATTTCCTTATTGAATATGGGAGAAAATGATAACCTCATAAGATAACCCTAAAAAAAAACTGGGCCTTCAATCTTAAGCATACCAGATTATGAAAAGGAGGAAACACAGGTTTTAAAAAACCTTGCCTAATACTCAAAGCTATTTACAAATGATCAGAAATTTGATGAGGCTCTAGACATGGATTCTACGCCTAAATCCTCATGAAATCCACTGACATTCGATGCAAGGAAAAAAGTTATTGTGGAATAATGACTGCGGATTGTAAAATTTGCATCATTCTCAATATTCCATGTGGAAAAACTGGATAAGTCTCATTAAATAACAATGGGACTAATACTTGTGTGGATACCCTGGCACATCTGTGACAGATGTGGCTGGGGTATACTTGTCAAAGTTGCTACTGCAGCGATCCACAAGGGGAGAGCTGTGAGGAGAATGAGTGGTAGTAGTGGCACAGATAGCAGTATTAGCAGAGTACAGTGGCTGTCCTCACTCTAGTGCTCCTTGGGGCCGTACAATAGTGAATGGCAGGTGCACTCTTTCTTCCCTCAGGGCACACCCTGGGCCTTTTGGGAACTCCTTACTGGTGATAGATAAGGTGCCCTTGATGGTGTACGTTTGGCAGGGTGCAAGGCAGGAGGACAGGTGCAGGGACGTCGGAAAGTTAATGGAATCAATGACCAGGCACGCTTGATTGCTATTAGTCTTGAGTGAATGAAGCTTCGGATCATAGATCCGAAGTTGATTTGTTCAAAAACTTCAATTTTAATGCTGTCTCTGTAAGGCATTAAAATGTATGGGCTGCGCATAGCAAAAATTTGTATCAACTGAAGTCTTGCGAGACTTCAGTGAATTAATTTGGTATTCCTATCTGCGGCTTTAAAAACATTTTAAAATAGGAATCAGAAGTTGGGTTTGGTACTGACCTCGGTAGTAAACCCGACTTTGGATTCCTAATTTAAAATGTTTTTAAAGTCGTAGATAGGAATACTGAATTAATCACCAAAGTCTTGCGTGACTTCGGGCGATACGAATTTTGCCTACATGGAGCGCATATATTTTAATGCTGTACAAAGACAGCATTAAAACGAAGCATTTGAACAAATTGACTTCAGATCTATGAGCCAAAGCTCGATTCACTCAAGACTAGTTGCTATAAATAAAGTTACTGATTAGATAGTGGGATTAGTAGTTCATACAGCAGCAAGGCACAGTTCTGAGATATGTTACAGAGTAGGATTCTCACAATAGTTGAATATAGGCAGTAGCAATGATGGTAGTAGTAGTCCTCCCTGAGTCTCACTCTAAACATACTTTGCAATCTTTCCAAATAAACACAGGCATGCAACTCTATTCTCATTAGCGCCTTCTGTAATTCCCAGGCTGAGGGGTGCAGATTTTAGATTTGGATGGAGAGTCCATCTCAAAGTGCGTTGATAGCTGCCGGCAATATACCCTCTCCACAGCAGTAAAGTCTTATTGCCATAAACGTGCAGTACCTTACTATCTGAATCCTGCATGGCCTTGATGGTTCTAGACTTTCTATAAATGTATGTTCCCTTTCCCTCAGGGGTAGTCTGTTAGTTGTTCTCTGGCAGCTTCTTAGCAATGGTGTTTCCAGGATTGTGCTTCTCTTTTGGCCTACTTTGATGGAGTTCACACATGTAGGTCTTGTCTCTAACTCTGCTCAGCTAACACTAACTAAGCACGGCAATCTAACCAAGACTGCCAGTGTTAATTGTTTTATGCCCATACACAACTATTTGGAATGCATAGTGCATAGAGATAAGTGCTTTGCAGACAATTAACTTTTAGCAGTGATCCATTGGGTCACTGCACTAGCATTAGGCACAGAAGAAGGAAGCAACGTATGTGCTTATGCCCTGCTACTACTCACGTTGACTAACCTAAATTTCATCTATGTATTTTATTTCTGGTCATACACAAATGTGCACTTAATATAAGGTTTGCAACTGTTATACATGTAATGTACCTGGTGTACCAACAGTTGGCAGCAAATAAGGCAGAGCCGTAGTTTCTCAGAATGGACCTTTCCATCCCATTCTGACCCCTCTCTGGAGAGGAGTGGGCTAGTCCCATTTCCTGCAGTAAGGGTGGAGATCCAGTTAGACCCAGTTAGTTCTAGTTATGCCCTGCTAGGGGAAGTCCGTGTGAATTGCGGTTCAGACTCCATGTTGGAGCTAAAAAGACTCTAAATTGCTCCCTGGCCCACTATAAGTCTGACCAAGGAGGACAGTGCAGCCTTTGGAAGTAATCCAAGTCTACAGATAGCTTGTCAGTACAGCAGTGAGCAACAGAAATAGAGCAGAAGTGTTTGCTGCCAGTTATATGCTAAAACCTGCTGGGACCAAGACAATCCCACAAGATTGTTATTTGAATGCAAGTCTACTCAAGTAAAGCTGCGTTGGATTTCACCTCAAGGTCTGGACTCGTTTATTCCTTCATCCCTCAATTATTCCCCCTATTTATTGCTTCGGTGCCAAAGCCTGGGGTTCAGCCATATTCAGGTAGGAGCACAGTGACACACCACGACAAGAGACATTTTAGGCTACAATTATAGCACTCGGCATTCCTACACCTGGGACGTGCGTGTCAACATCCTTAGCGGGCCCTCGGGGGCCCATTGCACATCCACCCACCATAAGGTTCCATTGTTTCAGAAGGACAACGGATTCAAGGACAAAAACCTGATACAGTTTACTGATACTGGTACAGAGTCTGGTAGAAGAGAGCAGATACATTAAGGAGGGAAAAACAGACCACAGCCATGTAGAAACTACTGAGAATATTAGCCATAGTAGCCAAGATAGTAGGATTGTGCTTTATATCAGACTTAAAGAGAATATGCCACCAATTAAAAACAGATAGTGACACATATTCTTTTTTTTATAATCATTTTTTTTTCATTTTAGATTTTTTATTTTGTTTTCTATGCACGGTTATGGAAGCTGCCATGTTGTTAACAGCATTTACAGCAGCCACAGGGGCCACAGAGGTCATTGTACAGGAAGGGAGAGTAGAAAAGCTGTGACCATCAACTATTGTGAATAGTGGATCTTGTGTTAACGATAGGTGTTATCTTTCATTGTAATCCTGTCTATAATGAAAGTGAGATGACATTATTTGGATTAATGACTAGTGCAAAAACTGCAGGAAGGATATTTTTTAAAAATCTAGTTACATGGAAAAAAAATCTAAGAAAATATGCTTAATATAAAAATGTGATTTAAGCAATAGGTCACTTTCTGATAACACATTCTTTTAAACATTTAGATTAGTTTGGACTTCGGAAAGAAGGTTGTAGATGCCTATAATTCTGGAAAGGGGTTTAACAAAATAACAAATAATTGTTCCTCAATCATTCTGCCATCTAGATAATCATCTACAAGTGGAAAAGGCTTCAAACAACTGACAGTTGCCCAGACCAAGCCAGCCTTGCAAGAGGAGCCCAATGGCAGAACACAAAATGGTGAAAGAAGTGTATAAAAGTTTAGGAATTTATTACTTATTATTTATTTCAACATGCCATTAATTCCATCGCAATGTACATCAATAGGGGGTTACACATATATAATATAAAAACATATGATTAACATGAAACTATTAAGAGACTGGTACAGAGGGGCAAAGGACCCTGCCCGTGACAGCTTACAATCTGCACGGGAAGGACGCAGTAGGTGAGGGTAAAAGCTGCTCATCTTGCTGTGTGGTGGCAGAATGCTTATTGCAGATGGTAGGCTTTCCTGAAGAGGTGGGTTTTAAAGTTAGTTGTGAAGGTTTGGCTGTTGGGGGAGAGTCTGATGTGCCGGGGTAGCGAGTTCCAGAGTAGGGGAGAGAAATCACCTGTGAAATGTTATAGGTGATTGGTGAAGAATAGACGAGAGGAGAACAAAGAAGGAGGTCCTGTGAGGATCAGAGATTACATGTGGGGATGTATAGAGAGAGGAGACAGATAGTGGAGGCCTTATATGTAGTTAGTATTTTGAACTGAATTTACTGGGCAATGGGAGACAATGAAGGGAGTAGCAGAGGAGAAACAAGGGGAGAGGTGTATTAGAGTTGAGAATAGATTGGAGGGATGTGAGTGGGCTAGAAGGGAGGCTGCAAAGGAGAATGTTGCAGTAGTCCAGGCGAGAGATGACAAGGGCATGCGCTAGCATCTTCGTTGACGCTAATGAGTAAGGAGCAAATACGAGAGATGTTCTTGATTTGAAAGCGGCAGGTGGAGGTAAGGGTTTGGATGTGTGACTTGAAGGACAGGACAGAATCAAATGTTATCCCGAGGCATCGGACCTGTAAGACTGGGGAAAGTGTGGTGTTGTTAAGTGTAGGGAATAGTTCAGGTGGGGAAGGGGGTGAGTGACATGGTGGAAAGATGACAAATTCAGTTTTCTCCATATTGAGTTTTAAGAAGCTGGAAAGAGAAGAATGAAGATAGCAGGAAAGTGACATCTGGGCCAGAGTCATCAGGTGATATTGGAAGCCATGGGACTCTATAAGCTGTCCCAGACCAAATGTATTAATGGAGAAAAGTAGGGGACCTAGGACAGAACCTTGAGGGACACCAGCAGAAAGGGGGCATGGTGAGGAGGTGGTGTATGAATGGGAAATCTTGAAGGTTCTGTTAGTGAGGTAAGAGGATATCCAAAGGGGGGCCAGTTCTTAGATGCGAAGGGAAGAGAGGTTTGTAACATGAGAGAGTGGTCGACAGTGCCAAAGGCATAGGACAGGTCAAGAAGCCCTAACGATTTTGGTTAGGGCTGTTTCAGTGGAGTGATTGGGTCTGAAGTCAGATTGTAGTGGATGAAAAAGTGAGCTAGATGTGAGGTGGGAAGACAGTTCAAGATGGGCATCTAAGAGTTCTAAGAGTTTTGATGCCAATGGGAGTAGTTAGATGGGGCCATATTTGGATAAAGAGGAGGAGTCCAGGGAAGGTTTCTTGTGTAGAGACATGCTGGTTGAATGTTTGAAGACACCAGCAGTTAGTGGTAGATTGAAGGGGTGGGTTAGGGCATGAATAACTACAGTGGTGAGGTTAGGGATAAGGTGGGATGGCACTAGGTCAAGGGCACAGGTGGTGAGGTGTGGTTTGGAAATTAAGATGGAGAGCCTTTCTTTAGTGATGGTGGTAAACTGGCTTATATAGGAAGATCACTGAGCAATTGTGAGGGGTAGTGGAGGGGATTTTGTCAATTTTATCTCTAAAATATGAGTCAAAGTCTTTGGCTGAGATGAGGGTTGTTGGAGAGGGCACAGAGGGATGAAATAGATAGTTAAAAGTATTAAACAATTGTTTGGGGTTGCAGGAAAGAGACATTATAAGAGTAGTAAAGTAGACCTGTTTAGAAGAGATGAGTGTACACTTGAAGTTGAGAACAGCTCATTTTTTTATGAGATGAAGTCTTCTTTGGAATGAGTTTTCTTCCAGTGTCTCTGTGACTCTTTTTTGTCTGGTGATTATGCCAGTGTTGATTGATTTGCCGGGTTCTGGTGTGTGAGGGGGCCAATGAGTCTAGGGCTGAAGTAATTGTGGTGCTGTAGAAAGCAGCGGCTGTGTCAGTGTCGTGAATGGAAAATATGGTAGACAGCGATGAGAGAGAGTCAGAGAGTGTGTGAATGGAAAGATGTTTGAGGTTTCAACTAGGGTGTGCTAGTTTATTGACTGGAGTGGCAGTTCAAGAGAGTAGTAGTGAAAGTAAGAAGACTGTGATCAGAGAGGGGAGAGGCGAGATTAGATTAGATGTGCAGCAGAGGCAGATCAAGACCAGGTCTAGTGTGTGTCTGTGTGGTTGGCTGTGGAGGACCATTGTGGGAGGTCAAAAGAGGAAGTAAGAGATAGGAGTTTGGAGGCAATTGAGTGGAATGTGTCAATGGGGATGTTGATGATGGTGGGGATGTCAGTGGAGAGGAAGTGTAGAAACCAGGTATTCAAGTGGTCAAAAAAGATGGTAGCAGGGCTTGGTAAATGGTAGATAACAGCTATTTGGAGGTTTTAGGGAGAGAAGATGTGGACAGAGTGAACGTCAAAGTAGAAGAGGTTGATAAATTGTGGAGATGAGTTGAAGGAGAAGTTACCTGATAAGCGGAGGCCCACACCAGCATCATCTCTGTCTGGGTGGGGAGTGTGGGTAAATAAGTTTTCCATAGGATAGTGTGGTGGGTGTCAGCCATGTTTCTATGAGGCCAAGGAAGATAAGTCTCTGGGAAATGACGAGGTCGTAGATGTAGGAAATTTTATTGCAAATGGAACATGAGTTCCAGATAAAGAGACTAGGGGAGTAGGGTCCAAGTGGTCAGTGGAGGTAGCCAGTTGAGAGCATAGACGGGACGGTGAGATAAGTGGCTACTGGTCTAGTGTAGGAATAATGGGATAATTAAATATTTTGAGGGATTTGGAAGCCACAATGGTGAATACCAAAGAAAAATGTTTAATTGGTATAGATGTAGAAAAAAAGATGACAGACCTTGTAAGGGAATTAGAGTTACCTTCTGTTCAATTTTGGATTGACTCCTGGTATAATACCTGCTATACCCTTAAATGTTGCACATGGATTTTGCATGGAAATGACCCACGGGATCTATAGGAAACTCACTACTACTTGATGTCACAATGCCTAAGTCTACTATTAGAAAAATACTGAACAAATAACATACATGGGTAGTGCCAAGAGAAAACATTTAGTGTCCAGAGAGAACATAAGAGACAGACTAATGTTTACCTATAACCACCTAGGAAACATCAGGACTTCAGGAACAATGTGCTGTGAACATACAGGGAAAGAAAGAGTGTGCTAGCAGGTCCAGAAGACAGGTCTTAACAAAAACCATAAAAACAAAAGTATAACAATTCCCCAGAACATGGTACCAACTGTAAAACTTGATAGTGGAAATGTTATGATTTGAGGCTACTGTGTAATATCTATACTTGCCAACTTTTAGTAAATAGTCCTCAGGGAGGACCTTGGTGCTGCCAACATTTGTTATGACCATTGACATGCCCCTTTTTAAAAGCCACACTCTTTTTGAAGTAGACCACACTCCTTTACATGATACACTGCTGCTCCCTCATTGTCTTTTGGATGCTGGGCTGAGTCTCATGATGCAGTAAAGCGGCACTGCATAAAGGACTGCTCTATGAAAGTAGGTGGTAGGTTTTTGCGGCATCCGAGCGATTTACCAACTCTTCCAGGAGTCCAGGAGGTCTCCCCTTTTTCGGGAGCCTCCCAGACAGTCTGAGAGTGTAGGATAGGGATATGGCCGGCACTCCGATGAACGGTGCAGCGGTGCACGTGGTAAGCCAAAAGCTCTCAGTAGTAAATAGAATAAATCCCGGCACTCGCTGACTTTCTTCAATATATTCTTTATTCTTGCATCACAATGGACGCGTTTCGGCTCCACCTGAGCCTTTTTCAACTGTGATAACAATGTATGTAACACTGGCTTTATATAAATACAAACAAAGGGAAGTAGTACAAAAAATAATTAACAAGCATGGGAAGTTACATCATCACTGACGTCACACTTCGTTGTCTTAGTGACTCACACTATAAACAAAAACAAAAACAAAAAACAAAAACAAGCCATATGTGATTGCTTGATTCACTTTGATCCCGTCTGAAAGAAAAATAAAATTTGTATAACTATACCATATATTTACTACTATTATTATAGCATTGGCATCTGTTCAATGGATATCTATATAATATACAGAGGGAATTTATTTATTAGGTTTAGTTTACAGAGAGATGCGCTATCTCATATTCCCTGTTTAACCCCTTGGGTTCCAGGGTTTGCAGGGTGTGTATCCAATAAGCTTCGCGATATTGTAGTATCTTTTTGATATTGTCCATAACTGAATCTCCCCATATGTTGAAACTGGAGAAACTGGGATTACGCAATCCAAGTACATTTATGCCGCCCAAATCTTACCACCCGGTGGAAACTTTCATTGAATGGGTTAAACGGGATATCACAGCAACTTTAAGTAACATTAATCAGGGTTGTCTGCCCTTTAGAAAAAATATGTCAAATGATGATTATATAGCATTGCAATCTCTTATGTCTGATTCAGATTTAATTGTCAAACCAGCCGATAAAGTCGGATCCATTGTTATTATGGACCGCAGTATGTACATTACTGAAATAAGGAGACAATTGAACGACAATTCAACATATGAGATATTGCAATGCAATCCTGTTATACGTATTCGTGATAAAATTGAGAACATCACTGAGAAACATGTTAATGCAGGTACCATTGACGATAAAATGGCTCAATATTTAATAAATCACTCACCAATGACACCGATATTTTACACCTTACCTAAGGTACATAAAACTCTTAATAATCCACCAGGACGCCCTATTGTGGCGTCCACTAATTCCATACTCACCCCACTATCATTGGTATTGGAGAGAGTATTGACGCCATTGGTGAGACAGACTAGGTCTTTCCTATTGGATACGGGGGCTTTTCTAGAAACTATTCACACTATGGGTACCATTTCAGCTAATTGTCTGTTGGTAACTATAGATGTAGTGAACCTATATACATCGATCGAACATGAAAAAGGCATTAGAGCTGTGAGAAATATTTTGGAAATAAATTCTGTTTCAGAAAACCAACAGACATTTTTGATTGATATATTGAGAATAGTGTTATACGAAAATTATTTTATGTTTGAAGACCAGTTTTTTCTCCAGAAACGGGGTTCGGCGATGGGTGCGAATGTGGCCCCCCATATGCAAATGCCTATATGTCTGATTTTGAAGAGAAGTACATTTATACAGATGAGGCCTTTGAGACCAATATAAAATGTTGGAAAAGATTTATTGATGACATATTTTGCATATGGGAGGGGCCACACGAGACGCTCATGGCCTTTTTTGAGAAATTGAATACCATATGGCCAGAACTTAAATTTACCATGACATGCAATCCAGATAAAATTGATTATCTGGACACCACAATTATAAAGACCGAGAGGAGAACTCTCGAGACGGACTTGTTTCGAAAAGTCACGGACAGAAATAGTCTTTTACATTTTACAAGTGGCCATGCAGAATCTATTAAAAAAGCTATCCCCAAGTCACAATATCAAAGAGTCGATCGAATTGTCTCAAATCCCATTAATAGGAAAGTCAGAATAGAGGAAATGACTAAGAAGTTTTGCCAAAGGGGTTACCCTCAACACGTCCTCAATGATGCCTTGAAAAATATTCAAAAAGGGTCAGATACATCACAAAAGAAAAGGGAAACCAATACCAAGAGGATACCCCTGATACACAAATTCCACCCACTTAATTATGCCATTGATAGAATTGTCAAAAAATACTGGCCATTACTACATAACTCATATCCTGATATTGTTGAATTTAAGAATCCACCAATTATTTGCAATAAAAAAGCGCCAAATCTACGGAATAAATTAGTACGGGCAGATATAGGCAGCTCCATAAAACTACCTAAACAGATGTTTTTGTCTTCTCGAAAAAATGGCACTTTTCCATGCTTGAACTGTACACAATGTTCGAATGTGATAAAGGGGGATACATTTCACCACCCCCATACTGGTAAACCATATAAAATTAAAGGTTACTACACATGCATGACTACCAATATTATCTATTTGATAAAATGCCCATGCAGTCTCTTGTATGTTGGGGAAACTATCCAGCATGCAAGAGACCGCATTGGGAAACACAAATCTACAATCAGGACAAAAAACTTACTATTCCCTGTCCCATATCATTTTGATAAAATGGGACATCAAATTTCCCAGTTAAAATATCAAATCATTGAGCAAGTGGAACAACCTCGCCGTGGCGGCAATATCAAAAAGATACTACAATATCGCGAAGCTTATTGGATACACACCCTGCAAACCCTGGAACCCAAGGGGTTAAACAGGGAATATGAGATAGCGCATCTCTCTGTAAACTAAACCTAATAAATAAATTCCCTCTGTATATTATATAGATATCCATTGAACAGATGCCAATGCTATAATAATAGTAGTAAATATATGGTATAGTTATACAAATTTTATTTTTCTTTCAGACGGGATCAAAGTGAATCAAGCAATCACATGTGGCTTGTTTTTGTTTTTTGTTTTTGTTTATAGTGTGAGTCACTAAGACAACGAAGTGTGACGTCAGTGATGATGTAACTTCCCATGATTGTTAATTATTTTTTGTACTACTTCCCTTTGTTTGTATTTATATAAAGCCAGTGTTACATACATTGTTATCACAGTTGAAAAAGGCTCAGGTGGAGCCGAAACGCGTCCATTGTGATGCAAGAATAAAGAATATATTGAAGAAAGTCAGCGAGTGCCGGGATTTATTCTATTTAGTCTGAGAGCGTAGGCAAGTATGATAATACCATAGGATACTTGAGGATTATATGAGACCATTTTGTGGGAGAATTGGACCCTGCAGCATAACTATGACTAAGATACCGTCACACGAGGTGATGATTGGTGTAGTGAACGTTTCAACAATGACCCTTTAGACCCGCTGATCAACGTTCATATATGAAATAGTTAACATCCAACTAGAGATGAGCGAATCATCCAAAATTCGCTTTTCCGAATATTCGTCGAACTTTTCATAAGATTCGTATATTCTACGAATCTATTCGGCGAATCTGCGTACAAATCATACGTTATTATGTGGTGTTTTGTGAATATTTGCGCACTAATAACAAACGTTCAGTTTTAAAAGGTACGCAACTTCTGTGAACACGTACACATGAACGTACAAATTGCGTACGAACATGACAGGCTTTGCTGGAGCGGAATGGTAGAGCAGGAGGAACGCTCTGAATCTGACCCCTGGCTACATATGGATACTGTATCAGCAGATGACAGCAGATCATCCGGCTGTGACTGAGATGAGCGTGCCATCCAGTCCACTACCTCATCCACTTTCTCCTCCATTATTTTGTGCCTTGGTGGGTTAGCCTAGTGGAACACTGGCTAAGTATTGCAAATTCCACAAGTAGAAGCTCTGGCTACAGGTCCTTTAGCACTGCTGCCCTGTGCCACCTTCTCCTTTTTTTTAGAGCTCGAGGTCTGGCTGGAACTGGACCCCTTTTGCTTATCCATTTCAGACATTTTTCACTTGACTGTGGCCCTGCAGCTGGTCTTTGTCTCTCTCCCTGTCTCTCTCCCTATCTCTCTCCCTGTCTGATTAATTACTAGCCCTGCACTGGCCTTGCAGTATCCCTGATATGTGTAATATGGATTCCCAGAACAATTACACCCCAATTTTAACAAAACAGGTCTCAGTCTCTCAGAACTACACACACAGTGCTTCTGCTCGTCTCAGCAGTCACAGCACAATTGATGCATCACTGGCTTACCGAGACTGAGCCAATCAGAGTAAGCTCTGCCCACTAGGTCAGGTGACCGCTTTTTTACCGGGCTTTTACCGAACAAATAACGAACAGTAAAAGTTCGCTAATTAATTGAATTCGTATACAACAGCATATAGAGTAACTTATACGTAGCATTAGCGTACAATTTGTCAGACAAGTACGTAGCGAATGCATAGAAAGCCTTAAGAACATTTTCGAATCTAACGGAGCAAATCTCAAAAAATTCGGATTCGCTTCGCAGTGGAAAATTTCCAAGATTCGTATCGAATCTATGAAGCAGCGATTAGATTCGCTCATCTCTACATCCAACGATGATTTTTGTGCCCACACAAATGATCGAACCAACTAGAAATCATACCAATTGTTGGTTGTTGCTCTATTGTTCATTGCTTTTACACTCCCCGATAATCTTGCAGATTTGCTCGATTTAACAGGAATTTACACAATAAACGCCCTTCCCATCAAGAGACTGTGTGTTGGGTTTTCTGGTTGGCATGCTCTTGTGCATGTTAGCTACTAACCTTACCACCTTTTGCATGCAATACAGTGAGCACAACATGCTAAATAATACATATTCTCCATATTCACTGCAGGCTCTTACCAGCTGTGCATACAGGCATACATGTCTGAATACACAAACACATGTATGTGTTCCATATCCGTAATGTGAAATGTTCCTGAGCTACCTAATGTTACAAGATTTCCATGGGGAAGAATTAGCTGCAGAGAAAGAAAGAACCCCTTTTTCTTTGTGCTGTATAAACCTCTCCTAATGGAGTGTGGCGGTCATTATTTATAGCAAGAAGTATGGCATATGATGATTTGTGCAGGATGCGGAAGGGAAATATTAGGTTAGTGGTTTGCACATTCCTACACTATAGTTACTGATCAGCTTCTGTACAGAGCAAGATCTATTCAAATAGACCTGGAAAGGGTAAGGTCATGTTAGGAGGAAATGCTGGGAAGTGGGGGAGAGAACTAACTCCTCAGACGGCTCCCAATGACATCACTCCTTTGACTGCAGAGATGACTGTGTACATAGAACATTACTGTTCCTTTAAGGCAGGCCATGAATGCAGACATATATCAGTTACCCCTTAGGGAAACAAAAGTTATTTTTTGACTTCTGGTACTGTTGCAATGTTCCAGGGGATCATAGGCAATGCCATGTTGCCATAGTGCCCTACATGTAGACCGCAGCAAGTGCACTTTTTATTGCTATACATAACATTCATGATCTTTATTCCAGCCTCAAGGCTATCAATGGTCTCATGACAGTGACAATTCCTCCATAACAAGCACAATACCTCCACGACAAATTGAACACTCTAAAATGCCAGCAAAATTCTTCAATGACGGCAACAAAGCCCCATGTCAGACAGAATTCTCCCCACTCTGTACACAATGCCCTCTGTGACAGCCCTGTTCCTGCATGCCACTAAGGCTTATGCCTTAATAGCAGTTTGCGGTAGGCAGGACCAGCAATACCATAGAGGGGCAGAATACTGTGCTACACTTTGATATTTGGTTCTGCTGGGGCAGTATATTGTGCAGCAGAACGAAATACCAAAGCACAGTATACTGCCCCAGCAAAACCAACCATTACAGCGCAGCAAAATATACTGCCCTACCAAAATAACCAAATACCGCAGTGCAGCACAATACACCGTTCCAGCAGAGGTTCTGCAGGGAAAATATATTGTGCTGCACTGTGGTATTTGGTTCTTCTGGGGTAGTATTTTGATCTGCACTATAGTATTTGTTTCTGCTGGGATGGTATGTCCAAGTGTTACGCAATCTACCACCCAGAAAAACCAAATACCACAGTGAAGCACAAAACAATGACAGCTGCCAAGTTCTGTCTTCCTCCTCCACTTGTCTCTAACTAAGACATGGATGATGAAGTCTGACTCTTCAGAATCCTGCCTGGTCTTTCAGCACCACCATAAATACAAGAGAATATAGCACTACATACCTATTACATCCAGTGATGTCTCCTCCTCTGATGTAGACATTCTCTTTTCTCAGCTTCTCTGTTAGTGCCAGACTGTCATGATGACTTTGTTCAAGCAATGTCTCGTTTCTGCAGAATTTGCCACAGACATCTTAGATTCCCCACTTTTTCAATCCTACCCTATTGCCCCTACCGTGTAATCTGTACTCCCAATGGCTCCAAATAATATACTGCAGGAAAAACTCCCTTCAGTAATAACAATGGCCACTATAGTACCCCCAGCAATAATAATACCCCTATCCTGCCACCATCAACTATAATGCCCTGGTAGTGGTGCCAATATTAATGCCCCCTACAGTGCCGTCAGTAATAATAATGCCCCAATAGTGCACCCAGTAATAATAATGCTCCTATAGTGCCCCCTATAATTCCCCAAGTAATAATAATGCCCCAATTGTGCTCTCAGTAATAATAATGCTCATGAAGTGCCCCCAGTAATAATAATGACCCCATAATGCCTCAGTATTAAAATGCCCCCCTAGTGTCCCCAGCAATAACAATGTCCCCTATTGTGCCCCAGTAATAATAATAATGCCCCCAATAGTGCCTACAGCAATAATAATGCCCTCATAAGGCCTCCATTATTAATAATGCTCCCTATAGTGTCTCTAACAATACTGTATTGTGTCTCAAATAATAATAATGCCATCACAGTGCCCCCAGTAATAATAATACCTGCTATAGTACAACCAGCAATAATAATGCCCCCTATTGTGTCTCTGGTAATAATAATGCCCCTACAGTTCCCCTCCTCTATAATGCTACCAGTAATATTCTTTTAGGGCCCCCAGTAATGCCTCACAATGGGCCCAGTAATGTCCCTACAGTGCCCCTGGTAATACCCCCATACTGCCCCCAGTATTGTGCCCTACTGCCCCCAGTAATGCTCTCCCACTGCCCCAGTAATGTGCAAAAAGATCAAATACTCACTTGAGTCTCGTTCTCCTCCGCAGTCTGTGATGCAGGCCACAAGCCTCTTCTGGCCTACAGCCTGTGTCTTTGCACAAGCGGTGGGTTGTGATGCATCCCAGTGCAGGTGATCTTAATGATGTCATCATCACACCTGGGACCCAGCGCAGTTGGTTGTGGTGACATCATTGCTCAGTGGCCTCCTGAGCTGATTTACTGCCTAATAGGTCTATTAGGTCTGAGGCTCCCATGCTGTGCTGTAGCATTCAACTGTAAATCCATTTGAATTTAGGATGTCGCCTGTGGCGGCTGGCCATGTATGCAAGTACCTGATACTCCTAGCGTTAAAGCTTGGAGCACCAGATTGTTATATACCTGGCCAGTGGCGATAAGGAGTGCTCAGGCAGCACCCTCGGGAATCAGCTCACCGGGAAACTTCCCAGCACAGTCTACCGCCAGTCCTCCCCTGCCTGCGTTGGGCTTCCATTAATTATTCAAAACAGGGAATCAGAAATGACTGTTGGTTCCCTTACTAGTTTTCAGTTGTAACCACATTCCATGGCAGGTACTAGGCGCTAGGGTACATGCCACTGGTGGCCAGTCCTGGTGATGCCACTGATAGCTATTCATCTGATAATTGGAGAGGCCGGTTCTACAAACGTAAGGGCCACTGTTTTCAAGCGATGATTCTACTGAACTCATCTAAAATTTTGTCCAGTAGTTTGACTTTGCTGCTGGATTTGGACATCTCTCTGGATACTGCCTCTAATCCTGAACACTGGTAACTTCCTGAATTAAAATCCACTGACTCTTTTCTTGTGTCACATCTGTACACTTCTGTTTAACATAAGTTGATCATTGACTCAGTCCTCACTCCACTTGATGATTTGGACATTCTTCCACTACAAGGACCTTGCGACGAGGTGATAAGGTCTGGGATCTGACTGCTTCCCCCTTGGCAGCCACTGAGCTAACACAGGTTTAGCACAGGTCAAACCTACCATGTACTCTCACAAGAACTAAGGCCAAGGAGCAATGTCTGGGACAGTCTTCTACTGAGAAGACTGTACAGTCCCTGGTTACACCAATAAATAGGGGCCAGAGGAACACAAACCAGGTATTATAGTATTGTTTGTGTCCATTTGAGATCTAACTTTATTTTGGTATGTCTGTAATCTAGGAACAACGTACCAGTGATGCCACCCATAGGTTTCTGTAGCTCCAGTGTATTTCAGGCAAGTGTGACAGTGCGCATTCAATAATCTGGCCAAGATTTTTCTTAAAATCTCGGTTGATTTTTCACTGCTCTCACTGAGATAACATGTCGTTATGTTAAGTTAATTATGGGACATCACTTAATAAGATACTGAGATATGAACTACACATCCATCATACTGAAGTTCACAATTGCACTCATATCCCATGAGTAGTTAGGGGTGTCAGGGTCCAGGCTGGTCTAACTAGCCATCTTAAAGACGTAAATGTCAGAAACAGAAGGGGATTATTCTGCATGAGCTCCCCATAAACAACTGTGTCTCCCTTAGATATGTCAATACTGCTCTCCATTCAAGCTCATTTCTTTCAGCAAAACACACTTTACTTCATCCCACATTCACATAATTGAGATCCAGCAGTGCCATACAAAAGGCTTGTCATCCCGCTGCTCTGCAGTAAACTAGCCAGGAGAATATTGTCCATTTCTGGCTGCTGTGTTGTTTTATGGCCTTTACTTACTATGTAAAAGTATCCATGTCCTGCAGGTTTTAAAGAGTCCTACAAAATGTGGATCTGAATAGGTTTTGATATAAGAGGAGGGGAATAAGGGGGACCTATCTTACAGGACAGACCTTGTGTGATGTGGCCTCCTGCAGATCTTCCTCTTTTTCACAGGACCTCAATTGTGCACAGACTGTCGGCAAAAAAGTAAAGCAACAAAAAGAGTATCGTATCCCCCCCTCCAGAGGTCACTGGCGGTGCACCCCTCCAAATGCATCAAAGGAGGAAGTTTATAGGCAGCAACATGTTAAAAGGCGTCAGGGAGATTTTTCTCTCATTGTCAGGAATGCAAACAAGATCTTGAAGGAAAGTTCATTATGTAAATATTATAAAGATATAATCTTGTATTTATTAGCCTATCATAGGCTGTCACTTAAAGTGCTCACACAATAATAAAGTAGTCCTACATCATAAGAATGACCCTCTTCACAATGATGGGAACTGAATGGGTAGAAATGAGTGGGGTCATTAATTAACAGGAAACCAAAATGTGGCAATCAATGAATACTGTAGATGCAGATGATAAGAACATAATTCAACTCACTAGTCATTCTGCATAGTGTAAAATTTTGAGAAGAAAAAATACATAGTAGAGCTTAAGAGGTTCCATACGAAGGCAAGTAAGCTGGACTGCAGAGATGATCAAAACAGTTATTGACTTTGGAAAAAAGAGATTGTTTAGGGGGATGTAATAACTATATATAAATATATCAAAGGTAAATAAAAAGGTATTACTAATGTCTGTTTATACTTAGGCCTGTAACAAGGGGCATCCGCTAAAACTAGAGAAAAGAAGGTTGTAACGGGGTGTAGCAGCCCTTTTAAATTGTTTCATGCATTTAAATGGGGGTTTCCAGTATCGGATTGGTGGAAGTCCGACACCTGGGACCTCCGACAGTCAGCTGTTTGAGAAGGCACCTTCTGCCTGCTCATCAAGCACAGCACTGTCCATTTGATGGCAGCTGTGATTGGTATCACAGCTCATCCCCATTCACTTCAATAGATCTGAGCTGCGCCTAGGCCATGTGACCAATGAACGTGACTTCACATGGCCTATGAGAGGCTGCGGCACTACTGTGAGAAGGCCGTGCTGCTACTTCAAGCACTGGTGCTTTCTCAGACAGCTGATCAGTGGGGTTCCCAGGTGACAGACTCCCCCAATCAGATACTGATGGTAGGTCATCAGTTCAAAAATCTCAGAAAACCCTTTTAAGTGTAAGGAGGGGTGTGTTTACAGGCTGAGCTGATGACCAATCAAAAATCGAGGTTGATGTAGGGGTAGACGGCAAGAGCCAAGGAGAAAGTGGCAGTTGCAGGAGAGAGTGGCTGATACCCTACATAGTGTGGTCCAGACCAGAGAGCATTGATCTATGGCCTGCCATATCTTGTTAGTGTCCGTTGTTGTCAGAGACTGTGGCCAGTGTAGTGAGTGCCCGCTGAGAGAGATATATAACCAATAGTGCCCTCAGCAGGAGAAACCATTAAAGGGGTTCTCCAGCCACTTAACTTAATTAGTAGTTCATAATAACCTGTGGAGAGAAGCTCTTTCACATAGTACTTGCCCTCCTTCCACTGCGTTCACGCCAGGCTGGATGTGACAAAGATATGTTTGTATACTGGACCGCTTTGCAGAGTGGCATACATAGTTGCCCTCATGATCTGAGAGAGGGAGAGGAAGGTTAATTCATTCTGGTGAAGTAAACAGTGACTGAGCTGCCTCTTTCTTAGGTCCTGGTGGGGCCCCATTCAAGGGAAGCAGGCCTGCCCCTAGAAGGGGGCAACTTTGTACTCCTCTTGGCCAAAACAATGCAAAGAAAGCAAGTGAACAGAACCCCACAGCAGCTAACCAGCCCAGTCTACAAGTGACCAACTCAAGACATAATGAGTTGAGCACATCCTGAGGGTGGAGAAGTGATGCAGTGCCACCAATCCCTGGTCTACACATTGACTCATCTGTCCGGCATGGTAAGTGACTAAGGCTACTTGCACACTTGCGTTTGCAGGATCCGTTTGTGAGATCCGTCCAGGCTCTCACAAACGGATCTGTCATTATAATAAAAACCGTCTGCATCTGTTCTGAACAGATCCGTTTGTATTATCTTTTACATAGCAAAGACGGATCCATCTTGAATTCCATTGAAAGTCAATGAAAGACAGATCCGTTTTCTATTGTCAGACAAAATGGATCCGTCACCATTGACTTACATTGTGAGTCATGACGGATCCGTTTGCATCAGTTTCTTCATGCAGACACCAAAACGCAGCAAGCAGCGTTTTAGTGTCCGCCTCCAAAACGGAATGGAGAGTGAACTGAAGCAAACTGAAGCAAAACTGATGCATTCTGAACGGATCCTTTTCCATTCAGAATGCATTAGGACAAAACTGATCAGTTCAGGAACATTTGTGAGAGCCTCTGACGGATCTCACAAACTGATCCTGCAAATGCAAGTGTGAAAGTAGCGTATCCAGTTGTCAGAAGCTACAGGTGGAGCCCCAGAAGTCTTCAAAGATGAGAGCTACATTCCCGGAAGTCTTTATTTCAACCCATCCCCTTAGCTACTCAACGACAGCATTCTCTGTCAACAAATGCACTCAATACCCCATAATGAGAAAGTGAAAACAGAAATTTTTGCAAATTAATTAAAATGGAAACATTACAATTTTGCACGGACATAAGTATACAGACCCTTTGCTATGATACTTGAAATTTAGCTTTGGAGTCCTCCACAGGTGGGCTGACCATAAACCCTACAGGGGAATTTCCCCTTTTCATGTCCACCAGCCGGGTATATAATGATCTGATGCTCTCAGCATAAATGAATGCATCAGGTACTTTTCTTTTGAACCTGGCGAGTAGCCACAGGTCCCCTCCTGAATTCAACTGTATTGCTGTCTTCAGGTCAGTAAAACAGTGGAATACTGCGACAGGGTGGTGTTATTTTGTTCTGCGCTGTACTATTTGGTTCTGCTGGAGAGGTATTTGGTGCTGCACTTTGTTTATTGCTGGCCACACCTACTTCTGTTGTCTCTGGTTACTTGTATTGGCCCTGCGTACGCATGTTGCCCCGCTTCCGGCAATTTTGACTCGTCTACAACATTGGGCCACCTTAGGTTTTTTCCAGGGCCACTTTAAGTTTCCAGCTTGTTCCTGGGAGTCTCCCATTTCTCTTTATCATCATCTAGATGTTTCTACACCTTGCTTGGAGTCTGCCTGTGGTAAATTCAATTGATTGGACATGATTTGGAAAGACACACCGCTGTCTATAAAAGGTCTCACAGCTGACAATGCATATCAGATCAAAAACCAAGCCATGAGGAGGAAAGAACTGCCTGGCCTGTAGAGTTCAGAGACAGGACTGTGTGGAGGCACAGATCTGGAGAAGGATACAAAAAATGTTTTGCTGCACTGAAAGTTCCCGAGAGCTGTGGCCTCCATCATTCTTAAATGGAAGAAGTTTGGAACAACCAGGACTCTTCCTAGAGCTGACCGCACCATCAAACTAAGTTATTGGGGGAGAAGGGGCTTGGTAAGAGAGTTGACAAGAACCCAAAAGTCACTCTGGCTGAGCTCCAAAGATCCCGTATACAGACGGGAGAAACATCTGGAAGATTAACCATCACTGCAGCACTCCACCGATCTCGGTTTTATGGCAGGGTGGCTAGAAAGAAGCCTCTCTTCATTAAAAGACACATGAAAGCCTGCCTGGAGTTTGAAAAATAAAACACCTAAAGAACTCTCAGACTGTGAGAAACAAGATTCTCTGATCTTATAAAACCAAGATTGAACTTTTTTGCCTCAATTCTAAGTTGTCATGTCTTCACCTGCCGAAAATCATTGAATGAAAACCTGAGCCGAAGACTGGGCCAAAGGTTCACCTTTCAACAAGACAATGATCTCTGGAGAGACCTGAAAAACTCTGTTCCCTAACAGTTCCCATCCAACCTGACAGAGCTTGAGAGAATCTGCAAAGAAGAAAGGCGTATGTCTGGTTTTTAATCATTGTACATGATAATTTTAAGGATCCTCCAATTGAAGTTTTTACAGAGTCCTGGAGATTTTTTGTTTTGAATTTGTTCATTACAACTTCACACACAGCCAGGGTGGGTAATAATTAATAAATAGTAATTATTTAACCAGTAGCATCACACATGATAAATGTACGCAGCTGGGAACAAGTTATTGCAGCCTGTGCAATGACTTTAACACATAATATATAAAAATTATAGAAACAAATACACCCCAAAACGCAAACAACAAGACCTCACACAGCCATAAGTGATAAAATAAAAGTAACAGCTCTCGAAATGTGGTGAGGCAAAAATGTGCTGCATTTCAATTGCCAAAATGAGCCATGTGGTCACCACTGCATTTTATTGACCAAAATATTATCCCTCCTTCTCCAGTATCAGGGGCTTCATGGAGCCCTAAGTGACCATAAGCCCATTGCATACCAATGTCAACCACTCTGGATGGTACTATTATAGGAAATGGTGGCTGCTGTTCTAGGGTCACTGTGATTTTTGCACATTTCCTCTTAAAGGAGTTGTCCATTTTTTTATTTGCTACCCCAACCCGTCTTACCTCTGGAGAAATCCATAGTCATCTGCTCCTTGCTGCTTCATACTGTCTCCATAGCTCTGGGCCCTTCACTGGTTTTCCGGTCCCCATCTGTCAGCTTCTGCACATATGAGTTCATGCGCGTAGCTGAACCAATGACTAGTCTCAGAGGTGATGCCCAATTGGCACATCACTGTTTGACCATGTGCTACTTGGGGACACTGTGAAGACAATTATGAGGTCCCCTATGTATAATACATGGCATAAACAAGAATAAACTTTTGTGTAATACACTATGTAGATATTGATGTGGAATGTGCAATTGGCTGTGTAGACTAATATGAGGTATATGGAAACAATTAGGAGGTATCGTAATACAATGTGTAATTCCTTGTGAGAGCAACTATAAAGTATTTATAATGTTTTCAATAAGATTTTTATTGGAATTTTATCAATTAAGAAAATACACAACAAGTGCAATATATAACAAGGAAAGAAAAATAAAACATATAAAATCCAAGCAATGTCTCACATAAGTACATATCTGCATAGAATACACAACGATTTGAGATGTAGTACAGGATACACAGTATATCGTAGCTTAAGTAAAGTCCCGTCAGGAGCTTACCCCTTCTTCCGAATCGCTATCAAACCAAGTCTATTGTGCCAATGTTTGTCCCAACCAGTGCTTCTCTAGTACCAGTGGTTAGATAATGCTAACTGGGAGTGGAGTCGCATAAGCACTCGACAACCAGAGGAGCCATCTATTCATAGTATTTATTCTTAACTTGACATTGGTAGCGAAGACAATTTCATATTGCACATAAGTGTTGACCAATTTTATTACCTCAGTGACTGAGGGAGAGTCAGCAAATTTCCAGCAGCGGGCTATCACTTTACGCGCTGCTGAGAGGATATGCGCAACTATCCACCTGATCCTATGTGGTAGTTCTGCCAAACCCATACTTAGTATACCCAACTCTGGGGTTAACACAATCCGCGAGTCTGAGATCTTGTTTATAATAGTGGATACTGTCCCCCAGAATTTTTGAACCGAGCGGCAAAACCACCACATATGTGATGGAGTCCCTACCTCACCACAACCTCTCCAGCACAGCGGAGAATAATTTGGAATCATATGGGCCAGTCTGTTCGGGGTCAGGTACCATCTTAGCTGGATTTTTCTGCTTTGCTCAACATGGTTGATGCATTTAGTACATTTCAAAGACCAAAATACAGTATTTTTCCAACTGGATAATGATAGCTCCTTACCCAGTTCCTTCTCCCACTTGAGCATGTATGACTGCTTAGTCTCAACATCAGGATAAATTAGCAACGAGTACCAACATGATATGGAAGAACGCCCTGAGGACCCATCCCCGAACAGCCTGGCCAGAGGGGACACCGCATTTATACTTGGCTGTACCGGTAATCCAGCTAAAAAGTGCCGTATTTGCAGGTACTGATAAAATAAAGTGTTTGGTAATTTATATTTTGTGTGCAGTGTACCAAAGTCCACTAATCTTGAAGCGGTAAAGAGACATCCCAACGTGGTTATGCCACACTCCATCCACTTGGAGAGATTCAAGGTAGGGATGTGTAATTCTAAGGCAGTAAGTGGGAAGGCGTTAAAATCCACATAATTATTGTCTCCACATTTGTGAAATTCAGACCAAGCCTGCACTGAAGCTAGCATAGTGCATAAGTGAACGTTAGCTGTAAAGTTACCAAGTTTGCAAGCAGCTAGCAATGCCTTTAAAGACCTCCTCCTAGTGGTACCTTCTTCTATTTCCAACCAACGTTGTTCCGATGATGGGGACCACCATTCCATAGATTGATCTAGTAGGTTGGCTAAGTAATACCTATGTAAGTCTGGCACTCCCAGCCCTCCCAGACGCAGTGGAGGATATAATGCCTTTTTCGCTATTCTAGGTTGCGAACCTTGCCAGATAAATTTCAGCATATCTGTCTGTAAATCACCAAGCAAATTCTTAGGAATTAGCAAAGGTATACAGCGGAGAAAATACAATATCTTGGGGAGAATTAGCATTTTGATCGCATTAATCCTGGCTATCCACGAAAGCTGGCACTGACTAAGCTTGGCATACTCTGTCTGCAGTTGTCTGCGAAGATTACCAAAGTTCGTAGGTACCAGCGATGCCACAGATCTTGTTAGTTCAATCCCCAGATAGAGTATAGTGGTCCTAGCTATACTAAACTGATAACGTTGCTTAATAATCTCACAAGTAGACTCAGACACATTAATTGTGAGAACATTTGTCTTATTTATATTGAGTTTGTAGTAGGAGACTGCAGAATACTCATGTAATATTTTGAGTACGTCCTCTAAAGAGGAGAGGGGATTCGTAACAGTCAATATTACGTCATCCGCATACAGGCCTATGACATGAGACTGGTTCCCCACCTGCAAGCCTGAGATCTCAGAGCAGACACGGATCCGCAGCGCTAATGGTTCCATCACCAAAGAGAATATTAAGGGCGATAAGGGGCACCCTTGCCTCGTGCCATTAGTTATTAAAAAAGGCCTAGATAAGAAGCCGGAGGCTAAGACTCTGGCAGAAGGGTTAGTATAGAGTGCCATTACAGCACATAGAATGTCACTACCGAACCCAAACTTTCGCAACACCAGCTCCAGAAACCCCCAATGGACCCTATCAAACGCTTTTTCCACGTCAAGGGAAATAAAAAGCGTTGGGACCTTGGTCTGCTCAGCAATTTGAATCAGGTTAACCATGCGTCTAGTCCCGTCCCTACATTGTCTATGTGGGACAAACCCTACTTGATCTGGGGCTATTAAAGATGGTAAAAAGGCGTTTATACTTGTAGCTAGTAGCTTGGAAAACAGCTTAAGATCCGCGTTTTATAGCGAGATTGGTCTGAAATTCTCAGGCGCGGTGGGGGACTTTCCTGGTTTGGGTAAGGTGACAACTGTGGCAGACAGCATTTCAGGTGGTATGACACCAGTGTTCATGAAGGAATTAAACAATTTAACCATATACGGTAGAAGCGTCGGGTGAAATACTTTATAGTATTCGACTACAAAGCCATCCGGACCTGGGGCTTTATTGGCAGGAGTAGCTTTAATGGTGCTAAGTATTTCGGAACAGGTTATGGGGCTGTTTAGTTCCTTCAGGGCATCTGGTGCCAGGGTCGGCAAGGGCAAGGTTTCCAAAAAGGTAGTGATAAGTGACATGTTTGGTTGTGGTGTGTGGACGTCATCTTTAAGGTTATACAAAGACGCATAGTATGCTGCAAAGGCATCCGCTATCTGTTGTGGGTGCGAGTGAGTAACATTATCATATCTTAGGCTTGCAATTCTAGCTGCCGCCTTCCTCTTATTCACTCTACGAGCCAACAAAGCACCAGCTTTATCACCTAGGTTGTAAAATTTAGAGTGAAGGCGTCTTGAGTTATCTTCATGCTTATATAATAGTAGTGAGCTAATCTCATCCCGTTTTTTACGCAGCTCCCCCTGTGTAACTACAGAGGGATTGGTTTTATGTGTAAGCTCTGCGGCCTTTAGCTGCTCTAATGCCACCATCACTTCTTTAACTCTAACCTTTTTGAAATGAGCTGCCGACTGCAGCAAAAGTCCCCTCATAAATGCCTTGTGCGTAAACCAAAGAGTATTAATTGATATCTCAGGCGTGTCATTGAAAGAAAAGAACTCCTTCAGTTTGCCGGTATACCCCTCTACTCTGTTGCCACACTTGAGCAAATAAGGGTTCAATCTCCACAATGGTGGGGGAAGAGGGGGAACCCCATCTTCTACCACAATGCTGAACGGAGCATGATCAGACCATTCTGCACTCCCAATGTCCGACCTGTCCTAGGATATAGTCAATTCTGGATTGCGTCAAGTGGGCCATTGATATAAATGTATAGTCACGTTCATTGCTGTGCTGATACCTCCATATATCATGATAGGGAGACTCATATAAAGTGAGGCGAAGGTCCGGTCTACTCAGACGATGGGCCAATTTAAAATCTAGGTCTGAATCAACAGGGACATTAAAATCCCCACCAATTATCACTTCTCCTACTGCCAGTTTTTGGATCCTATTGAACATTCTCTTGCAAAAGGCTAGTTGGCGGACGTTGGGAGCGTATACCACAGCCAAGGTGAAAGGCTTACCATTAATCTGACACAGCAATATAACATACCTTCCCACAGAGTCTTTAACACATTTTGTGACTGAGATGTCTACTGAATCTCTGACACAAATAAAAACTCCCGCTTTCCGTTTCCGTATAGCAGGGGAATGAAAGATCTTCGGAAACTTGCGGTGAACGCATCTATGGATGTCCGACTCTAGCAAATGCGATTCTTGAATAAATGCGAGGTCACATTTAGACTTGGTCAGCTCCTTCCATAGCTGCGCTCTCCTATATGGGGAGTTAAGTTCCCTAACATTCAAGGAAAGAATCTTAATTCCCATAATGAAAACCAATCCGGATGCTGTGAGCCTCCCTCCCTCCCGGATTGGTAACTCTCCCGTCTACTTCAATACTGGGTAAGTTATATAAGTACCATATGCACATCACAGTGTGAACAATAGAGACATTGCACATACAAACTGAATGTAGAGCTAGAAAAGCTAAAAAACAGTAAAACAAAACCATTGAACTTATCCCTCCAGGAAAATGGAGGGGGTTGAGTGACCTAACGGTCAAAGGTAGATAGAAAGTAGGGCAAAAAAGTCCTGTCCAAGCCCAGCACTTCCACTCTGGGAGACATCCAGTCCACCTTTGAGGCTGAACAGAAACTTACAGTTCAGGTGGTGTTCCAATCTGGCAAAATACGACCGGGGCGACCCAAAGACCCCATAGATGCCATGTCTTCTTTAGTGAAAAGGCCCCATTCCAGGAGCTTGGAAGCTGCAGCTGAAGGCGATGGAAGGACATAGGAAGTTCCGTTATAGGATACCAGAAGTTTTACTGGAAAGCCCCATCTATATTTCACTTGTTTGTCCCTCAGGCGCTTCGTAATTGGAGCAAACTCGCGTCTTCTGGCCATTGTCGCCGCTGAGAGATCAGGATACACTGCTATGTTTTCAAAAATGGCCGCCGGCTTAGGGTTTAGACGTAAGGCCTGCAGGAAGGCGTCCTTTACTGTATAGAAGTGAATCCGTGCTATAACGTCTCGAGGTATGGAAGCCTCCAAGCCACGGGGTTTTGGCAGCCTGTGAATCCTGTCGATTATGAGATCTCTTTCAGTAGACAGTGGTAATGCAGCTTTAAGGAGATCTTTGAGATATGCATCAAGGTTAGCGGGTTCTACTGATTCAGGTACCCCTCTTATTCTAATGTTGTTGCGGCGGTGCCTATCCTCCAGATCTTGCATCTTGCCAGTGAGTTTGGCCATATCTTCTTCTAAAGCCTCGTGAGCGTCAATGAGGGAATTGTGTGAGGAGGCAAATTCCGCCATTTTATTTTCTAGGTGCACCGTGTGGTCCCCAATGCTTTGGATATCTTTTCTAATATCCTTCATCATTGCCATCATATCTTCTTTCATGGAGGAGCGCCGGTCAGCAAGCAAGGCTCTCATGCCTCCTTCTGTTAGCGTAGAGGCAGGCAAGATCTGGGCCTGAAGCACCTTGTGGAGTATGGTGGGAAGCTGCTGACGCAGCAGGAGAAGAGGAAATAGCGCGCGCTGGTGTACTCACGCTGCCTAGGCCCTGCTCACTTGGACTCGTTTTGCCGAAAAACTCGGTCAATTTCGCAGGGGGTTGTCTCTTTTTGATCTTCCCCATCTGAGCTGTTCGCTGAGACGACTTAGGGAGAAGTTCAGCCTCTCGGTGCGTTGCTGTGTGCCGTTTTTTAGAGCAGGAGTCCGGAGCTACACTCTCAGGCGGCCGTCACCATCAGCGTCCAGGCCACGCCCCATAAAGTATTTATAATACACTTGCAGTGCTCCAGAGGACCCCTACAAAAGGTTAACATTTGCGTAGGGTTTTCATTTTCTATTTGGAGTAATTGGAGTGTTTTTTTTCTGTACTTTGAGTTGTGTATGGATAGCACTACTTAGTTTATTGTGCATTACTCAGAAGGAGGAGCTAAGTAGTTTATTGCATCAGCCATTTAGTCTGGTCTAAGCAGCTAAAGTGAGAGGCATGTGCCTGTGCAGTGTGAGGTTTCATAGCAGGAATCTCCATCCCTCTATGCTGAGGACAAGTGTAAAACTACCGGGAGAAAGAGAACAGATATCTGCAGACTGTCTGGGATCACAAGACTTTGCTGTTTGTGGAGAGGGTATGTGCTGACAGCGTCCACCACACTTATCTAGTGGATTGGCCATCCATTTAACCCCCCTCATGACAATCATCTATCACCTTTCTGACATGGTCAAATTTTCTAAATCTGACATGTCACATTTTGTGGTAATAATTTTGGAATGCTTTTACTTATCCAAACGATTCTGAGACTGTTTTCTCATGACACATCGTACTTTATGGTAGGGGTTAATTTGAGTCTTTTTTACCTTTATTTATAAAATATCCAACATTTTTGGAAAATATGTAAAAATTAGCTATTTTCTAAATCTGAATTTCTCTGCCTTAAAGGCAGTTAGCAATACTTTATAAAATAGTTATTAATTAAGAATTACCATATGTCTACTTTATGTTTGCATCATTTTCTTAATGTTTTAATGTTTTTAATCATTTTCTACTGAACACGGCAACACCCCGTGCATGGCCACAAACTGGTGTTTGGACACATGGCAGGAATCAGATGGGAAATAGCGCCATATGGTTTTTGGGGGGCAGATTTTGGGACGCCATGTTACATTCAAAGAGATACTAAGATATCCATAGATTGGAGATCCCCAAAAAGTGACCACATTTTGGAACTACACCCCTCAGGGATGGGTGTGGTGAGTGCTTTAACCCCACAGGTGTTTCATAGAATTTAGAAACACTTGGTTGTTAAAATAAAAAATTCATTTTTTCCAATAAAATGTTGCTTTATTCCCAGATCTTTAATTTTCATAACGGGTAACAGGAGAAAAAGAACCCTACAAACTGTTACACAATTTCTTCCTGAATACAGCAAAACCTCATATGTGGTCACAAATTGCTGTATGGGCACACTGCAGGGTTCAGAAGATAAAGAGCACCATGTGCATTTGAAGACTAGTTTGGTGATTTATACAGCACTGGCCAACAACTGCAGAGGCTCTGAGGTGAACTTTCAATTTCAAGAACTGTTCACTTGCAACCTTATATATCCCCCTCTTTGCACATGCAATTGGCACTAAATAATCAATGATATTGACCTTGTAGTAGTAGTTTTAGTGCTGATGATTAGAGATGAGCGAACGTGCTCGTAACGAGCACTGTACCGCTCGGCTCCCCTACGCTCGCATGGGTGCAGGCAGCCGCTTCCGTCCTCCTCACCCGACGGAAGTGGCTGCCTGCGCCCATGCGAGCGCAGGGGAGCCGAGCGGTACAGTGCTCGTTATGAGCACGTTCGCTCATCTCTACTGATGATCATTGTGTACAGTATATACACTGCATCAACAATGATGGGGTATGTGGAATACATTGTGCAGTCAACTGTCAGTTATTTATAATACACTGTGTGGACAACCAAGAGCTATGTATAATACACTGTATAGACAATTATGAGGGCTGGATAAAAAATTATGATCATGCTTGCTCTCCTGGAACATCCTGAAATCTCCCGGAAAAAGGGGAGACTCCTCAGAACAGTTGGCAAATCTCCCAGGTATCGGGAAAGCCTCCAGGCAACTCCTGAAAATCAGTCCTTAGCTGGTGTCCATTCACATATTGAGGATATGGTGCAAAATGGGCAGAGCTTGTAAAAAGGGGTGTGCATAGCCCCCAAAAATTAATGTGCAGCGGACTGTGCAAATTGAAAATTGCAATTTTTTCACAGATACGGCATTTCAGTGCCCAATATGCTGTGCCCAGTTTGTGCCATCTGAGACTGGGTACGCTGCATGGTTCACAAGGTAAAGACCACCTTTTGGCTTTCGCCGTGCAGATTTTGATGGATTGGTTTATGGGTGCCATGTTGTTTTGAGCAGCCTCTGGGGTACCAGTACAGCCATTCTCTGACAACCATACTTTTTAAAATTTTCTCTCGACGATGCTGTGCGAGGGCTTATTTTTTGCCATCATCATTGGTTCTATTTTGGGGTACATACGACTTTTTGAGTTTTGTTATTGTTATCGCTTGCTATTACTTGTTTGTAAGGCGATTTGACAAAAAAAAGGCTATTTTGGAACCATTTTTAATTTTTATAGAGTTGGTCTTTACGGACTCGGTGGTACCTAATATGTCCATTTTTTTATTGTATATGGCTTGATGAAAGAAAAGAGCACTTTTTTAACTTGAAACTTTTAATTTCTTATTTAAGTTTTTTTTCTTTTTTCTTTTTTTACTTTTTATTTTTGTCCCACTGTGGGACATCAACTTTCAAGGTCTGGGTCTCATAGGCTTCCATAGCTGGCAGGCTCCTATGTCTGTGTAAGGCACCCCAAAGCCATTCATTGGCAGCAGCGGCATGTAACCCCATGCATGCAAGATGTTTATATGCAGGGACCAGATGTGCAGCAAAGACAGCCTGGGACCCATGGAGCCAGAATTAAGCAGTGGCAAGTAGGTAAGTATACCTCTCTTTACAGGTCCTGCTGGGTGTGTGGCGGGGGGGGGGGGTTTAAAAAGTTATTGTAGACATGACTTTAAAGCCATCTGCCAAGACAACACTGACATGGACTCCACAAGACTTCTGAAGGTGTCCTGTAGTATCTGGCACCAAGATGTTAGCAGACAGTTGTGGTCCTCCATGGATTGGACTTGTTTCTACAGCACACCACACAGATGCTGACTGGATTGAAGTATGTGGAACTTGGAAGCCAACCTTGAGCTCTTTGTTGTGTTCCTCAATTAATTCCTGGACAATTTATCCTGCTAAAAGTGCTTACTGCCAAAATTGTATTGAGGTGTACTTGGTCTGCAACAATGTTTAGTTAGGTGGTATATGCCAAAGTAACATCCACAATACAACAGACCAATTCTATATGATAAATAAAACCTGGAATTAGCTACACAAATTCCTACCGAAACAAAAGTGTCCAATCAGGAGGGTCCAGAGCTTGGTCTGCTTAAACAGCTTCAACCAGTACCTGCTTAAACAGCTGACTCCTTCATGAACTTAGGACACATAAGTACCACTGGACCCCTTAAAGAGAAGGAATACCGGAAGGAATAAATCATACTAGCAGTGTGATCCCATGTTGCATCAGGGCTAAGGGCCCCTGTTGCCTTCCAGGACCCAAGATTTCATAGAGGAACATTACCCAGAGCATCAAACTACCTCTTTGGTCTTGCTTTCTTCCCACAGTGTGTCCTGGTGCCAACTTTTCCCCAGGCAAGCAACAGACATGCACCCAACCATACACATGATGTGAAAAAAAACATCATTTATCAGACCAGGCCACCTTCCTCCATTGCTTCATTCTGATACTCGTGCTTATTGTAGGCAATTTTGGCAGTGGATAGAGGACAGCAAGGGCAAAACAGTCTACAGCTATGCAGCCCCATATGCAGTCAGCTGTGGCGCACAGTGTGTTCTGATACCTACTACCTCTTACCTAGTAGTTCCAGGAACTTACTTTTTAATGATCTTAACCTAGGATAGGTCATCAGCATCAAACTGGCAGGGGTCTGACTCCTGGCCTCCTCTCAGACATCTGTTTTTTACTAACGGCGGCTATACAGCTCTGTACACTATGTAGTTACCATGCCTGGTTACAG
Organism: Rhinella marina; assembly: GCA_900303285.1. Taxonomy (NCBI): domain Eukaryota; kingdom Metazoa; phylum Chordata; class Amphibia; order Anura; family Bufonidae; genus Rhinella; species Rhinella marina. The sequence continues at coordinate 601,182 of ONZH01004266.1, forward strand.
CTGCGCTGCTCCCATTCACTGAGGATAGGTCATTGATAGGTAAGTGCTGGAAAACCCCTTTTCTTTAAAAAAAAAAAAAGTGTGCTACAGTAGCTCTTCTGTGGGACAGGTGGGCTAGACTACCCATGACCCTTTTGCTGATTTACTGTTTGTTCTTACTTGGACCACTGTTGGTAAGAGCTAACCACTGCATCCCTAAAATACCCACAAGAACTCTAAACTTTGCAATTGAATTTGTGTCAAAGTCACCCAGATGCTGTTCACTTGCAACCTTATATATCCCTCTCTTGGCACACGCAATTGTCACAAAATAATAAATGATAGTGACCTCATCTGTGAGTAGTACTTTTAGTGCTGATGATCATAGTGTACAGTATATACGCTGTGTCAACAGTTATGTGGTACATGGAATACATTCTGCAGTCAACTATCAGTTATGTATGTGGACAACCAAGAGCTATGTATAATACACTGTATAGACAATTACGAGGGATGGATAAAGAATTATGATCATGGTCCGGGAAAAAATCGGAGTCTTCTCAGAACAGTTGGCATATCTCCTGGTATCGGAAAAGTCTCCAGGCACCTCCTGAAAACCAGCCCTTAGCTGTGTGAGGCACCAGGGCTTCATCATCAGACACAGCCCAGGTGTCTATTCACATTTGGAGAAGGAGATGCAAAGGGGGCAGGGCCTGTAAAAAGGGGTTTGCATGGCCCACAAAATTTTCAGCAATGCACTATGTGCACTGCAAACCTTTGTCTCCCAGGCACCATTGCCACAATATTGCCAAGCATTATTAGGAAGTATGTATAATACACTGTGCAGGCAAATGATGAGGTATACACTGTATAGACCATGATAAATCATGTAAGATACACTGTGTAGAGAAGTTGTTAAATTGGCCAAATTATTTAGCAATGTATGTTATATCAAAATAAAGACCTATTCACGCAAGTGGACCAATAGAATCCACTCCACGGTTCTGGAGACCATTGTAGACAATGGTCTCCACGTTTATGTCCTACAAGTCCATACGGACATCACTCCTGCTGACTTATGTGTTGCGGCTGTAACATAGACTTTTGACTTGATGCTCTAAGGACAATATACCTAAACAATTAGGTGTTGTGTAAGTCATTATTATGTTTACCAGTTTTGGTATGCTCTGGTTTAATAGCTGCCATGCTATATGCAGATATAAATTGTAGAGGAGACATATGAATGGAGAGCAGGATAACTACTGCAGCAGTAAATACCTTGGGGTGAAAGGAACTGATTAGATGCAAGTTAGAAAAGCATCCCAGGGAGCTCTAAAGTGAAGCGGAGCCCCTGGCTGTAATAATAGTGTTATCATTGAGCAGCCACAACTAGCCTGAGGTGAGTGGTGAATGGGCGGGAAGGACGAACCTTACTCCTCCCAGCTCCTGGGTATGAGCTGTAAGCTGAGCTTTGAATGTGACACCCGGGAGAAAGGGAGAGCTACACAAGCATCAGCAGAGAACAACCTAGTGACAGGGAGCAAGGCGAGATCACAACTTCTCAGAAGCATATAGTGCATCTATCCCCTGCCAGATATAGTGTGGCCACTCACCATGAGTTCTCACTATTGGATGCTCTTACTGTTCCTGAGTATGAGCAGAGGCAAGCAACCACAGGGCTCTGACTCAACCCTTAACCCAGCTCCAGGGATGCTGAGCCCAGCCACCGACCCCCTGTCATTGCACATGATGAAGCTCTATGAGAAGTACAGCCGAGAGGGCAGTCGACCTCAGGATGGGAACACGGTACGCAGCTTCCGGGCACAGCCAGGTAAGACTAAACTCATAGGAGTCAGTACTGTTAGAGTAATACCTCAATTTACATAATGTTGTGTAATGCAATGCAACAGGTCTTCAGTTCGTCTTTCATCCCACAAAGATCATGGTCTGCCTATCTACACCTTTATTTTATGATCAGTCACCTGTACGGTAGCTTATAACAGAGTTAATTGTCTGCTTTCCACATCTCAATACAGAGGAGAGAATGGTGGCTACTACTGGCACTAATTAATTGCGGTGGTATCAGCAAAACAATGGTTAAGAAGCACAATTTTGGATTCTGGGTTGGTGCATAACACTCGGGCTTCGCCCTGCTCACCCAACCTACAGTCAATAGTCCAATACAAGGTTAGCGTTAGCACGTAATATAAGTAGAAGTTTGGTGCAAGAATCATTTAATCCGACATTCAATGCTCCAGCGAATATTACGGGGGAGATTTATCAAGACCGGCGGTTTCAATGTCTGTGTTGATATCCCTTGGATGCACCTAATTTATGACAAGGTGTATCCTCCTGCAGTCTGTGTGTCTAGAATGAAATCTATGCCAACTTGTAGCTGGCGTAGATGATGATAAATCTGCCGGGGCTAATGGACCTGCTCACACCACACCTCCATCGGAAAGTGGCTATAGCAGCATAAAAACGCTATTTGCACAAAGTTTTTTGCCCAAATGAAGTTTAAAAAGTCACAAGACCTGCAGTTATATCCCCTTATGTTAGTTTGTTAGCATATGGGGATGATATATCCTACTTATGCCTATTATGCCTGATAAAGGCATATGGTGTTTGCCAGAACGTAACACATAGGATTGAAGGATTTTTTGCATTGGACTACTATTCTGTCCCTTGTATTGGAGTACTAAAATAGTATCAATGAGGGTCAAGTTTGTCGAAGGTTAAGGTATGGTATATTCAAAGTGTAGAAAAACTATTATTATTATAAATTTTAAAAATGACAATGACAAACATTTATAATGCTCTCATCTGACGCAAGGGACTCAAAGTGCAGGGATGGATGAGGAGCAAGGGAGATAGTGGCTGCCATATAGACACTCATCCCGAACACCCATTGGTCTCAATTTCATTGTAAGCCAATTTAACTTTTAGTATATTTTTATACTAATAAAGAAGGACTATGCTGATAATACTGTCCTTATGACAATAAATGATAGGGTCACACAGTTACAGTCGTGCCCTTACATGCAGTATTTCCCCATCCTCTTCTATGGGAAGGAGCTACACAAGTTATTTGTGAAGTAATGCTACCCTGATTAAGGGATGGCAAATGCAGTAGTGTATACTTTGTGGTATGCAAATTATAGTAGTTTTTCCTCTATGACCAAAATTTACCCAATTTATCTCAGCACAGTGGAGTAACACACTGTCTAATACTGGGTTTTTACTAAGCAATTACCCCTAGTGAGAGTGTCTGGGGCTCATCAATATGATTGGATTAAGCAGATCCTATTATTATTTCACTTGCATATCATTGCCTTTTGATCCAATCACTGAATGTAAATGGTGATTGAAACTGAAAACCTATTACGGCAGTACTTTATTAGGAGTCCACAGGAAGTCAAACAGTTCTCCATTCTAGTAAAATATAGTGTTCCTACAAATAACAGGAATATTTGGGTTAGAAAATGGATTTTTAGATACCCAGCATGGCCACACCCATGGTGGTCACCATACTTACCTGATCCCCACCGCTGTGTTCCAGCTCTATACCTGCCCCACCAGCTCAGCAGGTCCCGGGTCTCCCAATGACAACATCTATTTTGACATGGGGCATGTGACCACTGCAACCAATTACTTAGCATGTGACCCAGTGATTGGCTGCAGCAGTCATGTACCCCATGTTAAAATGGATGTTGATGCGGGGAGAAGCATGACCTGCAGAGCCAGTGCGGGTCCAGCCAAAAGGGGAATAAAAACTAAAAAGGTGAACAAGCCCTTTAAAGTCATCCCATTAATTTCAGTGGGTACTTTGTAATGTTTTATTCCCACTATGGGGGTGCTGCACTGAAATTCAATAGTTGGTACTGTATTCTCAAGGGATTGAAACAGTGGGAAATAATCAGTGACCCAGCTGATTATTAAGGGATGCTTCTAATAAAAATGGATTAATCATAGGAAAAACCATTTCATTTTATTTCCCTCTTCCCATAGACTTAACAGTTTTCACACAAAAAGGGACATGCTGTTGTATGAATCATGTAACCACAGCGATCAGATTTAGAGTCCATTAACATGACTGTAAGTGTTTTGTGGTCCACAAATTGCAGATCTGCAAAACAGGGGTAACAGCCATGGCCAGCCCTATGATAGAAATGCCTATTCTTGTCAGCAATTGTAGGCAAGAATAGGACATGCTCTATCTTTTTTGCGGGGCCGCGGAATGAAACACTGTGTGCTGTCCTCATCTTTTCCTTTGAAATGAATGCATCCGCACCCGTTCCTTTAAAATTGTGGAGTGGATGCGGACCCAGAAATACGGTCGTGTGAATGGACCCTTAATCTGTGGCAGAACCTGCAGCAAGTGCTCAATTTTCCTACAGCGCCACCACAAGGGAAAGTAAGCATTACACCGTCCTCACTGAAATCAATTGCCAGGTAATGTACAGATATGTCATGCCCCCCAGAGCAAGGTACTGTCTTTGTAAATGAGAATCCAGAATGTGAGACTACCATCTAATAACTCACAGTTCTCTAATAGGGTAACAGATCTTCTAAAGCAAAGTCCCTTAAGAGCTTTGTCTCATAAACTGTTGAGTGCCTATCTGTTTGAAGCATTTTATTCTCTGATTCTGCCTCTGTACGCACTTTGTAGAAAATACTGTAGAGGCGGTTTCAGTTTTACTGCCTCCATTGGCCACTGTGGTCATTTGACTGACCATATGATCAACTGGATGTCTAAACAAGTGGACTAACTCATGACCATGAACGGGGCTAATTTCTGTATAATACAGTGATCTTTTCTGACATTTAGGGACCAGGCTATGAAAATAAAAAGAAAACAAACACCAAAAGTCATTGTCACAGCAACTGTGACAAACTATAAGACTCATAATTCTAAAATGGGCCAAAATAGTAACATAGAAATGCTACAAATCACATTGATAATCCAATAAATTAAAACCTTCTAGCTTGTGAACTAAAATGTACTGATAATGGTGAATCCCGAAGGCTCAAATCCTCCAAGCCCTGAGCCAGTTAAGTAAAGGATCTTTTGTGACTTGAATAGCTTAGGTTTTTTGTAAGAGTTGATGACACTAGAAGTATGTTAGAAGTTTGACAGAAGCATCTATGGATGACTTAATCATGCAAAAAAACACATTGCAGGGCCTGAACTCATACATCCTTGCAGTTAATCCGTCCATAGAAAATTAAGTGTTGGCACAAATTGTTCCTCATACAATAAAGCTTCTTTATCTAACAGATTTTCTGGCTGCCCGTCCTACATATCGCTTCAACTTAACATCTCTACAGCAGTCTGAAGTTGTCTTGGCTGCCACTCTCCACTTTGGACCTGACAAAGGCCCCAGGCCTCCTAGGGACTCATTTTGCAAACGTTCCAAGAGTGCTTCCTGTCGTATTTTGCTTCCACCACAAACTCAGAGGGTCAGCGTGATTTTCAAGAGCATTCTCCACCAAACAGATTTAGGTTTGGTAAAGTGGAATATCAGCAGCGCCACGTTGAATAAAAAGGGTGCCTGGCATGTGAAGGACATAACCAACATCATAAAGGAAGCGCAACGTCAACAAGATCTGTTCATTTCGACTGAAATTGACTTTGGCCATAAATTAGCTACTATTCATGAAAGTAATCCAAGTGAAGCCCCATACATCTTAGTATTTGCCAACGACAGAGCAATCTCAGAACCAAACAGTGTAGCGGTAACTTTACAAAGGTATGATCCACTCCAACCAAGTGTTGTCGATTCCAAGCAGCAGCCCAATGCATCTTCAGAGAGCAGAGTAAGAAGAGATGCTACATTTTTGGCTTCCACCCATAATAATGAACTCCCTGACGTTAAGTATGTTCACTACAGCAAGCAGGATCTCTGGGAGAATACATATAAGTCACTGGCACAAAAGCCCCAAAGGAAGGAGCGGAAGAAGAAGGTAAATGATAATGCCGATGCTTTACCAAAATCTCCAGTCCTTCACTTTGATGAGAGGACAATGAAGAAAGCTCGGAGACGCCAATGGGATGAGCCAAGGGTCTGCTCCCGCAGATATCTCAAGGTGGATTTTGCTGACATTGGATGGAGTGAATGGATTATATCTCCTAAATCTTTTGATGCTTATTACTGCTCCGGTGTTTGCGAGTTTCCTATGCCAAAGGTAAGAAGTTAAGCAAACAAAGTGAATGCTAATGTCTCAGTTTTAAAAGGGTTCCCCGGGGTTAAACAATGATGACCTATACTTGGACAGACCTTCAATGTTTGACTTGTAACTGTTTAACACTGTGGATAAGCATAAGAAAGATTACACGGTGAGGGTTAGACCCTTAGGATATTAATATTTCAGTTCAGGAAAACCACTTTAGCTTAATTTTTTGCTCTGAGCACTAATCATGCCCTGATTTACCTATTACTTGGATAAACTTACATTTATATTCAAGAGTGTTAAAGGAACTGTGGCATAGATCCCTTTAAAATTAGGGCACTTCCAGAGGCGTTACCTGGTCCCAATTAAGGGCCTCCCTAACAACTACATGTCATTTATAGTACTGGTCTGGTTATTTGGATTAGAGATACCAATGCCACTGGTCACAACAAGGGAAGAGCGAATCGACTTTGGATGAAACCACTTGGAACCAAAATAGAGTTCGGTAAAAGGTTTTTAACAGTAGAAATCTGAAGTTATTATCCAAAGTCTTGTGAGACTTTGCAAAGTAATAACTTCAGCTCATAGGAGCCAATACATTCTAATACTGTATGAAGCGTTCGCTCCATACAGTAGTCTAACAAAGGTTTATGCGAATTGACTTCGGATGTTTCATCCGAAGTCGATTCGCTCATTCCTATTCACAACACATTTTTATTAGCGTTTTCTTTTATTATCAACTATTCTGGTATATATTGCTATTATCACTAACTAGAGGCAGCAGAGAGTAGACTACTTCTTTGTTGGCGCAGATAATGCAGTTCTTATGTATAATATGCAATATGGTTCAAAGGTGAGACTTCAACTTTAAAGTAATATTCTACATTTTACAAACTAGCATCTGCATCTGAATACTTTTATAATTGCATGTAATTAAAAACTTAGTGTAGCCAAATACTGAGTTATCTAACAAAATGTATCTATATAGCACCACCTGCTGTTTGAAATTTTCCTAATTTCTCCATCCATCTCCGAGGTGGTCGCATGCGCTCAGTTTAGATCTTCAACTGCTTAAATGAGAGAGTTGAACGTCACTCCTCTATGGTGAGGGTGGTGCTCAGTGGTAAAATTGGGTTCCAATATATTCAAATAACTACGGCACTCTTTAGTTGTGTTGCGTGAATTTCTTATTTTATATTTTGTTAATCCATCCAGTAAAATATGTTTCGCCACTGGCCACTGTTTCGGTCTCACATAGACCTTGTTCACGCCAATAGTAGCAGTAGCATGATGTGTGCAGGATGGCGTGACACATTGGCCAGTGGCGAAATATATTTTACTGGATGGATTAACAAAATATAAAATAAAATAATAAATTCATGCAACGCAACTAAAGAGTGCTGAGGTTATTCAAACATATTAAATCTTCAACTGCCACCTGCCATTATTTTCACTAGAAACTGTGAAAGTTACAGGGAAACAACTACAGCAGAAAGTACAACACCCTATCAAGGACATGCCTCCTGAGCTGCTGAAGTAAATCTAGCAGAAGCAATGAATGGGGAGATCTTCAGTTCCATGTTAGGTACAGGGCTGGTTCTAGATTAGAAAGAGACTGTCATGCACTACATGATGTCTGAGTTTCATTGTATACATCAACCATGGCATAACCCCTATCCCCTAAACCATAGTCTTAAACTAAAGCTCCACCTTAGAACCACCTTAAAGTTTAACGAAATTTGTAAGAGTTAGGGCCCTTGCACACGACCGTATGCCCTCCGAGACTACGGATATATTAATGATAGCCTATTCTTAGGATAAGACTATTAATATCAGATTGGTGGGGTTCCCTCTCCCGTGACTCTGCAGTACCAAGCACTAGCAAAACGTATGGCGCAGTAAAATGAAGATTTGGTACAAGGATTCAAACCTCCATGAATCTGATATTGATAACCTACCCTAAAACACCACTGTTTTACTGTGAAAAGTTTTTCAATGTGAAGTAACATAGTAACATAGTTTGTAAGGCTGAAAAGACATCTGTCCATCCAGTTCAGCCTTTTATCCTGCAAGGTGCGGAAAGCATTAAAAAACTGTGAGGTAGAAGCCAATTTTTCTCATTTTATAGGGAAAAATTTCCTTCCTAACTACAATCAGGCAATCATAATAACTATAACATGTACTGTTATTACACTCCAGAAATACATCCAGCCACCTCTTTTAGTGAACTTACCATCACCACCTCCTCAGGCAGAGAGTTCTATAGTCTCAGTGCTCTTACCGTAAAGAATTCTCTTCTATGTTGGTGTAGTAATCCAGACACAGTGGATGTCCCCTTGTCACCGTCACAGTCCTGGGGATAAATAGATCATGGGAGAGATCTCTGTACTGTCCCCTGATATATTTATACATAGTTATTAGATCTCCCCTTAGTTGTCTTTTTTTTAAAGTGAATAACCCTAATTTTGATAATCTTTCTGGGTACTGTAGTCCACCCATTCCAGTTATTACTTTAGTTGCCCTTCTCTAAACCCTCTCCAGTCTGCTATGTCTACCTTGTTCACAGGAGCCCAGAACTCTACACAGTATTCCATGTGTGGTCTGACTAGTGATTTGTAAAGTGGCAGGACTATGTTCTCATCACGAGCATCTATGCCCCTTTTGATGCAACTCATTATCTTATTGGCCTTGGCAGCAGCTGTCTGACGCTGGTTTCTACAGTTTAGTTTGCTGTCCACTAAAATTCCGAAGTCCTTTTCCATGTCAGTGTTACCCAGTGTTTTACCATTTAGTATGTAGGTGACTTGCATTATTCCTTCCCATATGTGCATAACTTTACATCTGTCAGTGTGTCGTAGATTTATTCTTGCCTCCTCTCGGAATGTTTGCAGTGCTGCGGCCGGACCGCCGGCCAGCCCCTATTATAGTGAATGGGGCCGGAGCAGACTTCCGGCGGTACGCATGCACTAGCGGCAGCACGGATCAGGCAGGCTGTTCATCCGCCGGAATAGCCTGCCAGAGAAGGCTGCCGCTAATGTGAAAGTAGCCTCAAACCTCAACTGCCACCTCTCTGCCCAAGCCTCCAGTCTATCCAGATCCATCTGTAGCAGTAAACTGTCCTCTTTCTGGTTAATTACTTTCCACAATTTATTGTCATCTGCAAAAATTGAAATTATACTGTTCAAGCCTTCTCCAAATCATTAATAAATATATTGAATAGAATAGGGCCCAATACTGACCCCTGTGATACTCCACTAGTGACGATGACCCAATCTGAGTTTGTACTGTTAATAACCACCCTCTGTTTTCTATCACTGAGCCAGTTACATATGTAAAGGGCTGACAATTCATTAGAGTTTAGAATGGTTTTAAAAATATCCCATTTTGTGGCTGCATTTCTATTTTTGAGGACTTTGTCCCAGTTAGTTAGGCCTATGGCTTCTCTAAGCTGGTCAAATTTAGCTTTTTTGAAGTTTGGTATTTTTGTGTCTCTCTAAAGAAACACTCTTTTGACTGATAACCCTAACTATACATGCCTGATAATTCCTATGTTGCCAGAATTATAAAAACACATTGGAGAAGAATTATACTATATAAAATATCTGGTGGGATCGGCCAATTATCTTATATGCATGGGTGCTCTTGACTTTTTCCAAATGGAAATGTTCCCAATGACTTGTCCCTGTGGTAGCTGAGCTGCGGCCAGAAGGTTCTAGCAAAAGTTTCCTTTTGTCTCCAAGCTTTGCCTCAAGCATGCATATTTTTGGCAAAATTGTGAGGAATAGCTGTTGGCCAAATGAGCATTTGCCTGACACCATTTGGAGATATGTACAAAACAAGCCCACTTTGACTTGGCACACAACCTTTTTTGAAGCCATACTGTCTCTCTGTGCACCTTTGATGGACCAGTGTCTGTATCATACAGATGGCACCAGGGGCGTTACAAGGGTCTCAAAAGATCCGGGCCCAAGCCCCAATGCATATGGCCCAATTCTGTAAGTTGACCCTGTCCCCTCCCCAGCCACCTCCAGCATGCAGTCCCATGTAGATAACATTACCCCTCAACATATAGTCCCATGTAACATCACTCCACCCCACTGTCCCGTGTGAATAAATTCCCTCCCTTCAGCCCTAACATACAGTCCCAGTTAAATAACTACAACTCCCAGCATTCCTCTGCCTCTCCCTTCACTTACCTCTCCTCATGTAGCAGACCTCACCACAGCTTCTTCCCCACAATTCTCCTCTTCACTGCTCAGTCGTCCTCTCTTGCACTGGTCACATGATGGTGACATCATCGCAGGTCCTTTTCAGCTTCTGCGTTCTGCGTTTTCAGCTTCTGCATTCTGTGTCACAGGTCGACATCACAGGTCGGCAATATAGTTGTATCTAGCTGGCAGCCAGGACATTTGGGGCCTGGGACAAAACTTCAGGGGTCCAGGCCCCGAATGTTTTAACCTAGCAACACCCCTGGACAACACATTGCAGTCTATTGCAGGAGCAGAGGGTTAGGTTTACATTTACATTTTTTGGTGAGTGATTGTTAATAAGGGTAAATTAGGGTGCTATTATATGGCTGTCATCAGGCACGGATAGCGTTCAGGATTTACGCCTAATTGCTGGGCCGCAACTGGACTTGCAACCAGAAACTGTAGACCTAAAGTCTATGGCAATTACCAGTGATTCATAAGCGCTACATGGAGTTTCCAAGAAATCAATAGTGGTCATAGAAATAGATAAAATACTAAAATTCACAAATGTTAAATGAAACAGGTTCCTGCATCTCATAGATTCACTACAAAATATTAGCCTTTAGAGGGGTTATCCCACTTCAGACAATGGGGGCATATCGCTAGGACCCGCACCAGGGGCGTACATAGAAATAATTGGGCCCCATAGCAAGAATCTGAATTGGGCCCCCTAACTCCGCCCAGTACCCACCCCTGGCCCATCCCACCTCCTGCCCTGGCTCCTCCCCTGCTACACCCCCATTTGCTGGAAAGGGAACGCCGTAGGAACAAAACCCGTAAAACGGTGGAGGAATTGCATTTTTTTTCCAATTCCTCCCCATTTGGAATTTTTTTTCCGCTTCTCACTACATTGTATGCCACATTAAATGGTGGCATTAGAAAGTACAACTTGTCCCGCAAAAATAAGCCCTCATACAGCTATGTGAGCGGAAATGTAAAAAAGTTATGGCTCAAGGAAGATAGGGAAGAAAAATGAAAATACAAAAACAAAAAAAACCTCCAGGTATCCTAAGGGTTAAAGGGGTTATCTAACCCCTATTATGTCCCCCAAAATGGCCAGGCACCGCATACACAATACTTATGCCTAGTGGGAGGGTGCAGCCAAAAGCAGGCTGTGTGGGAAATGAGCCTCCTTAGCTTCACCCGCGATTCTAGGGAGGCTCGTTCCCATCGTGGCCTGCTATTGACTGCCACCCACATCGCTGGATGTTTTTATCCACGTGATGGGGGGGATGCAGTGGCGGCTGTGCATGCATCAGCACTGCAATGCGGGTGCAGGGGAGTGAGGAAGTAAGGTGCCCGGCAGGGGCGTACTGCCCAGGCATTTTTGGGGGCATTAACTCCTTGCCGGCTGAGGGCTGATGCTTAGTGGGCAGTTTGGGCACATAGCTGCCCACCAATGTTTGCTGCTTGAATCTTAATAAACTGTCCTGTGGATGGGGGCACCCTCAACCCCACAGAAATTCTGCGTGCTGCTGCCCTGCCCGTATACCCATATACAGGGGTGGATTGGTCATAGACCTTATAGGGGAATTTCCCGGTGGGCCGATGCCCAAGGGGCCACCCTCCTTATGGTGGACAGTGGAAGTTTTTGGGGATGTATTTTGTGCTGCTGTTGGGGTGGTATAATGTGCCACAATATGGTATTGCTGGACCTGCCTTCCATCAATTTGGACCTAACTACAAAACGGGGCCACTTTTAGTATTTTTTCCAGGGCCACTTTAAGTTCCCAGTCCGCCCCTGCCCATATATCTAACTTAAGTAACTTCCAACGGTTTCGTTGTGTGGTCCTAACTGTGTGCGGGTGGGCAGCTGGCTGGGAACTTCAGTGATGGCTGGATTTCTTGCGACTGCCGCGGCGATCCCATTCATCTCTATGGGATCCCCGCTACTCAGGCATCCTGGCTGCGACGGGTGTCGCGCGACAACTGTCGCCATGTAGCCCTAGCCTTAGTGAGTACATTATGTTACGTATCGTGTACTGATACTAAGTTATGAGCTGCATTAAACTCCAGAGCTGCATTTACAATTCTGCTGGCTTTAGATATTCCCTTCAAAACAACTTCTGTAAATAAGATCTATTAGGGCACTCTCAAATATTAACCCCGCTCTCAAATATGAGCCTCAGCAAGCATGGCCAATCACTATGGCAAGCTCGGCTGTCCTGATGAAGGCCATTTAGTACTATATTTTCCCAGTAGGGGAAAATCAGCTATTTAAGCAGATGCAGTTGGAAAAAAAAAAAAAAAAGGATTTCTAGACTGGTGGCTTTTAATCATCCCATACAGCATGTAAAGGCTATGGGGAAAATGTATCAAACTGGTATGAAGTAGAACTGTCTTAATTGCCCATAGCAACCAATTAGATTCCACCTTTCATTTTCCAAAGGAGCTATGAAAAATGAAAGGTGGAATCTGATTGGTTGGTATGAACAACTAAGCCAGTTCTACTTTACAACACTTTGATAAATTTCCCCCTATATCCTTAAAGGGGTTTTTGCATCCACCTCTTCATTCACAGCTGCTGCAGGACAAGTGGCCAGGGACCACATTCTCAACATGCGGGTCTTCGGTGGGCCTTGCACTTATCGGTCATTTATGGTATATCCTTAATATTCCGTGGATATACCAGAAATGTCTAAGATGGGAACAATCCTATAAAAGGGTTGTGAATGGGACTGAGCTGCAACACAAGACACAACCTACAAGGGTGGCGCTGTTTGTAGAAATTAGCGGCTGATTATTCTTAGTAACACTGGCAGTCAACCTGACAAATTTTACGGCCTCAAATGTGATCCTTATCCCCATCCATGACTACATATTACATTCAACCTATGTCAGGCATTCACAATTTACTTTTTTTAAACAACTGTATCTGTGCCTGGAATTTCCTGGATATAGTTTACTTAATTTAACCCCTCAGTGGCCACTTTTTTGGTGTTTTGGTCCTCAAGGACCAAAAACTTTTTAGTGATTTGCACAATGGTCCTACGTTTTTTGGTCTCAATATTTTTTTTTGGGACATATAGGACAGTTTCTTTCATACTTTTTTATAAGTTGATTAGGGGTGGTAAATTTTGAAAATTATGTCCATTTGTCCATTTTCCACAAGGTACACATCTCCTATACTTTGCCACAAAATGCGGACCATGGACCCATTGAAGTCAACAAGTCCGTAAAAAATGAGGATGCCCAATGAACCACATTCATATTTTGCAGATATAGCAGATTGTTGAACCCCAAAATACATATGGTCACGTGAAGGTACCCTAAAGGGAATATTCCATGATTAATGCGAAACATTAAAACTAGATATCATACAGCACATAAAAATCTCTTTCTAAGAAAGCTAGACCTGGACCTCACACGCATCCGCATCTCCACCCATTCATTGCTCCTATTGCTCCGCTAGATTTATTTCAAGCTGGGAACTCAGGGTGTGTGTCCTTTCTGCTGCAGCTCTCTCCCTATTACAGCTCATGTGACGTGTCCGTTCTTAGGGTGTGTGTCCTTTTTGGTGCAGCTCTCTCCTTTTAAATGTCATAGCTTATAATAGTAGTTATGGCGGGAGACGGTTGAAGGATGGAACTGAGCATGTGCGACCCCCTCAATGATGTTACTGAGGTGGAAAGGAAAGGGATCAACAGCAGGTGGCACTATACAAATACATTTTATTGAATAACTCAGTGGTTATGCTACATTTTAATTACATGCAGTTACCAAAGTATTCAGATCCACGTGCTGGTTTGAAAAGTGAATATTTTTCATGGGATAAATCTGTTGTTCTGGTATATTCATCAAGCAAGGGGAGAAATACAGACATCAGACGCCTGTTGCTTATCCTTGGGGTAAACTAAGAGACACATAGAAAACTTTAATTCTGTTGATTCCTTGTTTGCACCTATCACAACCCTTGGCTGAAGGTCTGGCAGACAGAATAGAGGTGTCATCCCACTGAAATCAGCCCGATCTTTGAAGCAACTCATAGCTCAGCTCTTTTTGGGTGTAGGACCTATAGGGTATAAATATGCACATATTTATTCAAAGGGGGGCCGGTATATTCTTGCATGCCATTGGTAGCAGGCAGTGTGCCCACAGATCATTACATTTCTCTTTTTTATAAGTAGGACATGTAGTATTATGGATAGGTATGTATGAGCTACCATATGATGCCACTGTACAGGACTGCATTATAGGGGTATTCTCACTAAGAAACAATGTTGTTTTAAATTAAATTAAATTAAATTAAATTAAAGAGTTAAGAAGATACATAAGTAAATATCTCTGTGCATGATGGATCGTCTATAATTGTGCCTTTACTTAAACACTTGGCAAAATATAGTACAGAACCATTCATGCACTTACAATATAGAACAGCACCACCCAGTGGATAAAGGAGTTCATGAATACTATGAAATATAATGTATATACATATACCTATGTATTACAGCCTTGCACAACCTATGAGTTATAGGCAGTAGTGTTGAGCGAGCACCTCTGTGCTCGTATGCTCTGGTGCTCTGGCCGAGCACTAGGGGTTGCTTGAGTGCTCTGGCCGAGCACCCGAGCATAATGTTAGTCAATGGGACTAAACCAGGCACCCCCGCTCGGAAGAGGGGAGGATGTCTGGTCAATAGAAAAAGGTCAGAATCGCGACTTCTCCTCTTTTACTCCTTTCACTCATAAAAGTATGCTAATTAACTGAATTTGTACGCATTAGCATACAATGCGTATGCATTAGCGTACAAATCAATATTACAGTGCGGGGAAGAGACTCGAGCATTGTGCTCGAGTACACTCGGTGTTCGGCCGAACACTTAGCGGACCCGAGCGTAGGCATGCTCGGCCGAACAGCGAGTTCTGCCGAGCATGCTCGCTCAACACTTATAGGCAGCCATAATACTCCACCCATAGACTTCTTTTGGGCCCTACTAAACCTCCATATGGGTTTGATTCCATGGCACCGAAGCATTGCATCTAGATGAGCGCTTTACTCCTACAGGATATAGTATCAGTTTACAGAGCTGGTAAATATGTGTGTATTAGTCATGAGCCAAGCGGATCCTTACATGTTATGAGCGAGTAGCCTGCCCAGAGTGTTTTACTATTCTTACACGGCTGTGTGACACAACATGGGTTTTGTTCTTGTTTGTAGATTCATCTTCTCCCAAGGGGGTACTCATATATTTGAACTTTAAGTGAAGCCTATGCTTCAGGGGCTTGTATACACTGTGGAATTTAAAGGGGTAGTATATTAGGGCTGCAGTAATTATTTCCCTTTTCAGGGCTATAAAGATTGTGCTTTATAGGTTGTCACTATGAGGCGAATTCCTCCGGTGTGGAGCATGAGCCGGTAATTCTACTGTAATATGGTATTCTTAGATCTGTTATGCTCACACAATAATAAGAAGCCTTCACATGTACATATTTATGTCTGTAGTTGTATAGCTTAGTGGTCCTGAGATAGTAGTTATACCTGGTCTGCCACAGTAGTATAAATGGCACATGATGGGTGGGGCCCGGTTATTGATTTTGCATAGGAGCCTCATCCAATATTTGCCAGGTAAAGGGGTTGTCCCATCTGGATATTTATGGCATATTCGATGTCTGATGTCAAGAATGGAGCCCTGTCAGGTATGGAGAGGACATCATGCATGCACAACTTTCTCTGTTCACATATTTGAGACTTCTGAAAATAGCCGAGTGCGCTTAGTTGACTATTTTCAGATGTCCCATAGCAGTGAATGAAGAAGCCGTGCATGAGTGGCATCCTTTCTGATGGACCTCTTTCTTGGACAGGAACAGGTGACAGAGGTGGGACCTGCACCTATCAGACATTTATGGCATATCCAGATGGGACAAAACATTTAAGCCTAAAACAACATCTAGACATTTTTGTGATGCAGCTACAACTTAATGTGTTCCTTCGGACAACAGCTATAGCTCTGTGTGTAGCCTCAGCCTAATAATGGGGGGAAGGCCAACCACTGTGACTGGTGGTGGTACTAGTAAGGAACCATGGACATTGGTCTCCTGTTGGCTTTGTTTTACTTTTATTTTGAAGCTGTATGGTTTTCTCTTTATATCCAAGAGATCAAATGGTACAGCTCTTTCCTAGCAGCAGTGGTACTTCTAGTGATTGGTGGGGGTTGTTTGAGCCCTGCCCATTGCACATAACCCAGCAATATGCCATCAATGTCTGTCCTGAGACTGTGTGCCAAAAATGCAACCGTGAAATAGAATTTAGATTTGTTCTCAATATTTTCTACCATGTATGTAGTATATAACATGGCCTAGTTTAGGATTTTTTTTTATTTTTCTTAATTTAATTTTATTGACATCTATTTTCTGATTTTTTTTTTTAAATTATAACTTGTTCATCAAATATCACAAAAGATTGGTCTGTTTATATGGAACTTTACCCCCTAACAGTTTTTCTCTAGCTCTGCTCGGGCTTCGGGAAAAGGACCTACCAGTTCAGCCTGGCAACAGGGGGAGTGCTGCTTTAACCTTTTACATATCAGACTGTGTAGCAGCTAGAGATACTGTATGTGCCTGAAATTGTTTGAACGCTGGCAATCTAAGCTTTAAAACAAGACCAGCATTACCTCCGCTATATCAGGAGATATAGCCTTTAGAAATCGAGTGAGTAGCGATAGCAGCTGAAAGCGAAGACAGGTTTCAGCTGCTTTCAATCCTAATCTAAAGGCTATTTCTCCCACGGAGATAATGCAGTAAACCTGGTATTGTTTTAAAGCTTAGATTGACAGCTTTCAAACAAGACACATATATCTACCTGCTACAGAGACCAAGATATGAAGAGTTAAAGCAGCCCTCCCCCTACAGCTGGATTTGATGTCAGCCAGCCTAGGGGGGAAAGGGGGCTGACAGGTTGCAGGAAGGAGAGAGGTAACATGTATATCTGTGCACGCTACTTATCTCCCTCTCCTCCATCAATCAGAAAACATACTTGCTCTCACTGTCACATATGGAGGTCTTTTTGTATTCAGGAAAGGAGTGAGAAGATGAGAATTTGCCCATCTAATGGTGTCATATTCGGCAATTTAAACAATAACTATAACCACTTACTTAAAAATAATGACATAATACATATATGGATTAAAATGGCCGCGGTCTTTATTAAAAAGGGGTAACCATAAATAATATAAAATTCCATAAATCATTAACTCCTTAAATTCCCATAAATATTAATTAAAGTCCATAAATGACAGCTCCTAAGTCCACCCAGCAAAGCTGAGCGACTAACCCCAACAGCCAAGAGGGGCATTAGCCACACTTGGCACCCCCCAACAAAACCGCGGCCCTTTCAATAATAGAATGCAGATCCAAATTAAAAATATCAAGCCCAATGTCGGATAAATGGACGAAGTCCTCCCGATAAAGGCCCGCCACTGAACCATCCAAATCAAGATGGCGAAACGACCAACCATTTAAAGAAATTAAAAATTTCTCCAATCCTCTATTAATTCGTTTCCTAATCCGATCTAAAAAGCGCAATTTAGGATTATTCCAAACAAAACGTGGAATTATTTCCGAAAATACTAAAATAACGTCTGGCAACAACTGACTAATGTATGCCAGATCATTTTTCATGTCAGCTAACAAATCAAGGGTTTTGACCTTCCCCAAATCATTACCCCCAACGTGAAAAATAATCACTTGGGGAGGGGAACGAGCCTGTAACTCACCCTTCAAAATCGGAACCACTTGCTTCCACCTTAACCCTCTAAAACCTAACCAGTAAACCGAAACACAGGGAATGTCAAAAAACAATTGATGAGAATAGTTACGAACTGAAGACCTCTTCTCTGCCCAAAAAATAAAGGAGTGACCGAAAATCCAAACATTGATCTGCTTGGAACCTGAAAGAGAATTAAATTAAAGTAACACTAAATTAGGCCTAATATATGATTTATAACTATCTGAGCTCCACCTTCCAATTCGCTTAATTAATGCATTATCCAAACCCATCCTAGACGCTTCTGTAGCAGCACCAATACGAAACGAATGGGTTGAATAAGGCTCAAATTCTAAACCCAATGCTGATAAACATTTCTTAAAAACCGCATTGAACTGAAACTTAGAAAGAGAAGAACCATCAACATGCATTAAAAAAGAACCAGATAATGGTGGTCTTACATCAAGAAACTCTTTCACAGTTACAACAGGACAAATCCCAGAACCAACCAACTGACTTAACTTAATAACAGAACCTTTCCTCAACTGATCTGTCTTTGATTTTCTAATAGACACCATAACACACGAAGAAAACATCTGAACATCAGATAACAACAAAGGGGAACACGCACGAACATTAGGGGCAACTAGCTCACTCACCCTTAATGCACCAAAAAACGCAACAACAAATGCCGACTTGAACAAAATAAATTCATACGGAGAAGAAGAACAATGCTGCAACACAACCACTAACTTTGATAACAAATCCACTGTAATAGGCCTACGAACATCCGGCACAACACTAGCCCTCTTAAAACCTTTCAAAAATTGTTTAATAACAAAAGAACTATTAATAGGTGAAAGACCAGCTAACTTAAAAAAGAAAGAAACCCCTGCAAGAGTCTTTTGAACTGCTGCACACCCTAAACCAGCCCTGACTAGATTACAAATAAATTCAATAATCAAACCCAAATTACCCTCAAATACATCAGCGTTATTAGATTTGCAAAATAATGACCATTTATTCCATGCTACCGCATACCCATTCCAAGTATTAGGTGCCAAAGAATTCCGGATCTGCTCAGTCATCAATGCCAAATCAGACTCCACAGATACGGCGGACACGGGACGCCTTCTTTCTCCGCATTTGGAACCAAGTCGAAGAATTTCTCCCACTGTGCGCGAGAAAGAGCATCAGCAATTAGATTGGCTCTACTAGGTATATATGTAGCTCTCAGCCAAATATTTCTCAACAAACAACAACGAACTAAAAAACGAAGCAACTTTACTACCTCCACATTATTGGACGATAAGCAATTAACAGCAAATAACACCCCTTTATTATCTGTATGCACTAATACTCTCCTATCAGAAAGTTCCTGACCCCATATTACTAAAGCTACAACTAACGGGAACAATTCAAGTAAAACTAAATTTTTTGTAACACCTGCAATCTTCCAAGACTCATGCCAAGGTTCAGCTGACCATTTACCTTGAAAAAATGCTCCAAAACCCCACGAACCTGATGCATCAGTCATCAGCCCAATAGCTTCAGAATCCACAAACTCTTTCTGCCAAATACTAGACCCATTGAAATGAATCAGAAACTCTTCCCAAACCCTTAAGTCATCCTTTAAAGATTTGGATAATCTAATATGCGCAAATGGAGATTTAACTCCTTTAGTTGCCATATAAAGTCTTCTAGAAAATATTCGACCAATAGGAATTACTTTAGACGCAAAAACAAACAATCCCAATATACTCTGCAATTCTCGGAGCGTCGTTTTCTTAACTGACAACATTTTTCTGATAAGATCCAATAATTTCTGAACTTTCTCCATTGGAAGACGAAATTCCATTGAAACCGTATCGATGGTAATCCCTAAAAATTCAATTTCACAACAAGGCAATACAGTCTTTTCTTCCGCTAATGGAATACCAAAACATTTACAAACTTCTGAAAAATGATTCAACAAACGTAAACAAATATCAGAGTTAGGAGGACCAATAAACAAAAAATCATCTAAATAATGTAACAAACCACCAAATTTAACTGAAAACATCGTAACCCAATGAACAAACGATGAAAACGACTCAAAATAAGAACAAGATAACGAAAAACCCATTGGCAAACATTTATCAAAATAAAACAAACCGTCAAATTGGAAGCCTAATGAGTTAAAACCATCAGGGCATACTGGTAGTAAACGAAAAGCGGATTTTATATCCGCCTTAGCCACTAAACATCCTTGACCAAAACTACCTAGCAAACTGACAGCCTCATCAAATGAGCTGTAAGACACTGAACATAAATCTCTGTCCAATTCATCATTTAATGATTGCTTTTCAGGAAAAGACAAATGATGAATTAACCTAAACTCATTAGCAGCCTTCTTGGGAACTAAACCTAAAGGTGATAAACGAAAGTCCTGAAAGGGCGGATGAAAAAAGGGGCCAGCCACCCTGCCTGCCAACACTTCCTTTCCAATCTTATCTCTCACTACATCTTCATTTAATTTAACAGACTTCAAATTATCAATCCAAATACAACCAGGACCCTTAAACTTAGGCACGAAAAACCCATTCCTAAAACCATCAAGAATTAACTCCGCCTTCTCCTTGCTTGGATACATGTCTAACCAAGGGGCCATGCTTTCCACCTTCACTGGAGTCAGAGCTTTTTTGAAAATCTCGACTGTTAACAGCTTGCTGTGGCCCAGCAACCCTTTTGAAACAGCGAAACATAGGGTGAGGACCAGAGCAAACCGAACACTCATGCTTATATTTGCAAGAATTTAACCATTTACATGCCGACTCATTGAAGGCAAAACACAGCCCCTTTTTTAAAATATTCTGGGGTACATTGCCTTGTTGTCTAATAACTCCCCCAGATCTCTGGGGAAGCATCAGACTCACCCATAAGCCAACATCTTTGCTACCCCATTTCAAAGCAGGGTGAACCGCCAATTTTTGCCTAAACGTTTCATCATACTGAAACCAAGAAAATCCGCCAAAATTGCGGTAAGCCTCCAAAATGGTATCAATATGTTGAAACAAACCCGAACAAACCTGGGGATACTTAGACACCAAGATAGACGCATAAATGCAAAACGCTTGAAGCCAATTATTAAATGATCTAGGAACCGACCGTTTCCTATCATCCTCTGTCTTTTCATCCGTCTTTTTATCCATTTTAAAAACGTCTTTTGACGAAGGGAGCAACGACAAAATGTCAACATACTCCCTACGCCAAATTTTTTCCTTAACAGTACTGGACAGGTGAAAACCCAGAGGGGAAACTTCACATGACATAGCTTCTTTTAAACATGACTCCGATACTCCAACAGCATTAGCCAAAACTGGCCCACCCTCATCAGGACAAAAAACAGCCGCCGATGAGGGCCGGTCAGTCCAGACCGCAGCCGGTGAAGTGACCACTGTCTCAGAACCTGAAACAGAACACTTGGCAAGTTCAGAAAAAACCCTTGCCAAACCCTGCAACAAAGAAGCATTAAAAGATTCATTAACAGCAATGTTGGTAGGCTGCAAAGCATGCCTACTTAAATTCTCACCAATATCCTGCTCTGTGAAGTCTTCAGCAGGCAGCCTAGCTATCCCCTCTAAACCAGGCTGTGAGACCACCTGCCTGGGAGGGGACCGCTGGTGCCCACTTACACCTTGGCTCTGGTCCCTTGAAGGAGAATAAGCAGTCCTCGGTCTCTTCTTCCTGCTGGACATGCGCACTGATGCTCCCAGACGTGGCTGGCGCTGCTGCCCCGCTTCTGGGTCAGTGATGCAGGTGCTCCCGCTGCCGCGCTCTTGATGACGCTGACGTCTGCGCTGTTCTTCTTGCAGACCCGACGTGCCTGCTTCCTCTTCGCAGGCCTGAGGAGCAGGCCCCGCCCCTTCCAGCTTCTGCGCAGCCACTCCTCCCCACCAATGGAATCAGCTCTTTTAAGAAGCTGGCTGAGCAGTTCCTCCATGGCTGTCAGCTTTCCACTCTGCAGGCTTGTTGATAGTAGCGCTGGTCACCGCTCTTCACCGCCGACTCCTTGGAGCTTTCTTCCAGCTTTCACCGCTTCCTCGGCCCCTTCTTCTGCCGCTGGTCCTTCTTCACTGCCGGCACCTTTCTTCCGCCGCTGCCGCTGCCGTCTCCGCCGCTGCCGCCGCTTCTTCTCCTAGATCCGCAGAGGACAATCTTCTCTCTTCAATCTTCCAGCGCTGACAGCGCTCCCAATGGGTGAGTGCCTCTATAAATAGTTCAAAATTCCCGCTCAAAATGAATTGGCCCAATCACCATCTTAGATAAAAATATCCTTTTGCCCAGCAACCGGTCAGCAACCCAAACGGGCCAATCAGCTGTGCTGTCCTGTCAGGTCACCGGCTTACCTGAATACCTGAGGAGAAAAAACATATAGAGAAAGAAAGGGGGGGGGGAGAAAAACCGTACCACAGAAAACTGTGCCCTCAATGACACCATGAGGGGCTAGTGCCAATTTCGTCACTGCCCCTATCATTACCTCTCTTTGACAAATTAGGACATCTACTGACACCACAACCCAGGTGTTTACCAGCGTCTGGATCACAGCATCAAATAAGTCAAACCAAACACTTAACCCATACACTCCCAGCGCCGTACATGTACGGCGCAAAAATCACTGCCACAAGTCCCAGCGTCGCCCGATCAGCGGCGGGGGTCCGGCTGTGCCCAAGTGCCGGACCCCTGCTGAATGCGCCTGCATCGCATTAACCCTTCATGTGCCACGGTCAGCGCTGACCGCGGCACATGCGGTGTGCGGGAGTCAAAGGAGTTCAGGATGGCGAGCGGGGGGGGGGGGGGGAGGAATCGGGTCCCCGCGCTGCTGTGACGGGGACCCGATGGCTCGGATAGCAGCCCGATGCCTTCCCATAGCAGCCCGATGCCTTCCTTCCTGAGTAATACACTTACAGCCAATGCATTATAATACAAAAGTATTGTGATGCATTGTAAAGGGGATCTGACCCCCAAAAGTTAAATAAAGTGGAAAAAAAGTTAAAAAATAAAGTTTCCTAAAAAAAAATAATAATAAAAGTTTCAAGTAAAAAAAAAAGCCATTTTCCAAAAAAAAGTTAAAAAAAATTGTAAAAAAAAAGGTAAAAAAAGAAAGATAAACATATTAGGTATTGCCGCGTCCGTATCGACCGGCTCTATAAAAATATCATGTCATCCACCCCGCCAGGTGAACGCAGTAAAAAAAAAAAACGTGCCAAAACAGACATTTTTTGGTCACCTTCTCTTACAAAAAGTGTAATAGCAGGCGATCAAAAAGGCGTATTTATCCCAAAATGGTACCAATCAAACCGTCATCTTGTCCTGCAAAAATGATACCCTACCTGAGACAATCGTCCGAAAAATAAAAAAAATATGGCTCCCTGAAAATGGCAACACAAAAAACAGATTTTATTCTGTTCAAAAAGAAATCTAATGTGTAAAACTTTCCAACAATAAAAAAGTTACACATATTGGGTACCGCCGCGTCCGTAACAACCTGCTCTATAAAAATATTACATGAGATGGCCCCCCAGGCGAATGCTGCAAAAAATAAAAAAAAAACTATGCCAAAACAACCATTTTTTTTCCCTCTTCCCTCACAAAAAGTGTAATAGCAGGCGATCAAAAAGGCGTATTTATCCCAAAATGGTACCAAACTGTCATCTTGTCCTGCAAAAACGATACCCTACCTGAGACAATCACCTGAAAACTTAAAAAAATATGGCTCTTTGAAAATGGCAACACAAAAAAAGATTTTATTCTGTTCTAAAATGCATCTAATGTGTAAAACTTTCCAAAAATAAAAAAAGTTAGACATATTGTGTATGGTCGCGTCCGTAACAACCTGCTCTATAAAAATATTACATGAGATGGCCCCCCGGGTGAATGCTGCAAAAAATAAAAAAAAAAAAAACTATGCCAAAACCACCATTTTTTCCCTCTTCCCTCACAAAAAGTGTAATAGCAGGCGACCAAAAAGGCGTATTTATCCCAAAATGGTACCAATCAAACCGTCATCTTGTCCCGCAAAAATGATACCCTACCTGAGACAATCACCCGAAAAATAAAAAAAATATGGCTCTCTGAAAATGGCAACACAAAAAACTGATTTTATTCTGTTCAAAAATGCATCTAATGTGTAAAACTTTCCAAAAATAAAAATGTTTGACATATCGGGTATCGCCGCATCCGTAACAACCTGCTCTATAAAAATATTACATGAGATGGCCCCCCAGGTGAATGCTGTAAAAAAATTTTTTTAAAAACTATGCCATAACAGCCATTTTTTTTCACCTTGCCTCACAAAAAGTGTAATAGCAGGCGATCAAAAAGTCTTATGTACCCCAAAATGGTACCAATGAAAACGTCACCTCGTCCCGCAAAAAATGAGCCCCCACATAAGACAATAACTCAAAAAAATAAAAATCAATGGCTCCCGCAAACCAATCCATCAAAATCTGTGCTGCAAAATCCATATGGCGCTCCTTCTGTTCTGAGTCCTGCCATGTACCCCCACAGCAGTTTACCACCACATATGAGGTGTTGCCGTATTCAGGAGAAAATGGGGAACAAATTATGGGGTGCTTTTCTCCTGTTACCCCTTGTGAAAATTAAAAATATGGGGCTAAAGCAACATTTTTATTGGAAGAAATGAAACTTTTCATTTTCACAGCCAAGTGTTTCCAAATTCCGTAAAACGCTTAGGGGGTCAAAGTGGCCAGTACCCCCCTTAATATATTCTTTGAAGGGTGTAGTTTCCAAAATGGGGTCACTTTTTGAGGGTTTCCACTGAAGGGGTACGTCAGGGTCTCTCAATTACAAAATGGTGCCTAAAAACCATTCTAGCAAAATCTGCCTCCAAAATCCATATGGCGCTCCTTACCTTCTGACCACTGCCACAAACCCATAGAGACGTTTACCACCACATATGGGGTATTTCTGTAAACTGCAGAATCAGAGTAATGTACATTATGTAAGTCACTCAAAATCACTTTATATCTCAATTGGTGCTTAAAAAAATGGTTTTGGAAATTTTGTTGAAAATTTGAAAAATGGCTTCTAAACTTCTAAGCCCTCTAACGTCCCAAAAAAGTAAAATGACATTTATAAAATGATGCCAACATAAAGTATACATATGGGGAATGTAAAATAATAACTATTTTTGGAGGTATTACTATGTATTTTGAAAGTAGATAAACTGAAATTTTGAAATTTGCTAATTTTTTCAAATTTTTGCTAAATTTGGTATTTTTTTTATAAATAAAAATGAAATATTTTGCCACAAATTTACTACTATCGTGAAGCACAATATGTGACGAGAAAACAATCTCAGAATGGCCTGGATAAGTAAAAGCATTCCAAAGTTATTACCACATAAAGTGACACATGTCAGATTTGCAAAAAACGGCCTGGGATTTGAGGTGAAAAGTGGCCCGGTACTGAAAGGGTTAAAGCTCACACAAATAAATATCAATAAAATTTTCATTTTACACTGTTTCTCCTGGTGACACCCATTACATGCTACAGTAAGAGAGAGGAATCTAACATATTAGCCCTCATATAGTTATAAAGTAAAAAAAATGTTCTGGTTCTTGTAATACAGAGACACAAAACAGATTATTTTGTTAAAAGAAGTGTTTTTATTGAGCTGTATTGCTGTTTTTTTAACTCTCCCCCCCAATAAAATAATAAAAGTTATTTAATACACTATATGTACCCCAAAGGTTTGATCACTGGAAGATATAGGGGGAAAATGTTACTGGTCGTTAAATGCTATAAATAACTTTGGGGGCAATTTTGTTTATTATTGTATTGTACTCATTTTGAGCTAAAAAATAATTTTTTTCAATTGGACTTTATTAAAAAATGTGAGCCTCTTTCTCTGTACAGCCTTGAGATCCTCTAGTAGCTGGATCTGTATTTTTATTGTTTCCCATCAGGCAGCTCAGATGATGGCTCCTTATCTCTGATTCCTGACCTCCTAAACACTCATTATAGCTCAATTCTTATCCTACTGATAAAAATGTAGCTTAAATAAGTATTTATGACCATTTGGTAATTTAGATATAAGGGTTATTAGCACAAAATGAAAAGGTTGTATAACACCAACCGATTGTCAGGCATATCATCACTGACAAGCAAAATCATTGCTTGCCGGCAGCAGAACGTGCTATCTAATCCCGCTGCCGGAAAACAATGATTCAGTGTGGGGACGAGCGATGGCATTAGCTTCCGTTCCCCCCCCATACTATGGAGGAGATTGCTGCATGTCAATGCAGCAGTCTGCTCCACTAACAAGCAGGCGATTGCCGGGAAGGTATGCTTCCTTCCAGACAATTGTCTGCGAAATCTGCAGGTCTAATACAGCCTAAAGTGAAAGTACGATTCACACAGCTAGACAAACAGTTAACGCTTTGTGACAGAACAGCTCAATATTTTTATTATTATAAGACCAATTGTAAAAAGCGTGTCCATGGCAAACATGGTCAGTTGCGGCCACACTTCAAGTTTGCATATCCAAGTAGTCCATGGGATCTTGGATCATGGATGACAGGGTGCAGTCCAAATATGCCACCACCTGCTGGTTGAGATTCTGTTGGATGTCCCACAGTTGCTGCTGCTGGGTGGTTTCTTCAGAAGGTGGCTGAAGAAAACTGGCCATCAGAGACTCCAGACTTAACTTGCTGCTTATGGAGCTGGTGCTACTCCTCCTCCCATCAGTCATGGCAGTGGGGTGTGAGCGCAGAGAGTCGTCCCGGTCAGGCCTTCCTGAGGACTGCAGATGGTGCTCGTAGGCAGCGACCAACTGATTACAAATCATGTCTCTATTGTAGTCCATTTTTGCATCCCTCTCAGAAGGTCTAAAATATCCACTCATTTTTGACCTGTAGCGAGGGTCTAACAATGTGGTTAGCCAGTAGTCATCCCTCTGCCGATTCCTGACAATGTAGCTATCACTACTCAAACATAACAGCATGCATCTGGCCATTTACGCAGAGGGTCTCCCTGGCTCTATCTCCACTGCATACTGCCACAGTCTGTCGGGGTCATCTGTGTCATCTCTGTCGTTATTCTTTAGCTCCTCATGCTCCTCCTCTCCTGTCCCTTGGGCAGATAAAACACCTAGGTATGTATAAAATTCCTGGGCATTTGCCTTACTCCTCATCCTCTCCCAGTTCATCCTCGTCAGGGCTCATGTGGCCGTGAGATGTTGGTGCCACTTCTTCTGTCCCCTTGGCAATCAGATTTCTGAGCATCCCCTCCAGGATGTGAAGGAGTGGAATTACATCATTCATCCCATAGTTCTGTCGACTGACAATTAAAGAGGCCTCCTCAAACGGCCTGAGCAAAAGGCATCTGTCATGCATGAGATGCCACTGGCTAAAATGGAAATTATATTGGGGAGTAAACCTGTCCATCTACTGCATTAAGAATGACCGCCTTCCTCTGCTCGTACAGGTGGTCTAACGTTGGAGTTCCAACGATTGGAAACGTTGCATATCAGGTGATGTTGGGGAAAAGCATTTTGTCTTTGCAGCTCATGGAGGGCGTGCTTTGCAGAGTAAGTGGCTGAAGTGCATGCACAGTTTCCTGGACATTTTAAACAGCTCTTGCAGTCAAATGAAAGACTTGAGGAACTGGGTGACAATGAGATTGAAGACGTGTGCCATAGAGGGCGCATAGGTCAGCCCTCCCTGATGCAGCGCAGACAAAATTTTCTTCCGATTATAAGTAACCATGGTTTCTATCTCCAGTTGATGACGTGGAGCAGTTCCTCCTCCATGTGGCTCTTTTTGCCCAGGCTGACGAGGTGCAGAACTGCATGACAACATCTAGCTTTGCATAGTTGATATGATGACCACTGTGAACTGTGCCTACAGCGGAGGGTGAGGACAAGGTGGAGGATGAGGAGGCAGAGGAGGAAATTGACGCAGAAATCCCATGATTACAACGTGGAGACGGCATTGCCATAACTTGCCAAGTTGCTGGTGTGCCTGGGCCAGAACAACATTTACCCAGTGAGCTGTGAATGAGTATATTGTCCTTGACTATAGTTACAACTCCATACGTCAGTGCTGACGAGGACTGGCCCACCTTCTGCTCAAAGTATGTGTGCAGGGCTGATACAGCTTTTTGGGAAACATAATGTTGGATTGGGACTCTCCACCTTGGAGAAGATGGCACAAGCCATCAGTTCTCTGAAATGTGCAGAGTCAACTACATGGAAAGGGACCAGGGTTGCCAACCGTCCGTAAATTTACGCACAGTCCGCAAGAAATGGTTGCTTTTCTCTGCCGTCCGGCAGAAAAAAGCAACATCTGTAATTTTTGGCCCGAAACCTCGAAGTCTCTTACTGCGCATGCGTGCGTAGTGCAGGCAGCGCAGAAAAAGAAGTTCCGGCGAGCGCAAGGATTACCTGAGACTGGCCCGGCCGGGGCCAGCAGCGGCGCAGGAGGCAAGCGGGGTGGCTGCAGGTACAAATCATGTGGGGAGAGAGGGGAGGGGTGGGCACGCAAGATGAGCACGGCCAAGGCGGTCATGTGAGTGTGATGTCATCAAGGTCCTTCCAGATGCCGATGAGGAGCCACTGCTGGAGCAGGAGCCGGGACACCTGTAGTAAGTAATGTACGGCTCTTACATCACGTGGTCAGTACCGGTCTGCTCTGTCTCCCGGGCATTACAGGGCACCCTCACTGACCACAATAGTCGCCAGTGTGAATATTTGTAATTAACTGTCATTAATGGAAATTCTAGTCAGTGAGTAGTAGGCAGCAGAACTGGTGCTGCTGGCATTTAGTTAAGGTATGGGGGCATTTAAGCTGCTGGGGGGCCAATATAGGGTACAGTAAAGCTACTGGGGGTAATTAAGGGGACAGTATAATTACTAGGGGCACAATGGGGGCTATCTAACTTCTGGGGGCACTACAGGGACTATCTGAACTACAGGGGGCTATCTAAACTACTGGGGCGCTATATGGGGCTATCTAATCTACTGAGAGCACTATCTGAACTAAAGGGGTCTATCTAACTTCTGGGGGCACTGTGGGGGCTAACTGAACTACAGGGGGCAATCTAAACTACCATGGCACTACAGGGGGCTATCTAAACTACTGGGGGCACTCCAGGGGGCTATCTAAACTACTGGGGGCACTACATGGGGCTATCTAAATTCTTGGGGCACTACATGGAGCTATCTAAAGTGGGGGTACTATAGGAGGCTACCTAAACTACTGGGGGCACTAGAGGGGACCATTTAAGCTACTGGGGGCACTATAACGGGTATTATAATTACTGGGACCATTACAGCTGGTTCTTATTATTTCTGGGAGCACTATTGGAGGCACTATGGGAAAAATGGTTTATATTATGGGGAATTATTTCTACTACCAGGGGTACTATTGGGGTGTTACTATTATTAGTACAATATGGAGGGCACTACTGCTAAAAGGGCTACTTGTGGAGCATTATCACTATTGGGGCACTATTACTAATGAGGGCACTCTGGGAAAGAATTATTAGTATCAGTGGGACTTTGGGGAGCACTGTAACTATATGGGGTCCTACCTATATGGCACTGTTATATCTACAGTATAGCATTTGGGGACAGTGGGGAGCACAGTGGGCACAGTATTTTAGGCAGCAGCAGGATAACAGGAAAGTGGGTAATCTAAGGTGTCTTTGTGGCAAACTCTGCAGAGAGAAGATGTGGCTGAAAGAACTTGTCATGGCGGTCTGGGCCAAATAAAGAAGATGAGAAAAGAGAACATCTACATCAGGGAGACGTCACTGGATTTAAGAGGTATGTGGTGCTGTATCATCTTGTATGTTTGGTATTGTCCTATGTCCTCAGAGCCATTTTATGCAGCTCTGGTCTGTTAAACTGCAGCAAGGACTTGCCGGTATATGGCATGTTACTGCTGCAGCCAAACACCAATCGGTGATCTAATGGCTGCAGTGGTCACATGCCATACACCTGCACATCAGTGTGCACATCACCAACATTGTGACAGATGTGCACACTTGCCCGTTACATCCCTGTCAGTCTTTGTTGACATGGCAGCAGCAATGATGCCAGAAAGTCCAGCGTGTCACAGGCATCATCACTGCAGCCATATAAACAAAGCACTCAGACTAGAAGCAGGGATGGAACAGCTGAAAATGTTGATTTCTTTTCCATATGCAATATTTTATTTTTAACTACTGAACAATCCTCTTCATTCTGGGGCGTGGAAGGGGTGTGGCCTCTAAAAAGGCGGTGTGGCATGTGTCAGTAAAAATTTTGGGCTGTCCATAAATTTTGGTTCAGTTGTCCAGAAAAATTTGAAAGGAAGGTTGGCAACCCTGAAAGGGACAGACTATAGTACCAGCAACAAACTCAGTGGCGAGGAGGAGCTTCAGGAGCCTAGTGCCTGCAGCCTTTCAGAGGAACGGGCGGGGGAGACGCCTCTCCCTCCCCTGCCCCACAATAGAATACAGGCATCTGTATCGCTGTCCTCAGGACGCCCACAATGGAAGCGCTCATCTCCCTCTGCCCCGCCGCCCCCATCTGTGCGCAGGGCCGCTCCGCACCTGGCTAATTGGCGGGGCGGCCCTGCAAGTGGCAAGGGGGGCCCTCGGGGGGCCCGGTTGCAACTGCGACCGCTGCGACCCCTATAGCTACGCCACTGGAAATATTCCTATACCATACCTCCCAACTTTGCAAAGAGTCAAAGAGGGGCATATTGTGCGGCGCGCTTAGCGCTAGGTCACACCATAACTCCGCCCACTATAAGCTAATCTCACCCAGGTGCCTTACTGCACGGGGATAATAAACACAGTGATGTCAGAGATAATAAACACAGTGATGTCACCGTACAGGGATAATAAACACAGTGATGTCACCGTACAGGGATAATAAACACAGTGATGTCACAGTACAGGGATAATAAATAGAGATGAGCGAGCATGCTCGTCCGAGCTTGGTGCTCGTTCGAGTATTAGGGTACTCGTAAGTGCTCGCTGCTCGGACGAGTATCTCGCCATGCTCGAGGAAATGGCAACTTCCGCATCATGCTTTTTTGGCACCTAAAAACACAGCCAATCACAAGCCAGGAGACTCTGTGGTACACCCAGCATCACGTGGGGCCCTTACATGTCGATAGCAGGGGTTGGCTGGCCTGATCAGGTGACCCTGGAATATACTAGTGACTGGCCGCGGTGCTCGGCTCAGATGCCGTCTGGATGTCGTTAGGGATAGAGCTGCTGCGTTTCAGGGACAGTGTTAGGGCCTGCATTTAGTTCTCTGTTAGGCAGGGATCACCCACAAAGAACCCAACAGCCCTTCTAAGGGCTAGAAGACATTTTTTTTGTCTCCTGGCTTGGCTGGCTGGCACTAGTAGTGCAGCTATCGCCATATATAACCCCCTTTTTTTTTATGTTATATCTCAGTGATACAAATCCATTGCACACAGCAATGTGGAACCAGTCTGTGTGTCACAGTTCAGTACACTCCCTATTTTCTGTCCAGGTGACACTTTCTGTATGTCACCGAATACAACCAAGTCATTTGCTACCTGTCACGTGTATGGCTTGATCCCAAAAATCTCTGTGCGACATTTGTCTGGGTCGCAGTCTAAATAGCTACCGTCAGTAGGGTGTCAGTTAGCTCTACGATAGTTTCTGCACGTCACGTTCCAAAAAAAACAAAAATCCAAAACAAAATATACCAAAAAAATTAGTTTTTTTGTTGTTTTAGCTCAGTGATACAAATCCATTTCACACAGCTGCGTGTAACCTTTCTGTGTGTCACAGTTCAGCACACTCACTCCAATCCGTATATTCTGTCCAGGTGACACTTTCTGTACGTCACCGAATACAACCAAGTCATTTGCTACCTGTCATGTATATAGCTTGATCCCAAAAATCTCTGTGCAACATTTGTCTGGGTCGCAGTCTAAATAGCCACCGTCAGTAGGGTGTCAGTCAGCTCTACGATAGTTTCTGCACGTCACGTTCCCAAAAAAACAAAACTTCAAAAAAAATATAGAAAAAAAATATAGAAAAAAAATTAGTTGTATTTCTTGTTTTAGCTCAGTGATACAAATCCATTTCACACAGCTGCGTGTAACCTTTCTGTGTGTCACAGTTCAGCACACTCACTCCAATCCGTATATACTGTCCAAGTGACACTTTTGTACGTCACCGAATACAACCAAGTCATTTGCTACCTGTCACGTGTATAGCTTGATCCTAAAAATCTCTGTGCGACATTTGTCTGGGTCGCAGTCTAAATAGCCACCGTCAGTAGGGTGTCAGTCAGCTGTACGATAGTTTCTGCACGTCACGTTCCCAAAAAAACAAAACTAAAAAAAATATAAAAAAAAATATATAAAAAAATTAGTTGTATTTCTTGTTTTAGCTCAGTGATACAAATCCATTTCACACAGCTGCGTGTAACCTTTCTGTGTGTCACAGTTCAGCACACTCACTCCAATCCGTATATTCTGTCCAGGTGACACTTTCTGTACGTCACTGAATACAACCAAGTCATTTGCTACCTGTCACGTATATAGCTTGATCCTAAAAATCTCTGTGCGACATTTGTCTGGGTCGCAGTCTAAATAGCCACCGTCAGTAGGGTGTCAGTCAGCTGTACGATAGTTTCTGCACGTCACGTTCCCAAAAAAACAAAACTACAAAAAAAATTTAGAAAAAAAAAATAGAAAACAAATTAGTTGTATTTCTTGTTTTAGCTCAGTGATACAAATCCATTTCACACAGCTGCGTGTAACCTTTCTGTGTGTCACAGTTCAGCACACTCACTCCAATCCGTATTTAATGTCCAGGTGACACTTTCTGTACGTCACTAAATTAAACCAGACTGAACAAGTTTGTGGGTTTCAGTACACCAGGCCCATTTATTTTATTTTTTTTTATAGAATACACTTATATACAGAAAATATTGAACCCCAGGGCTAAGGGTCGAGGACGAGGGCGTGGGCATTCAATTACTGCAGGGGGCAGAGGCCGTGGTCCTGGGCAGGGTGAG
The DNA here is from genome assembly GCA_900303285.1 of Rhinella marina. Taxonomy (NCBI): domain Eukaryota; kingdom Metazoa; phylum Chordata; class Amphibia; order Anura; family Bufonidae; genus Rhinella; species Rhinella marina. The sequence continues at coordinate 634,339 of ONZH01004266.1, forward strand.
ACAGTACCTGCTGATGAGGGAGCTGTGGAACGCCGCAGAGCTATACTCCCTAGCTTCATGTCTCAACTTACAGGGACACATGGTAGAGGACTGTTGAAACCACAACAGTGCGAACAGCTGATCTCGTGGATTGCGGATAATGCTTCAAGTAATTTGTCCACCAGTCAGTCTTCCACGCAGTCCACCCACGTTACCCAAGGGAGCACTCCTCTGGCTCCTCCACCTCAACCACCTTCCCCCCAGTCTGCCCCCTCCCAGGAAAATTTGGAATGCGATCCGGCATACTCTCAGGAACTGTTTTCTGGACCCTTCCCTGAGTCAAAAACCACTTCTCAGGTTGCTGCTGACCTCTTTCCCGATGCCCAAGTTTTCCAACTGTCGCAGTCTGTGGGTGATGATGATGATGATGATGACAATGTTGAGTTAGTGGAAGAAGTTTGTAAAGAGGTGTCGGACGATGAGGAGACAGTGGTGAAGTTGTTGTAAGGGGAGGAATTCTTAGGGGGGAGCAGACTGAGGAATCGGAGGATGACGAGGTGACTGACCCAAGCTGGGTTGATATGCCGAGTGAAGACAGTGCTTCTGAGGCGGAGGCGAGTGTTGCACCAGAACAGGTTGTAAGAGGCAGTGGTGTGGCCAGAGGGAGAAGCAGGGCCAGAGCTGGTGCATCAGCAGCAACTGTTTCACGTAGTGAAGCTCCCATGGTGAGGCCTAGATGTTCGCAAGTCTGGAGGTTCTTTAAAGAAAGTGAGGATGACCGACGGACTGTGGTGTGCAACCTGTGCCACACCAGGATCAGCAGGGGTGCCACCACTACTAGCCTAACCACCACCAGCATGCGCAGGCATATGAGTGCTAAACACCCCACTCAATGGAACCAAGGCCGTTCACCACCTCCTGCGGGTCACACCACTGCGCCTTCCCCTGTGTCACTCGCTGCCTCTGCTAGTCAACCCCCCGCGTCACTCGCTGCCTCTGCTAGTCAACCCCCTGCCCAGGACCCCGGCACGAGCGCCTCCCGCCGGAAAACCACACCTTCGCCTCCACGATCCTCCACAGTGTCCACCAATGTGTCCCAGCGCAGCGTTCAGCTGTCTTTACAGCAGACGCTGGAGCGCAAGAGGAAATACAGTTCCACCCACCCACATGCCCAAGCCCTCAACGTCCACATCTCCAAATTGCTTAGCCTGGAGATGCTGCCCTATAGGCTGGTAGAGACCGAGGCCTTTCGCAATCTCATGGCGGTGGCTGCCCCTCGGTATTCGGTCCCCAGCCGCCACTATTTTTCCCGATGTGCCGTCCCAGCCCTACACCAGCACGTGTCACAGAACATCATCCGTGCCCTGACCAACGCTATTTCTGAGAAGGTCCACCTAACCACGGACACGTGGACAAGTGCTGCCGGGCAGGGACACTATATCTCACTGACGGCACATTGGGTTAACTTGGTGGAGGCTGGGACCGAGAATGACCCTGGGGCTGCTCATGTACTGCCCACACCGAGGATTGCGGGGCCTACCTCGGTCACGGTCTCTCAGACGTACTATGCCTCCTCCTCCTCCGACCCCTCCTCCTCCTCCGAATTACCATCCGTGGGCACGGCGCCTTCAGTCGGTAGCTCTAGGCGCAGCAGCAGTGCCGTGGGTAAGCGCCAGCAGGCGGTGCTCAAACTGCTGAGTTTAGGTGACAAAAGGCACACCGCCCAAGAGCTGTTACAGGGCATCACGGCGCAGACCGATGTGTGGCTGGCACCGCTGAACCTCAAGCCAGGCATGGTTGTGTGTGACAACAGGCGTTGGTGGCGGCTCTGCAACTCGGCAGACTGACACATGTGCCATGCCTGGCCCACGTGTTCAATCTCATAGTTCAGCGGTTCCTCAAGACATATCCCAATCTGTCTGATTTGCTCACCAAGGTGCGCCGCATCTGTGCACATTTCCGCAAGTCGACCACAGATGCTGCCACTCTCAGGGCAGCGCAGCGCCGCCTACAACTGCCCGCTCACCGACTGTTCGCGACGTGCCCACGAGATGGAATTCGACATTAAACATGTTATCCAGAGTTTACCAGCAGCGCAGAGCGATTGTAGACTGCCAGATGTCAACTTCCACCAGAACTGGTAGTCAGGTCAGTCAGATTCCTCAAGTCTACAATGAGGAGTGGACGTGGATGTCTGATATCTGCCAGGTGTTGAGCAACTTTGAGGAGTCAACACAGATGGTCAGCGGCGATGCCGCCATTATCAGCCTCACCATCCCGCTGCTTTGCCTGTTGAAAAACTCACTGCTCAGCATCAAGTCGGATGCTTTGCGCTTGTCACAAGAGACGGTGGAGGAAGATATGTCGCTTGATAGCCAGAGCACCCTCCGGTCTGTTTCTCAGCGCGTATCGGAGGAGGGGGATGAGGATGAGGAGGAAGAGGAGGAGAATGTCGGCGAGACAGTAGAGGGTACCAGTGCTCAGTCCTTAACTCTTGAGCGTGTTTGGGCTGAAGAGGAGGACTTGGAGGAGGAGGAGGAGGAGGAAATGGAGAGTCAGGCCAGTGAGGAGAGGGAATTCTTGCGTGTTGGGGACTCTGGCGCACATGGCAGACTTCATGTTAGGCTGCCTATCCCGTGACCCTCGCGTTAGAAGAATTTTTTCAAACACTGATTACTGGGTGTTCACTCTCCTGGACCCACGGTACAAGCAGAACCTTTCCACTCTCATCCCTGCAGAGGAAAGGAGTATGAGAGTGAATAGATATCAACAGGCCCTGGTGCACAAGCTGAAACAATTCTTCCCATCTCACGCCGCTAGCGGCAGAGGGCATGGTTCTGTGGGCCAAGTAGCGGGGGAGAGGAGGCGAGCAGGCAGCTTGTCCAGCACTGGCAGGGGAACGCTCTCCAAGGCCTTTGCCAGTTTTATGTCACCCCAGCAAGACACTGTCACCTGTCCCCAGTCTAGGCAGAGTAGGGGGGAGCTGTGCAGAAAGATGGTGAGGGAGTACCTTACTGACCATACCAACGTCTGTAGCGATCACTCTGCTCCATACAACTACTGGGTTTCAAAGCTGGACACGTGGCCTGAACTGGCGCTGTACGCCTTGGAGGTGCTGGCCTGCCCTGCCGCTAGCGTGCTGTCAGAGCGGGTATTCAGTGCAGCTGGTGGCGTCATCACCGATAAGTGTACACGCCTGTCAACTGACAGCGCTGACGCTTATTAAAATGAACAAAGCCTGGATTTCACCGGAATTCAAATTTCCTCCGGGGGAAAGCAGCTAAAATTTAACATTACTTATGTATCCGATTCCTCTTCTCTACTCCTCCTCCTCCTCCATATCGTCTTTGCCTAACGCTGACCAAAAAAACGCAATTTTTTAGAGGTCCAACTGGCACCCTTTTACCACAATTTTTCAGCAGGGCCTCCTACAGGCCCTCTATTCAAACAATTTTTCCAGAGGTCCACCTACAGGCCCTCTCTCCAAGCAATTTTTCCGGAGGTCCACCTACAGGCCCTCTCTCCAAACAATTTTTCCGGAGGTCCACCTACAGGCCCTCTCTCCAAACAATTTTTCCGGAGGTCCACCTACAGGCCCTCTCTCCAAACAATTTTTCCGGAGGTCCACCTACAGGCCCTCTCTTCAAACAATTTTTTCGGAGGTCCACCTACAGGCCCTCTCTCCAAACAATTTTTCCGGAGGTCCACCTACAGGCCCTCTCTCCAAACAATTTTTCCGGAGGTCCACCTACAGGCCCTCTCTCCAAACAATTTTTCCGGAGGTCCACCTACAGGTCCTCTCTCCAAACAATTTTTCCGGAGGTCCACCTACAGGCCCTCTATTCAAAAATTGTTCCGCAGGTCCACCTACAGGCCCTCTCTCCAAACAATTTTTCCGGAGGTCCACCTACAGGCCCTCTCTCCAAACAATTTTTCCGGAGGTCCACCTACAGGCCCTCTCTCCAGTTCCAGTTTCCAGTTTTATTTGCGCAAACTGCGTAAATTTTATTTTTGGGATAGGTGTGAAAAATAATATCTATATTGCCCAACATTGGATACAGTAGCAACTAGAAGACCAAACACATGCTGCCCACAGGGTTCCGCAAATTCCTGGTCCACAATGTCACGGAGCTCGAGGTTCTGTTGATGAGCAACAAGTCCTTCTGTGCAGAAATCGGCCACAACGTCTCCATCTAAGAACCTAAAGACCATTGTAGAGAGAGAGCGGCACAGTTCGCCATCAAAGTGACGAACCCCAACGCCGGACTGCGCAGCGAAGATAGCGAATAAATATCTCTGTGGTTATTTGAGCTAAATAATAGTTAAATAAACACAAAAAATAAAAAATAAAAATTGATCTGTTCCTGTGCCTGATCCACCCAAGTTGAATCTGTCCCATCATGAGAAAGTCCCCCCAAGGAGTCCCCACTGTAACTTGCTTCCCATACAACTACCTCACCCCCCGACACCTGTGTCTCACCATTGTCCACCACCTCCTCAGACAACATTGGTAAATCCACACTGTCAGCACACGGAGACTGCAAAAGGTCTTGCGAATTGGGGCAGGGAATGTTCTGGGGTAGCACATCAGAGAAGGGGTGACTATGGGGTTCCAGGGAGTACGTGACCACATGCAATCTCCATCTAAAAAGTCATGCCACACTTGATCGAGCTCATAATTGACAATTGTACCGGTTGATGCTAAATTTTTAAGTTGGGGTCCTGCGTCGTCATTCTAACTACACCTGGCTGTTGTCACCAGCACACACGCTAGCCCAGGGGGCACTCCTCTGGCTCTTCCAGCTCAACCTCCTTCCCCCCAGCCTGCCACCCCACCTACAGGCCCTCTCTCCAAACAATTTACGTCTTTGTCCTATCTTTCTCTCTCTCCAAACTATTTTTCCGGATAGCTGCCATATACGGTATTAAACTGAGTAGTATACATAGAAGACATACCACACTTGATCAATCTCATAATTTACGACTGTACCGGTTGATGATAAATTTTTAAGTTGGGGTCCTGCGTCGTCATTCTAACTACATCCGGCTGTTATCACCACCACACACGCTAGCCCAGGGGGCACTCCTCTGGCTCTTCCAGCGAAACCTCCTTCCCCCCACCTACAGGCCCTCTCTCCAAACAATTTACCCGGATAGGGGACGTATTAGATATTGTACTGATGTTTTTTTTTGTTCTTCTTTTAATTGCCTCCTGACCTGTGATAGGCAGCGCATGGACACGTCCCCTTAGCTGCAGTTGGAAAGACACTCCCCTGGCCAGAGCAAGCTCTTTTTCCGTTTTCCGTGGTCGAAAAATCCATGAAATATAAGGTCCCAAGATAGGGGACGTATACGGTATTAAACTGAGAAGAATCGATAGATGCTAGAGTTTTTCCAAATCCATTCCAGCTGTTGTCACCACCACACACACTAGCCCAGGGGGCACTCCTCTGGCTCTTCCAGTGAAACCTCCTTCCCCCCAGCCTTCCCCCCACCTACAGGCCCTCTCTCCAATTTACCCGGGTAGGGGACGTATTAGATATTGTACTGATGTTTTTTTAATTGTCTCCTGCGATAGACAGGAATCGAACCCAGGTCAACTGCTTGGGAAGCAGCTATGCTCACCACTTTACCACCAACAGCCACAGCAACTGATAAGAATAGATACTAAACTTGATGTCAGCTGCAGTGCCAGCATGAGCAGTGGTGTCACCTGCAGGCGGTGATGGACCTTCGTTGCACCTAGTTGGGTGCTTCCCTAACATGTGATGGGCATGTGCCTCGCCTTTCTTGGTCTGGGTGAGCACAATTGCCATGAGGGTAACCACCAGGCTGTTGCCTGAGAATTTGGGGTAATGGTGGGATTAGGCAGCCTCAGAGGCATCCATGCATGCTGCCCCTGCTGTTTCCTGTCCATTTCCATGGTGTTTCCATCATTTTCTGAGGTTTCCAGGTTTTCACCCAGCCTTCCCTAGGCAGAGCCCCAGTCCCCTGCAAAAAATGCTCGTCTCCCATTGACTTCAATGGGGTTCGTTACTCGAAACGAGCACCCGAGCATCGGGAAAAGTTCAACTCAAATAACGAGCATTTTAGTGCTCGCTCATCTCTAAGAATAAACACAGTGATGTCACAGTACAGGATAATAAACACAGTGATGTCACAGTCCAGAGATAATAAACACAATGATGTCACAGTACAGGGATAATAAACACAAGGAGGTCACAGTACAGAGATAATACACCCCTTTCTGCCCCTCATAGAAAGTTTAAAAAAAAATAAAAACCTTATACTTACCTTAGTGGCAGCAGCATCACCAGCCGGACATCAGCTTCTTTTGTCTGTAGGAGGCGGGGCCAATGCTGACTGATGGCCGGCCCGGCCCCCCGCCTAGACAAGAGGTACAGAATGCAGCAGGAGGTACGGAGAGCTGCAGGGGTGGGAGGGGGGGGGAGGATGGAAGAAGCAGGCAGTCGATTCCGGCTGTCTGCTTCTTCATGTAACAGACAACTGTCTCTGCATCCTATGGCCAGAGACCGGGACATACCTCCCCCGTGCCGTGCCGGGACAGCCACTGCAATCCGGAACTGTCCCGCCAGATCCGGGAATGTCCCGCCAGATCCGGGACGGTTGGGAGGTATGCTATACTTTTATGAATCTGTGCACTGCCAGTGTGTTCCTCACAGGTAGTTTCCCGAGTAGCAGATGGTGTACTCTCCCGCATTTAGCTCCAGATCTCCCACTGTTTCCACCTTGCTGTCTCACAGGCACGCTGCCACCCTCTCCCCCTGATGATGCCCCCTCTTCACCCGGCTTCCATGAGTGATCGACTATATCATCATCTACATGTTTTCGAGTCACTTGTGTCACCCTCACCTGTCTCTTGCGCACGTCTCTGACCTCTCCCAACATGTGCTCCCACCCAACTGTCATCATCAGTAGTTGGACTAAAAAGTCCACAGAGGACCTCTCCTCCAAGTCTGTGTTGGTCTGTAACTGCTGACTGTCCTCACAAAGGTCATCATTGCTGTAAAGCAGAGCAGAGCCGGTGGCTACCATTACTTGGCTAACAGATGGAGCAGCAAAAGCAAGAGGCAGGTTCAGGACAGGTAAGGGCATAGAGGCAGTTCCTGGGCAATGCCAAATAAGTGTGGTGTAAGAGTAACCCACCGATTCCTGGCTGTGTGTATCTGTTGTACTTTGAGATCATTGTGAAAAGCGAGTCAATCATACTAGCACAGCTGGATTGTTGGTTAAATTAAAACACACGCTAGATGACAGTGGCAGCTCTGGCCTGTTGCTTCGGCTGTTACCACCATCCCTTCTGCTGCCGCTACCTGTGCCAGCTACAGCATCATTTTTGCCACTACCTATTCCTTTGGAGGGCCCAGTCGATTGTCTGTTGGCCATAGTGTACAACAACTGTATCACTAGCAGAACAGATTAGCTATGAATTAGACCAGCCTGTAACAGTGACCTGTAATACTAACACACAGTAACTGTATAGCTAACAGAACAGATAGCTATGAATATCGCTGCACTACACACTAATGTACAATGCGATAAATTAGAATTGCTGGTAACAGTAACCTGTAATACTGACACACAGTAACTCTACAGAAAACAGAACGGATTAGCTATGAATCTTAGTGCACTGTACAGTTATGTACACAACAATAAATTAGGCCAGCCTATAACAGTGACCTGTAATACTGACGCACACTAACTCTACAGAAAACAGAATGGATTAGCTATGAATATTGGTGCACTGCACAGTTATGTAGATGGCAATGAATTAGACCTGCCTGTAATACTGACAGCACAGTAACTCTACAGCTAACAGAATGGATTAGCTCTCACTCTTAGTGCACTGCACAGTTATGTACAAGGCGATAAATTGTAGCAGAGTCTGTAGTTCAGCAGTCTCCCACACTCCCCTGCACTCTCTCTGCAGTCTCCTTGTACTCTCCAATATTGTCCTACATTCTCTAACAGTTTGCAGCAACACTGTCCCTAGTGCATGAGCATCTTGTCACGACTCTCCCTATGCTCAACTCACAGGAATATGGTGGCGACCATGCGGGATCAGGGTTTTATAGGGCTCTGCTTAGCTGTGATATCACAGGGGGATGGCTACCTGCAGATTGGCTGGCTGCACAGCTTTATGGGTGATCGTGCATTCCCGGGCTTGTCTCCTCTACACTTACTTTCACTTTCTAACATGTGCAGCTGCCATTTCAGGATAACTGATTTGTTACCACGAAACGCAAGGAAATTCGGATTAGTTTAGAATTTAAATTTTTTTAAACGTTGGAACAAATTCCGCTTCAGACGCTTCGCCTCTTTCCTCAACACTGGTGATAATGTTGGATCTATAGATGTTTAAATTTTTTCAAGTGAAAAACTGGAGCTACGGATCCAATGTCATCACTACTGTTAAGCGAAGTGGCGAAGCATCTGAAGCGGAATTTGTTCTGCCGCTTCACTCAACACAAGTGAAAACATTGGATCCGTAGCTGCAGTTTTTCACTTAAAAATTGAAACAATATGAGCTGTGCCCCCTCCCCCTCTGAGGCAAAATCTCCACTCTGTGAATTTCTTCTCACCTGATGCTCTCAAAGTCTTCTGACATGTCTCTCCCTCTTATGGAATTCACAACAACAGCTACAGTGGCAGTGGATTATATCCTCAGTACCTATTTTGTCCCCTTAGTCCTGGTTCTCGGCTGGGTGTAGTTATTGGTATACAGAATTCTATGGCTAACTAGTGGATCTGCTCTGTAATCAGATTGAGCAGATCTCCTAATTTTTCCTAGCAAATAATCCTACATCTGCACCCTGAAAAAGTGAAAGGTAGGACTAAAGTAACAGTACCACCTAGAATTGTCAGAGGGAGTAGGAAGAAGTGGGTTCTGATGGAGAGTGATCACATAGCAGAAAGATTATGTTTTCCAGAAACAGTGCCACTCTTGCCTATGGACTGTATCTGATATTGCAGATCATCCTGACTGAAGTAAATGTTTGGAAAATAACACAATTGAAACCACTTTATATTTATATTTTACATGTCTTTCCATTGCTTCTCTCTATAGGTGGTGCGCCCTTCGAACCATGCAACAATACAGAGCATAGTCAAGGCTGTCGGCATAATTCCAGGTGTCCCAGAACCTTGCTGTACGCCAGAAAGAATGAGCTCCCTAAGTGTCCTTTTCCTGGATGAAAGTCGGAATGTAGTGCTGAAAGTCTACCCCAATATGTCAGTGGAGAGCTGTTCCTGCAGATAACGTCAGGCCTAGTGGGTTATGACGTTGGGCCTTCAAATTCTCTTTTCTCTGTCCTAATCAATTTGTCACAGTGGATAGGACACAAGTGTCATTGTAAGGAAATAGATGCCCATTATGAGAAGAGAGGCAAAGGTCAATATATTGATACCGATGCCATTGGCCCCCACATATTCTCTTTCCGTGACTTTGTGGTATGAAGTAAATATATACAGATTGATGAACCTGATCTGAAGATGGCATTCTTACCTCACTCTTTACTGGAGTGGATTTTTACTTTTTATGTTAAAAGGTGTTCCTTATGTTTCATGTGTATAGTATATATTTGTTGTACAGCTATATTGTTTTCAGTGACATATTATTCAGGGCTTTACTCTGGAGAACAGTATGCTATGTAAAGTTAAAGTGTTCTTCCAACTATGACATCAGTTAGGTCCAAACTTCTGTGCTGATTAATGTCACAATATAGGGGGGTCAGAACTCCATAAAGTTATATATTACAATATTCTGCCTATCCGCAACCACCACTAAGGGGAACTCACTGCACACAGATACAATAATAAAGCCTGCTTCATGAGAAGGGTTTTCTGGGAATATTAACTTTTAAGGGAAGACATTATCCTACATCTCCGTCCTAAAGATTCCTGCTCCCAATCATTCTGTTCTTGCATGCTGGCTCCTGTTACTATATCTTCTTGTCCCCAGCTTGTTTTCTTCCACCTGGAGCATAGATATGGCCAAGTGTGCTACTACAGCCAATGACTGGCATCAGTGGTGACACATCACGTGACATGTCACGACTGAAGCCGGGTAACTTTAAATTCCTAATCTCCCTCTAGTGGTGGCTGATGCCATACAGAGTTTTACAATTTAACTTTCTCTCTATGCATGACATTAATCAACACAGAATTTTAGATAGTTGGAGGTATGCTACTTTTCAGAATTGCTTATATCACAACTTTACAATATAAGGTTATTACTGTAATTGCTTCTTCTGCTACCAGCTAATTTGCTTATAAGTCACTGGCTAGGAATGGGGCCCTTGGTAATGGTGGGCATCCCAGAGGTCAGGCCTCTACCTTCCATAATTTTATGACCTGTCTAAGTGTGTCCTTCACATAATAGATACTAATATGAGTACCTTTAACAAACCACTTGAAAATGTACCTTTGTGGTATTCAGAACACTTTAGAGGGAACTAGTTAAGATGGGACAAGTTTATTAAGAGGCACAAATCTCTCTCAATACATTTGGGGCATCTGGGGTGAGTCTGTGCTCCCACAAATCAAGTATATGCCTGCTATGAGCAGATATGGATTTTCTCCATAATTTATGCCAATTTTGGAGTAGATTATGGTAAACCTGTCAAGACTTCTAAGCTCCACACACTTTTCTTTTCATGAGTTGGTGGATAAAAATGCAAAATGGCAAAAGGTCACAATTTCTTTGTGTAAAATGTGCCTTGTGCAAAAAAATAAAAATAAAAATGCAACTAGAGGCATGCATCCACTGATGATTTTTCTCACTTTCACCTACTGCAGGAATGTACATATAAAGGACTTATGGTAGGTTTCCCATCATGTGACCTCTACTCTTAGTGGAGGTCACATGACAGGAAGTCCATGAACTGATATCTGTTGATGTTACCATAGCAACCCCAGAGCAGGCACAATACTGTACGTATATTACTACAGCAGTTAGGAGTTCTGAAGAAGGAAAGAAAAGCAACACAAGGTGTAAATATATAGGGGCCCTAATGGGGAAATGAATATATAGTACATACATGTTATTTATATGGTGTTCTCTTGAATATGTTTTACTGCATCTTCTTACTTCTAGACTAATTTTTGTGGCACAAGTAATACTAGCATATGTAACATATGCAGATCTATTGTCTGTATGGGTCAATGCCATCATGCCACTTGTAAATAAATTGTATGCAATGAGGTCTAATTTCATTATAGTTAGGAGGTTTGGAGAACTTCTACTGTGTTGTCCTTTGACCTTGTATTAAAGGGGTTGTCCAGGGCTTTTTAAGTTATGTTCTATATTTGGGATAGGTCATCACTAGCTGATCAGCAGGGATCCATCGCTCCACACCCTCACTGATCAGCTGCTCTGTGTAGCTCTGTCAATGGAAGTCAGTGCTGGAGTTACATAGTACCAGCAGCATTGTAGTAGTGTTAGTTTGCTACTACAGCACTGCTACCACTGAAGTCAGCTGCTTCCCCTGCTTCCACTATAGCTACACCTGAGTCTAAGTAGTTTTCTCTATAGAGTTAAAGGGGTTTTCCAAGAATACAGTATTGGTGATCTATCTTCAGGATAGGTTACCAATATCAGATTGGTGGGGGTCCAACGCCCCCCTCAATATTCTGTTTGAAAGGGCGCTGCAGCTTCCTCACAGCATGGTAAGCACACATGACCCTAGCCATAGACCCTACAGGAAATTTCATGGTGGGCCGATCTCCACGGGGTCATCCAAGGCCTCATCACTGCCTCTGGCTGGGTACATAATGATCTGATGACCTCAGCAGTAATTAACGCTGGGAGCATCAGGTTCTTATTTACCTGGCCGGAAGCCGCAGGTGGTCTCCTGAATTCAACTGTATCACCGTTCTTAGGCCAGTTGAATACTGCTGCGGGCTATGGGAGTCTGGCCGCCATTCACCCTCATAGGTCACAGGCCACTGTATGAGGCAGTGTACAAATGGTGCAGGGACACAGGCATCTCGGACCACAGGCCGGAAATGGCAACTTCAAACAACACCCAGATATTTTATTTTTTCTTCTTTCCTTGGCCACTTGGGGAGCATACTACCTGGGACACTATTGGGGGTCATTACTAGGGGAAGTCCAGGCAGCATGCTGAAGGTAGGGCTGCCTTGTTGCTGTGGCCCACATCTCAACTCTTAAGTTCCCTTCTCCATAGCTTTATTAGAGGCAATTGGAGGAGAAGGAGAACAGAATGTGGCAGCTATTAATGACTCCCACAGAAGGACAGCTTCTGTGTGGGTTTTATGGTGCTGCACTGTGTTGTTTAGTTCTGCTGGGATGGTATTTTGTGCTGCACTATGGCATTGCTGAATCCGCCTACTTGTATTGGCCCCTTCTACTTGTGGTAGGCCTGCCTACTTGTGTTGCCCCACTTTCTGTCAATTTGGACCTGGCTAAAACTTGGGGCCACTTTTAATTTTTTTTAGGGCCACTTTTTAAGGTTCCAGTCTGCCCCTGCACATTGTGTCATACATTGTATATTGGCTGTGCTTGTTATTGCAGGCAAGGACTATTTACATGACCACATAGGCCATGTGACTGATGACTGTGATGTCACAGACCTAGAAAGAAGCCACATCACTCAACGGCCTCTTCAAACAGCTAATCGGCAGGGGTGCCAGGCGTCGGACCTCCACCGATTTGATTTTGATGACCAATCCTGAGGATAGGTCATCAACATTTTATCATTACCCATCTGAAATGGTAACATTCTGCCTGTAGCCACCACTAGAGGGTTCTTGGGAACGTACTGCATACTCTTTCTGTGTTGAAGTGAGGCAATAATACAGCTCAAGAATGCTTCTAAGCTCCGTCTAGTGATGTCTACTGGTAGTCACAATCTTTAACTCCATGACTTTGCAGTGAATTTGGAGCTCTGTTTCAGAAAAATGGAGCTTTTACTGCTATAAATATGTTAAGGATTTAACCAATAGATAATTTTGGACCTACAAATTACATTGTTACAAAATGAGATTCCCTTTAGGAATTTTCTTTTTTTTTCCGGGGTAGAAATATTATATAATATGATGTAAATAGGACACTGGTAGTTAACAGTGTCAAATTGGGAGGATACTGCAATGTTATAAACACAATTTTAACAATTCACAGTACAGGGGCTTATGTCACAAGTCCACTCTTAATGTAGTCATGAAAGATGCTGGTATTTTACATAGTGTAAACTGAATGAATCACTTTTCTACTATTGTAAAGGGGGTATTTCGGTTTTTATTTATTTGTTTATATAATAGGAATTCATACAATTTTCTAATAAACATGTATTTCAAAAATTCTGCAAACATACTTTTCTTATATCAGGCAGATGACCCCTAAAGGCAGTATAATGGTATAGCGCATGTATCAGTCCTATGTATGTATTCACGGCCAAACTGAAACATGGCATCAGTCAGGTGACACTTTACATCATATAATCCCTGACAATTGGTAAGCAACAGTGTTACATGACATACATGTGCTGCCTGAACACACAAATGGTGGAAATTGATTATTATAATGGTTATTGTGTGTATTTACATGGATACTTGTCTCTAGGTGATGTTGTCATGTTGTTAATAAAGTGTATTGCAAAAAAACAAAAAAAACAAACACAACACACTTTACAGAGATCTGCTTCTGCACAGACACCGAGAACAGCTTGTTACCTGGGCACTGTGGGCAGTTAACTGAAAGCCAGAGGTCACATGACTGACACCATGTTTAGTCCTATTCACCTCTTCCATGGATGCATTTTGCAGGGCTAAAACGGGCCATACCATTTTTATTTCTTTAGAGAGGGGTTACAGCATGGAAATAATGAAGGTCTGTAAGAAAATTGTTAAATAAATGCATATTAGAAAACTTGTATAACTGCCTATTCTCTAAATAAATAAAAGTGATAATTAAAACCGGAATATCTCTTTAAGACACTTCTAGATTTATTGCTTGTAGGATTTCTTGTATGCTGTCTATTGCTCTGAAGATGTAATTTATGTTTTGAATTATTAATATGTATGGAATATTTTTATATTAGATGATTATATAATAGCCAGTCTGTGTCATTCATGAAAGTATTTCTGCATTACACAAGCCCTAATAAAATTTATACTTGTTTTACAGTATCATATTTTATCTCTCTGTCTGGCTTTCCATTCAGTCTTAATACTGATCACTTCTTGAAGGATTTGCTCGGAATTGGGGTGGCAATATGTCAGCTTAGCCCTCTGCCTTTAGTCTGAGCAGCAGACTTCTATGTGAGTGCTACTCTCTCACAGTTATTCCCTCCTCCTTTTTTCTGAGTCAAAGAAGCCAACAGTCTGTGGCCATAGCTCTGTGGAACCTACAGTATGGCATAGTAGGAACACGGACAAAGGGAGACACAGTGGAGCAGTGGAGTCCACATTCAAGTTTGTCATTTGCCATAACACACGGGACTTTAAAACTGATCCTCTAAAGGGAATGTGTCATCAGAAAATAGCCTATTTTTTTAATTATGTTTGTATGTTAAAAATATTTTTTTTTAGAATTTTTGGTGATTTTTTTTCAATTTTCCATGTCACTATATATATAAAAAATGTACATAACTCTGCAATTTTAACACTGGCCACTAGGCCTAATAATGGGACCTGTTCTGTACATGTAACGTTTCAGTAGCTATCACATTATCACTACAGGAACTATTCCAATGATCAGTAACACCTCTATACAGATAACACAGAATCCACCATTCACCACAATAGGTGATATAATAGCTTATCAGCTCCCTCCTGACCTCTCCACAGGTCATAGAACATGCCTAGAAAACTCTCCAATATATGTCAATTAGGCCCCCTCCTGTTCATTGTGTTTATGACCCATGTAGCTGCTCTCAAAAGACAGGAAGTCTTAATTTCCTGATCGTCCTTGGCAGCACACACCAAAGGGTTAAGTCCCCTAGGTACAACCAGAATAGAGACCCATTAGCAAGCAATAGATTGATTAATTAATTAGCTTAGTACCTCCCAGTATAAAACCTCATAGAAAACACAGAGCCATGTATTTTATTTTCTCTAGGTTCACTTGAAGAGACCATCACCCACGTTATCCCCCCCATGGTTGATACATTGTCCCTCACCCTGAAGATGGAGCGAGGTGTTGTCCCCAGTGCAGTCTTGCAGCGCACCGCTCCATGTCTCTGCTTACCTCCCTCTATGGATGTGGTTGAGGTTTAAGGTAGCAGAGACGCGCGCTATAGCGGACGGCGCATGCGCGAGATGATACTGGGGAATCGCGAGATCTCGCGCGTGCGCACTGACGCTGGCGCGCTCCGGCTCTATTTAAAATGCCGATGGATCAAGCGCTGGTTGCGCTCGCCAGGACGTTTCTCCCGCTGCTTGCCGAGGTAAGTAAGGAGAACGTGGGGGATAATCTATTTCTGGCTATTCTGGCATAAGGTATGGGGACGCGGTTTTCCTCTTCTAGCACACTTCCTGGTGTTGGTGTTCGGGGAAGTACTATACCCCCGCTAATGCATACCTTATATATTATTAGATGTCTGCCTCTCAAGAGGAGTCACGTAAAAGAAAGAGGAAGTCCAGACACCGCTCATGCGGAAATTGCCATCAGCCTATGCCAGACGATGCCCCCTCTGATTTATGTCAGTGCTGCTCCTCTGTGGAACCTAAGTCTCCTCCCTCTCAGAACAGTGGCTTCCTGGGCTGGTTCAAAGAGCAAATGTCCTCCATATTTGACGAATTCAGGGCTGCAAATAAGAAAACTAAAACATCTCATAATGCTGCCGTGCCTCTATATGTGTCTTCATCCGATAGCTCTCTGTCTGATGGGGAGTTAGACTCAAACTCTGAGGATTTGGAGGACTTTTTTCTTTTCCGCAAGGAAAAATTAAGCGGTCTTCTTAAAGCTGTCAAAGAAACCATTGAATCTGATAGAGATGTTTCTGACAAACCAGGTTGTGACAAATTGTTTTATTTTCCTAAAACGAGGGCTAAAGCATTCCCTGGTCATCCTCTGATAAATGAGTGGCTGAAGCAGGACTGGGACAGAGCAGACAAGACACCAGACCCAAATGCTAGATTCAAATATATGTATAAGCTGTCTGATGACAATTATAAAGAGTGGATGTCAGTCCCTAAAGTGGACCTGCCTGTCGCTAGATTGTCCAAAAAAGCGGTATTCCCATCTGAGGAGGCATCCTTAATCAAGGATCCTGTGGACAAAAAAGCAAGCGACGCATGGGTTGTCTCCACCATTCAAAGGGGCTACGCCTTGGAGTTCACAAAATTTCCTCCGGACCGATATCTGGTGAACAGATCCAACCCGATAATTCTTCAGTTACTAAAAGAATTCAGGAACAAAGCAGCCTTGGAGCCGGTACCGTTCTCAGAAATTCAGCAAGGTGTCTACTCAAGGATCTTCCCAGTGCCAAAGCCCGAAAACAAATGGAGGCTCGTGGTAGATTTAACATATCTGAACAGATATATCACCAAAAGGAAGTTCAAGATGGAGTCTATTCGCTCAGTAATTTCTCTTCTGGAAAGAAACACCTTTATGGCATCAATAGACCTCCAAGATGCTTATTTACACATACCTATTCTTCCGAAACACCGAAGATACCTGAGAGTAGCGGTGCAGTCTCCTCACGGAGCAATTCATTTACAGTTCACCTGCCTCCCGTTCGGGGTATCATCAGCCCCCAGGGTGTTTTCGAAAATAACAGTGGTTCTGACGGAAGCCCTACACCTGAAAGGGATATGCTGTATACCGTATCTGGACGACTGGCTACTAATGGCAAAGTCATCAGATCAACTGACAGTAGATCTTCAAGAAACACTTCTTATACTCCAGAGTCATGGGTTCCTGGTGAATCACAAAAAGTCTCATCTCACCCCTTCTCAAAGGATAGAGTATCTGGGATTTGTACTAGACTCAGATCAGATGGTTGTCAAACTATCTTCAAGGAGAATAACATCCATTCGCAAAAAAGTATCAAGCCTGATCTCCACTCCCAAAGTGTCGTTTCAACAGGCCATGTCGGTATTGGGGCTATTAACGTCCTCAGTGGATGCAGTACCTTGGGCAAAAGCCCACTTCAGAAGTCTCCAGAATGCCATCTTAACAGCTTGGGACAAGAAGTATTACTCCCTGGACAGGAAGTTTGTGATTCCGGGTTCGGTCCGCCAAAGTCTCAGGTGGTGGCTGTCACCCAATCGCCTGGAGACAGGGAGATATCTTCAACCCCAAGCCCTGGTTCACCTCACGACGGATGCCTCCTCTTGGGGTTGGGGTGCCCATATCGACAATTTGTGGGTACAGAGAAAATGGAGCCTCTCGGACGCCAAGAAGTCCTCCAACTGGAGGGAACTAAAAGCTGTACACCTAGCATCATTGCATTTCCAGAGTCTTCTGAAAGATCACAAGGTCCTGGTTCATTCAGACAATCTCCCTACGGTTTACTACATAAACAAACAAGGGGGAACCAGGAACAGCGAACTCTCAAGAGAATGCAGTCAGCTGATGAGATGGGCCGAAGAATGGACCCAAGGAATGTCTGCAGTCCACATAAAAGGCTCCCTGAACACCAAGGCCGACCTCCTCAGCCGCAGGAAGATCCACCCAGGGGAATGGAGTCTCAGTCCAGCAGTCTTCTCGGAAATCGAGAGACGATGGGGGAAACCTCAGATGGATGCTATGGCAACAGACCAGAACAACAAGTCCAAAGTGTTCTGCTCCATTCACCGCTCCGGGCAAGCCTTTGCAATCGACGGATTGTCGGTCAGTTGGAAGAAGGGCCTGATCTATGTCTTCCCACCATTTCTGATGATTCCGAACATCCTCAGGAAGATTCAACAGGATCAAGCAGAAGCAATTGCCATTCTACCTTATTGGCCACGCAGAACATGGTTTTCATTGGCGCTGCGCCTCTCCGGAGGACGAACATGGAGGATTCCGCCCCGTCAGGATCTCCTCAGCCAGAATGGCCTACTCCATCCAAATCCCAGCAGCCTCAAGCTAACGGCCTGGAGACTGAGCGGGACTCTCTAGCCCATCTAGGGCTGTCCACAGAAATAATTAATACCTTATTGGCAGCAAGAAAACCAGCGACGGTAAAGGTCTATAATAGAGTCTGGCGCATTTTTAAGACATGGTGTGAAGAAAATTCTGAAAATCCAAACGCTCTAAATTCAATTATACATTTTCTCCATGATGGCTTCAAGAAGGGCTTGAAAACCAATACCTTGAAGGTGCACTTTATGGCCATTAATGCGCAACAACAGGGCAGATTTACGAATAATCCTCTTATCCGAACTTTCTTCAAGGCTTTAAAAAATATTAGCCCTTCTTTCCATTCCCCAATACCGTCCTGGGATCTGTCGGTAGTGTTGTCTGCTTTATGTAAAGCACCATTTGAGTCTATGGAAGAAGCTTCTATAAAACTTGTGTCTGCAAAAGCCTTGTTTTTAGTAGCAATTGCATCGGCAAGACGGATCAGTGATCTGCAAGCCCTGTCCTGCAGAGAGCCTTACATGAGAGATTTAGGCCATTATTTGATCTTACGGACTATGCCAGGTTTTTTACCCAAGGTTGCATCGACATCTAACATAAACCAAGAGATATCTCTACCGGTGATTCAAATGAATACACAAGACCAGGATCGGAGTCACCTTCTCGATGTGAGAAGAATAGTCCTAAATTACATCCAAGTTACCTCCTCATTCAGGAGGTCCGAGAATCTCTTCTTACAGCACCAAGGGCCAAATAAAGGCATGAAGGCCAGTAGAGCAACGTTGGCAAGATGGATCAAACAAACAATTGAATCTGCTTACTCTATGTCTAACTTAGAGTGCCCGATACGGGTAAAGGCGCATTCGACAAGATCTACAGCTTCTTCTTGGGCTGAATTAGCACAAGTTCCCTTGGATCAAATATGCCGAGCCGCAACGTGGTCAACAACTTCAACGTTCATCAGGCATTACAGGCTAAACATCCAGGCAGCAGACGAGGCTTCTTTTGGCAAACGAGTGCTACAGTTAGCGGACAGTGCTCCCCCCCTTTGAGTACTGCTTTAAAGTCCCTTTGGTGTGTGCTGCCAAGGACGATCAGGAAAACGAAAATTTACTCACCGAAATTTTTGTTTCCTGGAGTCCGTAGGCAGCACAATATACCCACCCTTTAAAATAAATTAATGCTGCATACAATACATGGCTCTGTGTTTTCTATGAGGTTTTATACTGGGAGGTACTAAGCTAATTAATTAATCAATCTAGTGCTTGCTAATGGGTCTCTATTCTGGTTGTACCTAGGGGACTTAACCCTTTGGTGTGTGCTGCCTACGGACTCCAGGAAACAAAAATTTCGGTGACTAAATTTTCGTTATAATTTAGGCCAGTGTGAAAATTGTAATATTGTGTCATTTTTGTTTAAAAATAATATATAGTTAGTGACATGGATGGAAAAAATAAAAAAAAATAAAAAATTCTAAAAAATGTATGTTTAACATAAAACATGATTAAGCAATAGGTAATTTTCTGATGACACATTCCCTTTGAGATGTGCAGAAGCAGATACAGACCTCTTTCATTGCTTTTGGGGGTGTCCAGTCCAACAATTCTGGAGAAGGGTGGGATTTTTCACTCTCTCCCATCTTGCACCTTTAACACCTTCTTGCATCTTTGGTTATCTGGATTCCAGTGTTTATTCTTGTACTCCATAGGAGAAGAAATTGTTTTTCATTATTTCTAGAGATGAGCGAGTAGTGAAATATTCGAAAGTTCGAAATTCGATTCGAATAGACCGCGAAATTCGACTATTCGACCGAATATCGAATCCCATTAAAGTCTATGGGAAAAAAATGCTCGCCACTTGGAAATCTCAATTCGACCACTTGGAGGTCACCAAGTCCACCCTGAAACCTCAGAAAAGGATGCCAACACTGCTGGAATGCAACTATGACAGCAGGGGAAGCATGTCTGGGTGCATATAACGCGCCCAAGTCGCACTATTACACCACTATCACAGCCTCTCAACAATACACTCCAAAGACAATGTAACCTCTCTGTAAAGTGAGACCATACAAGGAAACCTTCTTTCCTCTACATTGCCATGGACCCCAAGCCAAACTAGACAAAAAAGAAGATAAAATTCTGCACCCCTTAAAATCACGTTGCCTATGACAACCACAGATGGCATAGGCAAAGGGGAAAGCAAATAGACCCCACCCCTAATTGTCATTGTGTGTGTGTGTGAGATGTGGTCAGACATGTCTTCTTTAAAATGTAAAAACAACTCAAACACATGCAGAAGCCTTAAAATGCCCAAATTGTTGGCGCTTGAGATGTCAGTGACCCGACCTGGCCCAGTGTCATGTCTAGCAGGTAAAGCAGTGGGGATGTTGAGGGATGCGTAGGACTGCAAAAGGCAGGAAGAGGCCGTGGGCTGGCCAGAGGCTCATGGAGAAGGCAGGCTAGAGCCCGCAGGGCCGCATCTCTTCCCTATAACAGGCCCCCACACAAAGCTCTCCCATCGAGGGCTCTTAGGTCCTTGTTGTGAAAATATTTTAATGAGTGTGCAAAGTTAGCTTGAGGTGAGCCCTCGAAAAAATTATATGGAGGCCCAAGAGGTGAGCCCTCGAAAAAATTATGTGGAGGCCCAAGAGGTGAGCCCTCGAAAAAATTAAGTGGAGGCCAAAGAGGTGAGACCTCTTAAAAATTGTATTAAGGCCCAAGAGGTGAGCCATAATAAAAATTGTTTGTAGGCCCAAGAGGTGAGACGTCTTAAAAATTGTGTGGAGGCTAAAGAGGTGAGACCTCTTAAAAATTATGTGGAGGCCCAAGAGGTGAGACCTCTTAAAAATTATGTGGAGGCCCAAGAGGTGAGACCTCTTAAAAATTATGTGGAGGCCCAAGAGGTGAGACCTGTTAAAAATTATGTGGCGGCCCAAGAGGTGAGACCTCTTAAAAATTTTGTGGAGGCCCAAGAGGTGAGACCTCTTAAAAATTATGTGGAGGCCCAAGAGGTGAGACCTCTTAAAAATTATGTGGAGGCCCAAGAGGTGAGACCTCTTAAAAATTATGTGGAGGCCCAAGAGGTGAGACCTCTTAAAAATTATGTGGAGGCCCAAGAGGTGAGACCTCTTAAAAATTATGTGGCGGCCCAAGAGGTGAGACCTCTTAAAATTATGTGGAGGCCCAAGAGGTGAGACCTCTTAAAATTATGTGGAGGCCCAAGAGGTGAGACCTCTTAAAAATTATGTGGAGGCCCAAGAGGTGAGACCTCTTAAAAATTATGTGGAGGCCCAAGAGGTGAGACCTCTTAAAAATTATGTGGAGGCCCAAGAGGTGAGACCTCTTAAAAATTATGTGGAGGCCCAAGAGGTGAGACCTCTTAAAAATTATGTGGAGGCCCAAGAGGTGAGACCTCTTAAAAATTATGTGGCGGCCCAAGAGGTGAGACCTCTTAAAAATTTTGTGGAGGCCCAAGAGGTGAGACCTCTTAAAAATTATGTGGAGGCCCAAGAGGTGAGACCTCGATAAAATTATGTGGAGGCCCAAGAGGTGAGACCTCTTAAAAATTATGTGGAATGGGGGGCGGAGCTAACCGCTGACTGAGATGGCCGCTTGATCGCGTTGCTCCTCTCACACGCAGCTGCCTATTCTAGCCAAACGGAACAGACACACAGCCAACATGTCCAGAAACAACAAGGACAGGTCAGACACCAAGCTGAACGCGCCCAAGTCGGGAAGAGGTCAGTCTGACATGGAGAAATATCTTAAAAAGAGAGGCGCTTCTCCGGGCGGGGGAAACAAGATGGCGCTGAAGCGCCAAACTGAGCAGGACGACACAGACGGAGAAAGTTCGTGCGCCCTCTCTGAAGGCCCTGGAGAGACAGAAGACCTGCCGCTGTCCCGCTCCTTCTTTAAAAAGGTACTCTATAAAGCCCTGTCTCCCCTCCAGAGAGATATAGCCGAGATAAAGACCGAACTGAAACAGTTGGGGAACAGAGTGATCACGCTGGAGGAGTCGCACACCACCAGGGCCGGCCTTTGGGGTGTGCGACCCGTGCGGTTGCACAGGGCGCTTCACTCCCGGCCACTTAAGGGGGCGCCCTGCCAGAGCGCCCCCTTAATGGCCCGGCCGTGCCCTGCAAGTGCCGCACAGTTGGGGGCAGCGGTGGGGCAGAGGGAGATGAGCGCTTCCCTTGTGGAAGCGCTCATCTCCATAGTTTGCCTTTGGAGATGCGGGGCAGGAGAGGGAGAGGCGTCTCCCCTGCCCGTTCCTCTGATAGGCTGCAGGCCCTAGGCCTGCAGCCTATCAGAGGCCAGCTCAGGCGGCGCGATGACGTCATCGCGCCGCCTGAGCCGTACAGCGCGGGACACAGGCCGGAAGAGGCCTGCATCGCATCGCTGCCGGCTCCATGGAGTAAGTAAGTGTTTATTTTTTTTATGGGGGCATTTTACTGGCACATGGGGGCACCTGGGGCACTTTTACTGGCACATGGGGCAACTGGGGGCACTTTTACTGGCACAAGGGGGGCACTGGGGCATTTTTACTGGCACCAAGGGGCACATGGGGGGGCACTTTTACTGGCACAAGGGGGCCACTGGGGGCATTTTTACTGGCACAAGGGGGCACTGGGGGCATTTTACTGGCACATGGGGGCACTGGGGGCATTTTACTGGCACAAGGGGGGCACTGGGGGCATTTTATTGGCACATGGGAGCATTTTACTGGCACTGGGGCATTTTTACTGGCACATGGGGGCATTGGGGGCATTTTACTGGCACTGGGGCACTTTTACTGGCACAAGGGGGCACTGGGGGCATTTTTACTGGCACAAGGGGGCACTGGGGGCATTTTTACTGGCACATAGTGGCATTTTACTGGCACATGGGAGCACTGGGGGCATTTTACTGGCACTGGGGCATTTACTGGTACAAGGGGGGCACTGGGGCATTTTTATTGGCACATGGGAGCATTTTACTGGCACTGGGGCATTTTTACTGGCACATGGGTGCACTGGGGGCATTTTACTGGCACTGGGGGCATTTTACTGGCACTGGGGGCACTTTTACTGGCACAAGGGGGCACTGGGGGCATTTTTACTGGCACATAGTGGCATTTTACTGGCACATGGGGGCACTGGGGGCATTTTACTGGCACAAGGGGGGCACTGGGGGCATTTTTATTGGCACATGGGAGCATTTTACTGGCACTGGGGCATTTTTACTGGCACATGGGGCACTGGGGGCATTTTACTGGCACTGGGGGCATTTGTACTGGCACAAGGGGGCACTGGGGGCATTTTTATTGGCACATGGGAGCATTGTACTGGCACTGGGGGCATTTTTACTGGCACAAGGGGGCACTGGGGGCATTTTTACTGGCACATAGTGGCATTTTACTGGCACATGCGGGCACTGGGGGCATTTTACTGGCACTGGGGGCATTTTTACTGGCACACGGGGGGCACTGGGGGCATTTCTTACTGGCACATGGGGGCACTTAGGCATTTCTTACTGGCACATAATTTTGGGGGGCATCTATGGGGGTGGGACACTTTTTACTGGCACATGATTTTGGGGGGAATCAATGGGGGGAACTTCTGGCACATTATTGGGGGGCACTTCTTACTGGCACATTGGAAGCATTATTACTTCTGGGGCACAGTGGGGACATTAGTACTGTTGGGGGCACTATTACTAACAAGTGCACTCTGGCAGAGAATTATTAGTTGGGACTTTGGGGACACTATTACTGTGGGGGGCACCCTGGCACAGTATCAGCGCAGTTATTTCTGGGGAGCGTTATGTTTACACTATTACGGAACACTATTTGCTGGGCGCAGTTATTTTAGGACACTGTGTAAACTAAGATTTTTTTTTTGTCAAACTGCAGAGATGAGAAATGGCTGAAAAATGGCGTCTGGTCTGAAAGGAGAAGATGAGAAAAGAGAAGATCTACATGAGAGGAGACGTCACTGGATGTAAGAGGTATGTGCGCTATATTAGGTTACATTTCAATATAGAAAGCTATAAATACAGTGCAGAGATATATAGTGTGATATAGAACAGTATAGAGAGCTATGAATACATATATATATATATATATATATACTGTCTTACTCTACCTACCTATATCACTCTATATATCTCTGCACTGTATTTATAGCTCTATACTGTATGATGTTAGTACTGTCACTCGGGGAGGGGGGCGCCGAGAGAAAGTTTCGCACAGGGCGCCATCTACCCTAAGGCCGGCCCTGCACACCACGCTGATTCACCACGGTTCGGCTGTGCAAACGCAGCTCGAATCGTACCAGGAACACATTAATACTGCCCTCATGCAAATTGAGGATCAAGAGAATAGAAGCAGGCGGAAAAATATTCGCCTGAGAGGCATACCTGAAACTGTCTCTAATGAGGACTTACCCCAAGTAGTAACCGCCATCTTTGCTACGCTGGTGGGTCCAGAACGAGCACAAAACATAGTGGTCGAGCGAGCACACAGGGCACTACGACCTAGGCCTGCAGCAGAAAATCCGCCCAGAGATGTGATATGTGGCCTGTTGAGCTACTTGGATACGGCTGCATTGCTTAAAGCTGCTAGGGACATGAAAGAAGTACCACTCAGAGACACCAAGATACAGGTGTATCAAGACATTGCTCCCAGCACTCTCGCTAAACGCCGTGTACTCAAACCCCTCACAGAGGCATTAAGGGCGCACAAACTGCCGATACGTTGGCTATTCCCCTTCGGTCTGGCCACAGCCAAAGACGGAAAACAGATCATTATACGCTTTCCTAAAGACCTGGACGACGCCTGGGAAAAGTTGGGAATACCACCAATAGACATTCCATCATGGCTACCAGTACCTGCGGCGTCGCCATTTCCGGATCTGCCCCAGATACAACCGTGGCAAGTTGTGAGACATACCAAGTCGCCCAGATCTAAGAAGCAAGCCAAGCACATTGAAGATACCTGATTCCAGCTACTACATGTTTCTGTCTCAGAGCAGCCAGTGCTCCCATAGCACTACACCGAGGACTCCTACAGGGGTTGGGTGTCCCGACTACTTGGATCCTCTGGACACTTAAGTATCTTCCACGTTATTAAATTTGTTCCGTTTCATATTGCAATTCCCTCCTTTTAGGAATTTTCTCCTGCATAAGAATAGGCAGCATATGCCGTTGTTGATAATGGTTTTTCTCCTTCCCCAAGACTGTTATTTACAGTTTCCAAAAATGTCATGCAGGCAGATACCTTGTTATTATCTGTTACCCTTAGTAACACTGCTGATGGAAACAGTTATGTGTAATTTGCTTATATGTCTACAGATGTATTTACATTTTACATCTTACTTTCTAGATGTTGTTCTTTTAATTTTGTTAGTCCGATTGGATGGCTCTTACAAGCTGACGCTTCATAGGCTCTCCTGGGTTAGTGATTATGGCTGAACTGAAGATTATCTCCCACAATGTCAATGGATTGAATGTTCCACAAAAAAGGTGCCAAATTCTCCGTTTGTCTCAGAGGTCTAAAGCAGATATAATGCTTTTTCAGGAGACTCATTTCAGACATAATCACATCCCTAAACTGCCAGACAGGTGTTTCTCTCATTGGTATCACTCTACACACACTAGTGCCTCAAGAGGTGTATCAATAGCAATACGAAACACAATACCCTTTCAGTTGGTCAGGTCTTACATTGATACTGAAGGCAGGATGATAATTTTACAAGGAGTGCTTTACGGCACTAAACTGACTATAGCCAATCTATACGCACCAAACAAAAACCAGACGCAATGGATAATCTCAGCGTTGCAGATTCTCAAAACGTATGCTGAGGGGGTGGTTATTCTAGGAGGAGACCTGAATGTTGCGATGGAACCTGTACTGGATTCCTCGCCTCCTTCACGTGCTCACACCGTCAGGAAACTGCATAAACTTAAAGTGGCGTTGTCAGAAGCTCATTTGATAGATGTGTGGAGGATGTCCCATCCGTCTGATAAGGACTACACTTATCTGTCCAAGGTACACAAATCCTATCACAGGATCGATTATATATTTTTAAGTGACTCTAATGTACAAGCAATTAGAAAGGTAGAGATTGGTGAAATTGTCTCTTCGGACCACGCCCCAGTGAGCTTAACGCTCTCCCTTAAATGTCTTCCCCTCAGGACGTGGAACTGGAGACTCAATGACACCCTACTCGAATCCCCCACAAATTTGCGTACATTGGGTGACAAGTTAGATGACTTCTTCTTGAGGAATTTAGACCACAATGTATCAATCCCAGTAGTCTGGGAGACCCACAAGGCCTTTGTTAGAGGAGAGCTTATAGCTCTAGGCTCAGCGCTTAAGAAGCAACGCACAAAAGAGCTTGACTCCCTTTTAGCTCAGATCCACACTGTGGAAAAGCTCCACAAGTCCTCCAAATTAGACCTTTATCTTAAAGATCTCACGGTCCTCAGAAATAAAGTTAAAGATCTCCTTAATATCCGTATTGCCAAGTCACTACAGCAGATGAGATACAAATTCTATATGCACGGTGACAAAGGAAATAAACTAATGACCCACTTGATCAAAAAGAGAAGAGAAAAAACATTCATATCAACAATAAAGACAACATCCTCTCAAAAGGTTTCGACCACTCCACTTATTGCAAAAGCCTTCCAAGAATATTATGCAAACCTGTACAATTTAAAAAATGAACCACTTGCACCAGGCCATAACCCAGATCCTTCCTTAACTATGATAAGCTCTTTCTTAAATTCCATAAACACCCCCAGCTTGACAGAGGAAGATCATAAAGCCTTGATCACCCCAGTGACCGAAGATGAACTAGATAAAGTGTTATTATCCATACCTTCGGGTAAGAGTCCAGGTCCTGATGGACTACCCATCTCTTACTATAAAAAACTTAAACCTCATCTTCTCCCTCACTTTACGCAGGTTTGCAATTCTCTCTTGAAAGGAGAGACCCTACCTCCTCAGGCACTTCAAGCTAATATAACTATACTCCATAAAGAGGGAAAGGATCCGAGTTTGTGTGGCAGTTACCGACCCATTTCCCTGCTGAACTGTGATCTAAAATGGTGGGCTAAGCTTCTGGCCCACAGGATAGCAACTTACCTACCCAGATTAATAGGGGTGGAACAGGTGGGATTTGTACCTGGGAGAGAAGGGAAACACAATGTGTGGAGAGTGGTACATGCTATTTATACAGCTAAAGCAAAAAAGCTCCCACTTTTATTACTAGGAACCGACGCTGAGAAGGCATTTGATAGGGTCAACTGGAGATTCATTGAGGAGACGCTCAAAAGATTAAACTTTCCTACCCAGTTCATCTCAGCCATATTCTCCTTATATTCGAAACCTTCGGCACGGGTGCTGGTTAACGGCACATTCTCGGATCCTTTCCCAATTACCAACGGCACACGTCAGGGTTGCCCACTTTCTCCGGCCCTCTTTATTTTATGCATGGAAATGCTTCTCACCAAGCTCAGACAATCGGAGAAAATCAAAGGTATTACAGTAGGGCACTACACACATGTAACCGCAGCTTTTGCGGATGATCTCCTCATGCTCATCTCCAATCCGGATACAGCCTTCCCTGAAATACAACAGATCTTCCAACAATATGGTGAGGTTTCCCATTTTAAAATTAACTATTCTAAATCGGAGGTCCTTAATATTTCAGCTGATGCTGGTTTAGTATCATCCCTTAAAAGGTCGTCCCCTTTCCACTGGCAAACATCAGCAATTAAGTTCCTAGGCATTCAGATTTCAGCAGACCCTACTCGCTTGTTTAGCCTTAATTACTCACCTCTTCTTGGGAAAGTCAAGCAGCAGTTGGAGACCATGCAGGTACCATATGTGTCTTGGTTTGGCAGGAAAAACATTTTGGCCACTTATATCCTTCCCCAGATACTGTATACGTTACAAGCTCTCCCCATTCATATCCCAGCCAGCTATTTTCAACAGTTCAAGAAGCTCTTTACAAAATTCCTATGGAAATCTAGACGCCCAAGACTGGCATACACTCTGCTATCACAGAAAAGAAATAAAGGAGGCATCTCCCTTCCCAATTTATCTATGTACTATACGGCTATCCAATTAGCCAGATGGGTTTTGCTATCTAATAGGAACATACAGACACCTTATTTAGACATAGAAAGGAGCTTATTGGGACAACATCTGTACACCTGCCTGTGGTCTAGATGGTCACCAGTAGTTTCCGCTGCAGTGGAGAGTGGGATGACTAGAGGGATGTTACTGGCTTGTCATAAGTCTGGTGCCCTACATAAATCCAAAGGTCAGATCTCCAGATTGACTCCTTTATGTGTTCTCCCCGTTTGGTTAAACGAGAACAGAATGCCTTCTTCACAGTGGTGGTTGACACTGAAATCTCACACAATTCAAGACATAGTAGTTAAGGTGAACCTTCCACCATTATCAGACCTTAAACAACCTGAAGGGAACGCCCCATATACGTTGATACAATCTAAAGATTTTCAACAAACATTAGTGAGTTTTCAGAAAACAGTGTCCCTACCTTTGCCAGAACCCACGTGGGTAGAGAACTTGACTATACTACCACACTGCCCCAATAGACTTATTTCTCTGATGCATTCACACATTTTAAAAGAGTCAGCGCCAGTTAAACCCCACTACATAGCCAGCTGGGAAGGGGAACTTGACAGGTCATTCTCCACTGAGGAGATAGAAACTATCTTATCACACGCATGTGGTTTCTCTAGGTGTATCAAATTACAGGAAAATTCCTTTAAAACGGTTACCAGATGGTACAAGACCCCAGACTTCCTGTTCTCAGTAGGCATTTCCCCCAATGCTAGTTGCTGGAGATGTGGAGGGAGCAGGGGCACCATGCTGCACTTATGGTGGTCATGCCCTCTGATAACACCATTTTGGAGAGCAGTAGAGCAGGAAATAAGTAAAATTTGCAACTCACTTGTAACGCTTACTGCAGAATTGGTCCTTCTATGGTTGCCGTCATCTAATTTTACTCCCTCCAAAGGCAATTTGATTACACATCTATTATCAGCGGCCAAACTGCTAATACCAACTAAGTGGAGAGATACATCGCCTCCATCTCTGTCACAGTGGCGAGCAAAAACCCAACAAATTAATAGAATGGAAGAACTGGCAGGATGGGAGACCAAAAAGAGGTCTCAATATCTAAAGATGTGGCAGCCATGGATAGACTATTGGAACATTCATAATGTCTCATAAATTGCAGAAAAATGTATATCTTCGGATTTGGAACGACCATATCACTATCTAGATGCCGTCCATTGTTTTGTTATGTATCGGACAAGTGTTTCTTGTTTTACTTCATGCTCTGTAACTATTATATATATGGACTTTATTTGTCATTATCTGATTTTACATTTGCTCAAAATGTTGTCCATTGCCTTTTCTGTTGAAATTCAATAAAAAGAGAATACATAAAAAAAAATTATGTGGAGGCCCAAGAGGTGAGACCTCTTAAAAATTAAGTGGCGGCCCAAGAGGTGAGACCTCTTAAAAATTTTGTGGAGGCCCAAGAGGTGAGCCATAAATATATAAATTTTTTTATTTACGGAGCAATTCTACGGCGGTTAAGGAGGAGGAGGAGGAGGTGGAGGAGGAAATGGCACTTCATACAGATGGCACTTCACTTTTGGCTGCTTTCCACTGTTGGAGAAGCAAAGTCCGGGTCAATCCACTTGCTGTTCATTTTGATTAGCGTCAGCCTGTCGGCACTGTCGGTTGACAGGCGGCTGCGCTTATCGGTTATAATGCCCCCGGCTGCGCTGAACACCCTTTCTGATAGCACGCTGGCGGCAGGGCAGGCAAGCACCTCCAAGGCGTACAGGGACAGTTCCAGCCACGTGTCCAACTTGGAGACCCAGTAAGTGTAGGACGCCGAGGGATCGGGGAGGACAGGGGTACGGTCTGCCAGGTACTCCCGCAACATCCGCCGATACTTGTCCTCCTGCTGATAGCGGGCCC